>OZ007599.1:23810775-25010775 GCA_963931845.1 Maratus michaelseni | reverse complement strand
TGACGTTATTTTTTTTATGAATAATGTGATTAATAATAGCAAACGAACAATAATAATCGAATTGTAAACGCATGGATATGTTTATATCTTTCCAAGAAATATGAATATAAAGCAATTATATACTTTCAAAACATGTCTGAATTTAAAGAATGTTAAAAAAAGTCAGAAGACTTTGTAAAAAGCTCTTTCTTCACAATTTTCTTCTCGGAAGACGATTTAATATTGGCAAATTAATGGCACAATAACAAATAATAACAGAATGTTTGTGAGGTCTACATTTTGGAAACATACATTTTATTTTTCTTCTGGTATACGAGGGTCAAATTTCAGTTCCATTGAAATAGCCAGAAATAGATAACGGCACTGAGAGGGGCAGGAAATGACCCATTACTCATTGCCCGCGGCTTATTTCTAGAAGTACGAATACTTTCTATTTTTGAAATGAGTGGACCATTTTTATTAAAAGTCGATAGTCAATACCTATTACTATGTGTTTCCTCTCTATTTAAATTACAATAACCGTTTAAATCAGTCAAGTTTTTGAACAGAATTTGATTCAATATAGTGGCGGATTTTTTACTTCATTTAATTTATAAATACGGAAATTACTGTATTTTTTGCCTTGGCTCTGGGGGTGTTGGTAGAAGGTGGCGGGAGGGGGGGGGGCGCTCTATTTTGAAATATATCACTCACTTGCTGATTTATTAAAAGGCGGTTTTTTGCGTTTTCTTTGATGTGAAACCTGCTCTATATATATGAGTGCCGCGGTATTCTACAATTTTGGGCTTATAACGTTTTAATATAACTGAACATATATGTACCCTAATAACTAACATATCTCAATTTTAGGTTCAATAAAGTATTCATAATTATTATTTTTTTGTAGCGTTGCCTTTTTTTTACCGTTGACATTTTTACCTAAATTCACTAAGACAGAATCACAAAAGACCAAAAAAAGTTATTTTGTTTAGTCAGGTTTCCGTTTTAGGAGGTATAGAAATTGTATTGCATTCTTTGCCTTCGGGAAAAAGAAGAATCATTTCTGTATCTTAATTAGAAATTGAGAAAAAGGTTTAAAATGTATTTAGTTCTCCAAAATTGCATATTTTTTTAAGGAGCCATTTTTTGCAAACTTAAAAATAGCTACACCTTAACAAGATGGCCGATGGAACATATCGTGACTCTCAATTAAAAGGCGCTCAATTTCCGATATAATGAAATTATTTAAATTGTGAAACAATCCCAAATTTCAAAATTTTATTTGTATGTTCACAAATTTACGGGCTTACGAATAAAAATAGGAGTAATTAAAATTTTTATATTTATAGCTTATTGCTGGAAGACATTAAAAAAATGTATTAGTACTTATTATCCCTTATAAAGAAATAAGAAGTTTTGCTAAAAAATAGAGAAATATTTAGAAATGGCATTTTTTAATGAGAACAAAGACCCTAAACGTAGAACACTTTATTTTAAAGTATTTAAAGGAAAAATGCAGAACACTTTATTTTAAAGGAGTCAGAGGACTAATACACAGAACACTTACTTTTAATGTATTCTGAGGACTCATACACATAAAACTTTATTTTAATGTATTCTGAGGACGCATACACAGCATACTTTATTTTAAAGTATTCTGAGGACCCATACACAGAGCACTAAATTTTAAAGGATTCAGAGGACTCATACACACAACACTTTATTTTAAAGTATTCTGAGGACCCATACACAGAACACTTAATTCTAATGGATTCAGAGGACTCATACCCAAAAGACTTAATTTTAAGGTAATCTGAGGACACACATTTAGTAAGTTTTATTGCCATGGTTCAGTGGACCATTTTTTCTCCCTTATACACAATTATACACCGATACACAACCAGAAAAACAGCAAAACCCTCCAACTGAGGACAAATTTTATAAACCAATAAAAATTTGTACAAATCATAAAAATGCTTAAAAACGAAGGAAAATGACTTTTTTCCAACCGAGGACGTCCTCGGTTCCCTATGGGTCCTCAGTCAGCGGGCGTGTAAACCTGTTTTCGTCCGCGCTTCCCCTGAAACACGAACACACACACACACGCACACACACACATACATATATATATATATGTGTGTGTATATGTAAATATGTATGTATACATATATATTTATCTATGTATTTGTTCATATATCACTGGCGCCCAGCTAACCGAAAAGTACCCAATAAAATATATATATATATATATATATATATATATTTTTTTTTTTTAATGGAAAATTAATCTGGAATTTTTTCTGTTTGCAAGAAAAAACCCGTAATAACTTAGTATTATATAATATTGTGTGTTTTATAATAAATTAATCACTGTGTGTGTTTTATAATTAAATAAGGTAAAGATGTCATATACGTACCACATTGGCGCGATTGCAACAAAATGGCAATTTTATGCCAAACATGGTAACCCGGTTATTTTGTTTATGTGTTAATAAGTGTTAATATTTACGATTTATTGTGATATTTATATTTATTATTATGTTTAACTGTTCATTTATTATCGCATGCTATTTGTAACGGTACTTCTCTATTATCCCGTCGACCACGTTTCATAACAAAAAACTATCGCCAAACTGTAAAATTAAACGCCAAAAATGCAGTCCCATTTACTTGATGTCAGAAGCATTATAAGTGTTTGTTATGTCTTCAAATAATTTTTAATTCGACATTTGCGTGTATTTTTCATTATGTTTTACTGATTTACGAGTTATTTCATTAATTAAAATAACAATTGTGTCCTTAAATTCTTATATTGTATTTATTTTATTTTTTTTAATATTCCAATGGCAACATTCTCCGATTTATTTGGCGTTACAGTTTGGCGATAGTTTTTTGTTATGAAAAGTGGTTGACGGGATAATAGAGAAGTACCTTTGTAACTAATATTCAAAAACAAAGTTTTCGCCAAATTGGCGCGGGGGGGGGGGGGGAAATCGCGCCAATGTGGTGCGTATATGACATCTGTGCCTAAAATAATTTCTGTGTGCTTAAAATAAAAATTATGTGTGTTTTATAACGTAATAAACTCAAACTAGCATGCTGTTTTAGCAATCTTGGCCGAACGGGTTCTCAAAAACGGGGTTTTCTGGCCAAAATGGCGGAAACAAAAATCGCGCCTGTCCCAGTGCGCTAGCGACAGCTGTTCCAAAAATATTTATATCAAGCGTATAATGTTTTACATTTTTATACGGAACACTTCTCCATTTAAAGATTTTAAATGCTATTTACATCAGATATTTCTTTCCTGAGGTTCCCAAAAGTTAATTTAGGTATGTTTTTCGTTCGTTTATTAATTTTTTACAATTTTTCCCCTGACAATAACAATTATTTATCACAAAAATACCTCTTAGGTTTGTTAAATATGTTTGTTTATGTATTTTCATTACTTATTAAAATTTCGAAAATGGCGATAAAATTTTATTTTAGCATCGTATTTATGTTTTTAAGATGGTGCAAAAACATGGTTAATAAAAGTACATTTGTAAATATTAGAAAAACATGTTTTTCCGCTCTCTGGAAAAATTTGATAAGATGCTAAAGTAGATGCTTTTAGTAAGATGCTTTTTTTAAAGTAAATGCTTTAGTAAGATGCTTTTGATACCATGTTTAATTTTTTCGCCAATCGAGCCAACCGGCACAGGGTACGGAACTTTTCCCCATTCAGATACACAGGCAAGGTTGGTCTCAAACAACAGTAAAGCTAGCAACAACATTGTTTTAACTCTATAAGAGTTACAATAATGATATTAAATGCTACGATTGGCTTTGGGCCCGATTACGGTAGTTTCCCCTGGAAAAAACTGTAGAAGTCTTTTACATTTTTTTCGAATGAAGCTCGGTGAACAAAATATTAATTAATAATACAAACAACACTAACATAAACATGGAGGCAAAAATTTGAATTCAAATGTATATATTTGTTAACCTTTCCCCCTCCCACCAACTCTTAAAAAAAAATAAGAAAAATAAAAAGAAAGTTACAGCATTGAATTTAAAATGGCGTTAAGCTACGCTTTCTGACTTAAGCAATTAACTGCAAACCCGATAATGAAACTTTCACTTAACTATAAAATGTATCTAATAGCCCAGAGGATACTTCCCAGTTTAATGGACCTTGGGGCTTTTTTAAAAAGCTTGACGCAATTCGGGTTTAAGAAGTTGAGATTTATTGCCAAATGATATAAACAATTATGAAAATAAAACAGATGAATTATTATTCTGGTTTACGCATGTACTTTTAAAAATTGCATCTGATTACACTTATTAGATGAATTACTTCTGTTTGCATTTAATAGCAGGTAAACGGCTTCTGTATATTGAATGAATTGTGAAACTATTGGGAAGAAGTAGAAATACGAGTAAACAAACGGGTAGATAGATGGGTAGTGAGATGGGTAGAGAGATGGTTAGTGACAGAGATAGGCTGACGGGTTACGAAACGAATAGGCAGGCGGTAGCGAGACAGGTAAAAAAAAGGTTTGACAGAGGGGTAGCGAGATGGGTAGCGAGATGGTTCACGAGACGTGTAGCGAGACGAGTAGTAAGAACGATATATAGGCATGTAGTGTAAATGTTGAGAGACGGGTTGCGTGATGGATAGAGAGACGGGCAGACAGAAGAGCACAGAAATGAGTTGGCAGACGGGTAGAGAGAGGAGTATGTACACAGACAGGCATGTCGAGAGACTGGTAATGAAACGGGAAGCAAGACAGGTAGACAGACAGATAGACAGATGGATAGCGAGACGGGTAAAGAGTTGGGTGGAGTTTGGGTAGAGAAAAAAAAATAATTCAAATGTAAATATTTGTCACAAAGAAAATGTTGCAACAATGAAATTAAATTTGCGTTAAGCCACGCTTGCTAAAATACGCTATTGGCTGAAAATCCGATTACGTAACTTTAAAAAGCTTGGCGTTTTATAAAATCAAGCAAAAAAAATGAGATTATTTGCCAAATGTTATAAAAACAAATCAGATGGATGGTACTTATTTTCTATTTTTTTAACAGTGTATATGGATTTATGTATGATATTTTGTAATGCTATCATTTAATTTTATCTTTTTCATTATGTCGTAATTGTTATTCCAATGTTCTTAATAATATCACTCAGACTAATCCCTTTGAGGGAAGTACTAGTAAAATAATATATGAATTTTAAGGTATTTTTCCATTAGCCGCAAGTGATAAATCACAACAAAGTTAATCATGCACCAAACCACACTCACTAATACATGCCAACTGGGTGTGAAACTATAGCATAGAATTATTTTAAACACTAAAAGGTAGAAAATAAAATATAAATAAAAGATAAAGAGAGTAATATTTTTTTTAAATACACTCTTTTCAAATAACAGTTTAATATTAAGTAAATTATGATTATATATTAAGAAAACAATTTAGAAATATTGGATGAACAGTTAAAATAAATGTTTTTATCGCCTTTTCTGTTTCTTAAAAAAGAAAGCAAAATACTTTTTGAATAAATTTAGTTATTCGCACTTTCTATCAAGTGTAAATTAAAGCGGTGAATTCTCCATAGTTGGAGTCATGCCAAATTAATGTATTGTAACAGAAGTTTTTTTAAACAACATGAGTAGAATCCTGAAATGAAGTGTGATTTTAATTATAAGCATTGAATTCTTTTAAAAGAGTGGTTTTTTAAAACTTGTTACTTTTATATACTTATTCAGGAACAACTGTCCCACTTTTCTCCTATTTTAAATTAAAAACTAGGTGAGGGCAACCCAGTGCCAGTGCGCTTTACTTTAATGTTATAGATGAAGAGACATTGAATAGTATAAGCCTTGTTGTAACTGCTTAACCAAGTTGTTCAAATTCACAACATTTTTGGGTATTTTATGTCAGCTTAGCACATGAGATAAATCGCTAAATATTGTTGTTATCGCCATTATTCGTATTGTATTAATTCTTTTTAAATATAAACTTATCATTCATTTAATTTTTCATTTAAAATACACATGTTACATATATTTAAAGCACATGCCTTTCATTCATTTATTTAAAAAAAATAATAATAAATGAAATTATTCAACAAACGAAAATATTTTATTTCAACATCAAGGCATTGTTTCGAATTTAAACAAGTGAAAAATAAAAGCTTGAAGGGGAAAAAAGCTATTGGCAAGATTTGTGCCTGCCTAACATAAAAAGTACCTTTTTTTGTGATCTATTTACAAAATAAGGGATTGCTCCTAGAAAAATTCGGACCTCATCACAAAATTATTCTTAATAAAAGAAGTCCCTTCAAAAAATTATTTTTTATAAAAGCGAACACTTTACATTAAAAAAAAATGTTCGGATTTAAAATGTTTAATTTGCAAACAAAACAAGCTCACCATACAGGTGAAAGGTTTTCACCCCAGGACAAAAAAAAGAGTGAAAGGTTTTCACTCATCACTGTTTAGAAGGGAAAAATTACTTGTGTGTTTTTAAATAAATGATAGCAACTTAAGTTCCGTCTAAAAAGTTTAAGTACACACATAAAATTTCGATTTTTAAAGAATAATAAAAATTTAGAATAAATAGTATTTCTTGATTTGCGGATTTCTCAACTTCATTTAAATAAATGATATCAAAAGTAGAAAAAAATAAATTATATAATTGGAAAAAATATAATTTAAAATATCTTCAAACGAAACTGTCTCAAAAGAGTGTTATTATAATTTTATGTAACTTTACTTATATGCAACAAAATATGTATTTAATTTATATTTTTCGTAAATTTCAATGATTATACATATTTTTTAAATTGTAGTTCAAAAGTAATTGATAAAAATAAGCCTTAGATGTGATTCGAACCCAAACATAAATATCTCGAATCCAGCTCACTACTGACCGCATGCCAAAGGAAGAAATTTATCCGATTATAAACTGCGACGTAAACTTTGAGACCTTTTCCTTGAGATCCCCTGGGTTATTGCGCATTATAACTTTCATATATTTGTATACTAAATATACTCTACATAATATACATATATAATATCTACATAAATATACTCTATCAATACACAAAGTTTCACCGCATTCTGTGACACCATCCTCGGAGTTAGCGCGTCTTGCTACAAATAAAGTGTCATATATGTGGCTATCCGAAGGCTGATAGATTATGCTATGTGTCACTTTGCTCCCACAGGAGGACAAAAGGTGAGGGTATAATTCTACTCAATCCTCCTTATCTCTTCCACGTCTTGATTCTTAAGCATTTTACAGCTGTATGTGCTGAGTGCTATTAGTTTTATGTTACAGTAAAAAACAAGTAATATAAAAAAATTAAGTCAATTCCTACTTTTTAATCATCAATATATAAAATAAACCCGTGCAGCATTAATGTCCCACGTTATCTTTATTGAACATTATTTTATAATCATCGTTGCGGTATTTTATTTCTGTGGCATCACTCATTTGAGATAAATCTTTCATTTCATTTATGAAAACAATGGGAGGAATTTTTTTCTCCCATTTAAAACTAAAATTAATTAATTAAATTTAATTAATGAATTAATATTTGAAAAAACTGTATTAACATAAAGTGTCATCCACTACAAGTTTAAAAAAAAATTTATTTGAACTTGAGTGGATGAATAGAAAATATTTTATTAACGATTGAAAATTTGAACAAGATATATATATAGAGAGTGTGAGCTAATAGTGGGAATTTAAAAAAAGACTTATCTTCTGTTGCCTTTCCTGTGAAATGTAGTATTTTTGAGTTGCGTTTTTTCTTGTATGAGAGTGATTACGTTTTCAACAATGTAAGTGCAGAACTCGAGCGCACTTCTGTACCAAATATTGCAGAAATTTTAGTGAAGACTATACTTATACCAATGATAGTTTTCGGTCATTGTCATTCACATGCAAAATAATCAAATTTTTTAAATCTTCAATACTTCAATTGAATAATAATGTGTCTTAGATTATATTCGTTTGGTATTTCACGACCACTTTTGCTTAGCTGTCATATGTCATCTTAAAATTGGTGAAAAATACCAATTTAGACAATATTTTCAGCAACAAAAATGCCTTAATTGTATACGAATGGGAACAAGAATAGCTGCAAGACATACATTTTCAAAAAATGTTTTGATAAGTTTAAAACAATTTTGTCAGGGCAACAACTTTTACTCATGGGGAAATGTCAAAATTAATAACCTTTCTCAAAATATCTAAAATTTTGAGCGATAATGTTTACAAATGTTACATTGATATTGAATTCTCATGGTGAAAACTTGAAAGATGCATTATAGAATAAGTAATCCGGAGTTGAAATTATCTCGTAGCATAACGCGGATTTTTTCAGTGGATGAGGAGTGCAGAACATGACCGTGTGAGCATTTTTCTGATCGTAAAAACCTGCATTATATAATAAGTTATCCGGAGTTGAAATTAACTTATAGCATAACGCGGACTTTTTCAGTGGATGAGGAGTGCAGAACATGATCGTGTGAGTCTTTTTCCTATCGTGAAAACCAGCATTATATAATAAGTTATCCGGAGTTGAAATTATCTTATAGCATAACGCGGATTTTTTCAGTGGATGAGGGGTGCAGAACATGATCATGTGAGTCTTTTTCTGATTGTGAAAAGCTGCATTATATAATAAGTTACCCGGAGTTGAAATTATCTCATATCATAACGCGGATTTTTTCAGTGGATGAGGAGTGAAGAACACTATCGTGTGAGTCTTTTTCTGATCGTGAAAACCAAGTGTTGAAAAATGTAATAGTTAGAGTAAGTCTGATTTATATATGTATATTTTACAGCAATATTTTAGAGAATAAAATTTGACAAATGATGATATGAAAAATATTTCATATGCTTAATGCAAGCTTAAATGTAGCACTGAAAATTACACATGGTTCAGATTTCTTTTAAACATAAGAAGTCATTAAGAAAAGTCTCAAGGACAGTCATTTACAAGACCTCAATAACCTTTTAAAAATTATTCTAGAAGGAGAGAAATTTATATATATATTTTTCTTTTTCCTTGTAAATGTTCTATCACAAAAATTTGAACCTTTCAGATAACGTGGATGAATCTAAAAGTAGAATGAAAATTTAGACGTATAAGGAATAATTTCAGTCTACGACAGAAAACAGCTTACAAAGAAATTTAGAGAGTTCTGCAGATATTTTAATTTTCTCGTGTTCAATTGCTGGAATCTTTCTGACATGTGTGCAAAGTTATTCCACATCATTTCTTATTACTCATTCCTTATACCAGTGGTACTAACAAAGCAGCATGCGGCCTTTGAGGAGCTCTTGAGACCCAAAAATTGGGGTCTTAAATATTATACATAACTATATACATATCTATGTTTTGTAAAATGTATTTTTTTTTTAAGAAGTTTGTGACTGTTTTCTAAATCTGTGTACTAAAATCAATACATTAAATATAATACTTTAATTGAAAACATTGATTTGAAATTTTAGAGGCATATATCTTTATTACAGTCTTAATACAAACATATGTCAAAATCAATGTGATGGAATCACATATTTTAATTCATTTTTTTTTAAATCAAAAATCAGTAGTTATCATTCTAAATTCTTTTTCATATAAGATAGTGTAATTCCAAATTAAACACTTCTTTTATTTTATCAATAGAAATGATATGTTTCTAAATTAACTGCAGGCGATTTATTTATTACTTTTATCCCAAAATTTAAGAATGCTTTTCCATTAATAAAAGGTCATAAATCTCTTTCTAGTTATTATAAGGTTTGCTTATTTACATCTATGCAGGATATCTTATATACAAATGCGAAACAATGAAAAATCTTCACTAACGACTATTTACAATTTAATTTAAGCATTAGCTGTCACAAAATCATTTAATGATTTGATTTATTAGATATAATCATTTTACTTTACTCTTTCTTAATCTGATGCAATCGTCAATTACTTTTTACAAGCTCTCATAGATGTAAGTAGGTAATAAATATGTCAGATTTCAATCAATTGTAGTTATTTAATGACTCTTTCGATAAATATATTTTTGATTAATTACAGGGTTTCCATACTATGATTTTATTTTATGGAAATGATAAATATTGTTTGATATAGTAAACCTTCTAATTCAAAAATATCCATTCACCTCAATGTAACGGTCATTTTAAAATTGGCAACTGTGATTTCCCATCATGATCTGAGCCAAAAAAATGTTGGCGTTAAAAAGAAAAGATTCTTTGACACACTTGGGTTCTAACTTTTGATCTGTTAACACATGACTTTGGGGCCATCCCATCTTAATGTTGCTGGTTAAGTAACTGGTGATATGCATTTCTATTAAAAAGCTGTTTATTCATAATCACCTTTGTTGAATTTACTTTATGTTAGCTACCATGAAACGGATCCCAGTACTTGCGAATGCAATGTATCCACTATATAAATAATCAATAGATTATCCGGCCATAGATATAGACAAAACAATATTTTTACACCATAATCAAAGTGATACCTTTGTTCACTCTATATGGAATAAATAGATAAAATGTAAAAAATAATCCAAGTTTGGGCTGATAAAAAGATCTAGCTGAGGTTAAACATCCGAAAGATGATTGACAGTTGTAGAGAACTTAAATATTACATAATAATGAACAAGTATAATTATTTATGGTATTCCTGTTTTCAATATTCATTTTTTTAAGCACATACAAAGTGCACAACGATAGATGAGAGATCATTTGAAAGGTTTTTGAACATACTTCCAATATAGTACATTCACATTTCACTAATGCACGTTGTTTGATTAAAAAAATGCTGTTAATTCAATATTCTTATAAATTAAACTGTCGGAGAAAAATCAATGTATTCAGGGACAGCCAATACCACGGAATTGCTCAAATGACATCATAGATTTTGTGATTAACCAAAATCATCAAATTGGCTGAATTAATTACTTTTAAACTTTTTAAGTGTATTATAACTGGAAACACGACACATTTATCCCATTTAAGCACGAAGATCTGTATTAAATTCAAAATTTTGTTATTTAAATGCAGGACAATAATATATTATATATATTATAAAACATTTTTTTAGTAAGTTGTTGCCACATGTTGCACAGAATTGAGAAAGAGAAAAACTGTTTTGATGCGTTTTTCAATTATTAATATACGGCTTTTAAATATTTGTGACATCATATTTATTTATAAAAAGTGCTTCATTATTTTAATATTAAAACAAAACATGGATTTAAATTAATAAAACTTAATAATGGTATTGGAATGCGCATTAAATTGATGTAATTTCCACTTATTTTCCCTTTCTCAAGAACCAAATTATTTTATCAGGCAGCTCTAAAAAAAAAAAAAAAAAAAAAAAATCCGTCGATAAACAACTCAAAACTTTCTGACTCATTTTTAAACATTAAAGCATGATACTTGCAGATATGATTATTGAAGTAATTTGTGATCGAACAGTTTTTTTTTTTCTCATTTTATGATAAATGAATTACATCTAAATATAAGCAATTATTAGCTCAGGATGGTAGTATTTTTCATTTTCTGCACAGTTGCGTCTAGAAATTATGTTCAAAACACCAACTATGACAGCATTTAAAAAAAAAAAATCTGCCTGTACTGAAAATGAAAAAACTGTTTAATTGCATACATTTTTAATAAGAACACTTGCAAATTTGATACGTTTAAGAACAAATATGAACTAAAAAATGCGCCAGAGAGTAGTCAGTTTGGATTTTGGATCAGATTTTATCTACTCGTGCATTTAAAATAATTTTAATAATATTTTTTTAATATTTGCACACGTTATATCGGGATTATTTTATCATTTTGTAATAAATGTAAGGTTTTTAAAATTTTTAGTTATGTTAATTTATTGTGTGAAAAAGTGAGTAATAGATCTTCTAAATTTCTTTCCCATAAATTTCGACTTCTCCATTTTGTCCCTATAGAGGAACTTAAATTTAAATATTCAAAAATTTAGTTTTAAAAGAAGTTAACTTTACGGTAACAATAAACAAGTACTTTAAATTTCACTGCCACCTCCCTCTAAAAAACAGGAAGAAAGAAAATCAACTTCCCTCCCACAAACAAAATTTAGTGGTTTTTCTTTTAAAATTTTCTGCTGCATTTGTTATTTTGCAGCAAAAATAAATAATTAATGATGTGAAGTATTATAACTTTGAAAAATTCACACAAAGTATAAATTCCTTAAAATTCTTTATTACCCTTATAAATTTAATAATATTTTTTATTTTATGGTAAAAATCAATTATTTAAATAATTCCCCCATGAAAATTTTACCCCCCTCCCTTATCAACCAGTTATAAATCCTTAGTAAAAAAATAAAAAGGCCAATTTCTCATATTGTTGTAACAATAAATAATCTAGATTCCTCCCCCTTCTCCACACCAAAATTTCCACTTCCACTCTTTTACCACCACGCGATCAAAGAAAACGGTTTTCATATATGAATAATTCCATATTAATTTGGTTTTTTTTTTTTTATGTAATTGATATACCATGTTCAGAACTGTTCAAGAAAGGAAAATAAAAATCTATAATTATACAAGATTTTTCGTTAGTTTTAGTCAATGTAAAATTTCTGTCATTCTTAATCTGAATGCAAACTGACAGAAAAATAAAACACGTAGTTTTCTTCTCAAATATCAAAAGACAAAATCTCAAATCTGTCAAGACAAAATCTGTCAATGTAGAAGTTCTAATGAAACAGGTAATATACGAGGGTCGATCCAGAAATAAGGTTCCTATCAAATTTACAAATAGACAACATTGTTTTTTCTCATAGAAATTTACATCATTGGAAAGAAGAAGATTTGCTCTATTTCTCTACATAATCGCCATCTTTTTCTACGCATTTTTGTAGACAGTGCTCCAATTTCTGTATCCCAATGTCGTAGAACTCCGTTTGGGGTAGAATTCCGTCGCTGTTGCGGTATTTCGCCTCGCACCTTCCCTTGCGGCTCTTTGGGAACCATATTTCTGGACCGACCCTCGTAATATTTAGATTTATGAAATTGTTGATTCCATGAATTTGTTCATTTTAAGAACAATAATTATTCGAAACTTCTCCCAGGTGAATATCCTAATTGCAGCTGAATTTTCGCTTGGTAAGGCCTATTGTTTGCTGTGACATTCTTATCAAAATCACATAGACACATTTAAATGAATGTTTTACACCCGAGTGCCTCATTGTATAAGTTTTATTTAAAAATTTTCAGCTACTGAGAAGATGACTTGTTTGACACTTTTGAAACTCGTTTAGCACCACACGATCAAAGAAGGCGATTTTCAGATATGAATAATTCAATATTAATTTGGGTTTTTTATGTAATTGACATACCATGTTCTGAACTGTTCAAGGAAGAAAAATCAAAATCTATAATTATACAAGATTTTTCGTTAGTTTAAGTCAATGTAAAATTTCTGTCATTCTTTATCTGAACGTAAACTGACAGAAAAATAAAATACGCAACTTTCTTTTCAAATCTCAAATGACAAAATTAACATTTAAGGACAGTATATTTTCTTCAAACGTGAATTGGATTCTCACCAACTCCTCAATTTTGAATAATTTAGCAGCCATATTTGTCAATATTTCTCAACTCTTCATTTAAATGTGTTTATGTGATATTGATAAGAATGTCACAGCAAACAATAGACCTTACCAAGCGAAAATTCTGCTGCTTCAGGATATTCACCTGGGAGAAGTTTTGAATAATTATTGTTCTTAAAATGAACAATTTCATAGAATGAAGAATTTCATCAATCTAAATATTATATTACCTGTTTCATCAGAACTTCTACATTGACAGAATACTGAATACAGCAGATGTAATTTTAAAAATGAGAAAGAAGATGATTACATTTTGTCTGAATAGAAAATTAGAATTTTCTTTACAAATATGTTGAAAAATCTTAGTAAATTTACATCTTTTTGGAAGTAAAAAACTTTTGGTCATCTTATCTCAAAAAGAAAAAATCTCTGACGGCTCGGCCTACAGACACAGATAGATTTCGAAGATGCAGACCGTGGGGTGCCTGTTTGTTGGGAATTGCGGAAAGATAAAACTTTTTGCCATGATGCGGCAGTTGGAACCGCCCACTTCGAAACCTAACTTGTTTGCAGGCGGAGCCGGCAGGGATTTTTTGTTTTTAATTTATTTTTGCTATAAGGTTTGTTCCTATAAAATACGTATCAATATAAAAGTTTTAGATAATATTAAAAGGATTTATAATAAATTTAAGCGAATTTGATACCTTGTGAATTGACGAAGTTATGAATTTTTTTTCTTCTAAAATCCCCCTTCCCCCCCCCTATTGGGGCCATTTTTAATGATATCAAAAATCTGTCATACATCAATTTTCGGCCCTTTTCCTAGAAGTAATAATAACTTTAAACGGATTCGAAACGTATTATAATTAAGAAATTATGTTTTCTTTTCTGTTTTCCCAAAAAGCCGCCCCCATTTCCCTCCCCTTGGCTCGATTTTGCCCATTAACGAGCTTGACCAAGATTTGATGCCCCTTGATTTTATGTATCGGTTTGGAAGAGATTTGTGTCGAATTACGGAAATTATCGTGTGCATAAAGAAGTGACACACACACACACACACACACAAATATATATATATATATATATATATATATATTTGTAAGGCAAGGGAGCTTGCAAGGACCCACGTCACCACCCCTATTTCCATATAGTAAACTTTGCTCTATTTTATTACCGAGTATATACAATAATATAAAGTGAAGATTACTATACGGTCATATAGAACCACCATGTTAGTTGACCCCTGTATAAATCATTCAATTGATTCCAGTGCTATCATTAGCTTTACATGCTAATTTTAACATCTTAACACTTTAACTATAATACCTTATGTAAACTTCTGAACATTATAAAATATAGATATTGGTTTCTATACCATTTAACATTTTTGAAGGGTTTGAGTGTAAAATAAGTTAACTAGCAAAAGTATTCAATATTTAAATTTTCAAAGAAATCTCTCAACCCAAAACCATTGATTACTTTCCCTAAAACAGCTGATTTATCAAAACTAAACTTCCACCGAACTGTGTGTGACATTTTTGTCTGATGGATTTTATTTTATGGGACTTATTGAATTTTAATAACATATACAGTTATGTAAAACTCGTCTTTTGATTAGGATGGCCCATCTATTAAATAATAAATAAACCTTATACTTTTAACAGAATGTCAGGATGCAGCTGAATAATTTTACCTGAAAATAAGAAAAATATAGTTATGATGTTTTACATCCGAGTGCCTCATTGTATAAGTTTTATTTAAAAAATTTTCATCTACTGAGAAAATGACTTGTTTCGTTATTAGGGTATCAATTATGAAATTGTAAAGTGTTAAAGAAGTTTAAAAAACTTTCGATTCCTTTGTTCATATGTGTTTAAATATATGTATATTTTATGTAGAAACAAATATATGTTGAGGTTGAATTCTAGGATGGTTAAGATTTCCTAGAATTGGCTATTTGATGAAGAAAGATTTTACCTCTAGCCAAATATTAAGGGGAGATTCTGGTCTAGATTGGTAGATAGGACATTTTTAGGATTTTTGTAATAAGAAATTAAATACAATCGCTATCTGAGATCGGAAAGTTATTGAATGTGATAGCCACTTTAAATATCTGAATGAGAATGCACTGGTTCAATTGTTTTATTTTGGAAATACGTTGAAAGTATATATATTAAGAGGCCTTAAAAAATAGATTTTTTTTTTAAGTTCTAGACCAGAATCTCCTCTTAATAAAGTTGTACCAATGGAGTTGGTTAAATAAACATATGATTAATAACCTGTGATAACATAACCTGCATATGAAATTGAGACATTTTTGTTAAACAGGTACAATGCTTTATATAATGAAACAGCAAAAGTAATTTTTTTAACATTTAAAGTTGTTTGAATGTTTTTATATGTTGTTTGTAATTTCCTTAATACATATGAAAAAGCTTGAAAGTAATAAGGAATTAACCTTTCATTGACAATTTATCAGATAGAGATGAGAAAATGTAGAGAAAGATTCTTAAAAAACAACCATAGCTGATGATAAAATTTATGACCATACCATGTTATGTCACCTGCAAAGATAGTGACTATTTAATATTATATTGAGTTTTATTGACTATTGAGTTTTAATATTTCTTGTAAACTAGAAATATTAAAACTGTGTTTGTATCCAAGTTGGAAATAAGAAATAATAATATACATTTAAAACGTCAATATTAGCTGCCATAAATAAATATATATTTAAGTACATATCGATTAATTATCAAAGAACAGAAAATATAAAATATTCCAGGCTATTAAAGACCTGTTTAAGGGAGGACACCAGTTTGAATGTCGAAATAAGTCATACTTTAGGAATTTTTTGTATGTTTCAATAACAATGTAAATTGTTGGAGGTATTGCAATATATTAAGTTATGTTTGGAGAGTGTTTCATAATTTTTTCATTTGAAAAAATTGCATACTTCGTAAATGAGGATTTCCTGAAAATGTAGTGTCAGCTGGCCACTTACAAGAAGCGTTCCTAAAGCATAAAAAAATCTTAATCCAATTAACCTATGACGTAACATAGGATTTTTTTCAAAGTTTAAATACTTGTCGAAGCCCCATAAAAATAGCCTTTAAATGCTTGTAAAAAAAAAAAAAAAAAAGAAAAAAATATTATGTAGCACCATAGAGAGTTTAATTCTGAAAGTTTGTATTGAAAGCTAAAGGAAAGCGGTTGAGTGGTTCGCGGGGAATCTAAGCAGCCAGCTAAAAAAAGTCATTTTCAGAAAAAATGCATTTAAAATTTGCTTTAGCAACAATTAATTACAGACAGGGCTTAATTTCTAACAAAAAATGTACTTTACCTCTAACATTCTTCAGTGCTGATTACCATAGCATATATATCCCTTCACAGACATATTTGTGTTTCGTACATTATTTGCACAATCTAAAGCATTTTTTCCTCATCAAAAGAAAAAAAATGTAATACATTTTCAATTGGCTGCCAATTGCACTGTGACAGCTACTTGCTAGCCATGAACGGGCATATTTTACCCTGCTAAAATTTGTAAATTAGAGGGGCCAACTAGTCATAAGCATTAAACTTGATAACATTTAGATGTTAAGTGAAGCACACTGTAGCGTAAGGAAAGAACACGAAGATATGAAAATTGGAGTGGGGATGGAAATGATAGTTTAAGAATTTTGTTTATATGGAAACATTGCTTACGGTTGATTTCGGTACACGGTATTTATAATCTCCAGTGGATTCTGGCTAATATTTAAATATTTACTAAAAGATAGAAGCATAAGAGCTAAGCTCTGGTGCAAATTAAGCACTAGTTACAATGGCATGTTATACATTGTAACTTTTGTACAGTATAGAACCATTTATCCAGAAAATCAGTTATTCAGAGTAATATTTTCAATTGACCAATTTCAGAATCTTTACAAAAAATAGTGCCATACAGTGTCAGTTTGACATGTGTATTCCTTGAAATATTACAACATGCATGGTATAACTTCTTGATGCTAAGATCTAGGATTTGAAATGGAAGCATATTTAGTTAGATATTAAATATTTTCACTTTTATGCAGAAAAAACAGAGGAATTTTTGTGTCCAAACTATTCTAATAAATTGCCTTTTTTAAATTCTGATTAATCGTTAATCTTGTTTGGATCCCATTCTTAATCTGAATAATCCAATAATCAGTTTGAGATGTGCATTCCTTGAAACATTACAACATGCATGGTATAACTTCTTGATGCTGAGATGTAGGATTTGAAATGGAAGCATATTTAGTTAGATATTAAATATTTTCACTTTTATGCAGAAAAAACAGAGGAATTTTTGTGTCCAAGGTATTTTCATAAACTGCCTTCTATTAAATTCTGATTAATTTTTAATCTTGTTTGAATCTACTCTTTATCAATCAGTCCATAAATTCCCCTCTTTAATGCAAAATGGGAATAGAATGCATTAAATTTTTCAAATTTCTCATCAGAAAATGAAAATGTTTCAATTTTATTTTCCTATTTATTCTTCTTAAAAGTGTCTCTGTACTGTTTCATTGACAAACTATTTCTAAAATATATGTTTAATTCATAGCTGATAACTGCTATGATATTTTGTCACTATTTTTCTAATAATAATCTTCGCCTTAATTAATCTCTGAAATATCTGATTAAGTAAGACAGAGATTGCTATATAGAAATACTGGTGACAAAAGACATAGCAGTTGGCAGGTATGACTTAATTTCGATTATATTTTGATAAAATCTTAGCAAAGTTCATGAAATATGAATAAGATTTCAATACTTCAGAGTTGCCAAGTCTCCGGATTTTTGCACACCAGTAATTTTTTAGAGAAAATGTTGTTCTTTTAAATCGCAAAATGCTCCGATTAAATAAAACAACATTTTCTGTACTAAATTACTGGTATCCAAAAAGCCGGAGACTTGGCAGGTCTGATACTTAAAATAAAATAATGTAAAATTATGAATATTTTTAAAATTAAAGAGGAAAAACATTCTTTAAATAGAATATAGAGAAAAAAGTACTTAAAAACTTTAATTTCCTGATGAGGAATTTGAAAAATATGATTGTATTCCAAGCCCATAGGTTTAACATTAAAGAAAGGAGTTTCAAATCTGATTTATAAAAAGACTAAACACCCCCTAAGCACTTCTCACATAATTTTCTGTTTCTTGAAATCAAATTAAATTAACTGTAGACAAAAAATATTTTAAACAGTTAAGGAATTTATTAAATGATGGAATACTAATGGATTATTAACACTAATTACGAAAGAAAATTTAAGTTAACCTATCTGTTATGGCCATTTTTATAAAAATGCCCTCGGATGCTCAGAGAGTTAAGAAAAATAAATGGTTTACAGGCAGAACAGTGCAAAAAGGTAAAAATAAATTAAAACAAGTTTTTCAAAGTAACTTTATATTATCAAATCCTGAATTTATAATTTCTACATATCTTATTTATGTAATGTTTGTGCATATTATCTTAAATCATTATAGATGTTATTTAAAAGGATTCTTATGAATATTACTAACACTTAGTACAATTTTTATTTCTGTAATGAATGTAAGTTAGTGTAATAATCCAATGCTTGTGAGTGTATTAATAGATGTGTTTTTCTACCATTTTACAGATTTAATGGGACCTACTGTCTATCTCTTATATTGGGACTTAATTGAACATGGAGACATCATGGAGGCTGAAGTCTACTGTGAACAAAAATCCTTGGACTTTCCGAATGCAGATGTAATTAGATCGAAGTTCAGCAATTACACAAGTCTCTGTTCCTTGACTGATGGTACATAAAATTAGCTGACTCACCTTTGAATGAAGCAAGCCCAATTCTATCAGAATATACAATTTTGATTTAATACTTTTTGATAAAAACTGTTGGATTTAACTGTTGGATGACGTGTAGAAATTGTTTATCATTGCTTTTTGTGCACATTACGTATTTACTGATGAAGGGCTCAGATAGAGAACTTGAAACGACTGATTTGTAGTGTTTTTAACTGTATCTTAAATAATTATTTTTTGGTATAAGTATATAGTAATCAGATGTAAAACGTTTGTGATCTTAATTCAACTGTGAACAGTTGGAATTTTGACATACTATTCTTTTTGTTCATGGCAATATAATTTAACAAGAACTATGATCTTGAATATATGAATTTTATATCTTAATAAAAGAGATGCCTTATGAATATTAATTTTAATGATTTTAATAATGAATTTGTATCTTTAAAGGAGGATATTTTGTATTAACTCAACCAATACTAATATTTTTTATTAAAATAAACGCAATTTCTAAGATTCATGTTGATTACTTCTCAATCCTATAATTTCACCACAGAATGTGAAACCATCACTTGTTGCCTGTGAGTATTCATTCATATTACTGTTAAAGAATAAAATACATTTTTTTAAACCATCATATTATTTAGGATAAATGCACAGTTTCAGTAGTTGACACTTTCTGTTTTTACGTAAAAAAATAAGAATTCAAAATAGAGTACAGATTTGAATTGAATTTCATTTCAGATGTCAAATTCTTTTGAGATATTTCAGAAATTCTTCAGAATCAAATGAAACTGAAGCAAACACATCCAGCTTGCTTTTAATAACACCAAGAGCAAAGATAGAGGAATTACATAATTATACTCGCCACTGGCGAGAGAATTTTTATTCAGTCTTAAAACTACAGGCTGTAGAAAACAAGCAACAACTTCATATTTTATTCATTAGCCATATTTTACAACTCTCCTAATTGACGCAATGTAAACATGACACCAATTTCTATTTTGCTCAAAACTTTCCCCTGTTGCAGATATTTTCAGTATCTAAGGTATTCTCATAAACTACCTTTTTTAAAATTCTGATTAATCTTTAATCTTGTTTGGATCTACTCTTTATCAGTCAGTCCACTAATTCCCCTCTTCAATGCAAAATGGTCATAGAATGCATTACATTTTTCAAATTTCTCATCAGAAAATGAAAATGTTTCAATTTTATTTTCCTATTTATTCTTCTTAAAAGTGTCTCTGTACTGAATCATTGACAAACTATTTCTAAAATATATGTTTTATTCATAGCTGATAACTGCTATGATACTTTGTCACTATTTTTCTAATAATAATCTTCGCCTTAATTAATCTCTGAAATATCTGATTAAGTAAGACAGAGATTGCTATATAGAAATACTGGTGACAAAAGACATAGCAGTTGGCAGGTATGACTTAATTTTATATTTTGATAAAATCTTAGCAAAGTTCATGCAATTTGAATAAGATTTCAATACTTAAAATAAAATAATGTAAATTTATGAATATTTTGTAAATTAAACAGGAAGAAACATTCTTTAAATAGAATATACAGAAAAAAGTAGTTAAAAACTTTAATATCCTGATGAGGAATTTGAAAAATATGATTGTATTCCAAGCCCATAGGCTTAACATTAAAGAAAGGAGTTAATCTGAGCAAATCTGATTTATAAGAAGGCTAAAAATCCTCTTAGCAGTTCTCACATAATTTTCTGTTCCTTGAAATCAAATTAAATTAACTGTAAACAAAAAATATTTTAAACAGTTAAGGAATTTCTAAAATAATGGAATACTAATGGATTATTAACAACAATTACGAAAGAAAATTTAAGTTAACCTATCTTTTATGGCCATTTTTATAAAAAATGCCCTCAGATGCTCAAAGGATTAAGGAAAATAAATAGTTTACATGCAGAATAGTGCAAAAAAGTAAAAATAAATGAAAACAAGTTTTTCAAAGTAACTTTATATTATCAAATCATGAATTTATAATCTCTACATATCTTATTTATGTAATGTTTGTGTATATTAAATTATTATAGATGTTATTTTAAAGGATTCTTATGAATATTACTAATACTTAGTAAAATTTATATTTCTGTAATGAATGTAAGTTAGTGCAATAATCCAATACTTGTGAGTGTATTATTAGATGTGTTTTGGTACCATTTTAAAGATTTAATGGGACCTACTGTCTATCTCTTATATTGGGACTTAATTGAACATGGAGGCACCATGAAGGCTACTGTGAACAAAAATCCCTGGACTTTCCGAATGCAGATGTAATTAGATGGAAGTTCAGCAATTACACAAGTCTCTGTTCCTTGACGGAGGGTACATAAAATTAGCTGACTCACCTTTGAATGAAGCAAGCCCAATTCTATCAGAATATACAATTTTGATTTAATACTTTTTGACTGTGACTTTAACTGTTGGATGGCGTGTAGAGATTGTTTATCATTGCTTTTTGTGCACATTACGTATTTAATGATGAAGGGCTGAGATAGAGAGCTATAAACGACTGATTTGTAGTGTTTTTAACTGTGTCTTAAATAATTATTTTTTGTTATAAGTATATAGTAATCAGATGTAATATGTTTGTGTATCTTAATTCTACTGTGAACAGTTGGAATTTTGACATACGATTCTTTTTGTTCATGGCAATATAATATAACAAGAACTATGATCTTGAATATATAAATTTCATATCTTAATACGAAAGATGCCTTGTTTTGTATCATTAAAGGGGGATATTTTGTATTAACTCAACCAATACTAATATTTTTCATTTGCATTAAAATAAACTCAATTTCTAAGATTTGTGTTGCTTACTTCTCAATCCTATAATTTCACCCCAGAATGTGAAACCATCACTTGTTGCCTGCGAGTATTCATTCATATTAGTGTTAAAGAATAAAATACATTTTTTTAACCATCATATTGTTAGGATCAATGTATAGTTTCAGTAGTTGACACTTTCTGTTTTTACGTAAAAAATAAGAACTCAAAATAGAATACAGATTTGTTCTGCATTTCATTTCAGGTGTCAAATTCTTTTGAGATATTTCAGAAATTCTTCAGAATCAAATGTCACTGAAGCAAATACATCCAACTTGCTTTTAATGATACCAGGAGGAAAGATAGAGGAATTACATAATTATACTCGCCACTGGCGAGTGAATTTTTATGCAGTCTTAAAACTACAGGCTATAAAAAATAACCAACAACTTTATATTTTTTTCATTAGCCATATTTTATAACTCTACTATCTGACGCAATGTAAACATGGCACGAATTTCTATTTTGCTCTAAACTTTCCCCTGTTGCAGATATTTCTTAAGTTTACATTTAAAAAATATATAGAATAAATTAAGAAAATGCTAGTACGAAAATGCATCGTAATAATGAATAATTTTTGGAGTCACGTAAATTTTGTCAACAATTTTCAACTGATCTTCTGGCTGGTAAAAGAAATCCTTGGCTGGCAAGATTTTCTGAAAATTCCCCACCTCTGACCAACTGTGTGTTCACTTCAATCCCCATTCTGGACATTTTTACACTCTGTTGGTTATACACTGAGAATTAAGTAAAAATTCTTATTCTTTGTTACATAAGTAATCTCCAGCGTAATTTCAGCTCTGATAGAAAGTTTAAATAGCATAAAAATGTGAAAAAATATAGAAAGAAAAAATAAATCTAACATTCTAGAATTACATTTATTTTTATGATCATTAACACAATGTGCACTTTATTGAAAAAATAAATTGCATGGAAAAAATCATTTTTAGGTAAACAAAGCACATTATAAAAACACATATTAAACAGTAGTAGAGAGAAAATGGGGCTCCGGCCCCAGGAGGTGGAGTGTGGAGGAGGAGGGAGGAGGGCTCCTCCTCCTGAAGTGCCCTCCTCCTCCTCCTCCTCACAAAGTGCTCTCCTCCTCCCGAAGTGCCTTCCTCCTCCTCCTCCTCCTCACGAAGTGCCCTCCTCCTCCTCCCGAAGTGCCCACCTACACCACCTAAGATAAGGGGATTAATTAAGGATTAGTGTTAATTAATTTTAATTAGGGAACTTAGAAATTTTTTGAAGCAATTTTTTTTTTTTTTGCGGAGAATTTCCTACTAGAGTATGAGGTGTGTTTCAAGGGATTTATTTTAGCGAATTAGAAATTTAATTAATTAATTTTAATTTTAATTAATTTTAATTGGGGAACTTAGAAATTTTTCGTAGCAATTTTTTTTTTCAACGAGAGTATGCAGTTTGATTATGAGTGTATGCAGTAGAAGTAAATGATTAATTAATTAAAAATATTAATTAAAAATAGTAATTAATTAATTTTAATTGCAGAACTTAAAAATTTTCGCGAGATTTTTTCAACGAGAGTAGGGTATTCGATATACATGTTAGAGGAGAATTTTAAAAGTCAATAATGGTTTAATTAAAAAGGGTCATTCATTAATTTTAATTGAGGAACTTAGACATTTTTCGAAGCAAATATTTTTTCAACGAGAGTAGGCTATTTGTTATACATGTTAGAGTATATTACAGGTGAATTTTAAAAGTCAATAATGATTTAATTAAAAAGGGTCATTAATTAATTTTAATTGGAGAACTTAAGAAATTTTGGCAAGATTTTTTTTTTTTTCCCCTCAACGAGAGTACGCAGTTTGCATGTGCAGTAGAATGGTAGATGCTAGTAATTAAAAAGGGTCATTAATTAATTTTAATTGGCGGACTTCAACATTTTTGAGGCAAACAGGCGCGTTTTAATGAATTCGATATAGGTTGTAGTAGGTCCCGCATGAATGATACTGTACTCAACTGAATAGCTCCCCCCTCCCCCTCCCTTTTTTACCCAGAGGGGGCCCTTCGATAGACTAACAATACACACTTACAAAAGTATAGAGTACTATAAAAAGAATTTTAGCGTATATGTAAATAAACAAGTATGTAAAATCAGGCATAATTCATGAATCACTTTCCACAAAAAATGCAGATTGGTACAAAAAGAATTTTAACGTATATATAAAATAAACAAGAATGAAAAATCATGCGTAGCGACATAATTCATGAATCACTTTCCAACATCATTGAAATGTTATGTGAATAAAATATAATTTTACCAGCTAGTGCGTAGTTAATTAAAATAGTGAACAGATCCCCTTTTTAATAAAAAGGAACCCTTCACAATAATCCATTTATGCATAAGGACCCTTCATAAAATCAGATAATTTACACTTTACCCTGTTTTTTTTTCAATTCAAGTTAGGGTAAAAGTACAGTTTACGCATCGATAGATTCAAAATACAGGGACCCTTCGAAGTGTGAACTCGCATTAGACTGTAGGGCCCCTTCATAAAATAAATGAGATACATGCCCTATTCGACCTTTTTTTTTTTTTTCAATTCAAGTTAGGCTAAAAGTACAGCTTACGCATCGATAGGTTCAAAATACAGGGACCCTTCGAAGTGTGAACTCGCATTAGACTATAGGGCCCCTTCATAAAATAAATTAGATACATGCCCTATTCAAATAAAAACCACCCTTCACAAAAACTGTAGGGGTTCCCTTTTGGAATAAAAAAGCATCCTTCACAAAAATTCCAATTATGCATAAGATCCCTTCATAAAATCAGATAATTTACACTTTCGCCTTTTTTTTTTTTTCAATTCAAGTTAGGCTAAAAGTACAGCTTGCGCGTCGATATGTTCAAAACACATAGTTATAGATATTAAGCTACCTTCACAAAATAAATTCAATAGATTCATGTTATATTATGCCGACAGAAATACAAGGGATACTCACCTTCCATGAAAATGCAAGGTCCGCTGTTTGAATGAAAAGGCCTCCCTTCACAATATACCCTGTAAAAATATTATGATTCCACAGATATTTTAAGAAATAGAGTACTAATCTCAAATGAATACGAATTCATGCAATGTAAAAAATAGGTTTTACACGAACACATTTTTAGTATAACGTTCAAAATATAGTTTTTAGAAAAAAGATTCATGTTTCACCAAATTTATCATACAAGTCTGTAAAATAGGGTAGATCATTTCATGAAAAATAATTGAATTTTCGAATGATTATGCTTTAAAATATATATTTATAACTGTAACTAAGATTTGAATGTTCCCCCTCAACATGCATATCGCTGAATCATAATGAGTCATATTATCAGATAAGCGAAGATCTTGCTTTGATTTCACCCCGTATGCGATAATGAGTCACTCCGCGATAAGAAATACCTGAGACTCGTAATTTCTGACACATTTTTTGTAGGTAAATGAACTATTTAAAACTGTCAATGTATACGAATTATTTCGTGTAGTTCTATATAGGTGCTACTCTTCATATATACATATGGTGATATATACTAAAATCTGTTAAGTTTTAAAAGGCTTCACTGTGTATTCATTGTAAAATAAGAAATATCCCTTAAGAATTTTGAGTATAAGAGACGGGTTTAAAGGAATTTGAATCTGTTTAAATGTACCTGTGTTTAAATGAACTTGATACAGCTTAGGGTAAAAAATATACAGGAGTCCCTATAAAATATAGGAATTAAATTTTAAATAATATAAAACTAAATTACATTAGTCTATGCTTTTTTTTGTATAGAAAAATTATACTAAATTGAGTTTTTAGTATTTTAACTTAAAAACTTCTTTTGAGGAATGAATAACTAACCTTTTGACTTTGTTTTTATAAAATATATATTGTACTATTTAGTTAGGGCATTATTTAAAAAATTTTTGTTTTTAATATTGAAAAAAAAATGTATCTTACATAAATATTTAAACCATAATGTACTGGAATTCATCCAAATTTGATCGACTGCATGCATGTCTTAAAAGAACTAAACGTGTTCGCTTATCTCTTAAAACCACGGGATATTATAACGTTATGGATAAAGCATAGGGTAGAATACAGAATGAATAGGTATTATAAAGCAGAATCATAAATTTTGCATACTTTACACTTGTAGTATGTGAAATGATTGCTACTATTGCCTATATGAGAAAATGAATCATCAACGAATCTTATTAGTGTATGTTATATTTAACCAACAGGCTTGAAATGCGTGAATTTTGACTAGAATTAATCATTGAATGTAAAAATGATTTATTTTTAGATCTAATATTTATATCGTTTAACATTTTAAAATATATACATAAATTAATCTTACCTTATTCACAAACTTGCAATCCCGTCTTCAATATATGACTACAGCATGAAAAAACATGCGTGCTACTTGTATAGCAACAGACCAGAAATGATTTCAGTACAAGTCCATTATCTTATCGTTAATCTATAGATTAGTAACATCACGTGACTGATTGCGATAACATTCTATATAAGATTTACTGATATGAATACATTTCAATTCATTTCTCCCAAAAGCAAGTGTATGAGTTGGTTGTGAGATCTAGGTAAGTATCCTTACTTTATATATTTAAAGTTATAATATATGAATAGATATAATATTAATGTATTTTTTCAATATGTATGGTAGGCAAAAAGGAATAGGTAGGCAAAAAGAATAGGTATTATTGCATGTTTCCTCTAATTTATTTTTAAAATAATTATTTTAAAAATACATACTAACAATTTATGCGATGAGTCACACAGCATGATGGGACGATATATGAAATTTATTTTTATAAAAGCTCCTATATACAATTCATATGGGTGAGCAAGATTATTTTTAGAATTTTTCACTCTTACCCTCTATAGGCTATACTTTTAAAATAGTAGTATTCGAATACTTGTAAAATGTAATTATAGCTTAGTAATTTTCTAGTCTTTTAACTATGTCGTTGAAGGAGTATTGTCATATTTAACTAACAGGCTCGAACATGCGTGAATTTTGACTAGAATTATTCACTGAATGTAAAAAAAAAAAAAAGATTTATATTTAGATCTAATATCGTTTAACATTTTAAAATCCTATTAAAAGTATATACATTAGTATGCTTGTGAAAGGCCTATTGTTAATACGAAACGTTGTGTGAAGTGTCCTGTTTTAGGGTTAAAAGTTTCGTGAAGGTGTCTGTTTGAAGGAGCCTGTTTCGAAATGACTTAAGAACGCACAATTTATTCCTATACATTCAACTCGATTCGTTATATATGCTTTATTAAGTATTCAATAAAAAATAATAACTAAGAAATAAAATTAAAAATAGTAATTAAGAGATATCCTTAAGAATTCTTGCGATAGGAGATTGGTTTTAATTAAATAGGTTAATGAATCTAATTCGATACAAGTCTTGTTAAAACAGAGATTATAGTTAAAATACACATTAATTATACAGCATTACACTGTATTACACAATGCGCTACCTCACCTATATTATCACAGAAATACCTTCGATAAAATTTAGACTAACAATACGCACCTAAAAAATATATACAGAGTACCCAGAAAATGATAGGAATGAATGAAAAATTTTAACGTAAATTATAAAATAGGATCTACAATAAGTGACAATAAATAAATATGAAGGAAAAATCATGAGTCATGGTATACTTAATGAAACACTTTCCAATGCTATGTGACTATCGTTAAGAATTTGAAATAAGTGAATTAGATTTAATAATTCATACTGGAAATGTATTTTTAAAAAAATTAATAGCTTCGTCTACTTTTAAATCATTCAAGACATATGATGAAGATTTAACCGCTGCAGAACGACTAAAAACTAGTATCTTAATGAATCGACCTATTTACGTCGGGTTCACAATTTTAGAATTATCTAAATTAGTTATGTATGATTGTCATTACAATTTTATAAAGAAAACATACAAAGATCATGCAGTTTTACTCTTTACGGATATAGATTCCTTAACTTATCATATTCAAACACATAATATTTATAAGGATATGGAGCACCATCATTATTTTTTCGACTTTTCTCAATACTCGAAATCCCATCGTCTAAACCGCACAAGTATCGAACCCACAAACATATAATCAGACTTGACATTTTATAACCAGGACGCTAACCACAGGGCTAAGTGAGCCCCCGCTTATTTTATAGTCACCACGCTGACTATTGGACTTAGTAAGCCCCAGGCTAATTTATATCCACCACGCTAACTATTGGGCTTAGTGAGCCCCTGCTTATTTTATAGTCAACATGCTAACTATTGGGCTTAGTGAGCCCCCGCTTATTTCATAGTCACCATGCTAAGTATTAGGCTGAGTGAGCCCCAGGCTATTTTATACCCACTATGCTAACTAATGGGCTGAGTGAGCACCAGGCTATTTTCTACCCACCACGTTTACTGGGCTTAGTGTGCCCCCGCTTATTTTATAGCTACTTTGATAACCACAGGGCTGAGTGAGCCCCCGCTTATTATATAGTCCACACGCTAACTACTGGGCTGATTAAGCCCCAGGTATTTTATACCCATCACGCTAACTACTGGGCTGAGTGAGCCCCAGGTTATTTAGTAGCATGAATATGATTTCCAAGGTATATGTCCTAATATGATTTAGACCATTGCCTATGGTAAGATAAAGCTAGGAAGTAAATTGGTAAACTATGTACCTCGAAAACTTACTTGTATTTTATTAAATATCTGCAGAAATTAGCATAGTTTATTAAAATTATGTACATTCTTATTAGTTTATGAATCTACTAACTTATAATATCTATATGGTAACTTGAATTATTAGTATTCCCACTTAAAAATTTCTTTTGTAGATTTAATATGATAAACACTAACATGAGACTGACTAAACTTTTACCATTTTCATTTCAACTTAGTTTTAGGAAATTTATCTACATAGCTTTAAATTTTACTGTTTAGTAAGTCTATTATTTCAAAGTATTATTTTTTAGTTCTAATATTCAAAACATATTCATATCGTTTTACATAGCAGGTATCAAATTAATTTAAAGTCATATTAAAATATATATATATATGTATACAAGTACTATTCTCACCTAACACGCCAGCTAGCTAAGTACCCAACCATCTCACACCAAGACTCTGAGAAAAGTGAATGCTTGTTCAGGGCCTTATCAGCTAATATAATCACTGATAAGACTTGATCACGTGACATGTGACGTCACTGTTTAAGTGATATCACGTGACCATGCGGTATCATTCAATACGTCACCAATGACGCCAGATATCACGTGATCAAGTCTTATCAGTGATTATATTAGCTGATAAGGCCCTGAACAAGCATTCACTTTTCTCAGAGTCTTGGTGTGAGATGGTTGGGTACTTAGCTAGCTGGCGTGTTAGGTGAGAATAGTACTTGTATACATATATATATATATTTTAATATGACTTTAAATTAATTTGATACCTGCTATGTAAAACGATATGAATATGTTTTGAATATTAGAACTAAAAAATAATACTTTGAAATAATAGACTTACTAAACAGTAAAATTTAAAGCTATGTAGATAAATTTCCTAAAACTAAGTTGAAATGAAAATGGTAAAAGTTTAGTCAGTCTCATGTTAGTGTTTATCATATTAAATCTACAAAAGAAATTTTTAAGTGGGAATACTAATAATCCAAGTTACCATATAGATATTATAAGTTAGTAGATTCATAAACTAATAAGAATGTACATAATTTTAATAAACTATGCTAATTTCTGCAGATATTTAATAAAATACAAGTAAGTTTTCGAGGTACATAGTTTACCAATTTACTTCCTAGCTTTATCTTACCATAGGCAATGGTCTAAATCATATTAGGACATATACCTTGGAAATCATATTCATGCTACTAAATAACCTGGGGCTCACTCAGCCCAGTAGTTAGCGTGATGGGTATAAAATACCTGGGGCTTAATCAGCCCAGTAGTTAGCGTGTGGACTATATAATAAGCGGGGGCTCACTCAGCCCTGTGGTTATCAAAGTAGCTATAAAATAAGCGGGGGCACACTAAGCCCAGTAAACGTGGTGGGTAGAAAATAGCCTGGTGCTCACTCAGCCCATTAGTTAGCATAGTGGGTATAAAATAGCCTGGGGCTCACTCAGCCTAATACTTAGCATGGTGACTATGAAATAAGCGGGGGCTCACTAAGCCCAATAGTTAGCATGTTGACTATAAAATAAGCAGGGGCTCACTAAGCCCAATAGTTAGCGTGGTGGATATAAATTAGCCTGGGGCTTACTAAGTCCAATAGTCAGCGTGGTGACTATAAAATAAGCGGGGGCTCACTTAGCCCTGTGGTTAGCGTCCTGGTTATAAAATGTCAAGTCTGATTATATGTTTGTGGGTTCGATACTTGTGCGGTTTAGACGATGGGATTTCGAGTATTGAGAAAAGTCGAAAAAATAATGATGGTGCTCCATATCCTTATAAATATTATGTGTTTGAATATGATAAGTTAAGGAATCTATATCCGTAAAGAGTAAAACTGCATGATCTTTGTATGTTTTCTTTATAAAATTGTAATGACAATCATACATAACTAATTTAGATAATTCTAAAATTGTGAACCCGACGTAAATAGGTCGATTCATTAAGATACTAGTTTTTAGTCGTTCTGCAGCGGTTAAATCTTCATCATATGTCTTGAATGATTTAAAAGTAGACGAAGCTATTAATTTTTTTAAAAATACATTTCCAGTATGAATTATTAAATCTAATTCACTTATTTCAAATTCTTAACGATAGTCACATAGCATTGGAAAGTGTTTCATTAAGTATACCATGACTCATGATTTTTCCTTCATATTTATTTATTGTCACTTATTGTAGATCCTATTTTATAATTTACGTTAAAATTTTTCATTCATTCCTATCATTTTCTGGGTACTCTGTATATATTTTTTAGGTGCGTATTGTTAGTCTAAATTTTATCGAAGGTATTTCTGTGATAATATAGGTGAGGTAGCGCATTGTGTAATACAGTGTAATGCTGTATAATTAATGTGTATTTTAACTATAATCTCTGTTTTAACAAGACTTGTATCGAATTAGATTCATTAACCTATTTAATTAAAACCAATCTCCTATCGCAAGAATTCTTAAGGATATCTCTTAATTACTATTTTTAATTTTATTTCTTAGTTATTATTTTTTATTGAATACTTAATAAAGCATATATAACGAATCGAGTTGAATGTATAGGAATAAATTGTGCGTTCTTAAGTCATTTCGAAACAGGCTCCTTCAAACAGACACCTTCACGAAACTTTTAACCCTAAAACAGGACACTTCACACAACGTTTCGTATTAACAATAGGCCTTTCACAAGCATACTAATGTATATACTTTTAATAGGATTTTAAAATGTTAAACGATATTAGATCTAAATATAAATCTTTTTTTTTTTTTTACATTCAGTGAATAATTCTAGTCAAAATTCACGCATGTTCGAGCCTGTTAGTTAAATATGACAATACTCCTTCAACGACATAGTTAAAAGACTAGAAAATTACTAAGCTATAATTACATTTTACAAGTATTCGAATACTACTATTTTAAAAGTATAGCCTATAGAGGGTAAGAGTGAAAAATTCTAAAAATAATCTTGCTCACCCATATGAATTGTATATAGGAGCTTTTATAAAAATAAATTTCATATATCGTCCCATCATGCTGTGTGACTCATCGCATAAATTGTTAGTATGTATTTTTAAAATAATTATTTTAAAAATAAATTAGAGGAAACATGCAATAATACCTATTCTTTTTGCCTACCTATTCCTTTTTGCCTACCATACATATTGAAAAAATACATTAATATTATATCTATTCATATATTATAACTTTAAATATATAAAGTAAGGATACTTACCTAGATCTCACAACCAACTCATACACTTGCTTTTGGGAGAAATGAATTGAAATGTATTCATATCAGTAAATCTTATATAGAATGTTATCGCAATCAGTCACGTGATGTTACTAATCTATAGATTAACGATAAGATAATGGACTTGTACTGAAATCATTTCTGGTCTGTTGCTATACAAGTAGCACGCATGTTTTTTCATGCTGTAGTCATATATTGAAGACGGGATTGCAAGTTTGTGAATAAGGTAAGATTAATTTATGTATATATTTTAAAATGTTAAACGATATAAATATTAGATCTAAAAATAAATCATTTTTACATTCAATGATTAATTCTAGTCAAAATTCACGCATTTCAAGCCTGTTGGTTAAATATAACATACACTAATAAGATTCGTTGATGATTCATTTTCTCATATAGGCAATAGTAGCAATCATTTCACATACTACAAGTGTAAAGTATGCAAAATTTATGATTCTGCTTTATAATACCTATTCATTCTGTATTCTACCCTATGCTTTATCCATAACGTTATAATATCCCGTGGTTTTAAGAGATAAGCGAACACGTTTAGTTCTTTTAAGACATGCATGCAGTCGATCAAATTTGGATGAATTCCAGTACATTATGGTTTAAATATTTATGTAAGATACATTTTTTTTTCAATATTAAAAACAAAAATTTTTTAAATAATGCCCTAACTAAATAGTACAATATATATTTTATAAAAACAAAGTCAAAAGGTTAGTTATTCATTCCTCAAAAGAAGTTTTTAAGTTAAAATACTAAAAACTCAATTTAGTATAATTTTTCTATACAAAAAAAAGCATAGACTAATGTAATTTAGTTTTATATTATTTAAAATTTAATTCCTATATTTTATAGGGACTCCTGTATATTTTTTACCCTAAGCTGTATCAAGTTCATTTAAACACAGGTACATTTAAACAGATTCAAATTCCTTTAAACCCGTCTCTTATACTCAAAATTCTTAAGGGATATTTCTTATTTTACAATGAATACACAGTGAAGCCTTTTAAAACTTAACAGATTTTAGTATATATCACCATATGTATATATGAAGAGTAGCACCTATATAGAACTACACGAAATAATTCGTATACATTGACAGTTTTAAATAGTTCATTTACCTACAAAAAATGTGTCAGAAATTACGAGTCTCAGGTATTTCTTATCGCGGAGTGACTCATTATCGCATACGGGGTGAAATCAAAGCAAGATCTTCGCTTATCTGATAATATGACTCATTATGATTCAGCGATATGCATGTTGAGGGGGAACATTCAAATCTTAGTTACAGTTATAAATATATATTTTAAAGCATAATCATTCGAAAATTCAATTATTTTTCATGAAATGATCTACCCTATTTTACAGACTTGTATGATAAATTTGGTGAAACATGAATCTTTTTTCTAAAAACTATATTTTGAACGTTATACTAAAAATGTGTTCGTGTAAAACCTATTTTTTACATTGCATGAATTCGTATTCATTTGAGATTAGTACTCTATTTCTTAAAATATCTGTGGAATCATAATATTTTTACAGGGTATATTGTGAAGGGAGGCCTTTTCATTCAAACAGCGGACCTTGCATTTTCATGGAAGGTGAGTATCCCTTGTATTTCTGTCGGCATAATATAACATGAATCTATTGAATTTATTTTGTGAAGGTAGCTTAATATCTATAACTATGTGTTTTGAACATATCGACGCGCAAGCTGTACTTTTAGCCTAACTTGAATTGAAAAAAAAAAAAAGGCGAAAGTGTAAATTATCTGATTTTATGAAGGGATCTTATGCATAATTGGAATTTTTGTGAAGGATGCTTTTTTATTCCAAAAGGGAACCCCTACAGTTTTTGTGAAGGGTGGTTTTTATTTGAATAGGGCATGTATCTAATTTATTTTATGAAGGGGCCCTATAGTCTAATGCGAGTTCACACTTCGAAGGGTCCCTGTATTTTGAACCTATCGATGCGTAAGCTGTACTTTTAGCCTAACTTGAATTGAAAAAAAAAAAAAAGGTCGAATAGGGCATGTATCTCATTTATTTTATGAAGGGGCCCTACAGTCTAATGCGAGTTCACACTTCGAAGGGTCCCTGTATTTTGAATCTATCGATGCGTAAACTGTACTTTTACCCTAACTTGAATTGAAAAAAAAACAGGGTAAAGTGTAAATTATCTGATTTTATGAAGGGTCCTTATGCATAAATGGATTATTGTGAAGGGTTCCTTTTTATTAAAAAGGGGATCTGTTCACTATTTTAATTAACTACGCACTAGCTGGTAAAATTATATTTTATTCACATAACATTTCAATGATGTTGGAAAGTGATTCATGAATTATGTCGCTACGCATGATTTTTCATTCTTGTTTATTTTATATATACGTTAAAATTCTTTTTGTACCAATCTGCATTTTTTGTGGAAAGTGATTCATGAATTATGCCTGATTTTACATACTTGTTTATTTACATATACGCTAAAATTCTTTTTATAGTACTCTATACTTTTGTAAGTGTGTATTGTTAGTCTATCGAAGGGCCCCCTCTGGGTAAAAAAGGGAGGGGGAGGGGGGAGCTATTCAGTTGAGTACAGTATCATTCATGCGGGACCTACTACAACCTATATCGAATTCATTAAAACGCGCCTGTTTGCCTCAAAAATGTTGAAGTCCGCCAATTAAAATTAATTAATGACCCTTTTTAATTACTAGCATCTACCATTCTACTGCACATGCAAACTGCGTACTCTCGTTGAGGGGAAAAAAAAAAAAATCTTGCCAAAATTTCTTAAGTTCTCCAATTAAAATTAATTAATGACCCTTTTTAATTAAATCATTATTGACTTTTAAAATTCACCTGTAATATACTCTAACATGTATAACAAATAGCCTACTCTCGTTGAAAAAATATTTGCTTCGAAAAATGTCTAAGTTCCTCAATTAAAATTAATGAATGACCCTTTTTAATTAAACCATTATTGACTTTTAAAATTCTCCTCTAACATGTATATCGAATACCCTACTCTCGTTGAAAAAATCTCGCGAAAATTTTTAAGTTCTGCAATTAAAATTAATTAATTACTATTTTTAATTAATATTTTTAATTAATTAATCATTTACTTCTACTGCATACACTCATAATCAAACTGCATACTCTCGTTGAAAAAAAAAATTGCTACGAAAAATTTCTAAGTTCCCCAATTAAAATTAATTAAAATTAAAATTAATTAATTAAATTTCTAATTCGCTAAAATAAATCCCTTGAAACACACCTCATACTCTAGTAGGAAATTCTCCGCAAAAAAAAAAAAAATTGCTTCAAAAAATTTCTAAGTTCCCTAATTAAAATTAATTAACACTAATCCTTAATTAATCCCCTTATCTTAGGTGGTGTAGGTGGGCACTTCGGGAGGAGGAGGAGGGCACTTCGTGAGGAGGAGGAGGAGGAGGAAGGCACTTCGGGAGGAGGAGAGCACTTTGTGAGGAGGAGGAGGAGGAGGGCACTTCAGGAGAGGAGCCCTCTCCTCCTCCTCCTCCACACTCCACCTCCTGGTGGCCGGAGCCCATTTTTTCTCTACTAACAGTTTTGCAAACAATTCCCATGCTTACATACAGTGGCGCAGCCAGAATTCGGTTCTAGGGGGGGTTTTGAGTTTATAATAAAGATTTTCGCCGGTTATATGAATCATCGGTTAATGGAATCAGTCTTTTAAATGAATGAAATCATAATGCTTTTCTCCGCAATTACGTTGGTTATGATTCATTTAAACAGCATTTACAATATTAGAGTTACAAACTATAAAATGCACCAATGAAATAACACAAAACTAGGTTAGATTTATAAAGTGTTTAAAAATGATGAGGGGTAAACTTAAAGATGGAAGAGCACAGTACAGCAAATAATTTTTACGTAGAAAATAACAGAGTTGGAATCCATTTGTTCAATCAACAAGAACGAAAAATTAGGCGGAGGGTGGGGGGGGGGGGGGGGGGGAGGTATGAAGACGGTTATAAAATTTATAAAATTCAACTATGTCCATCATAATAACAAGAACGAAAATTCATGCGTCGAGCATAGATTATGTAACACTTTCCAACGCTTCGAAAATAATTTTACAAATCATTACCATTTAATAAGCTGAAACATAACATCTAAGTAAACAATTTGGAAAACGCATAACATATTTAAAAACGTAATTTCAGGAATTTCCAACATATATTTCCAACATATACAATATTCGGAAAATTATCCGAATACTTTTATTCAGCCCTGTATATGATCTATAGATTTGTATATGTTACTATACATAGGATGTTAAATTTTAGTTTAGTTAGGAAACGCGTAACACAGTTTAAAATTCTCCATCTGGAGTTTCTGTCAATAAACGGAAATGTGTTCGCGAACTTTTGTGCTGCCCTATATATGATCTACAGAATTTATACACACCAAGTAATAGACAAAAAGTGAGAGATTATTCATCTTAGTGATATATATAAATTCCAATGTGTTTAAAATAGTGAAACATTATTTAATTAAACCGCAAACGATTTTTCTCCATAGACGTAATGTAACGGAATTCTTTTGACTGTCCCTGTAAAGTAACTATAAGTGCTATGCACATCCTATTCCATATTAAGCTTCTTGTAATGCACCTTAGTGATATATATCAATTACAATGTGTTTGAAATTGTGTAACATCATTAAAATAAACCGCAAATGATTTTTCCCTATACACCGTAATGTAACGGAATTCTTTTGAGTGTCCCTGTAAAAAAACTATAAGTGCTACACACTTCAGTTGAAATAGCGAACATGCTATAGATAAGGACAATAACATATAACAATTACAGGGCAATCCGAGCATATTTACGGGAGTTAGAGCACGGCCAGACGGCCATACGACCAGACAAACCGAAGTCATAAACTTTTCAACTAGGTTGGAAAGTGTTAAAAATACACAAGGTTTCATTGCAAAGAATCACGAATTCTTATTCCTAACTTTAATAATAATGAAGCAATTTTAACAAAATTTTCAATAGACTTACTTACCTTGCTTTTTGCCAAATGTAACAAGTCATTTAGAACTTTTAGAGCTAGAGTCTTGAAATTTTATATGGATGTTACTTAAAAGACGTAAATTCTCCCCAGAATTTATTTTTTCATTACGAAATTTAAAAGAATGCAAGAGTAAGAATCATTCTAAAATTGCGATTTATGTGACACAATTGGTATGAAAACATGGAATTTGGCATGATGATTACTTTTATGTAGTAATTGCTTATAACATTTTTAAAAACATTTAAAAATTTAAAAGGACGAAATGAGCTGAAAACTTTCTAAAAGCGTTCTAAATTATGATTTAGTTGAAACTGTTAGTGTTAGAAACTTGAAATTTAGTATAGAGATTACTTTTAAGATGGAAATGCTTATTGGCATAAAGAATTTGTTATAAATGGGAAATTTAAAGGTGTGAAACAGCTGAAAGCATTCTAAATTACGATTTATTTAGAACCTCACGTCATATCGGGCCTTTCGAAGACGATCTTTTTTCTATTCTAAAAGTAACTAAACGTCTGTATTTCGACTAAATCCATTAAAAGCATCTTGGAAGATAAAAATTACAGCGCCTACAAAAATTTGGAAACGCTCTGATGAATAAAAGTATTTAAAAAAAATCTCAGAATTTTTCGATGACAATGCAAAAAGAAATTTGGGTATTTTGGCGTGGGTTTGCTCAGCGTCGGCTCATGTTTTCAGTATTAAATGTGACTAAGTCTGTGACTTAGTCTTTTTTGACGTAACTCTGTGTTTCTGTGACTCTGTTCTCTTCGACTTTAGTCAAAGACAGACTTTTTTCACGGAATTTTAAAGAGGGGTGGGATACAGTTATATTGACAATCGAATAAAATTTCAGAGAGTTCGGACAATAACTTTTTTGTGTTGTTATTTTAAAGGACACGTCGCCAAAAAAAAAAAAAAAAAAAAGAAGAAGAAAAAAAAAGACGCGAGAAGAAAGCATTTCTTTTACAGCTAGATATCAATATTTTTCCACGGTCTCTAAAACCATTATATTTATAACCATGGCTTTACAAATTTGATAAAATCTGGTAGCCAGTAAAAAAATATAAACGGCTCCCCTCCGAAGTCACTAATTTTCAAAAGCACAAAAGTTTTTTATCAATTAATTGAGAAAAATAATAAGCCTATTGTCGGATTATTAGTTACATAGTTTAGAATAGTTACATCATTTAAAAAGATGGTATAAACAAAGTTTTCTAATGAAATTTATCAAAATTATTTATCTATGAAAAAAAATGTAAAGGCTGCATTAACCGGTATGTTCTCGGAAATGCTGATTGCCGAATGTTTCAAACGTCTGGATAAGTGAGTGCTGCAAAATCTATATCTGATGAGGGGGGCATGGATGAAACAGTGAAGCAGGAAAACAATTTCTGCCTGTTTTCGTGTCGAAGTCAGTCAAATAATTATTTTTTATTAATTTAAAATTTGCATTTGTTAAACTTATTTTTACCTAATTAAAAATGCCGAAAATGAGAAAAAATGCCATTTATGGTCATTTCTTAGGTCAATTTTTGTACAAAAAATTATAATAATAATAAAAAAAAATCAGGTTAAATAACTTGGTGGCTAGATAGAAAAACTAGGTCGCCAGTGGAAACTTGGCGACTGCATTTGTCAAGACCTGTTTATAACTGATGAAAAATTCATAGAATTCAGACAACTGGGGTTATTTTTTTTTTTAAACTAGGAAACGAGAGATCCTTACGAGGAAAAGAAACAAACAAAACACCCAACCAAACAAGAAGGTGTCTTTAAAAAATGCTTTTCTGTCTAATAATCAATATTTTTTTGTGAAAATTTCATTTAAAAATATAAAATTGATATAAGATAGATAATCATACAAATTTGAGGTAATTATCATGAGCCCAGGCACCGCCGGACGGGTCAGCTAGTATAATTTTAATGACATGCAGATAGCATTCGTTAAAATACAATAAGTGTAAATCAATGCATAACTAATTTATTGCTGATCAATTTAAATTAATGCATGGTTAGCGTAAAATTGTGTGTAATTATAGATAGTATTTTTCTAAAAAAATGCATTTAGCGCACATTTAACGCCTTTTTTTTTTTTTCAAAATCCATACTCACAGGCAGGGCTTAAATTCTAGGAAAAAAGAGTACCGGGGCTCTAATTTTCAGCAGTAACAACAACCATCAACCCATACCCCCTTTCATTAGAAGGAGGTATGCATTATGCTTGTTATCCCACCCGCATATTTATATTTCATACATTATTTGTAAAATTTAAAGCAATTTTGTCTTTTGTAAAAAAAATAATAATACATTTTGACTTTTAATAATGAAATTTAATAAATGAGTAGAGCAGAAAATAAGCAAAAAAAAAAAAAAAAAAGTGCCCAGAAATAGAGAAAAAAAAAAAAATAATGACAGAAGAAAATTTGTTAGGGAGAAACACATTCTATTTTTTTTTTTTTTTTTTTTTTAACGCAAACCACGAAACCACATTACCATATCAGCATCTTTATAACAACAGAAAACTAACTGTCCGAACTTAACATCTGCAGGAATTTTAGCATGCAGATGTATTGAGAAATAGACATTGCATTTTATCTTTCTTTATTTATTCTGTGATCCAAAACGTATGCATTAGGAAGCACGCAGATGCCAAACTGAAAATGATTTCATTTCTCGTATTAAAACCGCAAGCACATACGAAAGAAATTTAGACATGTACATTAATTGAAAAAGAATCACTTCAAGCTGCGATAAAAGATTCTGCCAAGGCGTAAAGGCCAAAAAACTTAATTTTAACTTTAGCAGTGTTGATTCATATAAGCGGCAATTATAGTAATTTTTTTAGCTCTGGGGGGTGTTTTAACCCCCAAACCCCCCCCTTGGCTGCGCCACTGCTTACATATGAATTGTCAGTAAAAATATAATTTAGTGCAATTCTACCACTTTTGACAAAATCCAAAACTCAAAGTTATGTTCGAGTTTAATATGAATTATTCAACTTTTTACGAATAATTCTTATGATAAATGATGAAAAAATATAGAAAGAAAAAATAAATTTAACATTCTACACTAACAATTTATTTTTATGATCATTAACACTTTATTGAAAAAAGAAATTGCAAATAAGCACATATATTTCGGTAAAGCTAAGACTTTCCGAGAAAAAAAAAAGTTTACAATGGAAAATGCAGTAAAAATGTTCAAAATAATGATAAAGCATAAACAAGATAAAAAACTTTACAAACTTTATGTACAGAAATTTTGTAGACTACATCAGCCCACGAGTGCTTTACACAACATCTCTGGATTAGAAGAAGAATGTCTGTCTTACGCAAAGTGCATGGAGTGAAAAAGAATTAAGAAAAACAGATGTCACAATCTGTTTTTATTCTTAGTTGGAAAGTATTTTGTTTGTGTTATTAAATTAATTTAAAAAGGGATAGATTCCTTTTTTGTGTTTTTCAATTATCCTAATCATAAAGATAAAAAAAAGATTGAGAAACACTGGTCTAAAGAGTACTTGAAAACTTTCAATCCATTTATCTCGGAATGTGTCCAAAGATTCTTAAACATTTAAACTGATATTTTTAAAATTTTGATGAAAAGTAAAGTTAGGAGACTTCATTCAATTACTTTCAGCTTTATATTCATTAAATTGGCTTCAGTATTTTATATTTTCAAAATATGAATTTCGAAGTAAATGCACTCATAAAAAATAACTTTCGTTTAAAAATATTTTTTAATAAATATTTTTGTAATTCTTGAGTGTCCCGGACAATTTTAATTGCATATGGTGATGTCTCGATGACTTAAATGAAACAATTTTATCGCAGAGTTTAAGAGTACATATTTCATAAACAAACAAATCTGTAAACTTTGAACTTTTGCCCCTTAGTTGCATTACTTCTACTTACCTTTGATTAATTTATTTTCAAAGTGTGTTTGTTTGGTACACTTGACTCAAAAACTACTAAGCCTACCACTTTCAATTTTTTTAGGATCATTTGAAACATACAATTTATTAATAGAATAGGAAACAGCTTATGTTTTCTTTAAAAAAAAATAATAGAAATATAATTTGCAAATCATAAAAAAATACTCATTATGTATTTTTTTAGAATTTCCATATCAATGTATTGGCATCTATTGTTTTTCCTATTATTAAATCGCATGTTTCTAATTATCAATTTTTTTAAATGATAGATTTTGCAGTTTTTGAGTAAAGTGTATCAGACAGTATGAAAATCAATTAATCAAAAGTGTGTGGAAGTTAAGCAACTGTATTTAATAAGAATTTGTAAATAATAATTATTTTTCATGTTATATACATACCACAATATACAACACTTTAAGGTGTAAAAATTTAAAGTTTACAGATTTGTCTTTTTATGAAATACATACTCTTAAACTTTGCATTAAAATTGCTTCATTTTTGTCAACGAGATGTCATATGTGCCTTTAATTAAACCAAATTTTAATCCTCTTTAATACATGAAAGATGAAACTACACAAAGTTTTATGAAACAAGATATTCTGATTATTTACAATTAAATTAAGGAATTTTATTACATTTTTATCCCGTTGCTGTTTATTCGTTAAAAAAGTGAAGAAAACTGAAATGTTCAAAATAATCTTAAAATGCCCAATCTTTCATTTGATAAATTTGTGTCAGAAATATTTGTAAAAAATAAAATTTTCATAAACAAAATGTAGAAATAGCGGTACAAAGTTAGAATCTAAGCAATAATATTTGTTATTTTATTTTACTTTGACATTAGATAAAAAAAATTGAAAAATACCAAGCAGTTGAAAATATTTTTAAAAGGTTAAAAAGTTATAATGAATAAAAATGTTATAAAACATGCAAAATACTTTCAAAATTCAAGCAATTTTGTTAAAAGCTAAACAAGAATTAATTTTTGAAAAAAAAAATATGTATACGAAGTATATATAAACAGACAAAATGTGCATTTTACATTATTTTATTGGAAACATGCTAGTAGGGTTGCCAATTTAGTAGCTTTTTTTTATTCAGAAATTACAAATTCATTTTAGAAATTCTGAATAGTAACTTTAGTTTTACTGATATTCCATGATTAAATAAAGCAAAAATTACTATTAAGAATTATTGGTATGAATTTGGATTTTTGAATGAAAAAATCTGCTAAATTGTCAATACTGTATGAAAATGCGATAAATAACAAATATATTTCAGAAGTTCAGTGCATAATTCCCTTAGAAGCAGACAACACTTTTGAAGTTTTAAAACACGTTCATAATAAAAATAAATTTTAGTTTACGAATTTATTTTAAAAATATTTAATATAATTTTTTTTTATTTTTTTTTTTTTATTAAAGATATTTATAAAATATTTTCTATTACTGCCACTTAGACATATAAATTTTAATTTTTTTTTTTTAACAGTTTTAGATGTTTATGTAATTATAAATATGATACTGAAACAACATGACGTGAATTGAGAAGTTTCAAATAGACTAAAGAAAACGTTTCAGGATTAACTCCTTTTATTCAAAGAATTAGATTTTTAATTAGATACTTTTCTCAATACTTTTTAATAAAAATATATATGTGTTTACCTGTTTTTGCAAATGGAAAAAATATTACAATATTTTTATGACAAAAGACCTGACTTTATTGTAACCCTGAATACACAAAGTGGATGATTATCCATTTGTTATATTTAATGATAACAATATTTAACCTTAAGAAAAACATTTACTATACAATTAAAGTAAATGTCAGATAAAACACTCTCTTCAAAATTTACAAATGAATTTACTATACACAAAGTGGATGATTATCCAAATGTTTTAAAAACACATCATAAATTAACTTTTGAAACTTTCAGGTAAACAAGAGAGTATAAAAATATTTAACATTAGGAAAAACATTTTCTATACAATTAACAAGTGAAATGTTTCCCATAGTATCTATAGACATAAGGACATAACACATATATATATAGTATATATACACACACATAATATAAATATAAATAAGTAAAAATAAATTTGACAACATGTCCTATAAATAAGGCATTTACCCTAATTATAAATATGTAGGTGATCCCTTAAAAGATAAAACACTTTCTGGATATGAATTTACTATACTTAAGGGGACCAGAATAGCTTGAAATGACGAAAATTGACTGAAGTTTGATCGTGGATTAGGAGGCCTGTAATTAGTATAGCTTTAGACTGTTTCTTCTCTTTGTATTTGTTTATTTATGTTTTATTAAAAAAATATGTGTTAAATTAAGAAGAAAAAAATAACGAGAGTTTTAACAATTTTAGTATGACAAATTTAATCTTGTAAAAATAGTTTTGTCCCGATTTTGAAGGCAAGATTCCATATGTTCGAGTCAGTTTTTTTATACTGCTTATTACGTTGACTTTCGATTATAGCTAAAAAACAAAAAAAATTTGTAAAAAAGTAACCAGAAAAGAAAATTGTTTGTTTGATTTTCGGGTATAGTTTGTAGGAAATTTAATTAGGAAAAAAAGAAACATGTAAAATTGTTCAAAAGTTATCGTATCAAAACCACTGAAAAACAGTGTTTCGTGATAATTGATTTGAAAGATTTGCTTTCGCAGGAATCTCTATTCTCAGTTACTGAACATTTACTATTTCTATGACTCTCATTTTAGGAAATTTCTATTTGGACCGCGTGTACACACTGTAAAAAATGACCGACGTTTCTTATTTTATGAAAATATACTATAACCACGAACGAAAATATATTATCTTCTGAGCTATCCGAAATTTCAAATAGCATGACATTGTCTTTTGAATCCCCAGAAACCAATACATTTCCAAAATTTAAAGAATAATTTATAAAAACAAATTATTATTAGCTGCCCGTATTTTTCAGAAACGTTTCCGAAGGGTTTTTATACACTGTAAAAAATGACCGATGTTTCTTATTTTATGAAAATATGCTATAACCACGAACGAAAATATTATATAATCTTCTGGGTTATCCGAAATTTCAAATAGCATGTTACATTGTCTTTTGAATCCCCAGAAACGAATACATCTTCAAAATTTAAAGAATAATTTATAAAAACAAATTATTTTAAGCTGCCCGAATTTTTCAAAAACGTTTCCGAAGGGTTTTTATAGTGTATTAATTAGTGTCCTTAGCCCAGAATACCTGTTTTTCGAATGCTATCAATTCTGAAGTAAACATTTTCATGCTCAAAAAAATGTTTAACAGACAAACATGCAAAATTAACGGCGTTAACAATAACATTAAAATTAAGATTATTTATTTACTCTTTCATGTATAAATTAACTTATGCGGCTGAAAACGTGTACTTGAGAATGGATAACATTCGAAAAACAGGTATTCCAGGCTGAAGACACTAATTATTACACTATAAAAACCCTTCGGAAACGTTTCTGAAAAATTCGGGCAGCTAAAAATAATTTGTTTTTATAAATTATTCTTTAAATTTTGAAGATGTATTCGTTTCTGGGGATTCAAAAGACAATGTAACATGCTATTTGAAATTTCGGATAACTCAGAAGATTATATTATATTTTCGTTCGTGGTTATAGCATATTTTCATAAAATAAGAAACATCGGTCATTTTTTACAGTGTAGTGTATTAATTAGTGTCCTCAGCCTGAAATACCTGTTTTTCGAATGCTATCCATTCTCAAGTAAACATTTTCATGCTCAAAAAATATGTTTAACAGACAAACATGCAAAATTAACAGCGTTAACAATAACATTAAAATTAAGATTATTTCTTTACTCTTTCATGTATAAATTAACTTATGCGGCTGAAAACGTGTACTTGAGAATTGATGACATTCGAAAAACAGGTATTCCAGGCTGAGGACACTAATTAATACACTATAAAAACCCTTCGGAAACGTTTCTGAAAAATACGGGCAGCTAAAAATAGTTTGTTTTTATAAATTATTCTTTAAATTTTGGAAATGTATTGGTTTCTGGGGATTCAAAAGACAATGTAATATGCTATTTGAAATTTCGGATAACTCAGAAGATTATATTATATTTTCGTTCGTGGTTACAGTATATTTTCATAAAATAAGAAACATTGGTCATTTTTTACAGTGCAACATTCTTAAGCGTTCAAACATTATAAAACAAATTAATAATATTAATATAAAAAAAAAATAAACCTTACATTTGATCGTCATTTCAAACCTTTCTGGCGGGTCTTAAGGTAAAAATGTGCATAGTTAAATGATTTTTAAGAAAAGATTTTTTTGAAAATTTCATAAAAAGGTAATTCTTGGTAAAAATACAAGAGTGTACATTTAAAACATTTATTAGGGAAAGTTATTGGGAAGCACAACAAGTTTACAGTTTTAATTAGAAAAAAAAAAAAGACGACGCCCCTTTAAACTGCATTTTTGAAAATATTTTATTGTACATCTACACTGTTAGAAATTTGCAGCAAACTGTCCAGTCATTTGACCGTTTTTGTAGAAAATGGTTACATAACCGTAATTTATCTATATTCTGACGGTCTTATTGCTCATTTGATGTTCTGAATATAGTTAAATTACGGTTATGTAACCGTTTTCTACAAAAACGGTCAAATGACTGGTCAGTTTGCTGCAAATTTTTAACAATGTAACATGAGAAAGACCTTTCAACCAGAGTTCAAGTTTATTAAAATTTTACAAGCGATATCGCATTTTTTGTTCCTACTCTGCTATTAAAATAGATTTTAGATTTTGTAAGTGTCATTTTTTAATTATTTTGTTTTAAATACACTGTTAAAAATTTGCAGCACACTGTCCAGTCATTTGACCGTTTTTATAGAAAATGATTACCTAACCGTAATTTAACTCTATTCTAACCATAATATGGGCAAAAATATGGCCAGAATAGAGTTAAATTACGGTTATGCAACTGTTTTCTATAAAAACGGTCAAATGACTGGACAGTTTGCTGCAAATTTTTAACAGTGTATTTTAATTTGGAGACTATTTATTTGACCTGATCTTTGAAAAAATAATAATTGTGTGTAATAAACAAATGCCAAAATTATATTCAAATTTAATCTTGAAATGTTTTATATTTTATTGCTGAGTAAAAGTGAGTATTGCTGAGTAATTTTAATGTGGAGACTTTTTATTTGACCTGATCTTTAAAAAATAATAATAATTGTGTGTAACAAACAAATGCCAAAATTATATTCAAATTTAACCTTGAAATGTTTTATATTTTATTGCTGAGTAAAAGTGAGTATTGCTGAGTACACTGCTAAAAAATTGCAGCAAACTGTCCGGCCATTCGACCGTTTTTATAGGAAACGGTTACATAACCGTAATTTAAGGCTATTCTGACCATATTACGGTCAGAATAGAGCTTCATGACGGTTATGTAACCGTTTTCTATAAAAACGGTCGAATGACTGAACAGTTTGCTCCAAATTTTTAACAGTGTAGTTGCAAAACAGATGCACACAATTTTTAGACCAGAAGTATCATACTGGATAAAAAATTTTTACGAATATTCATTAAATTGTTTGTTATGAATATTCACTAAATTCTTCTTTTATTCAGTATGAACTGAAATACTGTGTTGATTTAGAAGATGTCTGCGGGCAAATTTAGCGCCGCAGACGTCACAAACATGTGGTTTCTCGCTGGTATGGACTAAATAATGTCGTTTTAACACAGATTTTCGGGAGAATGACTTTTTGCAAATCTCGCATTCGAAAGGTTTTTCTGCAGTATGTATACGATGATGGTTGGTTAAGCTTTGATTAACTTGAAAGCCTTTGTTGCATACATCACAGACATAAGGCTTTTCTTGGGTGTGCACTAAATAATGTTTTTTTAAGTTTGATTTTTGTGAAAATGCCTTATTGCACATAGTGCATTGAAATGGTCTTTCTCCGCTATGTATACGACGATGTGTGTCCAAGTTCTGCTTGCGAATAAAGCATTTGTGGCAATATTCGCAAGAGAAGGGTTTTTCCTGAGTGTGGGCGCGACGAAGATGTTCCTTTAATCCACACGTGTACATAAAATTTGTATTGCATATTTCACAGTTGTAGGGTTTTTCCTTTGTATGAGTTCTAAGATGCGTCAATAAAATAGGATTAGATTTAAATTTTTTCAAACAAATTGCGCAAATAAATGTGTTGCTGTCCATTTTAATTTGTTTTCTTTTTTAATAGTTTTATATGTTTATGTAATTATAAATGTGATACTGAAACAACAGGACATGAATTGAGAAGTTTCAAATCGACTAAAGAAAACGCTTCAGGATTAACTCCCTTTATTTAAAGAATTAGATTTTTAATTATATACTTTCTTCAATAATTTTTAATAAAAATATATATGTGTTTACCTGTTTATCACTAAAATAATAATAAGTTAAAAATTCTGCAAATAAAAAAAAATATTCCAATATTTTTATGGCAAAAGACCTGACTTTACTGCAACCCTGAATACACAAATTGGATGATTATTCAATTATTATATTTAATTATAACAATATTTAACCTAAGGAAAAACATTTACTATACAATTAAAGTAAATTTAAGATAAAACACTTTCTTCAAAATTTACAAATAAATTTACTATACACGTTATAAAAATATTATTACTATTCACATTATAAAAAATTTTAGTATATACACATAAGTGGGTTTTAGAGAAGTTGAGTCAGAACTTGGTGAAAAGTCTCAGTTCTCATCTCTTCGTGAAAATCATACCTTAAAAAAAATAATAATTCAAGTTTATAATTAAATTATTTACCAAATTTCAAATCCTTAGCACAGCGGTATTACAATGCTAAATGCCAAAAGTACAGGGTATTCGAAAAGCCAGTGTGCACTGTTCTAATCATAGATTTTAGTGCTGTTTAGGAACAAAATAATAAGTATCCAAGCCTGTATTGATGCTAAAATTGGGACACTTTCAACACTTAATTATCGTCCATATCTTGTGTTCTATATTTTGAAACATATCTCTTAAGAGTTTTCAAAAAATATTATTCCCTGCGAAACTTTCATTTTTACACGTAAAATCAAGACACTTATAGAAGTTCCTATTGAGATAACTTGCACCCAAATGTTTTTCTTTTCCATTTTTCGATAAATGAATGTATAAGAATATCTTCAGTTATAAGTGATTGTTGTCCAATAAAGACCTTTTTCGGGCTGCCACGTCCAAAAATTCGGTTCGAAACCTGCACTTTTGACAGCATTTTCTGAAAGATTCTATGTCTTTACAGAAAAATGGAAAACTATTCGATTACATAAATATTAATTTGGAGCTTGGTGCGATATAATTAAAGTAAAAATATAATACAATGTTAAAACACCAGTATAATTGAATCTACAGCATACCGGTTTCGGTAGCATATGGCATACCCTCCTCAGTGCTGAAGAAAATGGAAATTTGCTCATATATATAGAAATGATAGAGGATTCAAGTGACAGGTTTATTAACCAATAGGAAAACGGAGGGTTCCAGGCAAACAGCCAATAGGAAAATAGATAGGAAATGGAATAATGGAGGATCCTTCATTATTCCATTTCCTATCTTATATATTCCTATCTTATATATCCTTATCCTTATCTATTTTTTAAAGATTTTACATGACTATGACGCGCCAACAATTAAAAAAATAGTTTATCAAATTTAGTAAATCAAAATTGCTTTCATTTTTGTTTGTTAGGATTAAAAAATATAGGATACTTGTAAGTTGTGTTGTGTGTCTAAAATTGGGGTATTTTTACATAATTTCAATGTATCTTTTATTAATTGCAATTTCTGATTAATTATAATTTAAAGCAGTTTTATTACATTTTGGCACGAAATTTACAAATCATTTTTGTTGAAAATTGCTAGAAATTATAAATATGAAAAGTATTTTCTGTTCAGATTTTATGTACTTAATAAGTGGATGAATTGGAAATACATAGATATATATATTTTTATTATTTTTTTTTTTTGCACCTGGATCTTCCTGGATTGAATTAAACGCACAATTCAGTTCAGCAATTTTAAGTTGTGAAGAATAAATGGTATTCAATTTTATTTACCAGTTTAAAGAAGTCATATTTATCAAATAATGTAATTTTAAATAAATTCAGTGAAAAGTTAAATAATACTTATTTTAAATTAAGTAGTGCCTTTACCACGCAAGTTGGGTTTTAAACGAAGTTTTAATTAATTGTAATATTGTATTTTACCAGGCAAATCAGGTGTTTAAAATTTTATTCTTCAAATTTTGGCTCAAGAAAAATTTTCTGTTACCAGGCAAAGTATTTGATATTATTTTTATTTTAGGATTTTTTTTCCAATATTGTTGTATTGCACAGTAATAATTAGAATAACAATTATATTTAAAAAAGTAATAAAAGTAAATGTTATTGCACCATGGATGCCAAATAATTAATATACCGGGTGCATACCTAGTTTCTTTTAACGTAATCCAAGCTGAATTGGAGTAATCTGATAAATGGTTTCTATTTGAGTTTTTCATATCATTCATTTCGAAAATAACGACTTGAAAGGAAAATTGTCAAACTGGTAAATTTCATAACATAATTTTATCATTGTCATTTTCGCTTATATTTGTCTGATGATCCTTCTTTTCGGTATACTCTAAATCTCCTCTTAATTTGCCGAATTATTGAGCCCATATTGAAATAGATTAGAATTTAAAAAGTTGCATTTCAATTTATAAAACATAGGAAAACTTAAAATTTTTTTTAGAAAAGCTCAGTTCGTGTATTTTGTTTAATTTCAAACTATTGGGTTGTTCGGAAAGTTCTTTCCGTTTGGGAAAGCTGGCTTGTACCGGAAAATCCTATCATTTAATTATTAGACATTAATTTCGATACCTAATGTCTTATAATTGACGAGCAGAATTTTCCGGTACAAATTAGTTTTTCCAAACGGAAGGAACTTTCCGAAAAACCCAATATTTTGCTTTATAACATCAATCAACGCCGTGCCAAAAACATTCTGTCGCATGCCCCTTTTGGCACGCGTGCCATAGGTTTGCCGTCCTTGTAACTAAGGCTTTTTAAAATACATCCAACCCATTCCCATTTTACCAATAAACAATATTATAATACACTATTACCCTCCTTTTCGACACGCAGTCGTGTAAAAATTTTGCCTTCCGTTTTTGCTAGGTATTTGAGATCCAGTGTACCATCATAGCTTCCACAAGATTCATACAGACTTGAGAATAAAAAAATCCATGGCGTTAAGAAAAATTCTAAGGAATAAAATAATTTTAAAGGACTTACCGTACACTTAGCTCACAGGACTTAGCTCACAGGATATCAAAGTCTGAGAGCTAATGTGACCGCCAGTTCTGTATGTACGTACGTAGGTATGTATGTACGTATGTACGTAACGCGATAACTCTTGACAGAAATATCCGTTTCGCTTACAATTTTCTTTATCGGTTCATTGTGATAAGGCGCTTCCCTGATTAGTTTTGGGGATTCATTGGTTAAGTATAAAGGTGGAATGGGGGACTAATCCCCCCTGAATTTACATAAATGGGTTTTTCATGCAGAATTACCCGATTTGCTTCAAACCCTGTACATAGGTTCATTGTGATAAGGCGCTTGCCTTATCACTGTCAATAAGATATTATAAAATACCGAGATAAAATTATATATCAAAGGGCACCAAACGCCTTTAACTTGTTAAAAATTTTAAAAATATCAGCACAGTGCCATTTTTAAGAGAGAAAGATATTTTTTTTTTACTTGATAACGGTAAATAATTAAAATATTATATCACAAGAAAAAGGTTTATAACCGACGGCATTGGGAAAAAAAGAAAGATGATAGCAGTCTAATAAACGTATTATTATTGCACTGTAAAAAAAATCTGTAAATTTTACAGAAAAAAACAATTTTTTTTACAGAAAAAAACTGTTTTTTAAAAAAACAGTTTTTTTCTGTAAAAAAAATGGTTTTTTTCTGTAAAAAATACAAAATCCATATTTTTTACAAGAAAAAACTGTTTTTTTGTTTTAAGCAGTTTTTTTCTGTAAAAAATACGGATTTTGTAATTTTTACAGAAAAAATCCATTATTTTTTAGAGGGAAAAAAGCTGTTTAAAAGAAAAAACAGTTTTTTTCTGTTTTTTTTTATTATTATTATTCCTAACCGATGCAAAAAATGCTGAACTGTAATCACATTTTGATTTTCCCTGTTTACCTGTCAATGTCATTTAAACACCCGCCAAAGACAAAAAAGGGGAAATTTTTATAAAGTTGAGAATTTTCATTATTTACAGGGTAATTGGGGGGGGGGGGGAATTTACAGACTAACAGAAAATGTGAAAAAAAAATTCTGAAAATTGGTCGGTGGGGGGGGGGGGGCACCGTTTTGACGGGAAGTTTTAGATGCTTTTTTTTCTTAGAGGAGGGGGGGGGGGAGGCGAAGGCTGGTTAAAAAGATAATACTATATATAAATTATTTCAATTCGCTAAATTCACAGCAATATATATATTTATTACAAAGTATGTTATTATTGTTTTCAATAGTTAATTTTCACCAAGAATAACCTTTGGAGGTGGGGGGGCGTAAGGGGCAAGAAAATTAAACAATTATACATAGAGAGATTTTAAAAAGATTCAAATAAAGAACAATGTGGAAAGCTTTCTCCATTATTATTCCTTTTTTTTTTTTTTTTTTTTTTTTTTTAGGATAAGGGGGGAGGCAGAGTTGAGATTGGGATAATTGAAATATATAAGATAAAACTGTGAAATTTGGCACAAGAACGCACAATTTTGATATGTGGCAGAAGAAATTTTAATTTCTTTAATTTGAATGGAGCTTTTGGCGGGGGGGGGGGGGGGATTAAAATGGTAATACAATGGATAGATAATTTTTCAACTCGCTACATGGATTGGATATATATTTAAAAATGAAAACACATGTGAAAAACAAAGGATAAGACAATATAAAATGCAATGGAATGGACACTGCAGGAATTATACTTGATAGGATGAAAAAGCAAAAAAATGGAAAACTATGAATACCTTATAGAATCTTCAGAAGGGATTTATAAGAGTATTCATAGTAAGTATATACCGCCAATGGCCTTTAGGAAAAGGATGTGGGGGGTTGTCAAAAAATTAAAAAATGCAAAGTAACATACAGAGATTTTAAATAGGGATGAAATAAAGACGACCAAAGCAGAAACTTTTAAAAGGATAATATTTTTCACAGTCTAACCTTTTTAGAGTGTGGAGTGTGTGTGTGCGTCTGGGGGGGGGGGGGGGTAACAGAAAAGAAAAATAATCTATAAAATATTCAGGTTTGATCAACGAACACCCATTTAGGATACTTTACTGGCAGAATTTTAAAAAAAAATGCTTTATTTCTTCAAAGGATGATGAGCCAGCAGGGGGAACTGGTTAAAAAGAAAATACCATCCCTTGAGCCCTTCCCCCCTCCCGCCACAAAAGCCATTCTTGATGAAATAATAGTAATGATAATATATCAATCATCGTATCATCCTCTATATTAAAACTAAAAGCTAATTCATAAGATCAGTTTTTTTCAGTGCAAAAAAAGAAACAAATGCGCATGATTACATGTAGAACATATCCAGCTTTAGAGCTGACTAGTGTGAGGTCGGGATGGCTGAGTGGTCTAAGGCAAGGTTTTAAGCAGTGGTTCTAAGCCGTTGACAGCGCAGGTTCGATGCTCGCTCGGGGGGGTAGGCTAATTTTTGTAACTTTATTGGCGATAAGATAATTAATTTCAATAATTTCTTATTTTACTTCAAGAGATGTTATATAATTTGTAATTTTTTTTTATTCAAATGCTTTATAATTAAGTAAATTTTAACATCTAACAATATTTTTTTTTAATTACCAATTTTATATTTAAATTAAAAGATTGTGCATGTAATTATTGATTAAATAAATTGAACTGATCTACAATTTTTGTTATATTTGGTATGACCATTAACAAGATGCCATATAAATACTAAGATATATACAAAGAATAGTATTTTATTATTTTTATATATAAAAAAAAGTGAGGAAATAAAAGGAGAGAAATATATTCAAACAGGAAATCTAAAAGAAAAATGACGTTGATATCCATGATTTAATAACTAAATAATGTATAAAAATGTAAAATAAAATTCAAGTAATTAAAAAATATGTATTATAAATCGTTAGCTGCAAACAACAAATTTTAAGTTCCTGGTTTTAGAGTAAGACTCATAAAAAAGAATAAATAAATAATAATAGTGAAAAATAAATAAAGATAGCGTGATTTAAAAATATTCAGAAAATACTCAGTATTGTTATTATTATTTTTTTTTATATATATTGCGACTGTGGTAAGTAAAATTTAACACCCGACAATACTTTACTAATTTACAACTAAGACAATACTTTACAATGATTAATAATTTGATATTAAAAATATTTAAATTAAAAGATTTTGCATGTGTTATCGATTAAATAAATTGATCTAAACTTTTATCTTTTTTTTTTTTTTTTTTTTTTTTGCCTGACCATTATCAAGAAGATATGTTTATATACTAAGAAACGTATGTGATTATTCTCCGTAAAAAAAGAAAAGAAGAGAAAAAAGAAAGAAAGGAAAATATTCATATAAAAACTATAAAAGAAACCACCATGATATATATGGTTTAACATATAAATAATGTTTTAAAGTCAGGCTGGTAAAAATAAAAGTAAGGGAAAAAATTTTAATTTCGCATAATTAAAAAAAAAAATTCTAAAATACTAAATACTGATAGTTTAAAAAAAAAGTTTAGACTATAGAAAATTTCCATTAATATTTTTAGTTAAATTCCTGCTAAAAAGCAAGCATAATAGGTTATAAATTACAAGCTTAAAATCTTTTCACTTCATTAGTTGAGTAGTTTGGACTGACAGCACCATCTATCGCTTTATATCTATAGGAATCGCTTACACAAGTTTTCGATACTTAATTAAGTTAAATTAACTAATTAAAAATTAAAACATATTACTAATGCAATTTTTAAGTTGTTTACCGTCAAATCTTGACGGGTACTATCTAGTATATATTAAAGCACAAGTTTAAAAATTTAAGTACGAATTATTCAGCGCAAAAATGAACAAAACTGCGTATGAGTAAAATCAAATATAGAACCTGTTCAGTTTTCGAGATTAACAGACCGAGGTCACGATAGCCCAGTCGTTTAAAGCGTCGGTTTACGAACTGGTTATCTCCATAGAAGAAGAGTTCTATTCCTGCTGCTGATAGAATGATTTCTGGAATATCTTTTGTTATAATTAGTCATATTTTATTTCAGGGGGAGAAGTTATATGATCTGTACTTTTTTATTATTATTAGAATGCTTAATAATTAAGTAAAATATAACATCCTAGAATATTTTTACAAATATCTAATTTTGTATTAAAAATATTTAAATTTTAAAATTTTGCATGTGATTATCGATTAAATAAATTGAAATGGTCTATCTGAAATGGTCTTCTACAATTTTTGTTATATTTTGTATGACCGTTATCAAGAATGTAAAGAAAAATATTTGATTTTTTTTCCCTTTAAAAAAGGGAAAAAGAAGAGGAAAGAAAATAGAAAGAAGGAAAATATTCATCTAAGAATTATAAAAGAAACTATCTTAATAATGTATGAAAATATAAAATTAAATTCAAGCAATTAAAAATATGTATAGCTGGATGCAGCAAATTGAGTTCGGGGTTTTAGAGCGAGACTGATAAAAATAAAATTAGTGGAAAATTTTAAAGGCCGCGTAATTTAAAAAAATTAATTACTAAAGATTGATATTTAAAAAAAAAATTGAGGTTTGTAGTATGTACAAACAACTGCCCTGTCTATTCAATTAATATTATTAGTTAAACTACTGATAAAAAGTAACCCTAATAGGCTAGAAATTACAAGCTTAAAATTCTTTAAATTCTTTCACTTCATTTATTGAGTAGGTTCGACTGACAGCGCCATCTATCGCCTTATATTTTTAGGAATTGCTTAGACACTATAGCAATTCATAACGTTTTCAATGCTTAATTAATTAAAAAGCAACTAATTAAAAATTCAAATATATTTCAAATGGAACTATATAGTTGTTTACTATCAAACCTTGACAAGTACTATCTAGTACACACATACACACACATGTGTATATATGAGCTATCCATTTAGAGAGTTGAAAACAATCTATAGATTTTTTTTTTTCAACTGCACGCGTCCGCCCTACCTCGCCTTCAAAAAGCTTTCCTATTTGGAAGAAATAAAGCATTTAAAACTTTCCTTAGCCAAATGCAAAAATTGTGTTTTTGGGGCCAAATCTCATTCTTATATTTTTCTGTTACCCCCCTTAACTCTGACCCTTCCTTACTCTGTAAAAGCCGTATAATGAAATTTTATAAGTTACCTTTTATAAGTTTCTACTTTGTTCGCCTATGAAGCGACGGGCCTAGCTTGGGGTCCGGACTTGCTCCGGCCCCTCTCGATCTGTTGAGTGGGGCTCAATCGCAGCGTCTGGAATCGGTTAAAAGCCCTGTCATGTCCAATATTGGATGAATACAGTACTAAATAGTCTTATTTCACCCCCATTCAATTCTTTATAAGTATTTATTTTATTTTTTTATTTATTGCCTCCTCCACCAATCTTGGTGAAAGTTTCAAAATATATGTATATATAAGCAGCCCACAGTTCTCTCAACTACCAATCACAACTATTCTCCAACGTTTATTTGACCTCAAACCGATGATTTCTGACCTCAACTACCCTACATCAACGCCCCCTAGATAAGAAAGCCGTGACACGCGTCACGAAAACGTCATACCAAGCAGGCAAAACAAAGAAAAAAATTCGAACAACTTGCATGTTTCGATTTCATTGGCTCATAGAATTAATAATTATTGTTTACGACTAATAAGGAAAGGGCATGTTTACAAACAAACAGTTCCATCGGGGCCTCCGTGGCCGAGTGGTTAAGACACCATTCCGCTAATCGCTTGTGAGCGTAGGAGTCAGGTCGGCGGGTTCGACTCCCGCCAGCTCCATTGCACACACTTTGTGGAGCTCCCGGATGTAACTCTCTGGTGTTGTAAATTTCCTTGTGGCTATCTCGTCCCTGTATATTGACGATGACTTATAAGCGGGCACTTGATGTCAAGCACACAAGTCAGATGTATGTTCTCAATAAACAGTTCCATCAACCAATCTACCACTACATTTTTGTCGTAACTATCATTGCAGGAATCTCATGGCGACGTAGGCCAATCATATTATAGACCAATTTCACGTAGACCAATCAAATTTCCCCATTTCATGTGCATAGTAGGAGTCATAAAGAACAAACAGGTTTTTCTTGTTAACCAACCGTAATTGAACCACGAGGCTAACGAAAAAGACAGGCTACCGCGGTGCATTCCACTTATGTTTTTTTACAGACCGCTAGAGTGACGTCTCTTTTCGTACACCTGCATTGGTGCATTCCAGCATCACGTGACTCCGGCGGTCTGTAAAAAAAGATATGCGTAAAGCACCGCGGAAGCCTTTCTTTTTCGTTAGCCTCGATTGAACCAACAGCGACGTCAGATGCCCTTTCCCCGGGGCTAACGAAAAAGAAAGGCTACCGCGGTGCTTTACGCGTATCTTTTTTTACAGACCGCGGGAGTCACGTGATGCTCGAAACCACCAATGCAGGTGTACGAAAAGAGCATCACGTCACTCTAGCGGTCTGTAAAAAAAGATAGGTGGAATGCACCGCGGTAACCTGTCTTTTTCGTTAGCCTCGCCCTTTCCCGAGGCTAACGAAAAAGACAGGCTACCCGCGACCTACGTTATACACGGCCGGTGCATGACATTTAAAACGTCACATGGAGTGGACCATTTTTACACGGTGATTGGTGCAAAACGAGGGGCGCGCCGCTTTGCACCAATCGTGGTGTAAAAATGATCCATTCCATGTGACGTTTTAAACGTCATGCACCGGCCGTGTATAACGTAGGTCGCGGGCTACCACGGTGCATGCCACTTATCTTTTTTTACAGACCGCTAGAGTGACGTGATGTTCTTTTCGTACACCTGCATTGGTGGATTCGAGCATCACGTGACTCCCGCGGTCTGTAAAAAATATACGCGTAAAGTACCGCGGTAGCCTTTCTTTTTCGCTAGCCTCGCCCTTTCCTTATAGTTTATAATTCCACGAGCCATCGAAATCGAAACATGCAAGTTGTTCGATTTTTTTTTTTTTTGCCTACTTGGTATGACGTTTTCTTGACGCGTTTTACGGCTTTCTTACCTATGGGGCAGTTTTGCGCATTTTCGGAATTTATTGATCCTGAGAGACTTTGCTGTATTTCAGAAGCGAGATTAACCAATCAAAAGCTTGTATTTATGCAAAATTTTCGCATTTTAAGAAAATTTTGCAGAATACAGATTCCTGGTGGTTAATCTTGTTTAAAAAATAGTAAAATATTCTATCTGTATACCTGCTTAAGTCTTCAATAAGGAAAGGACATATTTACAAACAACCACTTCCATCAACCAATCTATCAGTACATTTTTGTCGTAGCGATCATTGCAGGAATCCTCATGGCGACGCATGCCAATCATATCGTAGACCGTTTAACGTAGACCAATCAAATCACCACATCTCATGTGTACAGTAGGAGCAGGGCTACGCTAGATACCGGGCTGGCTCATTCATTATCATGACGTCACAAATGGTGGCTGGCCGCGACCAGCGATTGGTACAAAGCGACGCGCCCATCGTTTTGTGCCAATCGCTGTATGTCTTTCGTTTTGTCGTTTCGCTTTGTACCAATCGCTGGTCGCGACCAGCCACCATTTGTAACGTCATGATAATGAATGAACCAGTCTGGTATCTGTGTAGCCCTGGTAGGAGTCATAAAGAACAAACAGGTTTTTCTTGCCTTCCAACAGTAATTTAACCAACAGTGACGTCAGCTGCTCTTTTCTTTTAAAGAAAGGGCAGCTGACGTCACTGTTGGCTCAATCACGGTTGGTTAGCAAGAAAAACCTGTTTGTTCTTCATGACTCCTACTGCACACATAGAGTTGCAAAAACCCCGCAGTTTTTGAGGAACGGGAATAAAACAGGGAATTTTTCAGAAAAAACCCGGAATTTTGGGGAATATTGTAAATTTTGAAGGAGTTTTGAAAGTAAACAAAACTAGTCATTTTCAATTTAATTTTTTTTTTGTAAGAAATTTCAAGCATTGTTCCGAAAAGTTTAAAATATGTTTGAATTCACAAAACTTGGGATTTTGCGCTCTGGGTTTTTATGATTTATTAAAACTCATTTGCTTTACAACAACGGCAGCTGTGAATTGGTAAAGATTTGAATGTTTCTTTAAAAATTAAAATTGTTTAATTTCTGTTAGCTGGCATATTTACTATTCAGGCATACTCAGTATTAATTTTCTTCTGAGTTAGTCTATTTTTTGCATTGATTTCTATTAGTTTAGTTCGTTTTCTTTTTTTTTTACATTGTCTTAATCAGAGAACAGGGGTGATGTTTATATTCATGTCAGGCAAGATGAATCTGTCATCTGCCTCTCGCACTTTTTGCTTATCCAAGATTAAAATATCAAATTACTTATGATATTTTAATTTATCTTACTTAATTATTTCTGCAGCTTAACCATGTAAGTCGTCAATTTTCATGTAAACTGTGCTATTTTTCTGTATTTGTGTTACTGGTTTTGTTTACATTTGTATGTGAACATGTCCTTTTCTTATAGAGTAGTATCGTGACCTACGTTATACACGGGAGGTTCATCACTTTTAAAACGTCACACGGAGTGGATAATCTTTACACGGTGATTGGCACAAAACGATGGGTGCGACTCTTTGTACCAATTGCCGTGAAAAAAAAATGACGTTTTGAACGTCATGAATTGGCCATGTATAACGTAGGTCGCGGTTTCTGCTATTGTCGAAGACTAAAATTTAAAATGTCACAGAACAGAGTTGTTGAATTCTGTTGAGTGCCTCTTTAAGAGAGTGGTAACATACGCACAGAATCAAGGCTACACTAGCAGGGCTACACTACATACCGGGCTTGCTCATTCATTATGATGACGTCACAAAAGGTGGCTGACTAGGAGGAAAGACATACAGCGATTGGCACAAAACGATGGGCGCGTTGCTTTGGACCAATCGCTGGTCGCTGTCAGCCACCATTTGTGACGTTTTGAGAGTGAATGAGCAAGCCCGGTATCTAGTGTTGCCTTGACACTAGATACCGTGCTGGCTCATTCATTATCATGACGTCACAAATGGTGGCTGGCCGCGACCAGCGAATGGTACAAAGCGAAACAACAAAATGAAAGACATACAGCGATTGGCACAAATGATGGGCGCGTCGCTTTGTACCAATCGCTGGTCGCGGCCAGCCACCATTTGTGACGTCATGATAATGAATGAGCCAGCCAAGTATCTAGTGTAGCCCTGACAGAATGCGAGCTCTAATTGAAGTTTTTGTCCAATCTAGGAGAATCAAGATCCCAGAACTTGTCAGCTGCTTAGATGAGTATGGATTTGGTTGGAAAATAGACAGAAGTCTAAAAGCATTAGCTTGACGATAATGGCAGTCTCGCTATGATGCTTGAAATTCCTTTTTGTTTAATCTCTCTCGACCAATAAATTTTTTTTGCCACTATGTCATCAATTAAGTATTCTGTAGTAGCGCGACCTACGTTATACACGGCCGGTGCATGACGTTTAAAACGTCATATGGAGTGGATCATTTTTACACGCCGATTGATGTAAAACGAGGGCTCGCCGATTTGTACCAATCCCCGTACAAAAATGATCCACTCCATGTGACGTTTTAAACGTCATGCACCAGCCATGTATAACGTAGGTCGCGGTAGTAGTGTGACGTGTGACTCTATGAAAGAATGGCGACATACGTTTTGTCCAAACTATGACAAACCATATTCCAGAATTTGGAGACTGCGTTTAGACGAGTGAGACTAGGGTGCCTGTATATGAAAGTGCCGAAAAAAGAGATATAAAATTTTATTTTTTAAGACGATTTTGAACAAAAACGAATCTCCAAGCAACTGGGTGAGATTGTCAGTATCGCTAAGCTAATGTTTATTAACTTGTGTCACTCGTCTAGGCGAGTATCGCCAAGTTCTGATTTGCCATATTTTGAACTAAAAACTTCTATCTGAGCGCATGTCGCCACTCTCATATAGAGGCACCGAACCCTATGTGAAACAATTCAACAAAAATTACTTGGCAACAATGTTAGACTCACCAAAATGTTTTGAGGTGCATTTTTCCTTAAAATTGTCCATGAAACATTCATAACGCACATTCTCGAATACCAAACTTATTTATTTAGCGAACCCTTTTTCAATTGCTCTTGACCAATCAAATTATGTTTTTCATGTGTCGCCACTCTCATGCAGAGGAAGTGTGCCTCTGCATGAGAGTCCCGACATACTCACAAAGCACCTGCTCAACCGCGACCTCCGTTATACACGGCCGGTGCATGACGTTTAAAACGTCACATGAAGTGGATCATTTTTACACAACGATTGATGAAAAGCGGCGCGCCCACCATTTTGCACCAATCGCCGTACAAAAATGATCCACTCCATGTGACGTTTTAAACGTCATGCACCGGCCATGTGTAACGTAGGTCGTGGCTCAACAGACGGTTTTGTCAGCGCTACACTACATACCGGGCTTGCTCATTCATTATGATGACGTCACAAAAGGTGGCTGACTAGGAGGAAAATCATACAGCGATTGGCACAAAACGATGGGCGCGTTGCTTTGGACCAATCGCTGGTCGCGGTCAGCCACCATTTGTGACGTTTTGAGAGTGAATGAGCAAGCCCGGTATCTAGTGTTGCCTTGGTTTTGTCCAAACTATAGCAAACCTAGATTCCAAAACATGGCGATAATCGCCTGGACGTGTTCGATTAAATGTGAATTAAGTTTTAAAACATTAATTTGGTAATAATGGCAGTCTCGCCATTTCACGCTATTCATTTTTGTCCAAAATCGTCTCAACCAATCACATTTTATAATCTGTATATCACCATTCTGATATAGAAATATGTAAGTTAATGTTACTGACCAATGGAATTTGGGATGAATTTAGGTAGGACATTTGATACGGAGCATCGGTTGGTTTGTATGCTAATAATATGCCATGGACTATTGATATTTTTATGTTGAATTCTATAAGTACAAAACCGACCTCCCCAGGAACCTTATAATATCCCCTTCCTGGATTTCCAAAATCTTTCCTGGAGAAAAGTGTCTGAATTAACACCATATAGGACAAATCCTACTGTTTGAGAACTATGATTTGAGATTAGCGCTGTTAGCGTTTTGAAAAGTGTATTCCGGCATAAAAACTTTTTATTTCCACAGGGAATTTAAAGTAAAATCGAGAATTTTAAATATTCCCGAAAACTAGGAATATTCTAACGTCAACGTTTATACTGTTATCGTACAAATTATCAATCGATAAGTTGATTAATATCAATAAACATACAAAAATCACGAAAATTTACAAACTTTAAATATTTCCACGTAAAACATTGAAATTGAATTAAATAAGCTATACTAGTCATCATTTTCTATATGTAAATTACAAACACATAACGTTCAGAACAAAGATACTTAGTGGTTTAGTAATCTTCATATAATAACATGAAATAATATTATGAAAGATATTATAGTAGAAAATAAATTATTTTTACAACAGGAAAATTGATATTACAAAAATGACTTTACAATTACTTTTTTTCAGCTTACATTCTATATAAAAAGTCAGTATTTCGATACTAGTTCTCAAACGTAGAATATAAATAATACAACAATTCAATTGTATAAATCATATATAAAAACTGAAAACTTTTTTATATTATGTAAACAGCTCTTTCTTCTTGAAAATTTCTTAAATTTGTTTATTCCTCGAAAAGTTCCCAATTTTCCCAGTTTTTTTCCTAAATTTTCCATTGTTTTTCATTGTTCCAAAATTATCGGGTATTTTGCTATTCTACTTCAGATGATTCAATGCGCAGCGAAGCGCAACGACAATGATATTTGGAAAAGATAGATCACCCAATATAAGACTATTATGCAGATAGTACTTTTGTTATGAATTTTAAAGTTATTTTTCTCATAATGTAGCACAACCTATTAGTAGTACAGAAATATAATTACCTATGAGATTTATGGCCAGGGTTGTAATACACCCGGGTTTTTTTTTAAACCCAGTGGGGGGGGGGGGGGGGGCTCAATTTTTAATTTTAACCTTCCGGCTATCAAGATGGGTCCATTGCACCCGAAAGCGATTTTTGTCCATTTTCGTCAAGTATAGTGAAGTTGCAATCTGCTGATTACCGTTTCATCCGTCAATCAAAACTGCCCGGTTGACCTCCAGTCGCGTCCAAAATCCTCTCAGCTACCAATCACAACTACCTTCTAAAGGTTATTGGACCTCCAATAGTCGATTTGTGACGTTATTTTAAATTACCCTACACAGTAATTGAAAGTAATAAAAATAAGTGCCTAACCATTAACAATTTTTTTGTATAGCATATGCTGTATTATTATATCTCTTTATAAATCAATAATTCAGTTGTATTTTGATAATTCTATATTATATGTGACCAGTTCACATCACGTGACTTTTACCGTAAAACGATGAAAAAGCTGTAGGACACAGAAGTAGAGAAAACATTGATAAGAGTAAAAGTTGAAAAAGCTGTAGGGCACAGAAGTAGAAATAACATTGATAAAAGTAAACGTTGAAAAAGCTGTAGGACACACAAGTAGAAAAAACATCGATAAAAGTACCGATATCTGTCCTACAGCAGCAGCAAAAACTTGTTCGTCACGTCACCTTGCACAACTCTACAGACTAAAATAATAATTCTGGGATTTTTATTCAGTGGTCGGATGGTTAACATAGTATATTCATCATGTGAATACAGTGTTATTAATTCTATTCACAATACTAAAATAATTTTAATACAATGAATTTAATATAATTCAAAAACTTTTGAGAAATATAAAAGTAAATCTCGGATATGTGTGTGCGTGGGTGCGGTTGAACGTTGAACCCCAGTGTTCGAGCCTATAAAAGTATCATATTGAGAAAATATTGAAAATCGCATCAATTGATTTCAAAAGCATTAAGCTTTTGAAGAATTCACTATTTTTTTTAATTCTATCAGTACTAATTATAAAAATATGTACAATAGATCTGAAAAATATAAGGAACATACACAATATCAGAATGATTTTGTGTTAATTATCTTATTTATTATAAATATATATAACGTTAAAAAATAAATTAGATTATAACTGATGTCGATATAAATTAGCGAAATTACTTAAATATGTTTTTATTTCACGATTTCAAATGTTAATTTTCAGAAAATTTCTATTCAAATTCTGCAAATAATGCTTACAAATAATTATATGCGCTAGACTAGAGCTACTGAGCTTTAGAGCTACTTCCTTATAGGGGTGACGTCACGAGCATATATTAGACTGGGGAAGAAATATGAGTTGGCAACAGCTAGTTTTGTTTACATCGACGCGGAAGCCGGAAGGCGCGAAATTTTTGTGCTCTGCTCATATTGCCGACATCTGATATTTTAAAACTGATAAGGTAAGTTTAAATTCATCGTTTTTTAAAATAATGAAAGGCATGATATTTGTCAAACTAAATTAAAACTCTTTAGCATATCTGTTAGAGAATTTTCATTATATTTCAATTTAAAATGTTTATTAGTACCTCGTGGTGAATCGTGGAAGCTTCCATATTGCTTGGCTTGCAAGCACATAAGCTGACAAATATCATATTCCTTATAAATGTGCATGTAATTAAATGTTCTTTTATAAGTACGGTTGTTATAGTATTGCAGAATATTAGAGCTTCCAGAGTTCGTAAATATATTTTCGAAAATATAAAAAATATCCGATATTTTGATATTTAGATATCCGGTTATTATTATTATTTTTTTTATATCTGTCCGATATTTTCAAAATAGTACTGCTGATTATAAACTTTTTCAGATTTTCATTATTTTCCGGCGTATAATATGCAGATCAAATGTACTAATCATGTTTCGACCCAGAAATTTTATTTTATAAAATGTCGCTAGATCGCTGTAAATATTTGACTTAAATCGTTGAATAAAATTTCTGTGTTGAAACAGAATTGGGGGGGGGGGGGGAATTCTAAAAAAGTCACTGACGGAGTCAAAAGTTTTGTATCTACAAAGTGTCATATAGTCAATAAAAGTTGAAAAAATTATATTGTTTTAAGTTTTCACTGAAAAAAAAAAAAAGATACTTTGAGAAAGTGGTTATCAACTAGAGACAGGGTTGTTATGATTTAGCCCAATCCAAAAAACCCGGGTGGGTTTTTCTGAAAAAAAAAACACTTGAAAAAACCCAACTGGGTTTTTTCAAAATTAAAACTTTAAATTACATAGGTAATATATTTCTTAACGTCACTACACCAGTCGTAAAGTTTTCCCCCACCCCACCCCAAGCGAAAAAAAAATGTCTTAATTCTCCCAATGACAATTTTTAAAACAAATAATTGTAACTTAATTTTCTATAAGTGTATGTGTAACTATCACAAACACAAAAACTAATTTTTTTTTTTCCCATTGAAAAAAATGCTTTGATATATATAATCCCACAGTTGAAACTCATAACACATATGCTGAGAATTCTAATTTAAGATGTAGACAAGTAGAATTATTTGGTTTATTCTATTAATTAGTTATAATAAAAAAATACTTACTTTACAGCAAATATATTTTTTCCAGTTCTGCAAATTTTGTCATATCCCGTTTCAATTGCAAAAAATTTTGCTTAACTAAATATAAACTACCACCCATCTTAATTCAATAACAACATAAACTAAGGGAAAACCGAAATTTCCTGTTTACCTCGGGCTGAGGAAATGTTACTTTTTACTTACTGTACCTAAGAAAGAATATAGCAACACATTTTGCAATGCAAACTACTCAAAAAGAAAAAAAAAAATCTTGCAATCCATCAATCAATATGTTTCAGAATGAATTTTTTCTAGAGAAAATATTTATTATATATAGGTGATCACTTCAATTAAAATGAATATAAAGATACTGTATCCATAACAAAATATTAGTTTAAACGTTCTAATTCATCACTAGTATTAGTACAGTACTTTAATGATAATTCTATTGTTAAAACTATTACTAATAATCAATTTATCTAAAAGCAAAGCATAATTTTGATTATTGTCATTGATTTATATATTTTTGTAATCAGTTAGTTACTTTAAATTGTATTTAGTAGTAAGTACATTTTTTTCAAACATTCTGAACCACCTCTTTTAACTTAAAAAACCCTGATAAAACCCAGTGGGTTGGGTTTTTTCTGAAAAAGCCCGGGGGCATTTAACCTTGACTAGAGAAAATATCGTTACTTATTATCTGGGCCAGGTCACATTCACTGCACCAACAATAGCGACGGAAATAATAATTACAGTAACGCTTATTTATTTTTGCTTTTTTTATGTTACGTGCTTAGTTAATACCTCATAGTTGGTATATTAAAGACAATGGTAAAAATATTTATATGCACATTATTACTATATAATATAGTTGGCATATTAAAGACAATGGTAAAAATATTTATATGCACATTATTACTATATAATATAATAGAGTAGAATATACAAATATAATAGTATATTTGTTACATTTATTCAGATTGGCATAACAGACCACTGGAAATAGAACTACCATATTTAATGCCATATGGCTGAAAGCCATCAATTTTATGTACTAAATTAATGTTTTGTATTGCTTTAGTTTGCTTTTATATTATTTATCATTTTTTAAATAATTTTATGTATTTATTAAATTATTGTTTTGGTTTTGATTGGCCACATTGAACAAAATTGGCATTTGACAACCATATTTGGCATTCTATAAGTTAAGGTTCTTGGTTTTTTTACTATCCAAATGATGCCAAATTAGTCTGAAAAGATAAATGAATCTTATAAGAAATGAAAATTATATTTTGTGTTATCTCAAAATCAGGGTTGGGTTTCTTCCGGAAGAAACTGGAAAAAACCGGAAGAAATGGAAAAAACTGGAAGAAATGGAAGAAACCAACAGAAAACAAAACAGATGCTCAAAATTAAAGTTTATTAACTATATAAAAGAGTTAAATTCAAAACCTAATTATATTAAATTGGAAACTTTAATGTTAAAAATATTATTTATGGAAAAATAAGTTATTTTTTAATAACAAACTTCAGGTTCAGCAGGTATTTACAGGTTATGTTTTTTACAACTTTAGATGTAGGGAGGAGGGTTATTTTTTCATTGTTTATGTATTTATGTAAAAAAAACTACCTACCAATTCTTTATTTATCATATAAAAATGCAATATTTTAAAAACAATTTGTAATTGATTTTGTATATTTTGTTTAAATGTATTTGGTACATTTCCGTTAGTTATACCAATACCATTGTCGTCCAGCACCACAGCGTAAATCGTTACAAGCGTAAAAAAAAAGCACAAAATGGAATTCATGTAAAATGATTAGTTTGAAAAATATGTTGTTGGCACAAAATTGAGCAATTAAAAATATAACATTTGAAAATTACAGACTTTCATGAACTATTTTATTAAATCAATACAAATATTGACTTAAAATAATAAAATAAAACTCAATTTATGGCTAATGGCATTAACTACAGGCATGGAATTGTAAATGTCTCTTAGCATTGCAGTAATCATTTCACTTTTTGAATAAATACTTTTTTTCTTTTTAAATAAAAGCCTTTACTTATGTATCCTAAGTCCTGAAACAGTTTTATTGCAGCTTCCTCATCACCTGATAACTGCCAAGCCAAATGATAAAATCCATGTCCGTTTCAACAATAAATGTAAGTTACAACTTAATATTAAATATTTTCTATTTGAAAAATAGCAAATTAAGATGTTTTGTGAGGTTACGATTAAGTAATGATAATTTAAAAGATTCACGTTCAATTAATAACAGCAAATCACAGTGTTTGGCAGGGTTTGCAATAAAAATCCATTGCACGTTCAGCGTTGAAATAAATGGCACATTAGCATACATTTTGGCATGGTGTTAGTATAACGGAAAAGTACCATTTATTTTATTCAGGTACGCAATGATTGGAAAGCTTTAGACAGGTGTGTGATCTTGGCTAAAAAACTGGTGTAATTATCAATTTATCATGTATAGTTAAATTTTTAAAGGTCTCATTAAATTTACTTAAGGTTATCTATTAGAAAAATGCATTTATTTTTATTGTATGTTACAAAGTTGCAACTTATATGATAAATTCTAAAAGAAAAACAGTTTCTTCCATTTCTTCCGGCCAGTTTTTTCCAGTGACCCGGAGCTGGAGCTGGAGCCCGGAGCCAGCACGCTCCGGAGCTGTGTTTTCCCCAGAGCTGGAGCCGGATCTGGAGCTCTAAATTTTCCCCTGCTCCAGGGCTCCTTAATTTTTTAATATTCTTTTAAATCTTGTAAAAAAAATAGAAAATACGCCAAGACTAAAGAAAAATGCTAGTCCATTTAAAGTAATTTCATTGTATCCTACAGACATGCAGAGGCCTGACGCATTGTATCGGCATTGTCCATTAGCCAAGTTGCTGTCGACAGACTATTATCTTCATTAAAATACATTTATAATGATTTAAGATCAAATATGAAGGAGGATTTATTAGATTCAATTCTTTTCTTAAGAATGAACAAATAACTCAACTGTGAATTTAATTAAATTTGTATTTTATATGCGAGCTGATGAGCATGTTATTAGTTTTTTAATGCTCCTTTTAATAATAAAAATTGCAAGTTAAAATCTGAAACTCAAAAGTGTGGAGTCGGAGCCGTTGCCGGAGTCATAGCTTATTATCTGGGAGCGGAGCTGGAGCTGGAGCATCAAAAAATTTTCCAGCTCCGGGTCCCTGGTTTTTTCCATGGTTTTTTCCGCGGTTTTTTCCACCTTGGAAGAAACTTGCCAACCCTGCTCAAAATGTTTGTTAGGAAAAAAAAAAGACTGTGCAATATTACACTAAGTTAAAAATCAGACACTGTGTAAATAAAAAAAAAAAATCCCTGATGGCTCGGCCTACAGGCACAGGTAGATTTCGAAGACGCAGAACGTGGGGTGCCTGTTTGTCGGGAATTGCGGAAGAAATGACCCTTTTGCGATGATGCTGCAGTTGGAACCGCCTACTTCGAAACGAAACTTGTTTGCAGGCGGAGCCAGCAAGGATTTTTTTTTTTTTTTTTTGCTATAAGAGTTAGTCTTATAAAAAACATGTCAATATAAAAGTTTTAGATAATATTAAGAGGATTTATAATATATTTAAGCGGATTTGAAATATTAGGAATTGACGAAGTTATGAATTTTTTTCTTCTAAAACCCCCCTTCCCTCCCCCCTTAAGGCAATTTTTAATTATATCAAAAATCTGTCATACATAAGTTTTTGGCACTGTTCCTAGAAGTAATAATAACTTCAAACGGATTCGATACGTATCATAATTAAGAAATTATGGGTTTTTTTTTCTGTTTTCACAAAAAGCCCCCCCCCCCCCCCATCTTGGTTTGATTTTGCCCATTAACGAACTTAACCGAGATTTTATGTCCCTTGATTTTATGTATCAGTTTCGAAAAGATGCGGGAGTTGGAACCGCCTACTTCGAAAAATAACTTGTTTGCAGGCGGAGCCGGCAGGGATTTTTTTTGTTTTTAATTTTTTTTTGCTATAACGGTTGGTCCTATAAAAAACTTGTCAATAGAAAAGTTTTAGATAATACTAAGAGGATTAATAATATAATAAATTTACGCGGATTTGATATCTTGTGAATTGACGAATCTATGATTTTTTTTCTCCTAAAACCCCCTCCCCCCCCCCTTGGGGCCATTTTTAATTATATCAAAAATCTGTCATACATACATTTTCGGCCCTTTTCCTAGAAGTAATAATAACTTTAAACGGATTCGATACGTATAATAATAAAGAAATTATGAGTATTTTTCTGTTTTCACAAAACCCCCCCCATTTCCCCCCCCCCCCTTGGTTGGATTTTGCCCATTAACGAACTTGACCGAGATTTTATGACCCTTGATTTTATGTATCAGTTTGGAAGAGATTTATGCAGAATTTTTCCAGTTATCGTGGTCAGAAAAAAAGTGACATAGATAGATAGATAGACAGATAGATAGATATATATATAAACTTTTGAACTGGGGGTGGTTTTGGGTTCTGGGAGTCATGATCGGCGTAGATCTGCAAAAATTTTTCAAAATTTCCAACTTAGGTGAGAATGTAATAGGTAGTATTTCTTACGAAATCTACCTTAAAAAAAAAAAGGAAAATCTCAAATTAATATAACCAACATAATGAAAAACAGTACTTTTCGGTTAGCCGGGCGCCAATGATATATATATACATGTATATATACACACATATTTACATATGCAAATATATACATATATATATATATATATATATATATATATATATATATATATATATATATGTATGTATATGTATATATATGTATATATACATATGTATTTATATATATGTACTTATATCACTGGCGCCCAGCTTACCGAAAAGTACCTGAAAAACTTTAGTCATGCTGAATTATACTTAAAATAAACTTTTTAATGTTTCTTTATTGTTATATTAAGGTTGTTCTCAGAGCCAAAAGAACTACTTTTAACATATTTCTTAATTCATTTTTGTTCAGAAACATGTAAAATTGGCAGGTGTTCTTATTCAGAAACTATGTAATCAAATGATGTTTTCCATTTTTTGGTAAAAGCAGAAGATCTTTCAGAAAATATTGTCAAAGTCTGCATTTTGAATCAAATCCCTGATGCTGTTTGCACGAGAAAAGTGAAATACGACACAAATCGCTTATAACTCGATAAGTAATTTATCTATCAAATTGTGGAAAACTCATTTCAATTCCAAATTACTTCAATAGTTAGCCCTGCCAACTTTATGCTATTGCATTTAAAAATGTATCAGAAAGTTTTGTTTTATTGAGCAGGTCATTTGAGAACTACCTTAAATTGCAGGGTATTCATTTGACTTCAAGTTAAGTTTCACAAGTAAACCTAATTCACTAATGATAAAATTACGAGTGAATCAGCAAGAAAATATGAATCTTATTTTCAACAAACTAATTAAAAAAAAATGTATGTTTTTATTAGAGTATTGACACTGTGCACACATACAAATTAGAAATTTAAAAATAGGTGGTTGCAACTGTTTAGAAATCATGCCTAATTTCACAACTGCAATTCTTGTAATTCTAAAACATTTCTGTTAAAATATGAGAGTTTGGCATGTGCCTTGATTGTGGAAAATTCACCACTTTTATTTAGGGGAGACCGGTGCACAGTGGACCACTTTTTCAGTTAACATTTTTTTCTCTTTAACAGACTGACCGATCTGTATGAAAATTTGAAAATATTTTTGAATATTCCTTAAACCTTCTTACATCCATCATAATTTTCTCACAACATAGTTTTCAATACATTTAAAAAAAAAAAAAAAAATTATATGCACTTGTAAAGTGGACCAGTGTACCCCGGAAGCGGGGTACACTGGTCCACCCACCGAGGTACAGTGGACCACTATTAGGTATTATCTAAAATACAATATAAATCTATTTTTCATTAATCTAATTCTTTTTTGTTGCCCCTTCACCCGCAAAATAACATAGTAATATAAATTTTGAAACAAAAACAAAAAATTAATTATATTTTGAAAATAATAACAGATTAATACAGGAACAATTGCAATTTAGTTGAAGTTATTACTTAAGTACAAAAAAATCAGCGCACATTAAAATTTGCAAATGAAATTCCAAAGTACTTATGAGTAAGATTGAGCCTGGAATTTTCAAGAAATAAATTTGGGTCTGAGAGCAACATTATGAAATCATTGACATCACCTTTATTTGCTCCCAAAATTGTTTGAAAATTTTATGCACTGCAGTTATTATTATTTTAACTAAAATATTTAAGGTTACATTGATTTTTGAAATATGATTTGTAGTTTCTCATGCATTTTGTATAATAAAATATTTTGGTAGCCTAAAATATTACCTTTTAATCATTAATGTAAATTGTATAAAAATATTATATATATTGCATTGATAATACTTATAAAATAATACTTATTAATATATATTGGTAATACTTATAGCATGCATGTATGTGCATAATTTTTATTTTATAAATTAAAAGAAAAGTCATAAAATAATAATATTGTGAGAGGTTTTTTTTTAAATTGATTTAAATTTTTAAAAAATCTGATTATTTTGATTTTAAAAAAATCACAAACCCTGTTTAGTTATAATTATATTAATAATTATTTATTAATTGACAATTAAGCTATGAATATATTGTATTATCATCAGGAACACAAAACTGTATATAATTTCTAGAATTCTAGCATATCAGAAAGTGGGTAAAAAATTAATTACAAAATTCCATTTTTATATACAAGTGTTTCATATAAGCAGCTTGTACTGCAATATTTTTTTTTATGTACTGTTTGGCATGTTACAATGATGAAAGACATTGTCAATTTTGGGCACACATACATAAAAAACATTCGTCATCCTTGATATAGAAACAAAAGCTAAATTTTAGATAGTTGTTTTGTTGTTAATTTTTTATAATTAAAAAAAATGTAATACTATTACTACTTAAACTACAGTAGATGCCACTTAATGTGATTGCGGTTAATATTATCATCCGTTAATGTTATCAAAATCACCATGTCCCGACCCACTGTATTTTGCTTACTACATCACTTTATGTGATCAATACTCCGTTTAATGTTATCGCTTTTTAAGCAGACCAATTCCTGAAAAGTTTGCAAAAAAAAAAAAAAAAAAAAAAAAAACTTCTGGAAACATTACATCTCAGGGGTTGACCCAGGCAAAATTTGGGGCCTATTTAGGGCCCCTTTACAAGAATCAATTTAATAAAATGGGAACCTTCACAAAAATGAATTTGACAAAATGGGACCCTTCACAAAAATCAATTTGACAAAATGGGCCCCTTCACAAAATTCTTTTTACTAAAATAGGCCCTTTTACAAAATTCCATTTCATAAAAACTTGCTATTTATTATTTATTGTTTTGTGATGTTTTAAAATGTGTAATTTGTAAACAAACCAGTTCATCAGAGAAGAAAACTTCACCAAAAGGATTTTAAAAAGTTTTTGTTTATAAATGCTTGGTTCGAATTTGATTAACTGGATTTCAACTTCCATTATAAAATGTTATTTTTCACAAAAATATAATAAATTTCACAAAAATAACCTTTACTTTTCACAAAATGGGCCCCAAGAAAAAAAACCTGCATCAGCTGCAAAAGCAATTTTTTTATTTTATTTTCTAAATGTAATTTGGAAGAAAAATGCTAGAGTGTAGTGTAACACTTATAATGTATGTAATGTGTAAATTTGTACTATATTTTAATTTCATATTTGCTGCCAGAGATTAATATTTACAATTTTTTTCCCCATATATCCTTGGAAATTAGGAGAGCACTGGAATACATGTAATTGATGATGGATGCCTTTATGGAAGCTATGTCCAGCTAAAGAAAAATATACATGTAAGTGTTTAGGAATTTCTTTAAAAATGACAAAAAATGAAAAATAACAGCATTTTTCTGCCTAGCCATGGGGTCGAACAGAGATTGGATGTCATGTATGGGTACATCAGTCCATGCAGCTTCAGCACTATGCCACAGTTCATCAACCATAGTGACGGGCGAGTGGTGGCGAGCCAGTCGCTCAGAAGCCATTGACAGGACATTTTCAATTGGTGAGAAATCAGGAAAACGTGCCGGCCAGGGCAACAGTTAAACATGTTCTGTATCAAGGAAAGTCAAGATAGTACGACCAACATACTGTCATGCATTGTCCTGCTAAACCATAGAGTTGCAGAGGCATCGAAAATAAGGCAGAACCATGGCCGTAACACATCAGAAATGTAACGGCTGCTGTTCAAATTGTCGGCAATGAGAACAAGAGGTTACCGAGAGACATTTCATACTGTCACTCCAGGTGGTATGACAGTATGACGATTCGAATGCAAGTTGGCAATGTGCGTTTTCCACGATACCACCAAACTTGGATGCTGGCATCATGATGCTGCATACAGAGCCTGGATTCATCAAAGACAACGTGAGACGCCATTCCTGCGTCATATACAGCATCATGATGCCAGCATTCATGTTTGGCGGCATCATGGAAAACGCACATTGCCAGCTTGCATTCGAATCATCATACTGTCATATCACCTGGAGTGACGGTATGAAGTGTCATTGGATACACATCTCGGTAACTTCTTGTTCGCATTGCCGGCAAATTCAACAGCAGCCGTTACATTTCTGATCTGTTACGGCCCATGGTTCTGCCTTATCTTTGATGCACTACAACTGTACAGTTTAGCAGGACAATGCACGACCGCATGTTGCTCGTACTATCCTGACCTTCCTTGATACAGAACATGTTCGACTGTTGCCCTGGCCGGCACGTTCTCCTGATTTCTCACCAATTGAAAATGTCCTATCAATGGCTTCTGAGCGACTAGCCTGCCACCATGCGCCCGACACTATGGTTGATGAACTGTGGCATAGTGTTGAAGCTGCATGGACTGATGTACTTGTACATGACATCCAATCTCTGTTCGACTCCATGGCTAGGCAGAAAAATTCTGTTATTGCGGCCAGGGGTGGATGCCTTTGGGTAGTGTTTTCTCAAGATCTATATCTCCTAATTTTCTGAAAATGTAATCACTTGTCCTTCCCATTATAATGTATTTGTCCAATAAATATCATTCTGTTATTTGCATTCCTTCATGGTGTAGCATTTTGGATGGCCAGTAGTGTATATTCAATATAAAGGTATTTAATATAATTATAATAGTATTTTCAGTGAGAAGTTACTTCCTCTAAAGTAGATTATATATGATTCACAAGTTTGTGTTATGTTCAGGGATCACTCTAGAGAGTTTCACAGGGCCGGCATACCCTCATGCCCTTTTTAGTTCATGTTATTTTTTACTATGACAATTTTTCTCAATTATTGAATTCTATAGAATTGCCCATCACTAATTCCAAGTAATCCACCAGAAATAAAAAATATTTACTTAAAAGAAAATGACGAAGAGCATCGAGAGAAAGAAGAAAACTGTGCTATTACAAATAAGTGTTGCTGTGTGTAAAATATAAACTAGAAAAGTTATTTTTAAGCTGATCTGAAGAATTAAATTTAGTTAGTGAACTTATGAATGTATAAAACATGTTTGCCAAATAGAATTTAAAAGACAAAAACTCTTAACTGAATACCTTAAATAAACAGATGTACTACCTAAATATTCACATTTACATTTATTCTTTGAAATTTTTAGTCATAAATTTTTTATTGACATAAGTCAGTACTCATTATTGATTACATCATTATTATTAAGGCAAGGCACAAACTTTTGAATTATTATTATACCTTTTTTAACTTTTGTTATCTTGAATCTCTTAAGCAAATTTAAATTGTTATATATTTTATGTATTAATATTTTATTTTTTCAACAATACCTCCAAATAAAAGACAAAATATCCAATCCCATCGATGTGCAAAATTGGAAGGTTTTACTGTATATTATTATAAATATTGAAGAAAAATAAAATGTATCAAAAGTAACTTAGTAGAACTTAAAAGTAAAACATAAAAGAACCTCACATTTTTATCTATTTTTAATAAAAACTGCCCTTTTTAAATAAAATTTTTGTTTTTAAAAATGGTGTCTAATTAACTTTCAGATGAAAATTCTTATAAATGGAGCTTCATGTATGATTCGAACATGGAAAAGTTATAACTGCAGATGAATTTGCTTTCAATGGTATATGGTAAGATTACTTTTAAATATATAAAACAATGATTTAATAAAAATAAAAATATTTGACTTTTACTAAATGTAGTTTTCTCAATAACCCCGCCCCCCTTTTTAAAAAAAAATAGCAGTGCTCTGTTCTTTTTAAATACAGTGAAATTTTCTTTTGTAAAAATTTTCTATGTCTATGTGACTGAATCTTTTTTTTTTTTAAGTAGAATTTTCTTAAACAAGGGGATTATTAAATCATATTGTAATTTAATTGTATTTTTTTATTTATAGTTCATAAAATTATTTGTAATTAATGTTACTGTATTTGCCATATCTAAAAATTGCATCTTTTTTAAACATTCCTAAACACAATAGCGACTACCTGCCACTTTTCTTTCTGGAGTGAACACTAATTGGATGCATTTCTTAAAGCTTTTAAAATGCATTGCTGGTTTTTAGCTATTTTTTGCAGGTTTATTTTTTTTAAATACTTTTTTTTATAGTGTTATAAATAATATTATATAATATCAAGTCAGTGATAGAAATTAGGAAATGAAAGGTAGGTGTGAAGTGACGCCACACCTACTGTAAATATCTTGGGTGCCAAATAAAAAATTCTAGTTGCAATTTCTAAAATTCACATAACTGTATCATTATATTCTACTTTATAGAAAATCATGAATATTTTGTTTTTATTTAAATTATTGAAGTTCATAATCTACAATATTATAATAATTGAAGCAACTGTAAAACTGATAAAGTCCTTTTAATTAATACTACTACATTTTCAAATTAATAAAAAAATGCACTTAACCATGTTAAACAAAATTTTATCCATTGTTGATAATTACACTTAAATTTAGTAAAAAAAAAGATATATATACATATAATATAATTACAGACGAATATTGTTAACATAAAATCTAAAAGACCACTTTTTTTCTTTTTTTTTGTGTGTGTGTGTTAGCCGTTAAAATAATAGTACCATCTTATCTGTTGGGACTGCATTATCAATTCATGTTAAGAAAAAATTCACATTAAGTGATTTAATGCTAACAATGCTTTACTGCATATAGATTGCAAAGATGAAATTCAAACAATACCCATTAATTTTAATAAAGTTAGATAATAAAATCAGGATGTCTAACCGTCCTTCAGATACATCATTTCACAATGATTTATAGCTTTATCTGGACAAAAATCTGCTAAATTGGGATACTATAGGATAGAACTTAGTACAATGTTTACATCACAGTAATTTGGAGTGAGTTGCACACAGTTGATCACAGTAAGTTGCAACATACAGCTAATTAGCTAAAAAAATACAGTTTTTAGCATATCTTCTATAGCCTGCAATTTTTTAAATCACTCGCCCCATCATAAAATCCACTCACCAGTGGCAAGTAAAAGAATATATTTCCCCACCCCTGTGTATTAAGTTAGCCACCAGTATGGTGTTTCTAAAGCCTATATTACAATAGCACTACATATATGATACAATTTAATGATTATATGTGGAATTAAACAGAGAGGAGCCACACTTCAAAAAGAAAAAATATTTTTACATAAAAAGGGAAAAACATGTTTTACATTACAACTATTTACTTTTTTACATTGATTAAAACAAAATAATTTATATGTATTTTTTAAATGAAATTATCTGAAAATACTTGAGCTTATCTATATTTAGCAAACAGTGAATTTTAATGCTTATAAAAATGATACATATATTTTTAATTTATAATATGCAGAAATTTTTTTCCCCTTCTCTGCTCCTAAGCGGTTTTATAATTTATTCCAGATAAATCTTCATGAAGAGAAAATTCTCTTCATATCTTGAGAATGTTCAATGTTGAAAAGGGAATTGAGCAGAATATAATATTTGAGGAAATTCTGGTACAAATTTAGAACAAAAGAAAAACTATATATATATATATATATATATATATAGAAAGGTTAAAAGATGTGCTCAAAATAAAACTTATTATTTTCTTTTGAGAAGCTTCTTGCTAATAAGTTATTCATGCTATTTTATTCTTAATACTGTTTTCAAAAGTGAGAAATTGAGATTTTTACTAAATAATTTTATGTATGATTTAAATATCTATGTGAGAAAAAATAGTTTCTTATCCTTAAAGTCCTTAAAATTAATTAATAAAATATCACTAAGCAGTTACTATCCTAAATTAAAATACATAATAGCTATAACCTTGAAATTTTTTTGGTATTTTCATGTTATAGCGCCCCTTACAATTATGATTATGCAAAGATTGCAGCTCCGATTTCACCAATATCATAGAAAAGCTTATATATGCCTCATATATACATCCAGGGTTACAAAAAAAAAAAAGCCAGCTAAAAGAAAAGGAGGGGCCATACCGGTTGCTTTTATTGGTTTTAACCAGCTTTTTTTTCTGCCAAAATTGGCTTTTATACATTGAAACATTTTATTTATCAACTTGTACATTTTAAAGTGTTTTTTAACTAATTTAAAAAACATTTTATAGAGTTCGAATTTAATAAATAACCTAATTTCTCAATAATGAAAACATTCATATTGGAATAACACATAGATGTAACTGCTAGTGATTTGTAGTCAGAATTGCAAATATGTCAGCTATATTTTAAAAAGCAAAATAAGGCAAAAAAATTGCTTTATCTGGTTTAACACTTTTTTTTTCAATTTTACTGCTTTATATAACTAAAGAGGATGCTGGTTGCTTAGCTACGTATTTTATTAACTAATTTTAATGTCTTTTCATATACAGGTCTTATTTTTTTCTCACAAATGTTAAAATCATACATTAAGTCATTTAATAAAAACACTATAATAAATAACATGCATGAATAACTCTTTTAAATAGCAATAAGCTATTCAAATTTTTAATTCAACAAATTTTATTTGAAGACTTTTTTTTTTTTAATTGGGTTGTTTTTAATGTACGTAAATTGTCTCAAATATTATATCCTTCCTGATTTCTCTTTCAACATTGATCAATGAACTTACATTAAAACATGAACAAAATTTTGAAATAGAAAAAATAAATTTTACTTTATATTTAAATTTTTTTTTTGAAAAATGAAACTTTATACAGAATTCTATATTTTGTGTTTTGATGGGTGTAAAAAGTCAACTTGTTAAAAAAAAAAAAATTCTGTTTTCAATTAGTTGATTTTCAATTTTTCTATAACTGTAAAACAGAAAAAGACATTTAGAATATTGTTTTATTAAGTTTTCATGCTAGTGATATGTTTCAGTTTCAAGTTTATATTTTAAGTAAAACAATATTTATAATCAGCAGCAAGTTGACTATTTTAAAAATTTTGGATATTTTTGCCATTTTCATGTATATTATATTTACAAATTTTGATTTTAAAGCATTCAGAAATGAAATTTCAAAATTGTGATTTCAGTACCATGACTATTTCTTTTCTAAAATGTTGTTTTATTCAATTGTAAAAGAAGACAAAAATCTTTTATTTTAATCCACTGAAATAAATATATTCCTTTTACAGATACTCTTTTGGAATAAATCAACAACTAATATTTGAAGATGAATCCAGAAGTGAAATAAAAATGATGCATTAACTTGAAACATCTTTATTTGTTTAATAAAATTTCAGATTGTGAAATGGCTGATCATTTTTATGTACTATTTTATTTATTTGATAATAAACATCATAATTTCATTTGTTTGTTTTTATGTATTTTAAAATTATAAACATGATTATTAGATGTAGCTTTAGTTTAAAAATAAATAAACTAATATTTAATTTTCATGCACATATTGTATGGTGATGACTGCCATCTACTACCTATTTTTTGGCTCCAGTAATTTCGAAGTGACTTCATCTTATTTAATCGCAGATTTCTCCAATTAAATAAGATGAAGATTGCTCTTCAAAATTACTGGTATCAAAAAATAATAGCAGTTGTCAGCTATGAGTATAGTGTATAGTGAGAACATCAGCTGAAAGCTTAAATATAGGTTGATATTTTTTAATGTTTTATAATTTAATTTGCTTCAAGCTAGAAAATTTCGATAATCTGAATTTAAGAAATAATTTGATTTTATGATTTTTTTTTATATATATCCTGTAGCTATTCTTATTTTCATTTACAGGCTATTGCTAAAATACAAGAACTAATTTCCAGGAAATCTATAAAATAATTTTCATACATTTGCATTTACATCAAGAAAAATGAAAATTCTCATTTTTGTAAATTATGCTCTCGTCAGGAAACAATTTTTTTTTTTTTTTTTTTTTTTTTTTGTAATAAGAGTATGCTCCACAATTTCTTTGAATTTTCATACCACTATTTCAAATAGTAATTTCTGCTTTAGTAAGTTGTAGAATTACTATTACAGTTACTATTTGCAAACAGTGTTACTCAAATTCAAATACTTGTAAGAGTGTTGAATATTTATCAAAAATTGTTGATGTGAGTATGTCAAAAATATGTTTGCTTTATTTTGAAAATTATTTATATTTTATTTATTAGAAGGTGATGCCCTCACCAAACTTGAGCAATAAATTCACAAATGTTGCTTTAAATATATTAATTTTTCTCTAAATTAATATTTTAGCGAAAAGTTCACTTTTTTTGTACTAAAGTTAGCACATTTGTATACAGGCCCTGACTATCACATGGGCACCAGGGGCCCATGCCCTGGGCACGAAATTTCTAAGGGGCATGCAATTAGAACTTCTATTAGGACTTTTGTTTGCACTCCGTTTTGTTTTATCATTTAATAGCAATAATATCATTATGTTCTAGTAAATGATGTACTGTATTCATCAAGTCATTCAATTATATCATATTGCACATTTATTCGAAAAGTGACACAACTGAAAATATGTGATGCTTGAGATATTAATACGATGAAATGACAAAAATATATCTCAATCTGTGGTTAAAAGCACGTTTCAATAAATAATAAAAAAAATATTTTATTTTTATTCCTGGAACTGTTTTCCAATTTTCCAGAAAACTTAATTTTTTGAGTTGACACCTTTTGAATAAGTAGACTAAAAAACTAGTATCAGTAAACCAACCAATCTATGGGGGCATGAAAAATTGAAAGTGCCCTGGGCACAAAAACTTGCTAGTTGGGCCCTGTTTGTATATAAATAAGCATACAGGATGTCCCAAAAAGAGTGAAACATGCTTTAATTTTTTTACCTGTTGGAGATACGTAGGCAAAGTAAATTGCAAAAGTGTTCAAAATAAAGTAAGAATTATGATTATATGGATTAATTAGTTCTGAAAAAATTACTTTTAAAATTTTTATAGGGCCACTGGGTCATTAAGTTATATTTAAAAGAAATTTCTGCTTGCTCTGAAGAGTACAACAATAATAATTCCATTCTTCTGTAACCAAAATACACTAAGTTATTATACTAGGAATTTTATTAAATTTCCGAGTTTTATGGCACTAAAAATAATCTGTCTATTTAGAAGCAGAAATTTCATAAACTCTAAAGTATAACTCTGTGTTTTGGTCATAGAATAATGCAATTTTGACTGTTGTACTTGTCAGAACAGGGATAATACTTTCCTAAATATAACTTGTAAGACCCAGGCATCGGATAAAAATTTCAAAAGTGTAACTTTTTGAAAATTAATGGCAAAACCATTTCATCAACATAATCTTATATTCTAGCTTATTTTGAACAATTTTGCAATTTACATTGCCTACGAATCTCCAACAGATAAAATATTAAAGCATGTTTCAATCATTTTGGGTGCCCTGTATTTGACTTAAAAACACGAGATTTCTGTAAATACTACAGATTTTTCTAGTAAGATTTACATGTTTTATCTGTTAAAATCACAAAATATTTCTGTTAAAATAACAGTTTATTTCTGTAAATGTAACAGCATTTAACTGTTAAAAAAACAGGTATTTCTCGTAAAACTCTCAGAATATTTCTGTTAAAATAACAGTTTATCTCTATAAATGCAACGGGATTTAACTGTTAGAAAAACAGAATGTTCGTTAAAATTTACAGATATTTCTTGTAAAATTTACAGATATTTCTCGTAAAATTTACAGATATTTCTCGTAAAATTTACAGATGTTTCTCGTAAAATTTACAGATATTTCTTGTAAAATTTACAGATATTTCTTGTAAAATTTACTGTTTTTCTCTGTACAAATCACAGAATATTTCTGTTAAAAAAACAGTTTATCTCCGTAAATGTAACAGTTTTTAACTGTTAAAAATACAGGATGTTTGTTAAAATTTACAGATTTTTCTCGTAAAATTTACAGGTTTTTTCTGTAAAAACTACAAAATATTTCTGTTAAAATAACAGTTTATCTTTGTAAATGTAACGGTATGAAACTGTTAAAAAAACAGTCATTTCACGTAAAAAATTACAGATATTTCCTGTAAATTAAACGGTTTTAAACTGGCTCCAAAATTGACAGTTTTTTCTCGTTAATTCAACAAAATTTTTTTTACAGTGTGTCTTTAAAATGTTAATTTCTATGCAACTTGCAATTTTCTCACTAAATTAACATTCACCTGTTTTTTACATAAAAAGTATGGTTAAGGTATAACTTTACATTATTCTTCTTTTGCGAAAAATAGAACATGAACATTTTATCTGAATGAGCGATACATTAAAGGGCTTCTTTACATATGTTTTTGTTTTTAGGGTTCTGTATTTAAAAATTAAAAGCGGAACCATTATAAGATCCCTTCTGTGTCTGTCCATACGTCTGTCACAGCCCTTTTTCTCGTAAACTATGGGAAGTGGAAAGTTATAAAGCCTTTTTACCCACATATTTTCAGATTATTAGCCATTCCCAAATATGTTTCGAAAACAATTAAGGGGCTAATTAAGTTACTTGACTAAAAAGTTTTCTTTTTGTATATCGTGTGAAAGATCTCGTAATATCGCTCCGAAACATATTTGTTTTATGGGTAGGTATTACATTTTCAAAGATATTGTCGAAAATGCACTGTAAAAATATGTCCCCCTCCCCTTCTATTTCCGAATCGGCTAAAACTAAAATTATGAAAAAATAGAATACCATAGAAGACCATATAGAATACCATAGAAGATAAAATAAATAAATTAAATAATATTTTAATTACCATGCATGTCTTATGGGACAGACTCGGGTATACGCTCACCAAAAGTTCTTTCTGTAGAGTCTAAATAATCTAAAAGTGCTTTTTAGAACTTTCGAACGTAGTTGAAAAGTATTTATCATTTCGGTTTGTCTGGCCGTATGTTTGTCTGTCTAAATGTCTTTCCGCACTCTCAGAAATAAAACCCTCAATTTGGACGATTCGGCAATCCTTAAGCTGTATTTCGTTATTTTTGGAGTTTACCTTGCAGGAAAACTATAGCAATCTTCCTAGGTAACATAGTTTCTGAGAAAAACGCATTTTTCTGTTACACACAAACTTTAATTTTCGAGTGGTCAGCGGGGGTGTTGACGGGCGCTCGAGGTAGCTATTGACACAAATTCAACCAAGGGTATTTGATAATGATTTTCGAGAACACGTGTTGGTAATTAGCCGAGATATTAATTAAGTTACTTGAAAAAAACTTTTTTTTATGTATCATGTAGGGTATCGTTCGAAAGATCTCGTAACATCGAGCTGAAAAACACATTTGTTTTAATTTTAGGTATTATATTTTCAGAGATATCGTCGAAAGTATACTGGAAAAATATATCCCGCCCCCCCCCCCCTCCTTCTATTTCCGAAAAATTATGAAAAAATTAGGGGTAGTAGGACTTTATGAATTAATAAATAGTAATATGTAAGGAACCCTTTGAGCGCGACTTTTACTCAAACTTGACCGATTTATTTTCTTTAACAAGAACTATGATTCTTTTCATATTCAAATAAAATAAATGAATTGTGTTCATACAGATATACACATGATCAAAGCATAAATACTTGACTAGCAAGTTAATAACGTAGAAGATAAAATAAATAAAAGGAAAACTATTTTAATTACCATGTAGTCTTTAACATAATAGCAACATCACAACAAATGCTTATGGAACAGACTCTGGTATAAGGTCACCAAAACTTTTTTCTGTAGCATCTAAAGAATCTAAAAGAACACAAATGTAAAAATAGTTTAAGTAATTATAAAAAAAATAAATCATTTGTAAAATAAAGATGTAAAAGATCTATGTAGAATTGTCTAAAGAAACAACAACAATAAAAAATAATTTATTTATGAAATAATATATTTCAAATGAAAATTTCTAAGCAAATTGTTTGCAGTCTATGTACATCATTAAAAAAGGCTTCATGCTTTTAATCACTTTCGAACATAGTTTAAAAGTGTTTATGATTTCGGTTTGTCTGCCCGTATGTCTGTGTGTCTATATGCCTCTCCGTGCGTGAGTATAGTTACGTGCTAATTGCCCTGTAACTGATATATGTTATTGATATTTACTATGGCATTTTCACTATTGAAAATGAAGTGTGTATATATAATTCGTTTACAGTGACAATCAAAGTAATTCCGTTACGTTATGGTCTACTGGAAAAAAATCGTCTGCAATATACTTTAATGATGTTACACTATTTCATACATGTTGAAATTGATATACACTACTGACGGGCACTAAAAGAGGCTTACTGTGTAACGCTGTGCGCATAAGACTGTAAAAATTTCTGCAGCAAACTGTCCAGTCATTCGAATATTTAAAAATATAACATTACATTCACTTGACCGTATTTTAAGCGTATATCACCATATTAATGGAGAAATTGTGGTTAGAATAAAGTTAAATTACGATTATGTAACATTTATGGTTTATGTCTGTTTCTATTAAAACAGTCGAATGACAGGACAGGTTGCTGCAAATTCTAACAGTGAGTGTGGATCTTTCATTTTCAGGGACAGGCAAAAGAATTCGATTAAAGTACTGTCTATAGGGGCTTTAGTGTACGTATGTCACGTTCTCAATTTTTTGTAATTTTGACTCCCCTGCTAATGATACCGTTATCAGTGTCAAATGAGTTTTTTCACTTTATTTTTTTTCGTTTGCAGTTGTATACAATTGTATACAGATACGGTTATATATTTTTCAGTCACAAAATTTACTCACTCAAATACAGAGAAGAAATCAATAAAATAATACTATTATATGTGAAATAAACTTTATATGAAATAACACTTAAAATAAATAGTTCCTATTTAAAATTATTTAATAATAGAATATTTTGTTACATGCATTCAACAGTAATATTGATTTTTTGCACTGGCCCCCTGCACAGAGAGGATGCAACCAGGGCTTCTTATTAACAAAACAGGTAGACAAAATTATTTCTGTTTTCTTTACTAGAAATAAAATACATATAAGTTCAAGTATACTTTGCACCAGGTTTCTGAAAAAGAGGATTTTATATATGCATCTGGTACAACAAGATGGATATCAAACGTTCGGGTATTCCATATTTTGGAATGAGAAAATGTTATAATAATTTAACGAATTTAAAAATAACTTTTTGTTTTCATAAAAATATACAGTTAAAAATTTGCAGCAAACTGTTCTGTCAGTTGACCGTTTTTATAGAAAACGGTTACATAACCGTAATTTAACTCTATTTTAACCATAATATGGGCAATAATATGGTCAGAATAGAGTTAAATTATGATTATGCAACCGTTTTCTAAAAAAACGGTTAAATGACTGGGCAGTTTGCTGCAAATTTTTAACAGTGTATTTAACAGGAAAAAATAAAAGCAGAATATTTTTATGTAAAGAAAAAGTTATGAAAAAGTGAAAATTTGGGTTGGATCAAAAATGATAACGATATCAAAGACAAACACCCCCACCACCACCACCCTAGAGATATTTGACAATATCATGTGTCAGACGCCTTCCTCCCTACTAAAGTGATAGCGCTATATTTGTAGTAGCGTTGTGCACGAGCTCGGCCATCAAAATGAAGACAATTTTTTAAATGGGCCGGTCCGGGCCGGCCGAATAAAGAAAATTTTTAACGTTCCGAGTTGGGCCGAGCCGATAAATAAAATTAACGGTTCGATAAAACCAGGCCCATAAAAAATTTAGCGGGCTGACAGGCCCGAAATAACAAATTTAAAAGGATCAAAGTAAGCTGATAAAAAATGAACAATTTTCAAAGTACCTGACTGAGGTGAGTATAAGTAATAATACTGTAAAAGAGCCGATGCTAGCTTGATAACATCAATACAGAAATATAATTGATTTGCGTAGAAATCGGCATCGGACAGTTACATCGTGTCTGAAGCCGAGCTTAATTTTTTCAGAAGACTCGGGCAGGCCGGGATCAGGCTTACATTTTATTCTACATATTCCGGTCACTGGACTAACTGTCCCCACGAAGTTTTGAGCAAGCAATTTGTTTTGTAAAAATACTAATAGCTATAATGAACTTCTGTGAACGGAATCATTAGAAATATATTTTAGTAAAGTATAGAGAAACAATTTCAAAAATCTACTTTTTTATTATACGGGAACATAAGTTCTGTTTTTTCTAATCAGTTTTTTTACTTTTATTCTAAACGACATTAATATCTTTAAAGTCTATATTTGTATGTAATAGTCTAACAGTCTTAGTGATCATTAATGTTGCTATTCTACATTCTATAGCCCGTAAATAAATTGAATTTGGCATGTCCTCATATAATTGATTTTTGAATTTACCGAGCCATACATAACCCCCCTCTCCCACCACCACCATGAAAATGGGTAAAAAACAAAAAACAAATTGGGTTGAAAGGTTCTTAGGTATCAGATTATGGATACGCATCTCAAAATGAATACGTAGTGGTAACCAAAACAGGCAAGGGTTATGACCCAATTGGGTATGAATCCAAAATGTGTAACCTCATACCTAAGAATCTTTCAACAAAATTGTTTTTACTTAACCATTTTAGGTTTTATTTTTTTTGTGCGGGCCTGTTTTCACCTATTTTTGAACTGTCCGGGTTGGGCCGTTAACTGCAAAATCATAAACGGACCCGGCCCGTGCTTAAAAGTTTCATCCGTGCAGATCTCTTTTACGTACAGTTCCATAAGCGATAATTGCTAGAAGGCGTTTTCCGCTATAGTATGCGTTTTTAAATGTAACTAATTTTTTGCACATTACTTGGAGTGTATAAATTCTATAAATCATACACAGAGCCGCACAAAAGAATTTGAGTATATTTATGTTTATTGGCGGAAATAGCTGAAAGAGAATTTACAACTGTGCTTATGCCTTTCCTAACTGAACAAAATTTATATATGCAAATGTATAGGTTATCTATTAGGCTGAAACAAGAATTAGGATGCTTTTCGGAAGCTAATTGTTGTAATTGGTTTTTTAAATGAGTTATGCGTTATCCAAATTGTTAATTCATCTTTTCCCTTATTAAACGCTGAATTTTTGCTACAAGATTATGAATGTGTTGAAAAGTGCTTCATAATCTACGCTTGTGGCATGAGTTTCCCTTTATTGTTGATTTTTGGTCAGAATTCTACTTGTGTCTAAGGGATAATTTTCATACATATTACAAAAAAATTGTGCATCCGTTTTGAAATGTTGGCTTTATATGGACCACAAATTAATAATAGAGTCCATTAACATGTGAAACTTAAAGGACATTCCGTTTAAAGACATTTTTTACACCTTTCTGTCGGATTAATTTAGATGCAAAAGTTTTAAAAATGATTTTAATGCTCTTTTTAAATTAAAAAAAATATGGAGAAATGGCATTTTACCTGATTGAGCGATATATATTAATCGGCATCTTTATATTTTTTTTCTATCTTTCTTTAACAAGAACTACGTTTCTTTTCATATTCAAATAAAAAGGGTTGGGTTCATACAGATCCAGATGATCAAAGCATAAATACTTGACTGGCAAGTTAATACCACAGAAGACAACTTTCAGTGTAACTCGGGTTAGCTCAGCACAAGTTTTTTCTCTGCAGCATCTAAATAATCTAAAAGTAACACAAATGTATAAATAGCTGAAATAATTGTAAAAAATTATCATTTGTAAAATAAATATATAAAAAATCAATGTAGAATTATCTAAAGAAACAACTACAACAAAAAAGGAATTTATTTATGAAATAATATATATCAAATACAAATGTCTAAACAATTTTTTTGCAGTCTATTTACATCATTAAAAAAGACTTCATGCTTTTTAACACTTTCCAACATAGTTGAAAACTGTATGACTTCGGTTTGTCTGGCCGCATATCTGTCTGTATAAATGTCTCTGCGTGCGTGAGTATATTTACTTGCGTAATTGCCTTGAAATTGATATATATGTCAATGAAATTTACTATGCTACCTTTGCTATTGAAAATGAAGTGTGTATATATAATTTGTTTACAGGGACAATCAAAGTAATTCCGTTACATTATGGTCTACTGGAGAAAAATCGTCTACAATGTACTTTAATGATGTTACACTATTTCAAACATCCTGAAATTGATATACATTACTAACGATCACTAAAAGATGTTTACTGTGTAACGCTGCGTGCATAAGACTGTAAAAATTTCTGCAGCACTGTGTGTATTATACAGCAACATAAGTTTTGGTTTTTTTATCATATTTTTTCTTTTATTCTGAACAACATTAATATTTTTGAACACTTTATTTGTATGTAATAGTCTAAGAGTCTAAGTGATCATTAATGTTGCTATTCTACATTCTTTGGCCTGTAAATATATATTAATCAAAAATATACTGTAAAATTTTCTCATAAATATGTCGGCAGTATTCATTAAAAGAATCATAATTGTAAGTTAAGAAAAATCGGAATTTTTTGTTGAAATTAAATCTGGCATGCCCTGATTTCATTGATTTTTGCATTTGACGAGGCACACAGAGCCACCCGCCACTAAAATTTGTAAATAAAATAAAATGGGTTGAACGATTCTTAGGTATGAGGTTATGGATACACAGCTTAAAATGTACACGCAGTGGTAACAAAAACAGACATGGGTAATTAATTACCCAATTTGGTATGAATCCAAAATGAGTAACCACACACCTAAGAATCTTTCAACCAAATTGTTTTATTCTTACCCATTTTAGGTTTTACTTTTTCTGTGCGGGCCTGTTTTCACCTTTTTTTTTAACTGTCCGTGTTGGGCCGTAAACTACAAAATCATAAACGGGCCCAGACCGGGCTTAAAAATTCCAGCCCGTGCACATATCTAATATGTACATCTCCATAAGCGTTAATTGATGGAAGTGCTTTTCCCGTTGTGGTATGTGTTTTTAAATGTAACTAATTTTTTGCACATTACTTGGAGTGTATAAATTCTATAAATCATACACAGGGCAAAAAATTCGAGTATATTTATGTTTATTAGCGGAAATTGCTGAAAGGGAATTTTCAAATGTGCTTAAGCGTTTCCTAACTAAACAAATTTTACATATGCAAATCTATAGATTATCTATTAGGCTGAAACAAGATTGCAGATGCTTTTCTGAAGCTAATTGGTGAAAATGGTTTTTTAAGTGAGTTATGTGTTATACAAATTGTTAATTCATCTTTTCCCTTATTAAACGGTGAATTTTTGCTACAGGATTATGAATGTGTTGAAAAGTGCTTCATAATGTACAATTGTGGCTTGAGTTTTCTTTTTTGTTGATTTTTGGACAGAATTCTATATGTGTCTAAGAGATAATCTTCATACGTATTACAAAAAAGTCCTTCCGGCCTGTACCGGGAGGAAAAGGTACCTTTCCTATATCTTCGTTTTAAAATTTTAGCTAATGTTACACGAAAACAGCAAGTTAAAATGCAAAGAAACGTTTACAAAAGATTCGTTAATACTGAATTTGAATAAGAGATTCGCCAAATTATTGAGCAATAGCCAAATTGGCTTCATTTATGTAGACTTATTTTGGTCGCCAAATTTGGCGATATTTCGCCAAATGTCGCCAAATTTGGCGAGAATTTGGCGCTAACGGATATGAATATATAGTTTTATGCGTATGATTGGGAAAATTATTACAACAATGAAAGAAAATAATTTGCGAGTAATCGCGTTAATGTGCTGTTTTGTTTCAAAATGTCAGCCACCCTAGAATTTCAAACTGCTCTATCTCAGCCATTTTTTAAGATAGAGGTAAACCGAAAAATGCTCTGGAATCCTTGTATCAAGGCCTAACACGTAATTAAAAAATAAATTTGAATTTTTAACTTTTTTGTATATTTATTTTAGTTTTAAATTTTTAAATGGCCGCCATCTTGAAACAAAACGGCGGACCAAGCTGGCCAACGAACTCGGTCGAGACATTGGTTAGCTTAATACACACAATTAGTTTCATCAAAATTGATTTATAAATACGAGCGTTATCGTATGACATAGGTCAGATATATATATATATACTAGCTGTTACCCGTGACTTCGTTCACGTAACATTAAAAAAAGAATAAATGCATTAATTTAGTAAACCATTTCACTTGATAACTAACAACATATATAATTAACCAAAGCTTTATCACATTTTATAGGAGACCATACGGTATTTCTTTGCTATAGGGGCCTTGACATAACCCAGTCTTAAAAAAGTGAAATTTCATGCGAAATAATATATACAATCGCGAAAATGAAACTGCAACTAATGAAAAAAGGAGGACCAAGTAAAATCGTGAAAATCGAGGAATTCCTCTTCGTAAAACGAAAAACAACACTGACAGAATTCTTCTATACAACAGTGCATTTTAGGTGGTATTTTGTGTACAATTTATATATGTTTGCATTGCTAAATGGGCATTACTATATTGTTTATTTGCATAGACATATGTTATATATTTCTTACTACTTTATCTTGTTTATGTATATATTAAATTAAGTGCTTCACGCTAAGTGGTGTAAATAGTGAACAAACTGCTTGTGGATTTTATACATTGATAGATATTTCACAAAAATATAACAATCTGATGCGATTCTAAAATGTAAATAAAGGTTGCTAGAAAGTACTTTAAATTCTGCCCAATTTAACCTCGATATTTTCTCTATCGCATCAAGAACACTATAAGCAAATAAACACCGACGACACAAATCTGATGATCTAAATTTACATATTTTTGTTAGTATATATAGGATTATTTTGATTTATTTCATGCGCTTTAAATTTTTTACGCTTTCTCTAGGGTTAGGTGTCGAATAAATGTACATTCTTGTTATTTTATTTTGCCATTTCTATTTATTCTATTTTCCATTAATTCCATTTATGGATATTGATTTAATTTACATATTCGTGTCAAAGAATATTCTTTAAAGTTATTATCAGGATTAGGATAGGATACGATTAGGGTTAGGATTAGGAATAAAAATTGAACGACAATGGTATGACCGATTCAGGTTTAAAGTATGAACCAGGAAGTCTATTTACATAATGAAGCAATAAGAAAATTAGAAAATTATCGGCTAATATTTTTTAATATGTTTTACAGTCATAGTTGGCATCAAAGGTGAGCGGGGAAATGATCATCTAAAATACCATTAAGTGTTTACCACGCAAAAAAAAAAATCTGGTTACAACAATGTATTTAATTTTGCGCCAAATTTCACTTGATAAAAAAAAAAGCAAATTGACTATGGATCTAATTACAGACCCCTAACCTTCCTATTCTTGAAAATGTTCTACCTATAATGTAAAAAAAATTCTACTGTATAGAACGCGCTTTCACGTTTATAATGTTATGAATTGGCACGATCGGCTTGTTCAAGTTTCACAATTCGGCTGGAAGAAAAGATTCATTACTTTTTGATTTCTTCTTTGCTTTTGCATTACGCAAATTTGTTGGTAAAATCGATTTTCTTTTCGATAACATTGTTGTTTTTTAAGTTTAAAAAATATTTTAATTTTACTTAAACATTGCTTTTAAATCTATGCAATTTTTCTTATCCTACAAGACTTTACAAAAATCTATTATGAAACAACTTTAAAAAAAGCTATATTTAAAAAAGACAACAAAGTTTTTCCTATTTTAAAACTAAAGGAAATGTAAAATTAAATTCCGGTTCGAAACGACGATTTACAAATGTGTTTTCGATTGTGGGAAAATGATAGAGGAAAAATGCTGTTACTTCGACACAATCATATTAAATCTTTAGATTTTATGAGAAAAAGCAACTTTCTTTTAAAAAAATATAGTTATTTTTATTAAGATTTTCTGATTTTCGATACGGATAATTTTGCGATGCATATGCTTGACATTTGCTATCCAATATTTTTTTTTTTTTTTTTTTCTATTTTATTTATTTATTTATTTATTTATTTTTTTATTTTTTTATTTTTTACTTTTTAAAATTTAAATTAAAAATATGGTATCTTTATGTTAGCCGTGTGCAGACGATAAATCGCCAACCTATCCCATCATTCGTATTGAATTCATTAAAAATATAAATCTTTCACTCATTTCATTTAAAACACAGAACTTTAATTTACAACACATACATTTAAAATACATATATTACGTACATTTAAAATAATTCCTTTCATGTAAAAAAAAAAAAAAAAAAAAAAAAAAAAAAAGATAAATTAATCACAAATAATTTGATAACCCAAGATCATTTTATTTCAACATCAAAACAAATCTGTTTTATTTTTCTATATATGACATCATATTCGCTTGCTTTCCATACTTACTCGTATTTATGCACTTTGTATTATTATCAAATATTTGAAAACGCACGTTTTATTTCTAATATGACATCATTTCATATTTTGTTTAATTCTTAAATAATTCATTTCATTTTCATTTTTCACGTGGAAAATTTTCACTTGAAAATAAATTGTTGATTTAAAATTATTACTCAGAGGTTTTATTTTATATTGGCAACGATAAAGTATTAGCAACGATAAAATAAATTGAAATTGACATTTTAAAAAAAGCTGCAAAACCGGGCCCTTTGGGCCAAACCAACCAAACCAACCAACCATTTTAAAATATACGAAAAAATGTCTATTTATTCTGTATGAAAATAATGAAATTTTTAATTTTTAAGAAAAATATTGAAATAAAATAAACAAAAACCAGCCTATATTCATTTGAGGGTTATAATCAACTTATATGCAAAAATACAGGATAATTAAATGCTTCATTTTGACGCTGGCTTCAGCCTAACATTTGCACACAATCAGATTTATAATATGATTAGGATAGGATATATATATATATATGGATATATATATATATATATATATATATATATATATATATATATATATATATATATATATATATATATATAAATCAACATTTGAACGGAGGTTGGTTTTGGGGTCTGGGGGTCATGATTGGTGAAAATATATCGAAATTTTCCGGAACTGCTTTCCTCCGAACGGCTGCAATAGGTAGCTTTATACTTTTTTGTATTGAAAGCTACCTAAAATTGGTGCATTAGTTTTGAAATGTTGGCTTTATATGGAGCACAAATTAATAATAGAGTCCATTAACATGTGAAACTTAAAGGACATTCCGTTTAATGACATTTTTTACACCTTTCCGTCGGATTGATTTAGACGCACATGTTTAAATAAAGCCTTTTAAAGATCTTTTAAAATTAAAGAAAATGGAAAAATGGAGAAATCTCATTTTATCAGATTGAGCGACATATTAATCGGCTTTTTAGCTCACAGGCTATCAAAGCCTGTGAGCTAATGTGCCCGCCCGTTCTGTATGTATGTACGTATGTACGTAACGCGATAACTCGTGATAGAAATATCCGTTTATCTTCAAATTTTGGTTATAGGTTTATAGTGATAAGGCGCTTCCCTGATTAGTTTTGGGGGTTCATTGGTTAAGTATAAAGGGGGAAACGGGGGACTAATCCCCCCTTAATTTACATAAATAGGTTTTTCGTGAAGAATTATCCAATTTGATTCAAATTTTGTTTATAGGTACATTGGGATAAGGCGCTTCCCTGATTATATTTGGGGGTTCATTGTTTACGTATAAAGGGGGGGGGGACGGGGGGATAATCCCCCTTAATTTGGATAAATGTGTTTTTCATGCCAAATTATTCGATTTGATTAACATTTGGTTTATAGGTTCATTGTTATAAGGCGCTTCCCTGATTACTTTTGGGGGTTCATTGGTTAAGTATAAAGGGGGGAACGGGGGACTAATCCCCCCTTAATTTATATAAATGGGTTTTTCGTGCAGAATTATCCGATTTGATTCAAATTTTGTTTATAGGTACATTGATCCCAATGTAGACCATTGAACCCAATAGAACCATTGATCCCAATGGTTGCGTGATTAGTTTTGGGGGGTTCATTGGTTACGTATAAAGGGAGGGGGGACGGGGGGCTAATCCCCCCTTAATTTAGATAAATGTGTTTTTCATGCTAAATTAGCCGATGTGATTAAAATTTGGTTTATAGGTTCGTTGTTATAAGGTGCTTCCCTGATTAGTTTTGGGGGTCCATTGGTTAAGTATAAAGGGGACGGGGGTTAATCTCCCTTAAGTTAGATAAATGAGTTTTTCATGCAGAATTACCCAATTTGCTTCAAATTTTGTATATAGATTCATTGTGGTAAGGCGCTTCCCTGATTAGTTTTGGCGGTTCATTGGTTAAGTATAAAGGGGGGAAACGGGGGGGGCTAATCCCCCCATAATTTATTGTCGATCTCTTTCTTTTTCGAGAGGCATTATTCTTTGAAATAAGAGTATAATATACAATTAGTGTGAATAGCCTGGGAGCTCAATGCCATCAGTTTAACTGGGCACTTTTATTTTTATTTATGTATGTTATTATTTTTCTTTCTTTCTTTAAGAAGACCTACACTTCTTTTCATATTGAAATAAAAAGAGAGAATTGTGTTCATACAGATATACAGATCATAAAACCATAAATAATTGACTGGCAAGTTAATACCACAGAAGAAAAAATAAATGAATGAAATAAAATTTTAATTACCATGTACGTCCTTAAAATTATGAACTCATCACTACAAGGTTTATGGGACAGACTCGGGTATAACGTCACCAAAACGTTTTTCTGTTGCGTCTAAAGAAACTAAAAGAACACAAATGTAAAAATAGTTTAAGTAATTGTAAAAAAAAAAAAAATCATTTGTAAAATAAAGATGTAAAAAATCTATGTAGAATTGTCTAAAGAAACAACAACAATAAAGAAATAATTTATTTATGAAATAATATATTTCAAATGAAAATTTCTAAACAAATTGTTTGCAGTCTATGTACATCATTAAAAAAGTTTCAGCTTTTTAACACTTTCGAACGTTGTGGAAAAGTGTTTATGATTTCGATTTTGTCTGGCCGTATGTCTGTCTGTCTAAATGTCTATTCGTGTGTAAGTACATTTACCTGCGTAATTGCCCTGTAATTGATATATGTTACTGACATTTACTATGGCATTTTTGCAATTGAAAATGAAGTGTGTATATATAATTTGTTTACAGGGACAATCAAAGTAATTCCGTTACATTATGGTCTACTGGAGAAAAATCGTCTGCAATGTATTTCAATGATGTTACACTATTTCAAACATACTGAAATTGATACACATTACTGACGGTCACTAAAAGATCTTTACTGTGTAACGCTGCGTGCATAAGACTGTAAAAATTTCTGCAGCAAACTGTCCAATCATTCGAAGATTTTAAAATATAGCATTGAGTTGACCGTATTTTAAGCGTATCTCACCATATTAATGGAGAAATTGTGGTTAGAATAAAGTTAAATTACGATTATGTAACATTTATGTTTTCTGTCTGTTGCTATTAAAACAGTCGAAGGACAGGACAGATTGCTGCAAATTTTTAACAGTGAGTGTTGATCATTCATTTTCAGGGACAGACAAAAGTATTCGATTAAAGTACTGTCTATATAGGGGATTTAGTGTACGTATGTCACGTTCTCAATTTTTTGTAATTTGACTCCACTCCTAATGATATCGTTATCAGTGTCAAATGAGTTTTTTCACTTTATTTTTTTTCGTTTGCAGTTGTGTACAATTGTATACAGATATGGTTATATGTTTTTCAGTCACATAATTTACTCATTCAAATGCAGAGAAGAAATCAATAAAATAATACTATTATATGTGAAATAAACTTTATATGAAATAACACTTAAAATAAATAGTTCCTATTTAAAATTATTTAATAATGCAATATTTTGTTACATGCATACAACAGTAATAATGATTTTTTGCACTGGCCCCCTGCACGGGGAAGATGCAACCAGAGCTTCTTATAAACAAAACAGGTAGACAAAATTATTTCTGTTTTCTTTACTAGAAATAAAACACATATAATGTCAAACATACTTTGCACCTGGTTTCTGAAAAAGAGGATTTTATATATGCATATGGTAGAACAACAGGGATATCGAACGTTCGGGTATTCCATATTTTGGAATGAGAAAATGTTATAATAATTTAACGAATTTAAAAATAACTTTTTGTTTTCATAAAAATACACATTTAAAAATTTGCAGCAAACTGTCCTGTCATTTTACCGTTTTTATAGAAAACGATTACATAACCGTAATTTAACTCTATTTTAACCATAATATGGGCAATAATATGGTCAGAATAGAGTTAAATTATGATTATGCAACCGTTTTCTATAAAAACGGTTAAATGACTGGACAGTTTACTGCAAATTTTTAACAGTGTATTTAACAGCTAAAAATAAAAGCGGAATATTTTTTATGTAAAGAAAGAGTTATAAAAAAGTGAAAATTTGGGTTGGATCAAAAATGATAACGATATCAAAGACAACAACCCCCACCACCACGACCCTAGACACCTATTTGACGATATCATGTGCCAGACGCCCTCTTCCCTACTAAAATGATAGCGCTATATTTGTAGTAGCGTTATGCACGAGCTCGGCCATCAAAATAAAGACAATTTTTCAAATGGGCCCATCCGGGCCGGTCGAATAAAGAAAATTTTTAACGTTCCGGTTTGGGCCGAGCCGATAAATAAAATTAACGGTTCGATAAAACCAGGCCGATAAAAAAAATTAGCGGGCTGACAGGCCCGAAATAACAAATTTAAAAGGATCAAAGTAAACTGATAAAATATGAATAATTTTCAAAGTACCTGACTGAGGTGAGAATAAGTAATAATATGGTAAAATAGCCGATGCTAGCTTGATAACATCAATACAGAAATATAATTGACCAGCGTAGAAATCGACATCGGACAGTTACATCGTGTCCGAAGCCGAGCTTAATTTTGTCAGAAGTCTTGGGCAGGCCGGGATCAGGCTTACATTTTACTACACTTATTCCGGCCACTGGACTAACTGTCCCCAAAAAGTTTTGAGCAAGCAATTTGTTTTGTAAAAATACTAATAGCGATAATGAACTTCTGTGAACGGAATCATTAGAAATATATTTTAGTAAAGTATAGAGAAACAACTTCAAAAATCTACTTTTTTATTATACAGGAACATAAGCTCTGTTTTTTTTTTAATCAGCTTTTTTAGTTTTATTCTAAACGACATTAATATCTTTAGACTTTATATACAAATATAGACTTTATATTTGTATGTAATAGTCTAACAGTCTAAGTGATCATTAATGTTGCTATTCTACATTCTATAGCCCGTAAATATATAGTAATCGAAAATATACTGTAAAATGTTCTCATAATCATGTTAGCAGTATTCATTAAAAGATTATTACTTGTAAGTTAAGAAAAATCGTAAATTTTGTAGAAATTGAATTTAGCATGTCCTGATATCATTGATTTTTGCATTTTTCAAGCCACACAAAACCCATCCCCCTCCCCCACCACCACCACTAAAATGGGTAAAAAAACAAAAAAAACAAATTGGGTTGAAAGGTTCTTAGGTATGAGATTATGGATACGCATCTCAAAATGAATACGTAGTGGTAACCAAAACAGGCAAGGGTTATGACCCAATTGGGTATGAATCCAAAATGTGTAACCTCATACCTAAGAATCTTTCAACAAAATTGTTTTTACTTACCCATTTTAGGTTTTATTTTTTCTGTGCGGGCCTGTTTTCACTTATTTTTTAACTGTCCGGGTTGGACCATTAACTGCAAAATCATAAACTGACCCAACCCGGGCTTAAAAATTCAGCCCGTGCAGATCTCTTTTACGTACAGTTCCATAAGCGATAATTGCTAGAAGGCTTTTTCCGTTGTGGTATGCGTTTTTTAATGTAACTAATTTTTTGCACATTGCTTGGAGTGTATAAATTCTATAAATCACATACAGAGCCGCAAAAAAGAATTTGAGTATATTTATGTTTATTGGCGGAAATAGCCGAAAGAGAATTTTCAACTGTGCTTAATGCCTTTCCTAACTGAACAAAATTTATATATGCAAATGTATAGGTTATCTATTAGGCTGAAACAAGAATTAGGATGTTTTTCGGAAGCTAATTGCTGAAATTGGTTTTTTAAATGAGTTATGCATTTATCCAAATTGTTAATTTATCTTTTCATTTATTAAACGGTGAATTTTTGCTACAGGATTATGAATGTGTTGAAAAGTGCTTCATAATCTACACTTGTGGCATGAGTTTTCCTTTATTGTTGATTTTTGGTCAGAATTCTACATGTGTCTAAGGGATAATTTTCATACATATTACAAAAAATTGGTGCATCCGTTTTGAAATGTTGGCTTTATAGGGACCACAAATTAATAATAAAGTCTATTAATATGTAAAATTTAAAGAACATTTCGTTTAATAACATTTTTTACACCTTTCTGTCGGATTAATTTAGACGCAAAAGTTTTAAAAAAGATTTTAATGCTCTTTTTAAATTAAAAAAAAATGGAGAAATGGCCTTATTAAGCGATATATTAATCGGCATCTTCATGTATGTTTTTTTTTTCTATCTTTCTTTAACAAGAACTATGCTTCTTTTTACATTCAAATAAAAAGAATGAATTGGGATCATACAGATCCAGATGATCAAAGCATAAATACTTGACTGGCAAGTTAACACCATAGAAGAAACCGTTTATGTCTTTAACATTATGCAAAAGTAAACAAAGGCTGGGGCAGACAACTTTCTGAGTAACTCGGGTTAGATCAGCACAAGTTCTTTTTCTGCAGCATCTAAATAATCTAAAAGTAACACAAATGCATAAATAGCTGAAATAATTGTAAAAAAAATATCATTTGTAAAATAAATATATAAAAAATCAATGTAGAATTATCTAAAGAAACAACTACAACAGAAAAGGAATTTATTTATGAAATAATATGTATCAAAAGCAAATGTCTAAACAATTTTTTGCAGTCTATGTACATCATTAAAAAAAAAATCCCTGACGGCTCGGCCTACAGGCACAGGTAGATTTCGAAGACGCAGAACGTGGGGTGCCTGTTTGTCGGGAATTGCGGAAGAAATCACCTTTTTGCGATGATGCTGCAGTTGGAACCGCCTACTTCGAAACGAAACTTGTTTGCAGGCGGAGCCAGCAAGGATTTTTTTTTTTTTTTTTTTTTTTTTTTTGTTATAAGAGTTGGTCCTATAAAAAACATGTCAATATAAAAGAAGAGGATTTATAATATATTTACGCGGATTTGATATCTTGTGAATTGACGAAGCTATGATTTTTTTTCTCCTAAAATCCCCTTTCCCCCCCCCCTCCCTTGGAGCCATTTTTAATTATATCAAAAATCTGTCCTACATACATTTTCGGCCCTTTTCCTAGAAGTAATAATAACTTTAAACGGATTCGATACGTATAATAATAAAGAAATTATGAGGAATTTTCTGTTTTCACAAAAAGCCCCCCATTTCCCCCCCCCCCCTTGGTTCGATTTTGCCCATTAACGAACTTGACCGAGATTTTATGACCCTTGATTTTATGTATCAGTTTCGAAAAGATGCGGGAGTTGGAACCGCCTACTTCGAAAAATAACTTGTTTGCAGGCGGAGCCGGCAGGGATTTGTTTTGTTTTTAATTTTTTTTTTCGCTATAACGGTTGGTCCTATAAAAACTTGTCAATATAAAAGTTTTAGATAATACTAAGAGGATTAATAATAAATTTACGCGGATTTGATATCTTGTGAATTGACGAAGCTATGATTTTTTTTCTCCTAAAACCCCCCTTTTTCCCTCCCTTGGGGCCATTTTTAATTATATCAAAAATCTGTCATACATACATTTTCGGCCCTTTTCCTAGAAGTAATAATAACTGTAAACGGATTCGATACGTATAATAATAAAGAAATTATGAGGATTTTTCTGTTTTCACAAAAAGCCCCCCATTCCCCCCCCCCTTGGTTCGATTTTGCCCATTAACGAACTTGACCGAGATGATTTTATGACCCTTGATTTTATGTATCAGTTTCGAAAAGATGCGGGAGTTGGAACCGCCTACTTCGAAAAATAACTTGTTTGCAGGCGGAGCCGGCAGGGATTTGTTTTGTTTTTAATTTTTTTTTGCTATAACGGTTGGTCCTATAAAAACATGTCAATATAAAAGTTTTAGATAATACTAAGAGGATTAATAATAAATTTACGCGGATTTGATATCTTCTGAATTGACGAAGCTATGATTTTTTTTTCTTCTAAAACCCCCCTTTTTTCCCCCCCTTGGGGCCATTTTTAATTATATCAAAAATCTGTCATACATACATTTTCGGCCCTTTTCCTAGAAGTAATAATAACCTTAAACGGATTCGATACGTATAATAATAAAGAAATTATGAGGATTTTTCTGTTTTCACAAAAAGCCCCCCATTCCCCCCCCCCCTTGGTTCGATTTTGCCCATTAACGAACTTGACCGAGATTTTATGACCCTTGATTTTATGTATCAGTTTGGAAGAGATTTATGCAGAATTTTTCCAGTTATCGTGGTCAGAAAAAAGTGACATAGATAGATAGATAGATATATAAAGTTTTGAACTGGGGGTGGTTTTGGGTTCTGGGAGTCATGATCGGCGTAGATCTGCAAAAATTTTTCAAAATTTCCAACTTAGGTGAGAATGTAATAGGTAGTATTTCTTACGAAATCTACCTAAAAGACTTCATGCTTTTTAACACTTTCCAACATAGTTGAAAACTGTATGACTTCGGTTTGTCTGACCGCATATCTGTCTGTATAAATGTCTCTGCGTGCGTGAGTATATTTACTTGCGTAATTGCCTTGAAATTGATATATATGTCAATGAGATTTACTATGCTTCCTTCGCTACTGAAAATGAAGTGTTTAGCATTTATAATTAGTTTACAGGGGTAATCAAAGTAGTTCCGTTACATTATGGTCTACATGGAAAAATCGTTTGCAATGTATTTTAGTAATGATGTTACGCTGTTTCAAGCATTCTGAAATTGATATACGTTACTGACGGGCACTAAAAGATGCCTACTGTGTAATGCTGCGTGCATAACATTGACTGTAAAAAAATTGCCGAATACGGTCCAGTCATTCCATCTTTTTTTAAGACGTTTACAAAAAACGTAATTAAGCTCGATTCTTATTCAGTTAAATTACAGTTATGTAACCGCTTTCTAGAAAAACAGTTGAATGAGTGGACAGTTTTCTGCAAATTTGTAACAGCACTATAAAAATCCGCAGCAAACTGTCGAATCATTCGAACTTTAAAGAAAACTATTACTTGACCGTTTTATTAAACGTATCTGACCATGTTATTTGCCAAATTGTGGTCAGAATATAGTTAAATTATGGTTTTGTAACATTTATGGTTTATGACTTTTTCTGCATAAACAGTGGGCAGATTGCTGCAAATTTTTAACAGTGAGTAATGATCATTCATTTGCAGGGACACAAAAAAGTATTCGATTACAGTACTATGTATAAGGGCTGTACTGTACATATGTAACGTTATAAACATCCTAATAAAATCATTATCAGTGTCTAACATTTTTTTCAATTTTTGTTATCTCGTTTTCAGTTGTGTACAGATACGGTTTACATTTTTGCATTCACATAGTTTACCGATTAAAATATAGAGGAGGGATCAATAAAATATCCCTATATAAATAGTTACCTTATTTAAATATTTTGAATTATAGGTTCTTGTTACATGCTTTTGTTGTGTCGTACCTAAAACTTCCTTAGGCAGACACAAACACGTGGTAGAAAAAAAAACAATCTACCAAAAAATCAAATCTTTTATATATAATGAATTTAATGATGAATAAAGAAAACCTTGATCGTATAGAATTTTGAACTTATCCACTCTGAAAAACCTAAAAACAGAACGGAACATCTTTTGCTGCTGTATGAAAAATAGAAAAGAAAATAGAGATTTTTCTTTGTAAAACAAATAGTAAGATTTATTAAAAGTTAAAGAAACATTAGATTAAAGAACAAATAAAAAATTACATCGTGGTATATTATTACAAACATATTTCTTTTTATCATGAATAGTTTGATTAATGACTATTGAATTAAATTATCAGCAAAATATTACAAGGGGAAATATTTATAATTGATCGATTACTTTTAGCATGCTTAGTTTATTTAATGGAAACATTTTTTTCTCCGGAGAAATAAAAAAAAAGGTAATATTCTCACCACGTGGTCGACCACAACTCTAACTTATCATGAAATCTCTATCAAGTAATTAGGCACATATTCGGTGATTCTGTCTCTCTTTCTTTCGAGGCGCCTGATTAACATCCCCATGATATATGCCCCCATACGTCATTTTTACGTCACGAGAAAAGGGGATATAAATCCAGTGCTTGAGCATTTCACTTTTCACAAAATCCTGATTAATGTCCCCCTGATATATGCCCCCATATCTGAAAGGAACACAAATGTAAAGCTAGAGAAATTTCGTTTCGTTGAGAGCCTGATTAACGTCCCCAGGATTTATGCCCCCATACGTCATTTTGACGTCCCAAAAAATGGGGGTGCAAATCCGGTGTTCGATCATTTCACTTTTCAAGAAATCCTGATTAATGCCCCCATGATATATATCCCCATATCAGAAGGGGGCACATATCCAGTGATAGAGAATTTTCCTTCCATTGAGAGCCTGATTAATGTCCCCCTGATTTAAGCCCCCGTACGTCATTTTGACGTCACAAAAAATGGGGGCACAAATCCAGTGCTGAAGCATTTTACTTTCGACGAAATCCTGATTAACACCCCCATGATATGCATCCCCATACGTCATTTTGATGACGTCGCAGAAGATATCACGTCACAGAAGACGGGGACTTAAATCAGGGGGCACAAATCCAGTACTAGAACATTTTATTTCGTCGAGAATTCCTGATTTACGACCCCATGATTTAAACCCCTATACGTCCTTTTTATGTCGCAACAAAGGGGATTCAGATTTCATGTAAGATAGGCCACTAGAGTTTTGCACGGGCAGGAATTTCCAGTCGGATCCGGGAGCAGTGTAAAATTAAAAGCTCGACTCGGTTCCGGCGCGGCCCGTGACAAAATTAATTAAATCAAGTCCGATCCGGCCTACTTAGTTTCTACAGAAAATCCAATTTTGCCAAACACACAATTAACGATTCTTTTAAAGAATACTGGATACATATTTTTGGGGAAATTTTGCAATACTAAGGGGGTAATCTACCTGTGAGCTATGCTCGTCAACCCCCTTTCAGACTTCGCGGCTTTTAAAAACATGGTAATGTGCCCTGGTTTACAAATATTAGCAAGTTACGGAAAATTGAATGATATTATTACGAATGGCGATTATTTTTTGCAATCGGGTTGCCATACTTTTCTGTTTTAATTGTGTAATTTTCTTTTACCATGGCCTCATCCATCGCTATCGCGACAGTTGACGGCTATTTTGGGGGTTGATAATTAATATCAATTACACATTTTAAAATCAGCTTGCACAAAAGGGCAAGGTTGCTACTGCCTCTCGCACTTTTATATCGATGCTATGGAGCAGGACTGTGAACCTCGCTCCCGCGGGCGCCATGACGCCCTTTGAAGATTTTTTTGGCGCCCCTTCAAATGTTTAATTTATAAAACAAAAATTCTTCTTTGAAAATTGCCAGTATCAATTAGAAATTTTTACATTCGAAAAAGGTCAAATTGGCAACTCTGGCAAACATTTCCTGTATTTGTCAAAGTTACCAGTTTGGCCTTTTTTTAAATACGAAAATTTCGAACTCACAAGGAAATTTTCAAAGAAGAAGAATTTTTACTTTATATAATCGCGAAATTTGAGTCTTAAATAATCTTAGCAATTTTCTGGTATGCATGCGAAATTTTGAAATAAAAAAAAAGGGGCAAACTAGCCACCCTGGTGTTTCCGCCTCAACGCGTCACTTTCGCCCATATATTCCTATGCAATAAATGATTGCTACAGTGTCCTATGCCAACCTTTAAAGTTTGCACAATGAATTTGGTATCACTCTATATATATAAACTAGCTAGTCTTCGCCCGTCTAGACGGTCGCTTGATGGGCCCAGATGACTTTAACTGCGTGTAGCATGCACATTGGCCATGGCTCACAAAATGCATTTTACAGGCGAACAGATAATAAATAATTAAAATACTTTATTTTAATTATTACGAAAGTAACTATAAAAATATCAAAAAAGACAAAGAAATGAAATTTTTTAATTCTTTTTTTTTTTACCTTTACAAAGGAGGAGGGGGCAGAGTTATGCAACGTACGAAATAAAAATGTTTTTCCAGAAGGTGATTTGAAAGAAAATTTAGGATCTAAATTAAATGGTTATAATAACTGTAAAAAAAAAAAAAAAAAAAAAAAAAAAACACATTTTTTTCCCGGCTAACAACTGGAGACTTTAAAACATGAGTTTTTCATTTTTTTAATTTTTTGACAAACGAAGCCTGAGTTATAAGTGAGTTTTTTCCCATGATGACATTTATCGGGCTATCGTGTGCAGAAAGTCTGTTCAAAAAGACAACTTTCACAACATTTTCTAAAAGACCTCCTGCCTTTTCCGAAAAATGGAAAAAACTGTTCGACTTCATGATTTCTAAATAAGAGCATCTGCCAGTTCATCAGTTCCATGGGCTTATGAACGAAACTGAATTCAGAAATCTATCAGAAAATAATTAATTTGTATTCCAATATAGTTGAAAAGATTATACGATTTCTCTATGGGCAAGTGTGGCATTTGTCCAGATTCCTTCATAATTTAGTGTTCAAAAATTAGAAGTAGTTGCAATTTTATTAGTGTACTTTTCTTTTCTACTTTATTCGAAAAACACAAAAGACATTTTAATATATTTTATGTGATATCTAAGTATCCTCTAATAAAAGTATTGTTTTAACTATATTTGTCATACAGTATTTACAAATGTACTAATGTACTAAAATGTACTAATTCTAATAATATGTCCATGTGAGATGCCTATGTGAGATAGGGGGGGGGGGGGGGTAAAAATAGAATTTTCAAGATTTAATTTGTCATTTGAGCAGCACGATTGTGGAAAGTAAAGTAATAATAATAATAATAATTTTATGATATATAATGCTTTCGTATGTGTTATTGCTAGAATCTGTATGACAGCAACACTGCTTTTACTTATATAAAAAAAAAGAAAGAAAGAAAAAGAAGGTATATTTACACTTATTCATGTCTGTTATTTTAATTGCATTTAATCTACTGATATTTGTGACTAATTTTATACTTGTACTGAGCATTAGCATCTTTATTCATATATAGTTACAGCTTTACAAAGAATTTTTGGGTCTAATTGTGAGGGATTTCAAAGAAACTTTTGCTCGCATCTTAGAAGTTCTTTGTTTTCAGAAAAAAATATTTTAGGTAAATGCGTACTAAAACCAAAAACACTGGCATAACAAAACAATAACAATAAAAAAAAAAGTAAATAGTTTTATTATTCAAATAACAAGAAATCGAACAATATTTCCCTCTCTTCTATAAGGGCATATGGTCTTTTGAAAGTACATTATCAAGTTGATATATTATCAAGTTGATAAGCCAATTTTTGGCACACAACTTTCAGAAAATCGGTATCGGGTAGCAATCAATTATAATTCTGGGGGATCAATTATAATATGTATAAGAAAAGAAATATATTTTCAAGTCTTTTGCAACTAAATATTAATACTATCTGAAATTTTCATGCACCTACATACAGAGCCGGATTAAGCATTTCTGGGGCCCGGGGCTACTGAAAATTTTGGACCCCTCCCCCTTCTACTGGAACACCCCCCCCCCCCCGCCCCCCCCCCCACACACACAATTTTTTTTTTTTAATCCTTAAACACAAATTTTTAAAATTGATTATGTTACTCACACTTTCTTTTTTGTATATTTAATCGTGCTTTTAATTATTTTATTTAAATACGTATATTTAAATACCCATTTATGTCCCAAATTATGAAATAATAAAAATTTCACCTTCTAAAGTATTTTTGCTGATTTTTTGAAGATCAATAAATTTTAAAAGGATGTTGTCAATTAAAATTAAAGAACGAAATATTTATTTATAGGGATTTTGAAGAATATTTATAACTCTACTCAATTTTTTTATATAATTTTTTTAAGTATTTTATAGAACTAGGACATGTACAAATATAATTCCCTTACAATAAAAATACAAAAATATTTAAGAACTGAAACCATCCACTTCCAACATTCAGACATAAAAAAAACTAAACAGATGCAATGAAAGATAAACCATCCTTTTAAAAACACTTTTGTTTTATGCATCATCTTTTGGAAAAATATAAAGTAAATTATCTGTAACTCATTGTAAATTGTATTACTGCTAATCGATGTATTAAAATAATTTTATAACAAGCTTTTTTAATGGTACATTAAAGTACCGTCAGGGCATAAACGGTTAAGGGCGATTCTAAATAGTTGCAACCATTAAGGAGATAAAGCATTATTTTTTTAAAGGATGCATCTACTTTGTCGAATCGCTCTAAAATATCGTATCAAAGTGTACACATTAATACACATTCAAATTTGGAAAACTTATTTAATAGGGATTTTTCCTCTCTTCTAGTATCAAGTTTCTCTTCACAGTTCGTACTTATACGACTTGTACGTTCTAAACCACACAAAATATTGTCATAATTTAAATAAGTGCTTTTACTCATTCGTAATGGCAGCATCATCGAGCGGAGTCTGCACGGAAGTTAGCGAGCGTAACTTGTAATTGTGCAGGCCGCCAAATTTTGTTACAAAATGCAATTGTGAGATAAATTTTTATTACGAAAAAACATTTTTTTCTGATTTAAAAATATTTAACATTTCAAACTTTTTACAAAATTTACTTTCCTAGTTCAATCCGTATCTTGACAGTGAAATAAAAGTTCTAAATATATATGCTAGAATTTTTCGTTTTTAATGAAATAAGTTAATTTTGTGCAAAATATGATAAATCTAATTAAGACTGTTCTTAAATACAAAGGAACTACTTTCTGACAATTTTTTTAATTCAATTTTGTTTAAAATAGCCAGGTGTTCTTATTCAGAAACTATGTAATTAAATGACGTTTTTCACTTTTGGGTAAAGCAGAAAATCTTTCAGAAAATATTGTCAAAGTAAGTGTTTTGAACCAAATTTCAGGATGCGGCAGCAAGAAAGGGGTAAAACTTGTCGTCACTTGACAATAATAGCTCATTACTCAATAAGTATTATTTTCAAAAATGAAAACATTATTCGATTCCAAATCGCTTCAACAGTCAGGACTGTCATTGTTAAGCTCGTTTGAAAATTTGTCAGAAAATGCATCAGAAAGTTTCGCGTTGTTGAACTGGGAATTTGAGAACCATTTTAAATAAATTAATGTGAGCATTTTTTTAAACAATTTAACCCATACGCATAGAGTTTTAGTAAAAGGTACAAAAGAAAAATGCATAAATAAGGAAAAAAAAAGAATAGTGTGTAAAGCTGTTTAAGTAATGAAATTCTTAAGAAATCAACTAAAATAAATTAATAAGGTAACAAGATGACGATGAATAATTCACAAACAATCGAACACATTTTTTTTCCCAATCCATTTAAAAATATACAGTTAAAAAATGGTTTTCTTCAAGTCAAATTTTCTCATTCTCAAGCACAAGCTGAAATAAAAGCATTTGTTAACACTTTGGGTCACGTATACATGCTGCTGAATGTGCTGAGAATCCTCGATTATTCCCACCAGTTATTTTTAATTGTATACTTTACCTCATTTAATCTTAGCATTTCTGCGATTCAATTAGGTGAAAAATTCTGTTTTGATAAACAGATGGCAAAAGATTAAAAATTCTGTAAAGGACTCTCGTCAAAAAGGGGTTAAAGATAAAGGAAAAATAAAACAATTGCATTTTCTAAAATCTTTTTATGATCTATACTAAAAAAGAAAGTTTCGCTCTGTCTATGTGTGCGTTTATGTGTGTCTCTGTGTGCGATGGCTAGCGAAATCTATCACACGTAGAAGTCTGAAAATTCGGGAGAGAATAGTCCAAGACAGGTCTTGGTCTGGGGCTCAGATTTTTAATTTTTTAAGGTCCGATCTCCCTGGGCCCTTTTAAGTTTCTATGCCCTAAATTGGTAATAACTTTTCCCCTTTTAATCCGATTTTCTTTGTTTTCGGGACCCATTCACCATTTTATTATTTCAAACTTTCTGCATTTCATTTAATACACTGGCGCCCCGGGGTCCGGTCCGGCGTCCCTTGGACATTTTGGACACCATGCATTTTCAGCCCCTAATTATGTGTCCTCTCACTGCTTAACTTTTAAAAAGTTGAGCCTAGGACTCCTCTCCCTGTATCAACACCCTCATATTTTTATTGGTACCGTAGCACCCTTTTTTAAGCATCCCCCCTTTTTTTCTAATTAAAAAAATTAATTCTAATGATTAATTCTCACCCTTTGCTTAATTCCGACTAATTGAAAATGTAAAGCACTAAATACCAAGACCTTTTAACATGCTTTCATGTTAGGGCCCTGCTCTCAACTATCTGTTGGACCTTTTTGGGCCCCATATTATAGCTCTCTTAAAAATGGCCCAATTCACTTTTTTTTCCTAACAACTTCTTAAGTCCTTCGACTTTTTGCACAAATATATTCTATTGAATACATATTTCGCATTACTTTTATAATTTTGAAAGGTTTAATTTTAACAACTAAATATTATATGTAGAGATATATATAATCTCCAAAAAAATAATATTATATATCGAGAATGTTGTATTTATAGTTTGGCAAAGGAGGTCTGGAAAACGGATGTGGAAAAAAAAATGTATCTAATAGTACAATATAATAGCTTGCAACCACTTTTTGATTCCAAAACACAAGCCACATGCTAATTTGAGAATGTATTTTTTCGTCACAAAAATTTTCAATATGTGTATACATATTTTTTTTTTATAAAACAGAAGAAAGAAACGTGGTTGATTGTATAAATTTGGCGCCCCCTCAATTTCCGCGCCTGGGACAACCACACCCTTCGTCCCCCGTTTTGCACGACTCTGATAACGGGTCCCAGACAGATCAGCTAGGATTATGTCCTCTTTCGCCGAACGAATTCCCCAGGTACCCTGTTGTTTCCTCTGACAGCCCCTACGAGCGAATGGAGATGACAGGGAAGCAAAATAAAACGTGGGGGGAAAATGGGACATTTCCGAACCCTTTTCAGAAAAAATATCTTCCCCTCAAAAACGATTAGGCCACTAATTACAAGATTTCGTCCAAAGATGTCCGAGGTGACTATTAATTTCAAGATGACACTTCTCAAACCATTAAGTAAGAAAAGCAATAAACTAAACCATTAAGATAAATCCTTTCTTGTTGATTATCTTTCTTATCAGTTCAACTTTGAAAATTACATGAAATTGTATTTCTTCAGCAAAGAGGAAAGTGGTCTTTTTACGTTAAAAACATATTTATTTTATATAAGTACAATTTTTTTTAATTTTAATGCTTGTATTTTATATGCGTCTGAAAGAAAAGTCAAAAATTGGTATAGTTTTCTGACAATTAATGATGAATTTGCAACAATCTTCTTTGCTAAAACAATTAAGAAATATTTTATCTCGCATATTTAATGCATTGATAATAATAATAATAATGATAACTACAATAATAATTATACTACTACTACTAATAATAATTATACTAACAATAATTATATAGCATTATTATAGAGAAATCTTTGATAAACACGCTGAAATAGACAGTTTTTAAATCGAAGAATTATTTAAAGAGATTTTTAATATTAAAGTCGGCCAGAATCGTTCCATTAAAAAATTTTTTAAGAACAAAACAATGCACATTTTTTTTTTTTTTTTTTTTTTTTTTTTTTGTAGGGATATACTTCTCAAGCTACACTGAGAAAAATGACACTTTCAAATCTGAGCAAATCGATGTTTTCATTTTGTTATGAAACTTTTTATTTCAAATAGGACGACCCAATGATTTCAATTCTGAAATACCAGAAATTCTCAGAATATTTAAACATGGACATATTCAAAACTGAAAACATAGAGGTCAGTTTATACTCATAATCATTTTTGAAACATGGACATACTCAAAAATGATTAGAATCAGTTCAAACACATTTTTGAAACATGGAAATATTAAAAACTAAAGACATAGATGTCAATTTATATTCATTTTTGAAAGATGGACATACTCAAATATGAGTACATTATGTTTTATTCTTATGTGTGTGCATGTTTACACAAATGAGTATATACATGTTTCAAACTTGAGTCATTTTGATTCAAAGCTATTTTGACTATGTAACATACTCAGATTTGAGTACTTTTTGATCAGTTTTGAAAATGTCGTTTATAGAGTGTAGCTGTGTGCAAACTGCGCTTATTTTTTAAATTTAATTCTTTAGAGCTCTTTTTTTTTTCAATTTTTTATTCAAATTTTCATTATTATAATTTTTTTTTTCATATTTAGAAAAGGTCATTTTTTTTATGCTGTTACCAATTTGTAAAACTGCGCAAAGAATTATATTTCCTCTCAAATAAAAAATGTATTTACACGTAATTATTAAAAAAAATCCCTGACGGCTTGGCCTACAGGCACAGGTAGATTTCGAAGACGCAGACGGTGGGGCGCCTGTTTGTTGGGAATTGCGGAGCAAATGACCTTTATGCCATGATGCGGCAGTTGGAACCGCCTACTTCGAAACCTAACTTGTTTGCAGGCGAAGCCAGCAGGGATTTTTTTTTTTTTTTTTTTTTTTTTGCTATAAGAGTTGGTTCTATAAAAAACTTGTCAATATAAAAGTTTTAGATAATATTAAGAGGATTTATATTATAAATTTAAGCGGATTTGAAGTCTTGGGAATTGGCGAAGTTATCAATTTTTTTCTTCTAAACCCCCCCTCGCGCCCCCACCCTTGGAGCCATTTTTAATTATATCAAAAATCCATATACATAAATTTTCGGCCCTTCTCCTAGAAGTAATAATAACTTCAAACGGATTCGATACGTATCATAATTAAGAAATTATGGGGTTTTTTCTGTTTTCGCAAAAAGCCTCCCCCTTGGTTAGATTTTGCCCATTAACGAACTTGACCAAGATTTTATGACCCTTGATTTCATGTATCAGTTTCAAAAAGATGCGGGAGTTGGAACCGCCTACTTCGAAAAATAACTTGTTTGCAGGCGGAGCCGACAATTTTTTTTTTTGTTTCTAATTTTATTTTGCTATAAGGGTTGGTCATATAAAAACTTGTCAATATAAAAGTTTTAGATAATATTAAGAGGATTTATAAAAATTTAAGCGGATTTGATATGTTGGGAATTGACGAAGTTATAAATTTTTTTTCTTCTAAAACACACCCTTCCCCCCCCCCCCTTGAGGCCATTTTTAATTATATCAAAAATCTGTCATACATAAATTTTCGGCCCTTCTCCTAGAAGTAATAATAATTTCAAACGGATTCGATACATATCATAATTAAGAAATTATTTAATAAAGGATGTGCAAGAAGAGAAAGAGGCAACTATGCGAATGCTCAGAGTAGGGAGCTCAAGAGCACCAGCATCGAAAACTAAATACAGAGAATTAAATGAAAAGATTGCAAGTTTAAAACGTAGTTTGATAAATGGCACCATTGATTTACATAATTATATTAATTCAATATCCTATTTAATACATTTGGTTGACTAGTCCTGTTTTGTTTTTCGAAATAAATACATTCTGTCTGATTTTCTGTCTATTTGATATGTACTATATTTATGAAATGATTATTTTGAAGCTAAGTGAAGATTTTATACATAACTAATAAGATAATTAACGATATATATATATTTTTTAAATAGTAGTTTTTATTATGAGTGAGAAGTTTGAATTAGTGCTTATTTTCAAGTAAACATTTTAGTAAAATTTATCATTTATATTATATCACATAACAATAAGACACGGCATAAAATAAATTAAAAGTACACAATTTCGAAGCAAATCGTGATGTCCTATCTAAATGATATCTATCATCTACCTACGTATAGGGGGGTTCGTCAGAAATTGACCGGTGGCCAATGATTTTTTTAATTCTACAATGGAAAATAAATGCGCAGTTGCTGACGAAATTTCATTTTGCAACCATTACCGTAAATATAAATAATATAGAAAATGAATAAGGAAAAAGTTTCCGAATTACTAAACTCATACCTCTTTTATATAGATATATATATAGGAAATTTACAGAAAAATGTTTAGCAATTTTATTGGAAAAAAGTAATTGGATAAAAGTCTATTAAACTGTTAATAGCAGTGAAAATATTGTACTAAAAATATGAAATTAGCCTCGCATTATTTGAAACACAACATCCAGAAAAATGCACGAAAATTACAGTAATTAAACTAGTGGTACCACATAATACTAGCCATATCCAATGTCCAGTGCCCGTTTTGGCACGAAAAATGGCAATTTCTAGAACTTGTTTTGTATCTTCTTAGAACTTGTCTGTATTTAATTTCTCATGAAGCTAGATAAGTCTCTTCAATATTTTATTGCAATATTTTCCCTTTTCTAAGGTTATTAAAAGAGAGGAGAGGGAGAAAACATATTTTATAAGAAACAAATTATTTAAAAAAATATATAAATTACTGAAGCATTGAAATCCAAACTGGCTTCTTTCTGACATATTCACAAAGTTATTGTTCATGCACAAAATAAGCAGTTATTCTTCTTCATGGACTGAGGAATCGGAAAGCATTTTTCATATTTTTATAAAGACAAAATACCATTCAGAATATGCCGTCCAAATTGGCGTTTTAAGCCGAGTTTCTGGATTCTACAACCCGGGAAATGTTGTTTTGAGACAGCAATTAATTAGAACTCAATATGATATACAATTATAGAAAATGTAAAATACTGTTCGATTTCAAATTACCCCAATAGTCATGCCTGAAAATTCCTTACATTTATGTATATAAAATGAGTCGGTGAATATATATTTTGAGTTACTGAGTGAGGGAAAATATTTAAAAAACCACCTTAAGTGTTATAGAAACTTTCTAATTCGCATTTCAGAGAAAGAAAAATATCAAGTGAATGAAAATTAGAATTGTCTAATAGTAAATTGGTACAGCGCACTCAGAAAATGGCACGAAACAGTTTTGTACTAATTACGTCTAAATAAAACTCAAACTGTATTTCTCATATAATGCGAGCACTTTTTAATCAGTTTAATATTTAGAAATACACACAAATTTTGATCTGAAGATATTTGTTTTAAATGGAACATTTTTATTTTAATCACACGTTTTATTTCAAGGAATCATCGTATATGATACGATTAAAATCTTGAAATTTTATTACTTTACTAATTCGATTCATTCATACTTATAAATTATCATTAAAATAAAGAGAAATTTTCATCTTTTAATAACATATCATTGATATATCGCTGCATAAATATGGTATTACCAAAATTGTTTCGCCCATACTAATAGTATTGCAAAGAGTAATTTTTCAATATAATCATAATCCAGCATAACATTTGTATTTTAATTCATATGCTGCTAATTATTATGCTCGATACAAGTATTGTGTTAAATCAACCGTGGTTTAAATCAACTGGTTCCTCCCCCCCCCTTTTTCTTTAAAAAAAAGAACAATTCTTATACAATGTTTCTCCCCTTTTTTGTAATTTAATTTTCCATTTTTAGGGTTAAAATAATCTTTTTTCTACAACCAACACTATATATAGTAAGTCTAAGGTCATGCTTGTATGTATATTAGTATGAAATTTAACATGCATTAATGAACCTATCGGGTTCAAAGAGTTATCTTAAAACATTGTCAACGCGTATAAACATATGCACACAACATGATACAACTGACAGAAAATAATATAGATAAAAAATATTCAACATTTAGCATAAAATGTTTTCTCTCTCTCTTTTTTTCCCCTTTTTTTTTAATGGGATTATTTACAGCAATTAGTAACATAAGATGCTCTTAAAGTATTTGGTCATATTAAAAGAAAATTTTCTCGATTGGGAAGATTATCCTTTAACAATTCGAAAAAGAATACGCAAGATATGAAATTGAATAAAATGATATTCAAAAATTGGGTGCCAGTTACAGCATTTTAGTAACACCAGTGTATTTTTTTTTTTGTTACTTACTGAATTTAAAGGCCAAAAATGTTGACTTACAGTTGTCGTTAAAAAAAAAAAAAAAAAAAAAAAAAAATCGCAATTTTTTTAAAAATTAAGTTCAGATACTGAGATTTATACAAAATAGTTAGCCAATCGGGTGATACTGTCTTGAAGAAGAATTAGTTTATAATTTTAAAGTATTGTTTAGGTCAAGAAGAAAATATTAACATGTTCAGTGAACTGATTTTCGCTTTAAAAAGTTACTGCGTGGTCAATGTATCCAAAATCTATTATTGGTGGGAGTTTGTATAAATAAAATCGCAACAAGAGATTGCTTAATAAAAAAACGTTTATATCTTTTTTTTAAATTTTAAATAAAAATTCTGTTGAATGTAAATATTTACTTCTAAGTAAAATAATAATAAGATATATTTAAAGGCTCTTTAACACAACAAATCCCATTATCTTGAACGAAAGAGGAAAATAAGGGAAAATCAGGCTTGCTTGAGACATCAAGGTTTCCTAAAAAATAATGACTAAAAATATATAATTGTATTAATGCTTAATTTTGTCATGTAAAATAAATGTGTATTACAAGAAAGCCCAACGTAGAAAGCATTAGTATGAAATAAGTTTAAATTTCAGCATATTTAGGTGCATATGACTTATTTTATAGAATATTAAAGTCATAAAAATGTAATCAGAAGATCGTGAAGATTCCTATGTTCAATAATTCGCAAAATTTGGTTGGGGGGGGGGGGGGAGATTCGGGTCGTACCCGACCCAAACACGAAATACTTCAACCGGCAATCCGACCCGAGCCCGACATAAAATGAAAGTAAATCATGTTTTAATGCAATGAAAAGTAATCTACAATTATATCTCTAATACCAATTTTATGTTTTATACAATAAAATGGACTAATCTATATTTTTAATATTCAATTATAGTAAAACCTCTGAATAGAAACTTCGGCATCGTTGAATAGAGTTCTGCATCGTGTCGGGTTATCCCTAACTTTCTTTTTCGGGTCAGGATGACTTTAATTTTCTTTTTGTGGGTAGGTTTCACCCAAGAATAATTCTTGCGTGTCATAGTAAGTTTTTTTGCAAGTTGGATTGTTGGGCTTTTCCCAAAAAGTTTCAGCAGAATTATGTTTCAGATGAAAATAAATACCTATTTCAATCTAAATAAGCATATATTTAATTTACTGCATGAGAGTACTTTATAAAAAAAATGTGATCACAAATTATTCCTTCTTTAAGAACCATTTATTCTTCTCGGAATATGAAAATTATTACCAACAATTCGTCTATCAAACAAACAAAAATACATGTATCGTATTTGTGATAATTTATGCACACATACACTCGCACATGTGTGTGTAGATTAGGAAGTGCCCACTAATCAGAGATATATTTAAGCGTACGAGTATTTAGGAATTGAAAAAGTATTCGTTGAATAAAGGTGTCCGCTTTTCGGGAGTTTCCATTATGGAAGTCTTATTGTATATAGATTTTTAACCTGAAAAAATATCGTGAAAATTACTTTGAAAAATCTCGTCAACCCGAACCCAACTCGCAAGAGTCAAAATCCGAAAAAGGCCCGAACTCGAAACAATGAAAGTCAACCCAAACCCGGATCCAACCATTGACTAGAAATATAATTTATTTATTATTTTATTATTTATTTAATATTTATATTTCTAGTCAATGGATCCAACCCGCGACGAAAATATGTAGCGACAATCCGACCCGAACCACGAGTTCGGTCAAGTGCGGGTAACCCGACGCAGTTGAGAATTCTAATCCAAACCGCTGAATTTTATTTACCGTTTCTTTTCATTTGAGGGGGGGGGGGGAGGAGAAAATGTTTGAAGAAGTTTCCTTTTTTTTATCCAGTTTTACGATTCTCCAAAAATAATAAATTATTTGTAAAACACCTTAATACAATCAAAGAAGTTATATTTATTCGTAAATTTATTAAATTAGTCGAAATTCTTATTTGGATATCAAGAAATCCAGTATATATTTTTCCTCTATAAAGACAAGAAATTACCTTCGATAAAATAGTGTCAAAGTCTATTTTCAATCGATTATAACTCAATATGTAATAAATTCATCAATAACTTAAAATCGCTGTTTGATTCCAAATCATTCGCATATAGTTATGGCTGCAATTTTAAGCATTTAATAATAAAAAAAATACATAAATAAATGAATAAATAAAAGACTACGGAACGGATATGTATTGATATATGTGGATACGTATATATGTGATAAATATTTATATGTATATGTAATAAAAATGTTTAAAAATCTGAATTGTATTTTATTTCAAAAACAATAAAAACGTAAAAGATGCTTCCGAAAAATTTTCAACAGGAAAAAAGGTAATGTGAGAATATAGATTGAATATATACGCGGAGAAAGATAGATTGGTACTTCGGTGATTTGAAACATTATACGTATCAAGTAATTACGTTACTTGAATTACGTTAAAGCATTATACGTTACCCCCTACTGACAATTATTCAACTAATCGAATACAGTTTTGGAGAAAGTTTGGAGCGACCCGACGGAATCAGTTTAGAGGCGAATCAAAATGGCCAGCTTGGTTTTTTTTTTAGGATAAAAAAAAAAAAGAGTCTCTCTCAAGAACTTTCGTCAGGTATTTTCCTACCGGAAGTATTTGATTGATAGAGACGTATTACTGCTTCGGCGAGTCCGGACTTTACCATCAGCTAGTACTCAAATAAAAGCTTACGAAAAACATACCCTTCTATTCTGTTTTTTTTTTTTTTCATGGATTTTGTGCAGGAGAGGAAACGATATAAAGGCGATTTCACCATGGTCACTTGCGCACTGTTGAAAGGTACTTACTGGCCAATGTCCTTTGGAAGTGTAGATGTCGCACAGTAGGGAATCGGTCCTGTGCTCGTTAGTAATTTCTTGGAAAACTTATGCTAAGCACATGTGTTTTTGAGATTGCAAAGTAGAAGAGGGAAATAAAATAAAGTTGTTTTTCTTCGTTTGTCTCGGGGAAAGAGGGTTAAAATACGAAAAGGATAGCAACAGTTATATCGGATTTTCAAAGCTTTAGAATTAGAAAAAGGAAAAAGACTTGGAGGACTAAGTGAATTTTTTCTCGCCATTTCTATGTACTATTACCTTTTTTTTTTTTTTTTTTTTTTTTTTTGTAAATTAAGTCATTTTAAAAACGAAACTTTGATACAACTTAAGCCACTGCTGAGGGCCCCCTGGCAGATTGGGGCCCGGGGCTGCAGCCCCCGTAGCCCCCCCCCCCTTAATCCGGCTATGCCTACATATAAAAATGAGTTATATTTTAATATGTCGCATTGTGTAATAAAATAAGAAATTCGTGAACACCCGTAAAGAAATAAACCCAGTGTCCAAAACAACTCGTAATTTAGTAACAATATCAGTTTTGAATTTTTGCTATTAAAATGGTCTATGTGCATTAGAACAATATTTCTTAAAAGTATTTACAAACACTTGTAAACTGTTTCACCCAGCTGTGAAATCCTGAAATGCATTTAATAAAGTTCTGTTTTCCTTCTTTGTGTGTGTTTGTTATTTTTATCTTTAAAATGTTAATGCTTCGTCATATATTTATTTAAAAAGGATTTCTAGTTGAATATTGTACCACATGTAAAAGATTTAAAAATCGGATTTTTAATAACATTTTATTTATTTATTTTCTTTCTTCCGCTTTTAAAATTTAAATATATTATCATTCATGATTTTTTTTTCTCCTGGGGTTGCTTTTTTTTTTCTCTTAAACTCTCTATTAGACGAAAACTATCCCTTCAGGCTCTTCTCAAATCTAAAAAAAGCCACTTTCTCACACATTTCTAAATTCATTTTTGTTCAGAAACGCATAAAACTGGAAAGTGTTATTATTCAAAAACTTTGTAATTGAAAGAATATTTCCATTTTTTGGTAAAAGTAGAAGATCTTTCAGAAAATACTGTCAAAGCTGGCGTTTTGAACCAAATTTCCGACGCCACAGCACGAGAAAGGGGAAAAACGTGTCGTCACGCGACACAAATCACTTTTAACTCGATAAGTAATTTGTTTATCAAAAATGAAAATCTCATTTTAATTCCAAATCACTTCAACAGTCAGGCCTTCCAATTTTATGCCAATGCGTTTAAAAATGGGTCAGAAAATTTGTCAGACAGTTTCTTGTTGTTGAGCAGGTCATAGAGAAATCACCTTAAAAACATGTTTCTGTTGCGATCCTCCTTTTCTTTTCTCCAATGCTTTTCAATATATATATATATATATATATATATATATATATATATATATATATATATATATATATATATATGTGAATATATAAATAAATAGATATATATTATGATTTAAAAATTTTAGAATATGTTAGAATGTAGAAATAATGTTAGAAATCGGGAGATTTTCATGGTATTTCAATATTAATTGCATTCCTTAGTTGCAATAAGTTTTGTTGAAACCGGTTGAAACACATTACTGGATTTTGATACAGTTTACAAACCATTTTCCTCTCTTTAAATACAAAGAGATATGAATGAAATTCATATTTCTAATATAAAGGTCTTTCTATTTATCTGGCATAGTCTGTCAAAATCACAATACATGTTTATATTTTACTTACTCAAACCTAAGCCCTTTTGTTACTCAAACCTAAGCCCTTTTGTTACTCAAACCAAAGCCCTTTTGTTACTCAAACCTAAGCCCTTTTGTTACTCAAACCTAAAGGGCTCTAGTTTGCACCTGTTGTCTATACCCACTCCACGCCTAGAGAAAATAAATAAGTACAGGACAAAACCATGAGGATATCCCTAAGTAAAATGTTATATTTTGATGTTAGTAGACTAATCTCAACCATCTTATCTAATCTCAACCATCTTATCTATAATCTCAACCCAATTACCATCTTTCTAGATTTAAGGAAATAAACACTTTCTACTTGTGAAGTAGAATCTATTTGATTTGATATTGTGTTGTGTGTAGTACAACTTAAAAATATGTTTAAAAAAAAGTAGCTTGATTAACTCATATTTACATGTACATATTTGATACTCTTCCATAAGTTGAAATTATTAAATTCATCTTAAAGTAATATAACAATTTTATAAAGTTATATAAAGGAGTTTTGTTCTGTACTAAGGAAAAAAAAAGAGTGTTTTTATTAATAGAAGTACTTAATTTAGAATTGACGGGGCTAAGAATTTTCTTCTATTTAAAATCCAAGGTATGATAATATTGTTTATGCATTACACATATCAATTCGATTTGAATAATGTTGCAACGATTCGAATGGGGCCCCTTAATTTATCTTTGTCCAGGGCCTCAATTAGTCATGATCGAAGCCTGTGTATAATAAAATGAAGATTTTTGAAAATATTTCTCAGTAATTTATTAAAGCTCTTCTCAAATCGAAAACAGCTAATTAATGAATTCAAGTTTTTTTCAGAAAAGCATAAAATTAGCGGGTGTTCTTATTCAGAATCTATGTAATTGAATAGTCTTTTCCCTTTTTGAAAAATAAAAAAGATCTTTCAGAAAATATTGTCGAAATTGGAGTTTTGAATCAAATTTCCGGACACGATAGCACGGTAAAGGAAGGAGAAAAATCTGTCATCATGTGACAATAATCACTTATATCTCGATAAACAATTTATTTAACAAAAAATGGAAAACACTACTCGATTTCAAATCTCTTCAAATGTCAAACCTGCTAATGTCATGCTTTTACAGTTAAAAATAAGACGAAAATATTTCAGACAGTTTCATATTGTTGAGCTGGGAATTTGAAAAAGATTTAAAGCATATTTCCACTGATTACGCAGAAGTTAATTATCCCTGTAACTATTTATACATTACAAATTACTGTTTAAAAGAAAAAAGCATGTATACATCAGACAAGTCAAATGAAAAAAATTACGTCATTTTTGCTTTCGAGTAAAATTAGCCACTTAATAGAATAAAATTGATTTTTAGATAAATATTTATTTATAAATAATAAATATATAGTATATGAATAAATATATTTAAATAACAGATTGAACGCTTTATTTTTAAAACTTTCTAACCTAGTTGAAAAGTGTTTATGACTTCGGTTTGTCTGCCGTCTGGCCGTATGGCCGTCTGGTCGGATGGCCGGATGGCCGTCTGTCCGTGCTCTAACTCCCGTAAATATGCTCGGATTGCTCTGCAATTTTTATATGTTATTGTCGTTATCTATAACATGTTCCCTATTTCAACGGAAGTGTGTAGCACTTATAGTTTTTTTACAGGGACACTCAAAATAATTCCGTTATATTACGTCTATGGAGAAAAATCGTCTGCGGTTTATTTAAATAATGTTTCACTATTTTAAACACATTGAAATTTATATATATCACTAAGGTGCATTACAAGAGGCTTACTACAGAATATTGTGTGTATAGCAGTCATCGTTCATTTACAGGGACACACAAAAGAATTCTCTACTGTCTGTTAACAATAATTCCTGGACGTGCGTTTTAATTTACTGAACGCGATTTTAAATTTAACGCACTTTTTGTCTATTACGTGATGTGTATAAATTCTGTAGATCATATACAAGGCAGCACAAAAGTTCGCGAACACATTTCCGTTTATTGACAGAAACTCCATAAGGAGAATTTTAAACTGTGCTAAGCGTTTTCTAACTGAACTAAAATTTAGCATCCTATGTAGTATGTATACAAATGTATAGATCATATACAGGACTGAATAAAAGTATTCGGATATTTTTCCGAATATTGTATATGTTGAAAATTTCTGATTTTTTTTTTTTTTTTTTTTAAGTATGGTATACGTTTTCCAAATTCTTTACTTAGATGTTATCTTTCAGCTTATTAAACGGTATGATTTGTAAAATTATTTTGGAAGCGTTGGAAAGTGTTACATAATCTATGCTTAACGCATGATTTTTCGTTCTTGTTATTTTATTATTTTTTTTTATTTTTTCAGACTACGCAGAATGCTGTAACCAACGGACAAAGAAAAATCATGCGGCCGGTCCAGGGAAGATTTTTAATTCAGTTGAAAAATATATTTTAACTATTACCACCCGTAGGCAGTATGGTATTCGAATTTATTTATGCAGCCATTATGTTTTTATGTAGAACTCCATGGTATGCTAAAACTTAACTCAACGATAAAATTAAAAGTACATAACACAGTTTAAAATTGACTTCCAACAATTTTCGACTGTAATGCATTCGAATTGTTTTGTGCAGTCCTGCATATGATGTTTAGATATTAATGTATTTCACAGAATATGATAACATTTATTTCAACAGTAACACTGATAGCATAACTAAAATTGCACTTACACCAATCACCAGGGCTTTACAAACTTGATAAAATCTGGTAGCCAGAAAAAAAAAATAGTTGCCAGTAAAAAACATTTATCCCAACCCCTTCCGCTACCCTTTCATCGATTTAAAAACAAAAAAACATGAGAGTTTTTTTATGAATTAATTGAGAAAAATAATAACAAGCATAGTTTAGAATTATTAGTTACGTAGTTTAGAATAGTACATAATTTAGAAAGAAAACATAAACTATGTTTTCTAATGAAACTTATAAAACTTATAATCACTTATATTATGTTGACAACTTATATAAAGACATAAATCAGATTTGAAATGTAAAAAAAAAAAAAAAAAAACTCGAGCATTTTTTAGCATATTATCCAATTTTAGATGCCTCAGAGATTGAATTGACACTATTGCTTAGTGTTTTATTGAAATATCTTCTCTCCCTCACATTCCAATCTCGTGACACATACTAGTTGGCTATAGCTGAAAAGAATTGTGTTTTCTGTGCACGAAATGGAAAATGACTTTTAAATTTAGTTCTTCTATTAAAAGTACGAGACAAGAGGAAGATTACTGCTTGTCGCGCACGAGTAGGAGTAGGGGAGAGAAAAAATGCCATTTGAGCATGTCAATTTTTTTTACAGAAATCACCCCAAAAGATCCAATCATTTTGATCACCAGATCAAAAAACTTGGTAGCCAGTGGCGACCTGGCGACCGCATTTGTTAAGCTCTGCCAATCATCATTCATAAACGGCAATGTGCCTCATTTCTCTGGGAGAAGGCTTCTATATGAATTTATTATATTCTACAAACATTCCTTAGAATATAATCAATATATTTCAGCTGGAAAATAAATAACACAGTTCGAAATGCACTTTTAAGACATTCACGTTTATATTAGATGGCTATTTAAACTACGTAATATACTAAAAATTAGTTGAGCTTAAAACATCATCCTCGAAAATCGAAAATAATTTTATCCTAATATTTGATGGTGCAGAAAATTTATTTCAGTAAGAAAATTTTTATTATTACTATTATTATTAGCAATAAAAAATATCAATTAAAATTTTGGAGTTTCAGTTAGTGCTGCACTCAAACAATATTTGAAAGCCCTTGTTTTAATTTTTTTTTCTTTTTTTTTTCGATATTGCGAACATTGTTTTAAAAAGTTGCGCTTTCAGAATTATCGATCGACTTCAAATTACTCGTACAGTGATGCATCTAAATTTCTTATTTTTGAGTAAAAAAACTATTAAACGATCGCGGAAAAGTGGGAAATATGCAAATAGGGCTAAAAAGGATTAAAAATCGAAGGGAATTTTTCATTTTTCCATAAATGTATTACATTTTAAGTTATAAGTGATCATACACACTTACTTCTGTTGATCAGTATTATCCAGAAATTTAATCCTAATAGCCAAATTTAACAGATTTTATGAAATTTACTTTACTTTTATCAAAAACTGGAAACCACTATTCAATTTTAGTTTGTGAATGGCAATACCTGAAGATATTTCAGTTTAAGATTGCAAATCAATTGAGCAATAGCCAGAAGGGGCCAATTTGGGGGGCTGTACATATATAACGTTATTAACATTTTGCTAATTTCAAGGGGCATAAAATCTCGGCCAAGTTCGTTAATGGGCAAAATCGAACCAAGGGTGGGGGGGATGGGTGGGGGGGGGGGATTTTTGTGAAAACAGAAAAAAACCCATAATTTCTTAATTATGATACGTATCGAATCCGTTTGAAGTTATTATTACTTCTAGGAGAAGAGCCGAAAAATTATGTATGACAGATTTTTGATATAATTAAAAATGGCCTTAAGGGGGGAGGGGGTTTTAGAAGAAAAAAATTCATAACTTCGGCAATTCCCAAGATTTCAAATCCGCTTAAATTTATTATAAATCCTCTTAATATTATCTAAAACTGTTATATTGACAAGTTTTTTATAGGACCAATCGTTACAGCAAAAAAATAAAATAAAATAAAATAAAATAAAAAAAAATTAAAAATTAAAAAAAAAAAAAAAAAAAAAATCACTGCCGGCTCCTCCTGCAAACAAGTTATTTTTCGAAGTAGGCGGTTCCAACTCCCGCATCTTTTCGAAACTGATACATAAAATCAAGGGGCATAAAATCTCCGTCAAGTTCGTTAATGGGCAAAATCGAACCAAGGGGAGGGGGATGGGGAAGGGGGTTGTGAAAACAGAAAACCCCCCATAATTTCTTAACTATGATACGTATCAAATCCGTTTGAAGTTATTATTACTTCTAGGATTATGTATGACAGATTTTTGATATAATTAAAAATTTCCTTAAGGGGGGGGGGGGGGGGTTTAGAAGGAAAAAATTTATAACTTCGTCAATTCCCAAGATTTCAAATCCGCTTAAATTTATTATAAATCCTCTTAATATTATCTAAAACTTTTATATTGACAAGTTTTTTATAGGACCAACTCTTATAGCAAAAAAAAAAAAAAAAAAAAAAAAAAAATTGTAAAAAAACAAGAACGAAAAATCATGCGTCGAGCATAGATTATGTAGCACTTTCCAACGCTTCCAAAATAATTTTACAAATCATACTGTTTAATAAGCTGAAAGATAACATCTAGGTAAACAATTTGGAAAACGCATAACATATTTAAAACCATAATTTCAGGAATTTCCAACATATACAATATTCGGAAAAATATCCGAATACTTTTATTCAGCCCTGTATATGATCTAAGATTTGTATATATATACTACATAGGATGCTAAATTTTAGTTTAGTTAGGAAACGCGTAGCACAGTTTAAAATTCTTCTTCTGGAGTTTGTCAATAAACGGAAATGTGTTCGCGAACTTTTGTACTTCCCTGTATAGGACTTACAGAATTTATACACACCATGTAATAGACAACAAGAACGAAAAATCATGCGTCAAGCATAGATTATGTAGCACTTTCCAACGCTTCCAAAATAATTTTACAAATCATACCGTTTAATAAGCTAAAAGATAACTTCTAAGTAAACAATTTAGAAAACGCATAACATATTTAAAAACATAATTTCAGGAATTTCCAACATATACAATATTCGGAAAAATATCCGAATACTTTTATTCAGCCCTGTATAGGATATATAGAATTGTATATATACTACATAGGATGCTAAATTTTAGTTCAGTTAGGAAACGTGTAGCACATTTTAAAATTCTCCGTCTGGAGTTTGTCAATAAACAGAAATGTGTTCGCGAACTTTTGTGCTGCCCTGTATAGGATCTACAGAATTTATACACACCACGTAATAGACAAAAAGCAAGTTAACATTAAAATCGCGTTCAGTAACTTAAAACGCACTTCCAGGAATTATTGTTAACAGACAGTAGATAATTCTTTTGCGTGTCCCTGTAAATGAACGATTACTGCTATACACACAATATTCCGTAGTAAGTCTCTTGTAATGCACCTTGGTGATCTATATAAATTTCAATGCGTTTAAAATAGTGAAACATTATTTAAATAAACCGCAGACGATTTTTCTCCATAGACGTAATGTAACGGAATTATTTTTACTGTCCCTGTAAAGTAACTATAAGTGCTATGCACACCCTGTTCCATATTAAGCTTCTTCTAATGCACCTTAGTGATATATATAAATTTCAATGCGTTTAAAATAGTGAAACATTATTTAAATAAACAGCAAATGATTTTTCCCCATAGACCGCAATGTAACGGAATTCTTTTGAGTGTCCCTGTAAAAAAACTATAAGTGCTACACACTTCCGTTGAAATAGGGAACATGCTATAGATAACGATAATAACATATAAAAATTGCAGAGCAATCCGAGCATATTTACGGGAGTTAGAGCACGGACAGACGGCAGACGGCAGACGGCCAGACGGCCAGACGGCAGACGGCCAGACGGCCAGACGGCAGACGGCCAGACAAACCGAAGTCATAAGCACTTTTCAACTAGGTTGGAAAGTGCTAAAAAGTGAGTTCAATTTAAAATCGCGTTCAGTAACTTAAAACGCACTTCCAGGAATTATTGTTAACAGACAGTAGAGAATTCTTTTGTGTATCCCTGTAAATGAACGATGACTGCTATACACACACTATTCTGTAGTAAGCCTCTTGTAATGCACCTTAGTGATCTATATAAATTTCAATGCGTTTAAAATAGTGAAACATTATTTAAATAAACCGCAGACGATTTTTCTCCATAGACGTAATGCAACGGAATTCCTTTGACTGTCCCTGTAAAGTAACTACAAGTGCTATGCACACCCTATTCCATATTAAGCTTCTTGTAATGCACCTTAGTGATATATATCAATTACAATGTGTTTGAAATTGCGCAACATCATTAAAATAAACAGCACATGATTTTTCCCCATAGATCGTAATGTAATGGAATTCTTTTGAGTGTCCCTGTAAAAAAACTATAAGTACTGCACACTTCCGTTTAAATAGGGAACATGCTATAGATAACGACAATAACATATAAAAATTGCAGAGCAATCAGAGCATATTTACGGTAGTTAGAGCACGGACAGACGGCCATACGGCAGACAAACCGAAGCCATAAACACTTTTCAACTAGGTTGGAAAGTGTTAAAAAGAAAAAAAAATTGGCTTTTTTTGGTTTAGAAATGGCAAAATGACGAGGAAAAATAATTTGTGGGAAAGGGGGGGGGGGGTAAGAGCAGGGACGGTTTTACTAGCCCTTTCACCCTGAGTGAGATATTTCTACACCTCAGCAATTGATATGTTCTTAAGGAAAAAAAAAATATATATATCAAGTTATCATTAAGTATTTTATTTTGTGTATTTTCCACCCGCTTTGTTTTTCTTGTCCCAGGCAGTCACCTAGCAGAAAGTAGCTTCTTTGGATTTGAAAATAGCAGTAAATATTCTTTAACGTTTTTTTTTCTTTTACTATACAATAAATAAAAAAAAACCTAAGTTTTGTTTGATTAATTATTTTACAAAATGCTACAAAATTCAGTTTTTTTTTTTTTTTTTTTTTTTTTTTTAAAGAATTGTAATATATATAAGCATTTGATTATTGTCCAGTCCAATATATGAAATTACATACTTAATTTATTTAGTGTGTTAGTGTGAAGGAAAATAATAATAATGCTACATTTAACATTTTAATGACAAAAACATAATCAAAATTCAAAATTTGCTAATTTTGAATATGGAACTATTAAAACAGTTTACGGAAAAAAATCTATTCACAATCATGCCTCACAAACAATATCTTCCTCTAATTTGTAGCAAGTGGGATAGAAACAGCTTTATGCCGTCTGCGTAAACAATGTTTACTTTCTTTATTGCAAAACATTTCCCCGATTTTCCCTAGAATAATTGATATATCATATGAGATTTAATTTTTTTAAATGGGCGAAAAATGTCCAGGCCAAGATTCGAACCAGGAATATCCTGACTAAAGCCGCCAGTGCTCTACCAACTGAGCCATCTTGAATGAAGCTGGAAGGACTAATTCACTCAGTTAACTTTCTTGATTATAAATCTGGTTTGATATTTATGAATTAGCTCAAAAGAATAAAATCGCAGGTAATGGAAACGTCAGAAAACGCTGGACACGTAATTATACAAGAATCCTTTTTTTTTTTTTTTAATACAATTATTAGAATAGGTAAATAAATCATATGAGATTTAATTTTTCGAACTGGGCGAAAAATGTCCAGGCTAGGATTCGAACCAAGGATATCCTGGCTGAAGCCGCCAATGATCTCGCAATTATGCCATCCTGGAGAAGCTGGAAGGACTAATTCACCCAGCTAGCCTTACTAATTATAATTCTGTTCTGATAATTATGATCAGCTTAACAAAATAAAATCGCAGGTAATGGAAACGCCAGAAAACGTTGAACACGTGATTACGCAAGATTATTTCTTTTTAACACAAAAATTTTTGGGGTCGAACATTAAATTTTTGCACCGGGATCGGATTGGAAATTCCTGCCCGTGCAAAACTCTAGTTGCCTATCCTACATGAAATCTGAATCCCCTTTGTTGCGACATAAAAAGGACGTAAGGGGGCTTATATAATGAGGTCGTAAATCAGGAATTCTCACCGAAATAAAATGTTCTTGTACTGGATTTGTGCCCCCTGATTTAAGTCCCCGTCTTCTGTGACGTGATATCTTCTGTGACGTCATCAAAATGACGTATGGGGATGCATATCATGGGGGTGTTAATCCGGATTTCGTCGAAAGTAAAATGCTCCAGCACTGGATTTGTGCCCCCATTTTTTGTGACGTCAAAATGACGTACGGGGGCTTAAATCAGGGGGACATTAATCAGGCTCTCAATGAAAGGAAAATTCTCTATCACTGGATATGTACCCCCTTCTGATATGGGGATATATATCACGGGGGCATTAATCAGGATTTCTTGAAAAGTGAAATGATCGAACACCGGATTTGCACCCCCATTTTTTGGGACGTCAAAATGACGTATGGGGCATAAATCCTGGAAACGTTAATCAGGCTCTCAACGAAACGAAATTTCTGTAGCTTTACATTTGTGTTCCTTTCAGATATGGGGGCATATATCAGGGGGACATTAATCAGGATTTTGTGAAAAGTGAAATGCTCAAGCACTGGATTTATATCCCCTTTTCTCGTGACGTAAAAATGACGTATGGGGGCATATATCATGGGGATGTTAATCAGCGTCCCCTTTCTTTCCATCATAATTGATCCTCTGAGACTCATTTCCGATTTCACTCTCCTTCTCTAGCTCTAGAAATCAAAACACTCCTTTTCCGATAACCATCGCTCTTTCTGCCGCCTCCGTTCGTCGAAAAGTCGATGTCCCGATCACCAGCCGGATTCCGCTCGTACTTTTCTCCACCCTTCCGATGGTCCAAGAACCGTCCCAAAAAAGTCCCGTCTGCGAACAGCGAACAGAAGAATGCATTGATGGATTTCCAAGTTTGCGAGAAACTACATCCAGTATATGAGTAGTCGTATAACTAATCCTGAGAGAGCCATTATAATGTGTTTAAAATTTAATAAACATGAGTTAAATTAGAGTATAATGAGTAGTTATGCGATTAATGAGAAAAGAGAATGATAATTAGAAAGAATTAATAGTAATGCTAAAAATATCCGTGAATCGCCGGTCCTTTTATCCACTTGCCGTCGCGCACCTTCGCTTCATGCCACGGCAAATAATCCGATGGCGCGCCAAAGATGATGATCTTTCAGTTTGTTGATTAATTTAAAAACATTCCAAAATTTGCTTATCGATGTACAGTTTATATTTTACATATTTTCTTTTACAATAAATTCTAATTTTAAAATGGAGTAAAAACACACATAAAAACGTGGTCCGATTGCCGCGGAAGAATACACAAAACATCGTAACATCGGCACCACGTGCTTAGTAAAATATGAAATGAAAATTTAGACATACAATTTTCAACAGAACATCTCTAAAAACCTTTAAAATAATAATATTTTTACATTTAAATACGTATTTTCAAAGATAAATTATGAACCAAAATTTACTTTAGCTATTTTTTTATATACATTTGAAGTATTATTAACTTGAATTTTTATTCATTATATTCATAATTATTCGAGGAAAAGGTCTTTACATCGGCGGGCGCCGAGCCAATACAAAAAAAAATCTCCTCAAAACGTTATTAAACACAACAAAAATTTAAATGATATAATATGGAGCAATTTGCAATAAATTGTCTGACAGAAAATTTAGAGACATCCTAAAGTTAGAAAAAGTAATAATGTAAATAAAACAACCTAAAGAAATCATAACCCCATTTATTTATTAATTTAATTAATTACCTTTTAATATTTATTTAATTATTTATTTAAAAAAAACCCAAATTATCAACATTTTTTTTTAAACTTAATTAGCAAAATTCAAATTATCAACATAACACTTTGAACTGTAATAATGCTTTTTGCACCTGCACGGGGAGGAGGCAAGCAGGACTTCTTATCAACAAAACAGGCGGACAACATTCTTTCTGTTTTATTTATTAGCAAACACAACAAGTATCATTTGAAACATACTTTGCACCTCCAAAAGCGGATTTTATATACGCGTACGGCAGAATACTAGGAAGGGCGAACATTGTTGTATTCCATATTTTAGAATGAAAAAATGTTATAATGAGTATAATAATAACTTTTCATTTTCATAAAACATAGTTAACTTGCAAAACTAAAAGCAGAATACTTTGATGTAAAGAAAATTTTAAAAAAAGAAAAAATTTGTTTGGATCAAACATGATAACGATATCAAAGACAACAAACCCTCCTCCCCCTAATATATTACGATATCATTTGCCAGACGCCCCTCCCTACTAAAGTGATAACGTTATATTTGTACAAAAGCTCTGCACGGGCCCGTAACCGTCAAAATGTAGACAAATTTTAACGGACCGATAAAAAATAAATTAAATGTGCCAGCCAGGTCGATAAAAAAATTAAGCGGTCCGATCACTCAGATATTATAAATTTTAAAGGATCAAACAAAGCTGATAAAATATGGACAATTTTCATAGTACCTGACTGGGACGAGAATAAGTAATAATATGGTGCAAGAACCGATGCTAGCTTTGCAACATCAGTATAGAAATATGACATGTCCAGTGTAAAAATTGGCATCGGACAGTGACATCGTGTCTGAAGCCGCGCTAAATTTTTTCAGAAGACTGGGGTAGGCAGGTATCAGGCTTACATTTTACTTTGCATACTTAGGCCTTGCCGGAACTGGATTTAACTTTTCTCAGGAGTTGTCAAGAAAGCAATATGTTTTGTAAAAATACTAATAGCGACAATGAACTTCTGCAAACGGAATATTTGGAAATAGTCTTTAGTAAATTCTAGAGAAACATTTTTAAAAATCTAGTTTTTTATTATACAGCAACAGAAGTTCTTGGTGTTTTCAATCCTCTTTTTTCTTTTATTGCAAATCATATTAATGTTTTTAAAGTCTTTATTTGACTGTAATAGTCTAAAAGATCATTAACATTGCTATTCTATATTCTATGGCTTGTGAACATATAGTAATCTAAAGTATACTGTAAAAATTTCCCATAAATAGGTATGCAGTATTCATTAAAAGAATTTTAATTGTATGTTTAAAAAAAACGGAAATTTTTTGTGGAAATCGAGTAGGGCAAAGCCTGATTTAGTTGATTTTTGCACGTGACAGGCCGGGTCTGTTTTCACTTATTTTTTAACTGTTCGGGTTGGGCCGTGAATTGCAAAATCATAAAAGTGCCCGGCCCGGTCCTAAAAATTTCGGCCCGTGCAGATCTCTAATATGTACAGCTCCAAAAGCGATAATTGCTGGAAATGCGTTTTCCGTTGTGGTATGATGCGTTTTTAAATTTAACTAATTTTTTGCACATTACTTGGTGTGTAGAAATTCTGTAACTCACATATAGAGGACCGCACAAAATAATTCAATTACATTTCGGTTTATTGGCGGAAATTGCTAAAGGGGAATTTTCAACTGTGCTGAGCGTTTCTTAACTGAACTAAATTTTAGCATATTATGGTATACATGCAAATCTACAGGGTGTTTCAAAAATGACCGGTATATTTGAAAAATCAATAAAAACTAAATGGGCAGCGATAGAAATACACCGTTTGTTGCAATATGCTTGGGACAACAGTAAATTTTCAGGCAGACAAACTTTCGAAATTAGTTACAATTTTCAACAACAGATGGTGCTGCAGTCTGGAAAAATCTAAACCACGATATTTTCCACATATGCACCATGCGCAGCAATAATATGGCGTAGTCTCTGAACGAAATTACCAGAAACCTTTGTAAACCTGTGACTTCTTTTTGTGGGCACACTTGAAAGACCAGGTGTTCCGGCACAATCCAGAAACAATTGAACAACTGAAGCAGTAGTACATCTCTTCTGCATGTGAAACCATCCCGCCTGACACGTTTACAAAGGTTTCTGGTATTTTCGTTCAGAGACTACGCCTTATTATTGCTGCGCATGGTGGATATGTGGGAAATATCGTGGTTTAGATTTTTCCAGACTGCAGCGCCATCTGTTGTTAAAAATTGTAACTAATTTCGAAAGTTTGTGTTCCTGAAAATTTACTGTTGTCCCAAGCATATTGCAACAAACGGTTTAGTTTTTATTGATTTTTCAAATATACCGGTCATTTTTGAAACACCCCGTATATGTTATCTATTAGGTTGCACAAAAGAATTCGGATGCGCTTGTGGCATGATTTTTGTTTCTTGTTGATTCTTGCTCAGAATTCTATATGTGTCTAAGAGACAATCATCATACATACTACAAGAGCATCCGTTTTGAAATGTTGGCTTAATAGGATCCACAATTTAATAATAACGCTCATTAATATGTGAAATTTAAAAAACATTCCATTTAATGCCATTTTTTATACATTACCGTCGTATTAAAAATTGATGCTTTTTTTTAATAAAGCTTTTTAAAGCTCTTTTATAAATTTAAAAAATATGGAAACTTTGGAGAAAATATTTTGAAAATTAAAACGCATTTATCTAATTTATAGCACTTTATCTAATTAATAGCTTTAATTTTTTTTTTTTAATTTTCTGCAAATTTAATTTATATTTCATATATGTATTAAATGCAATGTAGAGGACATTGCTTGGGAAACTTTCTTACTGGAATAACGTAAATAATGAAAAATAATTCTTATAATCTTTCGATGCCTTAACAATATGGGTTAGTTAAATGTAGCTATTCGTTGGAGTAATTAACAAATATTTTTGTGTCAACTTATTTTCCAAATGGTACTTATTGAGCAAACTTTTAAAGAATTAGTTTGTTTAACGTAAAATAACTCCGGTAGCTGCGATGTAACAAAAATACGAACGGAAACATTGAAAAGTATTCTTACTAATTATTGATAAATAACAGCACTTTATATAAAAAAGTATATAAATGATCAATTACTACTCATCATAGAACCAACAGAGTGAAAAAATATCCTGAACGGGGATCGAACCCGGAACCTTTGGTATTACGTACCAATGCTCTACCATTTGGAGCAGTCCGGACGATATCCAATCAAACATTTTCTCACTCTTCGATGTTGTCCGGATTGCTACAAATGATAGAACATGGGTGCGTAAAACCAAAGGTTCCGGGTTCGATCCCCGGTCTGGACATTTTTTTCATTCTGTTGGTTATACTCTATAATTCATATCCTTTGTTATATAAGTAATTTCCAGAGTAATTTCATCTCTACGGGAAAAATTAATTAGCATACATAACAGCGCCTTTTCATGAAATTTGTACTGTTAAAAATTTGCAACAAACTGTCCAGTAGTTATTCAACCGTTTTTAGAGAAAACGGTAACATGGCCATAATTTAACTCTATTCTGACCATAATAGGAGCAATAATATGGTCAGAATAAAGTTAAAATACTTTTTCAGACCGTTTTCTATAAAAACAGTCAAATGGCCGGACAGTTTGCTGCAAATTTTCAACAGTGTGGTATATATAAGTTCGATTTATCTTCCTTGTTAGATAATTTTTTACTAGCCAAAGCGTCAACTAGTGTTTCCAAGTACAGTGTCACAAAATTTCTGGAATTTAAATCGGGACATAAAAATACAGTTAACCCTATGAAAACGGAAACTGTCTATGACAGAATACTGTCTGAAATCTAAAAGTGTCGCTGTTTCTACAGTCGGTATAACATACAATTATACCTGCTAAGGCAAAAGCCTGTTTTAAAAGGAATTTCTGTCCTGTAACTTGCGATACCGTCTTAGCAGGTTTTATTTTACTAAATAAACAGGACAATCATACGCAGTAAAACCTGTCAAAGCGGAATCGCTAGTGGGCTTAAATGAAATTATTTGTTAGAGGTTATTTAATTTAAGTTTTGATATTCAAATTTTCTTTAATATTTTAAAACATTTCCTTTTTATAAACTCATTTTTTTTTAGTATTTAATTAACCACCCCCTTCCCTTTTCTTATATTTCTTATATATCTTAAACATTAATTAAAACTCTTATTTTCAAAATCCAAATATCTTTATTTTTCTGTAAGTAAAAAGACCACCCAAGATTTGTTTTCCTTTTCTTTAAACCCCACTGGAAGTTGCCACGTTTGAAATTGTCACGTAATTACAATGTTGGTCAGGACCACACATACGCATATTTGGACAACGTTCACAAACAACCTTTGTCAGTTTTCATGGGAATAACAGAAAGCCTCGATTCACGTGTATTGTACGCAACTTTTATTGCCCTGAGTATATAGAATTTTATGACCAGGAATGTCGCCATAAAACGGTGCTTGTATTGTTTACAAAAAATAACAACGGTACACTGCTCTCCAATTTATTTTTTACGACCGAGAGTGGGCGCGGTACCCTTTTCAGCTATGGGCTGGTTTTCGAAGAAGCCAACGTACAGCTGTTTTTCAGCGAAATCCAACGGACGGCTAGCTTCCGAGAATTTAAGCGGGGATTTTTCACTTAGTAACTCCTCATCCAATAAACATGTTACTCTCTCCCCCTCACCCAATAAGCGCTGAGTTTTTTTCTCTACCCCCTTGTCCTGCGTTACCAAGGGAACGGGAGTTAGCTAGTAGAAGTAGTGATGTTTTAAAACTAAAAGAAGACAAGGTGTGTATGCGGGGTGCTCCCCCACCCTGCCTGCCCAGGCAGGACAGAAGGTTTTTAGATGTCAAAGTGCTAAGACGTCTAGAAATAGTGGTCTATCTAGAGATAATCGAGGCAGAGTGGAAGAATGTAATAGCGTTTGCCCTGGTAATAGACCAAGGGCGCCCATATGATTAAATTTAAGGGGGGGCTGAGAAAAATCTCAACTTCCACCAAAGCTATCATACATTTTGGTAAATATTTAAGGTACTTTGGTTTTTTTTCACTATCTTTTGACAAAATTTGAGCTTTTTCCCCCGCAATCTTATGACGAAATTTGCATTTTTTTGCGATCCTTTTGCGAAATTTGCTTTTTTCACGAATCTTTGACTAAATTTGCGTTTTTTTCGCGATTCTTTGACGAAATTTGAGTTTTTCCCACGATTCTTTGACGAAATTTCGTTTTTTTCGCGATTCTTAAACGAAATTTGAGTTCCCCCCCCCCGCGATCTTTTGACGAAATTTGCGCTTTTTCTGCGGTTCTTTGACAAAATTTGCGTTTTTTTCGCTATTTGACGAAATTCGCATTTTTCTCATGATCCTTGAACAAAATTTGCGTTTTTCTGCGATTCTTTTACAAATTTTGCGTTTTCCCAACGATTCTTTGACGAAATTTCGTTTTTTTTCGCAATTCTTTGAGGAAATTTATGTTTTTTTCGCGATTCTTTGACAAAATATTCATTTTTTCCACGATTTGTTGACGAAATTTACTTTTTTATCGCGATATTTTGACGAAATTCGTCTTTTTTCCGTGATCCTTTGACGAAATTTGCGATTTTTTTCTGCAAACGATTCACGAAATTGGTGTTTTTTGTGGTCATTTGTCAAAATTTGTGATATTCTTCCGTGATATATTTTATGTTCGAATTTTCGGAACCGAATGCCTTAAATTTTCAGACAGTTCGGAACATAATCACCTTCACCACTGGCCTTAGGGTACTGAATAAGGGGCTCACAACCATAGTAGACAAAATCCATTTTGAAAAAAAAAAAAATGGGATAGTTTATTGAGAAGGTGCATAAAATCTGTTTTATCCACTCTCACAGTAAACATAGTCTGTAAGCAGATGACATATACATATACAGGGCTGCCACCGGTGAATATTTTTCTATTCTATTCGCACCACTATTAAAAAAAAACAGATTTTGTAGCATATTTCTCTTGGAAAATTTTCTCGAATTTTATTTCAACAATTTTTTTTTGAGAAAGTGGTGTGAGGTAGAATTAAAAAATTGTCGCCTGTGTCAGCCCTGCATATAAGAGAAAGTGAAAACAGATTTGGCTCAGCGTGGGAATGGATAAAACAGATTTTATGCACCTTCTAAATGGGCTATCTCATTTTTTTCAAAGTGGACTTGGTATACTATGGTTGTGAACCCCTCAAATGACCTTCCTACAGTGCAAATTTTTGGCAGAACTGTCTATAATTTAATATGGCTGTCTTAAATAAATGAGGAAATGTAGTTTCTGCGAGGAGATCATTTATCGTGACATTCTCACCACTCTTTGCTTTTCCACAAATCAAACCATGTTCTTGCTTCTGACTCCAAATTTTCAATATTATAAAAATGAGATAGCTCCTTGATTTCTTTGACAAAAAGAAATCTTCTTTTTCATATTTTTCATCATATTGGGATGAAGTAAAATTGCTTTAAATGACGTTTCATTTCGATTCAAAAACCTTAACTCAAGGTCTATAATTAAAGAGTCTAAATATGGATTTAGAAATGCTGCTCTGTAATATTCAAGAGGAGTGGCCATAGGAAGAGACGTTCTATACATTTTGATATCGATTTCTTACAATTACAATTCTCCATTAGCTCCATGAAAATTTCTGAAAATTCTTCTTCTGATTCCATTCTGTGCATAAGAAAAATCTCAAGAAGTTCCATCTTTATGTTCTGATAAACCAAATGCAAATCTTAATCTACAGATTGTAATTTGTTTACAACTGGCTCCAGATAGAAAAAGTATCGAGAAATTATTTTGAGATATACAATAAACTTTACAGATGACGTTGCAGCATCTAAATGAATGAATGACTTGTGAGCGTGTTTCTTGGTTCGTACTATTGTCTAGAGAAAGATTACAGAGATTTTCTTTAACAATGGCAAAATGATTAGAAAAATATGGTGTGGACTTATACTTTTCTGACCACATTGTTTCACATAGACCAGGAAAGTGTGAGTTACAAGAATTATAAGGTTTCAGGTCGAAAAAATTATTTTGTCTTGTTCTGCAGACTTAAGATAGAATTTTTGAGTTCGGGCTGCGTACAATCTGACACATTCAGGATTCTAATCTTTATTAGATTCGGAAAAAATAATTTTTCAATTAAAAATTGCACTGTACCGTTCACAACTTATTATTAAATCTCTCTCTAATTTCTCAGCGTTTTGTTCATGCAAAATCAGTTTTACCTGTGAAATCGGATCCTGTCTATAACAAAATCCTTCCTTATGCAGAAAAAGTGTTATCGTCTTGTAGGAAAAAAAAAAACACACAGTAACACCGGCTAAGATAAAAATCGTCTGAAACGTAATTTGTTTTCTATTTTGTGCTTTTCCTCTTTCTAAGAAGCAGACTATTCGAAAGGACTAATTAGAAACTTATAAAAATAGAACCTGTCTAAAACAGAATCCAGCTTTAAAAGAAAAAAAAATTATGGTTAAGACAAAATGAATTCCTAACAATTATACCTGCTAAGACGGAAACCCGTCTAAAACGGAAATTTCTTTCGGTGACTTCTGATGTTGTCGAGGCATATTTTATTATGCTTTGTTTTTAGAAGGTAAAGTTAAAATTTTCCTATCTTGCAACTGATTTATATTTAAAAAAATTGACAAAACCAAAATCTAGGGGGGGGCTCAAGCCCCCCCTTGCCCCCCCATATGGGCGCCCTTGTAATAGACTCTGCTAACGTTTTGTAAGATGAAATGAATGAAACATTTTGCAGTTATTAAAGACTGAAGTTTAGGAATAATCGTTGCTAGAGATTAACATTACCGCTCGTATTTAATGTCGGTGTACAACAAGTGATTTACACATAGCAACTGAACATCGTAAATGGAAACTAGCACACAGAGTAGTGTTCCTTATTTCCGGTCATGCATCATATCAGAAAAGTATTTCTGATTAGCATTTTTGGGCAGAAACTACTCTACAGGAACGTGTCATCGATCGTGCAGAGTAATTGTTCATCTTGAACATGTATTTTACGGAAGCATATGACCAGCATATGACCGCTCTAACAAGATGCATTCCCAAAAATATTTCCTTGCGCAGCCTTCTAACTCTTAACAGGCTGAGAAAGTAATTTAGTTTGAATTCATCGTTCTCCATCGTCCCGGATTTTGTTAAGACAACTTTGACTACTCTGTATATCAACCAAGCATTGTAACTGTTACTAAAAGAGTCATTACGACTACAATTTGGTGTATCTCAATTCTCGGACTCGTATTGGTGTGATAATGAAAAGAAACTAGCCCGACCAAAGAATAGCCAAAGCATCTCTAGCTTCACTATGTATTGTCTGTGGTAAATATAGCACTAATATTTTTAATTAAATTTACCTGATTATTATATGATACTTCTGATTTTAGGATTAATCAATTTGTCAATGTTTGTGTCTATTATCATGACCTCAATACATTAAATTGTTATTATAATCAGTGAAGGATATGAATGGTGTGTTTCTGTCAATAAACAAAATATCTAAGTAAATTCCTTCTTTGTTTTCTTTATCCTATTATTTTCTTAATCATTTCAATAAAATTGCTCTTCTGTAATTTTTCTATTGTTGTTTTCTAAGAAGTAATTTGGGAACACTATGGATAGTTTGAACAACTAATTTAAAGATATATATTTTTTAATCTTTGACTTAATTTCTTCTATTGATTTAAATTTCAATTCTGAAAAAAGGAAAAACTTAAAATTTAATTAAAGTAATTTATTGTATTCCCTAATCATGAAGTTAATCTTATACTCAAAATTTATTGGTTTTTGCAAAATAGAGTAATTTACTCTTTTATTGATTTTTAAAATCTACTTTGATTTATCTCCTTAATTTCGATTCATAAAATTCTGAGTTTCTAAATGATATTCTAAATACTAAAATGGAGAAAAATAAACTTGTGTTTCACTGAATGTTAAAAATTAACATTCGATTGCTTTATTTTTACTATGAGATCTTTTTCTCTCTCTTTAAATGAAATACATAAGAATACATATATATATTTATTATTGTAGAAAGTGAATTTAATATTTTAATTTAAAATCTTATGAGAAGCATTGTCTTTTTTTTTAATGAATCACTTTATTCAAAATTTAATTATTTACTAATGGTCTCTCAAGTTAACTTTTCACTATACGATCATAGTCCTAATACCTGTGAATTCACAAACTAATATGATATCTCTTATATTTATTAATTGATATTTTTATTTAATTTATGTCACTAATTATCACCTCCCCCTCTTTTTATGCTTTCTCTAAAAAGGAAAGATTCCAGGGTCCTTCATTCAAAATTTTCATTTATTCCAAATTCTTATGTTTATGAAAATTTTCAGTAATTAGTTACCATATCAAACCTTGAATTCACAGGGTTAGTTGTTGGAGACTTAGATGTTATGCAAAATTTAGAATCTTGTCAAATTTTGGTGTATGATTAATTCTAGTAATTTTGTAAATTTAAGATTTTGAACTCAGGTAATATTTACCTTTTAAAATGCTTTGGTTTAGTTTATTTTATTTGGTTTCTTTTCTAAAATTTAATAAAGTCTATGAATAAACTTATAAGTGTATATGTTGACAAGATTCAATTTAAAGTTTTGGTAATTATGCATAGCTCTAAGGTAATTAAAAGGTAGCAGATTTCTTAAAATAAAAACAACCAACATATTTTTCCTTTTAAATCGGAATTCTGTTATAAACAGGTTTCGTTTACTCAGGGTTTACTGAACAAAGTGCTGTAAAACTTGTAAAAACAAAATCTCTATGAACCGCAAAAAATTCCGCTTTAGACAGGTTTCCGTCTAGTCAGGTAGATTTGCAAAGTACTCTTTTCGAAGCGACTATAAATATTTCCGTTATAGACCGGTTCTGTCTTCACAGAATGTACTGTTAGGTAGCTTTCATTACAAAAAGCTACCTATTGTAGCCGTTCGAAGGAAAACAATTCTAAAATGTTTTGGTATATTTTCACCGATATAATCCCCAGACCACCCTCTGTTCAAATGTTGATATATATATATATATATATATATATATATAACATATGTCATGCTGTATAACTCTCTCATTTATGATGAACCGATTTGGAAGTGACTGAGTATGTGTATTTACATACCAATGTCTCGACCGAGTTCGTTGGCCAGCTTTATGCGTCATCTTGTTTCAAAATGGCGTTTAAATTTTTTTAATTTTTAAAATAAAAATTCAAAAGGTGTATAAAAAAGTATAAATTGAAAAAGTTGTTTCCGTTAAGTGTTAGATCGTGATACAAGGATTCCGGAACATTTTTTGTTTTGGCTTTATTTAAAAAAATGGCTGAGATATGGCTGTTTGAATTTCTAGGGTGGCTGACATTTTGAAACAATCTGATATTTGTTATGCTATAAATCTCATACTGTAATTCGCATTCAAATTCAGCATTAACGAAATCCGGGATTGAATCTTCTATAATCGGGTTCCAAGCATTTTACCTTCGGGTGTTGAATAAAATGAGTTGAATTAAAAAAAAAAAAACATGGACTATGAAAGCTACCTTTTCCTCCCGGTACAGGCCAGAAGGACTTTAATTTTAAATGAAACATATTTAGCATGTGCTAAAAAATATGTAAATAAGATTACTATCAGAATAATTTTCTTTGCAACATTCGGATGACTTCAGTTACAGAAAATTAAAAAAGTATGCATAAGACTTAGTTAATTATTGTTTAACCCCCTAACTCACCGTGAACCTCAACTGGCGAGTTAAGCTGTAACTCTCGGTTGATTCTGAAATCCAATTCTCCGCTAACTCAACCTGGAGAAATGTGATCGAAAAACCATAGTTGAGTCGAGTAACTGAACTCAAAGATGGATACACAAGACGTATATGGGCTTTGACTGAACGGTATTGAGCTCACGTTAGTCGATGCGCGCATGTGCAGTTGAAACAAAGATGGCGGTCGCTTTGAATATGGGTTTGACGTTTATTTTGTAATCAACGCTATTTGTGATGCAATAAGCAAACGAAATGTTAATTTAAAAAAAAATTAATGTGAAAGAATGTGTTACTTTTAATTCTTAGCCCTTTTAGTATATTTCAACTCTGTGATGTCAAGATTATAGTGATTTTTGACAAAGTTTTCAAGACCTAAAATAATTACTGTGAATATTTGGTAGCGCCATCTATCGAATTCAAAATCAAATGTTCTTACACCTCAAATATTGTTGTATGATTCAATTTTTTTTTTTTTTTTTTTTTTTGAAAAATAAAGAAAAGCTTTTTTTTTTTTTTTTTTTAATTTCAGTTTTACTCCTACACTTTATGTTTGTTTAAAGAATAAAATCATAGAAGACGGAATTTTCTGTTAAAATATCGCGTATATTTATCCATTTATAGTAGATAAATAATTTGAACTAATATATACTTGTTAGTTAAAAATAATTATTTTTGTTTGAAAGAAACATTTTTCACAGGATTTCTTGAAACTTTTCGCACTTTACGAGAATTTTTTCAAACAGCTTCCAAAATTATTATACAAGGAATTAATATATATATATATATATATATATATATATATATTATAATAATTTACACATGAAATTAAAAAAAAAAAAAATTCTTACATCTGGTATAAGAGATAGACTATCAAGCATGCAATTTTATCCGAGATAAATTAATTGAATCTGTAATCAATTATTTTAGTTACATAAAAAAAATATATATTAGAAATAAATATATGAAAATGTTTTTTTATATATATATATAATATTTTTGAAAAATAAGCATAGCTCGTTATTTGCTTTTATGCCACTTATTACTGTTAGCCTGGACATAAAATTGTTTATTAAACAATTTTATGTCAATTAACAACAAAAAAAAAAAAAAAAAAAAAAAAAAAAGGACTTGTTAGTTAAAAATAATTATTTTTGTTTGAAAGAAACATTTTTAAGAGGATTATTTGAAAATTTTCGCAGTTCACGAGAATTTTTTCAAACAGTTTCTAAAATTATTATATATGAAATTTAAAATATATATATACAGGGTGATTCATAAAAGATGGGCAGAACTTTAAGGGGTTATAGTACACTTAAAGACAAATAATATTAAATAGGAGACTAAGGGTCCCAGACGTATTCCCAAGGAGATAGGGGGCATTAAAGTTTAGGGTCCGAAATTTCAAATGATTATAAAACATGGAAAAATTGGTCGATTCGTTTGCGGTTTTTGCAAAAAATTTTCTTTATGCCAGTATTTTCTTGAAATAAAATTTTAAAGTTCAATTTCAAAAAATGCCGATAGGGGGCGCTTTAGACTTTGGAGTAACAAACAACTATTTTTTAACGTTATTTTTTGTATTTCTTTAAATGATTTCGAAAGCTTAGACTTAAACTTAAATTTTGATCTAAAAATCTGAGTCCTAACGAGTAGTTAAGTAGCGTAAACTGAAATTTGAAATTTGAAACCCTTCTCCCCCCAGAACAAAAATCAGTTATTCCCGATCTTTGTGTCGTAGATTAGGCTCTAACTACTGCCGCGTTTTGCTAAAATTATTCTTTATGTCAGTATTTTCTTAAAAATAAATTTTAAAGAAAATTTTCAAAAAATTCCGATAGAGGGCGCTTTAGACTTTGGAGTAACGAACAACTATTTTATACCGTTATTTTTTGTGTCTCATTAAATGCTTTCTAAAGCTTAGACTTAAACTTAAATTTTCAGCTCAAAATCTGAATCGCTGAGCGTGGTTCAGTAGCGAGGGGAGGGGGTTCAAATTTCAACTTCTGAACATAGTTCAGTTTGCACTACTAAACCATGCCCAACGATTCTGTGCTGTGATACGAGGCAAAAATACAACTTTCGTCAAGGACTGCATAGTCGGAATTCACTCATAAAGGCACTGGCACAGTTGGAAACGTCGCTCATGCAAACGTTAAAGCTCCATTCCTGACGCTAGTCACCGGGTGAAGAAGGAAACAGAAAGTATGCAAATGTCAAATGGGGAAGAAGAAGAACACGTATGCAAAATTTCGACACGATTCAGGCATAAAAACCACTGAACGGTGAGTCAAGTGTAAGTCGCTGTAGTAATGAATCGGAAGATGGTGCCCTTCACGAATAAGGAAAAGGCTGAGATGCATTTAATTTACGGAGCGGCAGATGGAAATGGTGCAGAGGCACAACGAATGTACGGAGAGCGATTTCCTAACAGGCGGTTGCCTAACCGCAAAACTTTCGAGCGCTTGCACAGACAGTTGTGTGAGACGGGATCATTTCTCGCTTCCCGGTCGAATGCAGGTCGTGCAAAAAAGGACGAATCAGTAGTTGTTGCAGAAGCCATTCTGGATGTAGTAGCGGCGCAGCCAAGTACAAGTACACGAACAGTGGCTAGCCAGGTGGATACCTCACAGTCCACGACTTGGAGGGTACTGAAGGATGAACATTTGCTCCCGTTTCATGTGCAACGAGTCCAGAAACTGTCTCCAGGGGATTATCCAAATCGTATTGAATTCGCCCGCTGGTTTCTGCAGCAGAACGCGCTAAATCCACATTTTGGACGAACTGTGCTTTTCACTGATGAATGTACCTTCACACGTGAAGGTACATTTAACACACACAATGCACATGTATGGGCGGATGTCAATCCACATGCTACATATCCACATGCTCATCAGAGACGCTTTTCCATCAATGTTTGGGCAGGAATCCTCGGAGACCACCTAATCGGACCGTACCTTCTTCCTGAACGCCTCAACGGTAAAACATACCTCACATTTCTGCAACATGTGCTGCCAGACCTGTTAAACGTTGTTCCTCCACGCATCCGGCGGGTCATGTGGTTCCAGCACGATGGAGCGCCAGCCCATTACGTACGAGACGTCCGCAACTATCTGGACATCACATTTCCGAACAGATGGATTGGTCGAGGTGGTCCTGTTGCTTGGCCTGCTCGCTCGCCAGATCTTTCACCCCTCGATTTCTTTTTTTGGGGACGATTGAAGGCTCTTATGTATGAGACACCCATTGAATCCTCCGAGGAACTGGTCGCCAGACTTTCCGCCGCTGTAGGGGAAGTGCTCGAAAAGCCTGATGTTTTCGCGAATGTTCGCCGTTCCAGGGTCGGACTGGACCAGGGGAAAGGGCGCAGACCTTGGATTTTCAGAGGGTGCGCAAAAATGTTAACGAACTCAAGTCAATTTTACTTACTTGTGATGTACCTGACTTGACAAGGTTTAACACATTCGCATAGTATTAAGTAAGAAAATGGCTTAGTATTTTATTTCTGAGTCAGATAGATGACATCGGTATATTCTCTGTGCATGTTTAAAGTTTCATCAAATCTACACAATGCTATACAATTTTCGAAAACATGTCATGTAACATTAAAAAACTCTAGAAAGTTGAACCCATTTTACCTTTGTATTGTATAGTAGATTGACTGTAGCCTGAGTTTCCACTTTGTTCTTTTGTCAATAGATACCTTAGAACAGTCATGAAAAAAAAAGTGATCAACCCCTACTAATTATCCTGCAAATAAGGTATAAAAAATGCATAGGTACAAATTTACCATTAGGAATAACGTTTACTAATTAAATTCTATTCATAATTTTTTTTTCTGGATTGTCTACATATTAAACTAGTCGGATATGCCAATCCCAAAACTTTCTTCTATCTCTCACAGGTGTTTCTCATACACTAAAAACGAATCAGCACCAATTTATATCAAGGTCTAACTGAATCTAAAATTTATTAAATTCCGTGCATTAGTTCTTCAGATATGACTATCGCTAAAATCGTGTAAATCCTGAAAAATGCAGCCTAGCAGCGCCACCTGTTGGGAAATTTAGACCAAAACCTAATCAACAACAACTTATGTCAACGTCTAAGTGAATCTGAAGTTTGATGAAAATCCGTGCATTAGTTCTTGAGATAGAGTTATCGTGAAAATCTGGAAAAAAAGTACACAGCAGTGCTACCTGTTGTGCTATTTTACACCAAAACGAATCAGGATCTAACAGTATTTGAAGTTTGATGAAATTCCGTGGATTAGTTCTTGAGATACAGCTATCGTGAAAATCATGAAAAAAGTAACATAGCAGCGCCACCTGTTGGGCTATTTACACCAAAACGTAATAAACATCTATTTATGTCACGGTCTAACAGAATCTGAAGTTTGATGAAATTCCCTGCATTAGTTCTTGAGATACAGCCATCGTAAAAATCATGAAAAAGTAGTATAGCAGCGTCACCTGTTGGGATATCTACACCAAAACGTAACCAGCGTCTATTTATGTCAAGGTGTAACTGAATCTGAAGTTTGATGAAAATACGTGCATTAGTTCTTGAGATAGAGCTATTGCGGAAATCTCGAAAAATGCAGAATAGCAGCGCCACCTGTCGGGCGATTTTCACCAAAAACTAATCAGCACGGATTTATATCATAGACTAACTGAATATAAAGTTTTATTAAATTCCGAGCATTAGTTCTTGAGATAGAGCGCCCACAAAATTTTTGTCACATACAAACAGACAGACAGACCATTTTCTAAAAACAGTCAAATCGTGTTCAGGACCTTCTAAAACGTATAAATCCGTCGAAAACCGGAAGTCGAAAATTTTCATAAATCCAATACTTTCTTCTTGTAACAATAGAAAAAAGTAAAAATGCACGTTGATTTTGCAAATGGTAACATCTAATTTAGACACTATGACAAGGAAGGTCTCCATAAGCGCATACTCAGAAAAGTTTGAAAAAAAAATTACAATATTCTTGTCATGAGGATATATTCATTTATAAAAAATTTGCTGCGGAACCTCGATATAACGTCCTTAAAAAATTATGAAAATTTCGTATTTTTGACGATTTATCGCTGGTTGGTGACACAATGAAATTTAAAAAAAATACGTTTTCATGATAAATGTTCTTTTAGAAAAAACTTTTTCTACTCTTCATACTGAACTAGTTTAAGTAAGTTGAACTTAAATGAATTCACTTTTATAACTACGGTTTGGCCATTTACATGTATGTGTATATAAAGAAAATTAAGAATCATATCCTACGGTTTAAGAACAAAATTTAAATTGATTAAAAATGCTTTAAACTAAACATTGGTGTTCTATTCTGAGCACTATCAATTTGACTTCCATATTGTTAGTGCCGAAGACCACAAGAAAAAATTATTGTTGCCATGGATATAACGACTTATTCAATATCGAAATGTATCATGAAAGCGTTCTTAATCGGGCATTTACTGTTAAAATACACTCAAAACCTGTCCAGCCGGCAAAACCGTGTAAAATAAATAACTTCAGCAATACGCAACTTGTATATATATTTTATATAAGCTTATAGAATAAATAATAAACTATTTAATCATTTAAGTTAATTCATAAAGTACTACGCATTTAAACATTCACTTAAAAAAGCAATTTCCAAATGCATTAAAATCGCTTGCATTTGGCGATGGATGTCTTTTTTGCGCCGAATACTCGAAAGTTTTTTTTTTACTTTTTTGCAGATTTGCTAATGGGATTCCGCGACTAACTTATCCTTTATTAGGTACACGAGTAGTCCATTAGCATTTTTTTTTTTCAAAATATTCTGAATATGCGCTTTAAGGGGACCTTCGTTGTGAGTTTACTGGATCAAGGCAGCCTGGAAATATAATTATATTAAATCTTCATAGAGATATAAAAAAAAATGTTTTCGGATATCTAAAATTTCAGAAAATAAAATTAAAATCTTATAAGAAAATGTACTGAAAGCACTCATTTAATCACCAGTAAAATTATTCAGTAAGTATAAATTTATAACAAACTTTCTTTATATAAAAGTGCATGTATACTGCAAAATGTCTCTGTTGAGTTCCTACGATTTATTTTCTGTGGATCCTTTGAAAATAGAAGACGGCTCCTTAGACTGTCGAAGGGTTATCTATATCTCGAAAACTAATTATTCAAATGACCTGTAAACTTGCACTCCGATGCTTTTGATGATTGTACATTTTTTATACAAAAATTAATGCAGGTTATAATTGATCATTTTTTAATAGTTTTCATAATAAAAAATGTCTTTTAATAGAAAAGAAGCCTGGAATATGTTTGGATCTATTACGCGTAATTCATTAAAAAATCAATAAAAATACAATCGTATGATTTTAATAAGTTTCTCAAACTAGCCGACCCTGCGCATAGTATCTGCATTCTAAGTGCCTACTTTTTAAAATACTATATGCATAATAGAATACACGAATTTTAGCATTATATGTATAAATATCATCCATAAAAACGTGTCACCATTGAAAAATCAATGTTACTGAAAAGTTGCTGCACTGGATCTTGTAAATCTGGATAGAAAATTGGGGGAGACTCAATAGTTTTCCCCACTTTGACATTCGCCAACCTGTAACAGCGAACTTGCTTACACTCTCTCTGTTACATAATGTAAAATATTATCTTCTTTATGTAACTTGAAACTGTTAGTGATCTTGAACCTCTAAAAATGACAGGTAGGACTGACTTGACGGAAATCTCCACCCAATAAGATTATTTTATTCATTTATTATTGGTATTTATTTGTTATTACTCAATCTATATTATAAATAACAAATACGTGCATTTGTAACATTGACGTCATAACGATGCGGGCAACAATGAGGTTAAACTGCATAAGGTACAACAATGGAGTCATTGTTTTAATTAATAACAAAATGGCGCGTTTCTTGGTTTGATTTCGTACTTTATTTTCTTTCCTTTTTAGAAAGTAGCTAGTTTTTTAAAATAAATAAGAAAAATTGCCGGCCAATTTTACAAAAATTGTATTTTCGGATGCAAAAAATTTTTCTACATATGTGTGTGACTTTTAAATCGATACCACAAATACTTTTCTTAATATTCAGAAATTAGTGAATACAAACCTCTCGTTGCCATCGGCAAATGATAAATAATCGCGATTTCTGTGCCACGTACGATAGCCTAATATATATATATATATATTTAACATTAGCATCCTCAAACTTTAAACTTTTCTAACTCTATGAAGATTTAAGATATAAACAATATCTTTTCGCAGGCTGTCTCGATCCAAGGAACTCAAATAGGGTGTCAAAAATGGATGTTATTGTTTAAAAATTAAAAGTTGGTATAATTTTTAATATGTAGACGACTCCGGATACATAATTTATGCATACCATTAATTAGTAGACGTTATTTCCAATCGATTGGTACCTATAGATTTTTTACAATTAATTTTAGAGGAAATAGTAGCGGGTGACCACTTTTTTGTCCAAGACTGTAAATTAGCACATTAGTATTAGTCTAACTTGATATATTCATAGTTGCCCTTAAATCAAAAGGGAAAATAATCTTGCTTTACTTTCTTAGCAATTTCAGACTTTATCACAAGTTTGACGATATTTATGATTTTTTTTAACCGTCATGTCAGATGAGATATGACTTGACAAACTCTTCCATTTTCTGTACAATTCTTTTTTTAGTCAAACAGCACAGAATTATTGGGATATCATTGGTCCATTGTTTTCTAGCTTCGTTGGGCAACGATTGAGTTTGGCTGTCTCGCCTAATACATTGGCCAAACATTTGTCTCTTAGTTGGACCAACAGCTGATACTGCGTTTGAGCCAATGGTTCACTAATCGTTAGTCTAAAGATATTAGGTTCCATTTGATCAACAGTTACGTTTACTGACAAAACTGCGCTAATAATAATAATAAAAATGAAATATGCTAATAGTTGATCCTATTTTAATTAGAAACTTCAACTAAGTTGTTGATATTTAATGCAAAAATTAATTATGATTCCAGAATTACCGAATAAAATTGCTTATAATTTGGTTTCCTTAGTTTCAGAAATGTTTCATCATTTACCATTTGTATTTTAACAAATATCTCAAAAACTATTATGCAAATAAATTTTAATTTTATGAATATTAAGATGCAAGAATATCAGTGCTAAGAAATCCAACCTCTTTTTTAAAAATATATTTCTTTGACGTAATATGAATTAGTTATCAAGTCAGTTATGAACGTGGTATAATGCAATTTCTGATATAATCTGACAGATTATATTTATTCTTCGAAAAGAAAGGTTATGTTTTCCAATCAACAACAGAATGCTTTTGCCTTCTAATATTTATCTCTTTCTTTTATCAAGTTGTTTTTCGAAAAGCATAGTTTCAATTATAGGTGCATTCCGAGCCGTCTTTAAACTTTAAAGGGGCGCAAGGTCGGACGACCGCCCTGGGTACTAACAGCTTAGTGGCGGAAAATACGCAAAGTATTTGATGATCTGAGGTTAAGACCTAAAATCCTTCATTCTAAGATCCGATGAAAAAAATATCTTTCAGGGCGGAGGAGTAGTACTTATTAGAAGAGCTTTAGTAGCCACGGGGCGCCAGGGTTATTAAAACTTTCCCTAGAGGCACGTTTTCTGCCTCAATAGTATGCAAACACATCCACTTTGGTTTCCGATTCTGAAAATCCCTTCTACGTGTCCTCAATTTCTTCATGATAATAAAAACTCTCATTTGCTATCTGGTTATTAATTGATGATTATCTCTAAGCAAATTCTCGAAATTTAGTACACTAATCAGAATGTACGTGTATAGCCAGGGGAAAATATTGGAGCAGCTTAAGGGCGCGAAATTTTCCCTGGCTGAGGGCGCACCGGCCCTCGGGCCGATGGGCCGGCGGGCCAGTCCGAGCCTGCGCCGTTCCATTCGTCGCCGTTGTTCTGCGTGCATAACCTCTGGTGGTCACAATTTTGAACATTTATTGTGATTACATGTTAATAAATATGCTTTGGTAACATAATCCTAATTTGTGTCTTTTTACCTCGTATCACAGCACACAATGTGTGGACATGGTAAACTGAACTGTGCTCAGGAGTAGAAATTTCAAACCCCTCTCCCCAGAAACTTAACCACGTCTAACGATTCAGATTTTGGGCTGAAAATTTAAGTCTAAGCTTTAGAAAGCATTTAATGAGACACAAAAAATAACGGTATAAAATAGTTGTTCGTTACTCCAAAGTCTAAAGCGCCCTCTATCGGAATTTTTTGAAAATTTTCTTTAAAATTTATTTTCAAGAAAATACTGACATAAAGAATAATTTTAGCAAAACGCGGCAGTAGTTAGAGCCTAATCTACGACACAAAGATCGGGAATAACTGATTTTTGTTCTGGGGGGAGAAGGGTTTCAAATTTCAAATTTCAGTTTACGCTACTTAACTACTCGTTAGGACTCAGATTTTTAGATCAAAATTTAAGTTTAAGTCTAAGCTTTCGAAATCATTTAAAGAAATACAAAAAATAACGTTAAAAAATAGTTGTTTGTTACTCCAAAGTCTAAAGCGCCCCCTATCGGCATTTTTTGAAATTGAACTTTAAAATTTTATTTCAAGAAAATACTGGCATAAAGAAAATTTTTTGCAAAAACCGCAAACGAATCGACCAATTTTTCCATGTTTTATAATCATTTGAAATTTCGGACCCTAAACTTTAATGCCCCCTATCTCCTTGGGAATACGTCTGGGACCCTTAGTCTCCTATTTAATATTATTTGTCTTTAAGTGTACTATAACCCCTTAAAGTTCTGCCCATCTTTTATGAATCACCCTGTATATATTAATTATAATAATTTACACATAAAAAACACTTTTTGGGGTCTCGTATAAGAGATAAATGCTACCAAGCATGCAATTTCATCCAAGATAATTTAATTAAATCTGTAATTAACTATTTTAGTTAAATAAAAAACATACATTAGAAATAAATATATGAAAATATCTTTTTATATCATATTCTTGCAAAATAAATAAATCTAGCTCGCTATTTGCTTTTATTCCACTTATTAGTGTTAGCCTGGTCATAAAATTATTTATTAAACATAGATAATATACACACACACACATATATATATATATATATATATATATATATATATATATATATATATATATATATATATATAAACTTATTGCAAAAATTAACCATTGAAACAGAAATAACTGACCAAATGCAATGAAGTTATTACCCCAAATAGCTATGTCAAATTACACATTATAAAACATAGTCCTAACAAATGAAGTATTTATTCTAAAAGTGAAACACAAGTAAAAAAAAAAAAAAACACAAATGCAAGCTTATAATGTAATTTACTTTTTCAAGGGCTGGGAAACCACATTATAAGCAAAGAATGATTGTTTTCTGTAACTGTCACAAGCTTAAAGCCAAAATTTTGTGACAATTCCAAGCCCTAACAATCATTGGAAAGAAATTGAAAAAAAAAATAAAGGATACCTTTGAAAATAGAATACTACAAATCAAACGGAAGAAAATAAATCCATTTATAAACAAATAAATACAAAGGAAGACAAAGAAAATCTATCAAAAAACTTAAAAAAAAATTACTATGAAATTTTGTAAAAATGAGCATTTTATGACTGTGACAATATTGCTAAACCACCAAATCAAAATGTTAATTCAAAACTTCTTTGTAAATTTATTTATCAAAAAGTAAACACTCCAATTATGCTCTTTCAATACTCTGTTTTGTTTCGTTATTGAAAACTGATTCAAGGGAGGACAGAACTGATAAAGACTATTGCTACGTCATGTCATCCCTTTGGCCAATGAGATATACACATTTCAACCTGCCGTCGACTAACCCAGAGTCGAATAACCATGCCCGTGAAGTTAACGAAGAATTCGGAAATATCAACCGGCAGTTAGATTCGCGAACCTGGGGTTACTCAACTGAGAGTTGAACGGGAAGTTGAAGGTTGGTGGTGAATTGACCGGTAAGAGACATTGGAGGTAAGAAAGCATGAAATAAAAAAGCTTTTGTTGTCCAAACCCTTTGAAAATTTTACTGGTAATAAATATAAAGGTTTTACAGCCTGTGTAAAAATCATGTCAGAAATATTGTCATCTGGTTGTAAAATAAATCTGTTTTCTTCCCCAGAAACCGACCCTTTTTCAAATTCTATAGAAGGGGAGAACTACTCCTTTTTCCCATTTCCCTTTCCAGCCTTCAAAAAAAGTGAAATGGCATCCCTCCCTTTCCCTTTTGTTCACCCCTCTCTCAAATCAAGCAGGTGGAAGAATGGATACTCCCTCCAGGAAAGGGGAATAAAAATAGAATGAAGAAGAATTTAGAAGGATTATTTTCTAGGGGTAGGTTTGTGAGCCGTGAATGCCATTAGGCGAACTATTTTTCCCTCAACCCTCTTGATTCTTCTTAATTCTATTTCCTGTGTTATTCACACTTAAAAAAAGTTGAAAAATGCGCATGAAGATCGAATTTGCAATGAAAATTTAAGACTTTTGCTTCTCGCTTTAAATATATACATAATTGTTATGTTATTTAAAAAGAAGCAGAAAAAGTACAAGAAAAGAAATCAAATAGCCCTCTAAATAATATTGTCTCATTTTAAAATGAATTAGTAGCCATATTCTTTCAAAATATTAAAATTACGCAAAACAAAAATGTTTTTTTTTTTTTAAATATTTCACAACAAAATATACTAGAACATTATCTTAAGTGTAATTTTAATTTCAAACGGAAAGAGGAAACGTTGTTGTAACTGTTTAAGTGTTTCTATTGAAAATTTCACTATTAAATCAGTGTAAAAGAGTGGTCCACTGTGCCCTTTTAGGAGGTGTTCCAGTGTACCCCATGTAGACATGGTATAAGAAAATGTTTCAAAATATTTTATTTGATTTAAAGCCGCAAATTGTGCATAAAATTACCAATAAATAAGTGTTTTTCGTTAAACTTCGTTTATTTCACCTATACGTCTAAACTTTTTTAGCCAAAAATTTTAAAGAAGCAAAATTATTTTTGCAGTTAAAAACAACATTCTTCTAACATGAACAAAACCTGCTTTGACCATATGATTTAAAGCTCAAAATTAGTGATGGGAGTATTCGAATTCAAAATGTCTGAGGTCTCGATTCAGCCAAGTTCTCGAGTGATCTCGATTCGCACAAAAGTATTCGAATACAAGCCACCTGACATTTGTGTCGCAGACGAAAACGAAAACTGCGGTTTTCGACTGTATTCAGTTCTCATAGCTCAAGTTTTCTGTTTTCATAAACTGCGTCAGTGAATGTTTGTATTCAAATTAGTGATGGGAGTATTCGAATACAAAATGTCTGTGTTCTCAAGTGGTCTCGGTTTCAGACAAGAGTATTCGAATACAAGTCACCTGCAGAGACCTCGCTAAGGGGGGGGACGGGGGGGGAGCCTCCCCCCCCCCAAACGTTTGTGAATGCTATTACACTTGGCAAATTTACAAACTCTTATTTGGCAAATTTGCATAAAACTTTAATAAAAACTATAATATACTCTCTATTTTTAATGGACTTGTCAAAAGTTACAAATCTAATTGGGAATATTATTAAACTTGTTGAATTGGCGAGAACTATTTATTTTTCCTTTTCAATGAGTTGGCAAATACTGAAATTTGACTTGGCAATTTAAGGTCCTCTCCCCCCCCCAATAAAAAGTCTTAGCGATGACACTGGTCACCTGGCATCTGTATCGGTGACGAAATCTGCGGTTTTCGACTGTATTCAGTATTCAGTCCTCATATCAGGAGTTTTCTGTGGTTTCATAAGGTGCGCCAGCGAATGCTAGTATTCAAATACTCGGCGCTGTTTGAGACTTTTTTCTCCGGAATTTTGCGGCGGTTAACAGGATGATCAGCGCTCTTTTAGTTTTGATATTTAGTTTTATTTTTTCAAGCGTACAATCAATTCAACTAATATATATATATATATATTTTAGTTAAATCCATCATATGGATTTTAATTTAAGAAAACGATTATAATGAATAACATTCTGTGAGTTTGTATTTAAGAAACGTAAATATAATTTTTTTAATTCATTTTTTAAAAATTTTACGATTAAAATAATTACTCATAGTGGAAAATAAAATTGTACGTTCGTAAAAAAGAAAAAAAATTCTTGATTTCGCTAATTAAAGACAAATTGCTTAATTTTACGGGCTTATGCAGGGGAGAGCCGGTTCTTCGCCTTCTAAATCTTAGAAAATAATAAGATATAACTTGCAATACTGAGAGACATGGACGTCGGAAGAATTATATTTTGGGACGGGCAAGATTTTGGAACACGTGTGGCAATGGCCCACAGTCTAGTCTGCTTTTAAAATTGCAGAATATAAACAGGAAATAATCTAAACTAAGATTTTTTTTTGTCAGAGTTATCATGCAAAACAATTTTTAAACATATCAACATATAAAGCAATAAAAGAATTTATCAATTAAGAAATACTAAATATAGATTTTTTTTTTTTTTTTTTTTTACCAACATGTTTTTAAAAAAGAAATTGAAGCAGTTTTTTTTTTTTCCGTCAAAGAGCTTTGCCACCCTCAATCCTTTTTTTAAGATAAGTTTGAAACACATGAACATTAACAGGAAAACAAAATTAAAAAATCCCTGACGCGGCCTACAAGCACAGGTAGATTTCGAAGACGCAGACCGTGGGGCGCCTGTTTGTTGGGAATTGCGGAAGAAATTACCTTTTTGCCATGATGTGGCATTTGGAAACGCCCACTTCGAAACCTAACTTGTTTGCAGGCGGAGCCATTGTTTTTGTTTTAATTTTTTTTTTTTTTTTTTTTTTTTTTTTTTTTTTGGTTATAAGGGTTGGTCCTATAAAAAACTTGTCAATATAAAAGTTTTAGATAATATTAAGAGATTTTATAATAAATTTAAGCGGATTTGATATCTTCAGAATTGACGAAGTTATGAATTTTTTTTTCTAAAACCCCCTCTTCCCCCCCCCCTGGGGCCATTTTTAATGGTATCAAAATCTGTCATACATAAATTTTCGGCCCTTTTTCTAGAAGTAATAATAACTTTAAACGGATTCGATACGTATCATAATTAAGAAATTATGGGGGGTTTTCTGTTTTCACAAAAAGCCCCCTCACCCCCTTCCTTGGTTAGATAGATAGATAGATAAAGTTTTGAACTGGGGGTGATTTTGGGTTCTGGGAGTCATGATCGGCGTAGATCTTCAAAAAATTTTCAAAAACTCCAACTTAGGGGAGAATGTAATAGGTAGTATTTCTTATGAAATCTACCTAAAATTATCTTACCCTGGGAGGGGGTGGTGTAGGGTTCAATGGGATAGAGTCATCCAGACAAAAAATTCTTGTTTTTTTTTTTCTCTAATAACAATCGTAATATTTCTATCAAAACTCAAAAACATTAAAAAGAAAAGAAATTGTTCTGTAGCTGTAAATTATAAAACGTTACCATAAACAAAAGAGTTGCGTTTGTACGAAAATTAAACATTTCATTTGCTGAAAGAGGCGCTACTCATACTTTTCTAATAGACTGATGTGAATCTGACACGTGATCATAAAAAAAGGCAAACGATTTTACGTAGAATAAACATTCGAAGAGTGAAACAGGCGAAATGTCGTTCCTCATTTATTAGTTTGAAGGAAGTCAGGAGTAGTTTTTAGTGCTACTACATTTGAATACAATGAATCGATTCTGATTTCGATTCTGAAAAGTTTTCGAAAACTAAGGTATCGATTCTTAAAAGATCTCGAATCGGCCCATCACTACTCAAAATATTTTTTACTATACTGCCATTTATGAGTCATACATGAAGTTAAAACAATGTAAATAACAATTTATAACACCTTGTAGTAATAATATACTTATTTGAATTGCTAAAAGGCGCAAAACAAAAATATTATAAGCAGTAAAATAAGTTTTATTAGACTGTTGACATGTTTCGGCTCAATCTGATCCATTATCAAAACAAATAAGAATATTCTATAATTTAATATTTATTAATTCGAAGATTTAAGAATTAATATTTAATTAATTATAATTAATTAAATTCATAAGATGTATTCCTAAGATGTATTTATTTGTACCTTTCAAACAAGCAATTTCATTCCAACATAGAAGTACGCCCAATTTTTATGAACTTTAAAAGTATTTACAAAATTTTGGGACGCCAGATCAGAGATCTGCACGGGCCGGAATTTCCAGGCCCAGGCCTGTCCCGATCAATACAAAAAAATTATTGGCCCGGCCCGGCCCGGCTGGTGTAAAACAAGTGATTGGCCCGACCCGGCCTGGTATAAAATCTGAAAATTCGGTCCGAGAACGGCCCGGCCCGTGAAAACAGATTATTGGCCCGGCCCGACCAGGCACCGTGTAAAAGTTTAAAGTATGGTCCATGTCCGGCCCGATATAAAAGCTAATGTTCTGCCCAAGTCCGACTGGCTCGTAAAAAACAAAATACTGGCCCAGATTGCTAAAATCTCGGACCGAGCCCATCCCGATAGGGAAGCTAAAAGTTCGGCCCAAGCCCGGTCGGTACAAAAACTTAAATACTCCTGCCCAACCCGACTGAATTTCTGAAAAACATGTCGATATTTCCGAAGCAACATTATTCTACTATTACACAATTACTATACATAGATTTTATTTTCAGGTTATGATCGAAATACAAAATAACAACAATTTAGTGACCATTTAGACAATTACGTACATAAGCATTGATTTTAAAAAATGACTAAGACAATTATATTCAAATAAATATTCAGCAATAAGACAGTCAATTTAGTTTAGAAAGATTAAAAATAATGCAAAAGAAAAAAAGAAAACAAAAGAAAAAAAGAAAAAAGAAAAGAAAAAGAAAAATAATACGTAAAATTATGCAAATGAAAAAACGTATTTCAAAAATATATCTCTGTTGTTTTTTAAGCCGAAGTAAATTTCTAAAGATTCTTTTAAACAAATGTTCAAAATCTGTATAATTTTTACAAAAATAAGTACCTAAAATGGGCTCAGAGAAAGAATTTAGAAATATGTATAGGCCTGAAACCCCAGTGTGGCCCGAGTCAGATGTTTTCATCGGAATCAAGCCAGACGAGGCCTAGACTTCCTTATTCCCGGACTGGGCTGGGTCCTGATTTAATATTTTCAAAAACTGTGGCCAAGCCTGTTTTTCTTTTACTTTTTAGCTCACGGACTATCAAAGCATGAGAGCTAATGTGCCCTCAAATTCTGTATATACGTAAGGCGATAACTCTTGATAAACATAATTGATTTGCTTCAAATTTTGGATATAGCTTCTGAAGATATAGCCCAGTAGAAGTAAATACCAGGCCCGGCCTGAGTTTTCAAAATAAAGTAAAGCCAGGGCCCGGGCCGGAAAGTGTGAAGAATAGGCCCAGCCCGACCCGAGCCTCCGAAATGAAAATCGGCTCGAGCCCGTGTAGACCTCTACGCCAGATACGTTACATCTTGTCACATATTACTACGTTCAAATTTATAGCTGCAATGAAGTGAACTAACATCCTGAGCAGATGTATAAAGAAACATTTTAATAACAGCGACACTGTGATATTTAATGACGCCTCTGAACACATGTAATACTAAACTTAAATTAGCAAAGAACAGTTTATGGATAAAAATCCTTCTATAGATTTCAAAATATACTAGTAAATCTGAGATCAGGAGCCTCAACGTCAGCTCTAAAAGTCATTGTTTTTTAATCCCATTTTTCATATTATTTAGCATCTTACAATCCGCAATTTACTTTTAGGTAGCTTTCAATACAAAAAAGTATAAAGCTACCTATTGCAGCCGTTCGGAGGAAAGCAGTTCCGGAAAATTTCGATATATTTTCACCGATTATGACCCCCAGACCCCAAAACCACCCTCCGTTCAAATGTTGATTTATATATATATATATATATATAAAGTAAATATATTTACCAATTTGGCTTCATGTTTACATAAATCTGTTTATAAAAATATAATTATCAATTATCTACATCGAATAAAATACTTATGCTCAGATATAAATAAAAACAAAAATATTAGATTTATTCGAGATCAAGTAAAAATATATGGATATCCAATTTTTATGATAAATTCAATCATCAACTCTTTTAAATAACAATTATTATATCATTTAAATATAAACACGGTATGTAATAAAATTTTGTTTTAATGTGCGATAACATATAACAATAGATATATAATATTACAATTATAACATACATTAATACAATTATAACATATTAGGAAATTTAATATTTGATTGAACATTATATACACTTTGTATAGTATGTGATTGTGCGTTGCCGATCACACATGTTTAGGGTGTTATTAATGTGCAGTTTTCATACATTTATAATTTAACTTATACAATAACACATAAAATTATACATGGATAACATTGGTAATTATAACTCACAAACATATCTATTTGCAATATATACAAATATATATATAGTTTTTTATTTTTTATCTATGAAATATCAAATTTAACATGTATTTTAATTAATGCATTACATTAACTTGATTGTAACACAGTAGTATTACATATAATTATCAATTTTATAAATTTTGAGATAATTTGAATTGTTTATGAATTATTTAATTTGATATTAAAATTAATCTATGAAATCTAAAATATAATTAAGTATTAGTATAAATAATACATTAATTATTTAATATCAAGTCTAAAATATATTTAAGTAGTAGTAACAATAACATTAATTATTTAATTATAAGTCTATAATATATATCAGTAGATTAATACAGCTGGCAGCAAAACACATTTTTTTTAAAAATAATATCTATTTTACATAATATACTCTTATTAAGTATATATGAAATGCTGTGCAGGATGAATAAATTCTGTGTAGATTTATTCATATTGTAAGATTTTATTCGAATTTAATGTAAAACTATTAGGTAGTATTGTTTTTTTTTAAATTTATTTATATAATTAAATCTAATGAAATGTATATGTAACTAATAAAGTGGATATGCAAATAGATATTAATTATGAATAATTATAACACCAACAGATGGCGATACTTTACGTGTCAGGTAGATATGATAATATTATTAATATTATTTTTAATTTAACTATAGAGGGAGTTATTGCTTGTATATTAATTTTACTTTCAGGAATTAAAATTAGATGGAGTAATTATATATTCACGGATATAATTTTGTTATAAGTGTATTATCACCAGAATAATTTTGTGTGTTTTTGAATCATTTTGTGTTGGTGTGTCATCGATGGAGTTGTGTTTAAAAAAAATGTGCTATCAACTTGTCTTTCAAATCATTTCTCTCAACACGATTGTCAAAATTATGTGCGTGCCATGTGGACGTGGATATTATACAGAAGTTTCTATATTTTGTGCATTCAGGATAATTATTGTGAGTAAAAATATTTTATCTACAATTTAAAGGATCTAATTTCCAATATTATTTCAAAAATGATATCTAGTGGTAATTTGGTGAGGTGATTTTTAATGTTTTTGGGATCATCGATGTAAGTGATTTATATTATATATTCTTAATGGTTTTTTATTTCCAATTTAAATATTTCCAATCTTATTTTTTCCAATTGTTATCTGGTAATAATTCAGTATACTTGGTTGATTCTACTGTTCTTAGCATCATGCCAGTAGAATTATGAAATACTGAATTATTTTTAAAACACATGTGGGTGCAACCAAGCTGACGAGTACATCTACATATGTTTTTTCATATCCAATTCTTGTTTGTTCTCTTGTGGTACAGTTTTCCATTGTATAATGTTCATATTTGATTTATTAATCCATTTGTGTTTACTTAATAGCAACTCCAATCTATAATTTTTTTCCCTTTCTCTCTCTTTCTTTTTTAAATATTATTCAGGTATGAGTAAATTTGGCCAATTACCATTGAAGCACATGCTATGGTAAAATTATGATTGCACATGTTAATTATTAGATATGTGGTATTCTGTTTACACAATATCATTATTTATCTCTTTGTAGATTAATGTAGAATGATATTGAACTTGATATGTATTTTGAAATTCATAGATATTATATATATATATATATATATATATATCTGACCTATGTCATACGATAACGCTCGTATTTATAAATCAATTTTGATGAAACTAATTGCGTGTATTAAGCTAACCAATGTCTTGACCGAGTTCGTTTGGCCAGCTTGGTCCGCCATTTTGTTTCAAGATGGCGGCCATTTAAAAATTTAAAACTAAAATAAATATACAAAAAAAATTAAAAATTCAAATTTATTTTTTAATTACGTTTTAGGACTTGATACAAGGATTCCAGAGCATTTTTTGGTTTACCTCTATCTTAAAAAATGGCTGAGATAGAGCAGTTTGAAATTCTAGGGTGGCTGACATTTTGAAACAAAACAGCACATTAACGCGATTACTCGCAAATTATTTTCTTTCATTGTTGTAATAATTTTCCCAATCATACGCATAAAACTATATATTCATATCCGTTAGCGCCAAAATTGGCGACATTGGCAAAATTGGCGACATTTGGCGAAATATCGCCAAATTTGGCGACCAAAATAAGTCTTCATAAATGCAGCCAATTTGGCTATTGCTCAATAATTTGGCGAATTTCTTATTCAAATTCAGTATTAACGAATCTTTTGTAAACGTTTCTTTGCATTTTAACTTGCTGTTTTCGTGTAACATTAGCTAAAATTTTAAAACGAAGATATAGGAAAGCTACCTTTTCCTCCCGGTACAGGCCGGAAGGACTTTTTTATATTATATACATATTTATAGGCATATAAAATACTTCGGAGGTTTCAGAAATGAGAAGCGTTAAATTAAACACAGTGTATGCAATAATATTCTGAAATTCTTATGAACTTCTTATTCATGTAACTTTTTAAATAAAAAAAATAAACTTGTATTAAAATAAATTCTTTATTTATGTCAATAGAATATAAAAATAATTTATTTTGATAATAAAATATTGCAGCAAAATAGTGCGAGTTTTTTTAATTTTATTATTTTGATATTCTTTGAAATAGGGTTGCTAAGCAACTAATAAATTAAACAGCAAAGTAAAAATAAGTTCATTTTAAAATTTGTAAAAAATATGAAAATAAAATAGATTCCCGAACAGATGCAAAAAAAAAAAAAAAAAAAAAAAAAAAATCCGATAATTTAAACAATTAATTTCTAAATTCTAATGAATGTATCAGAAAATTTTCAAAGCTATTGATATATTTAAAACCTCCATATCGAAAATTTAGCATTAATAATTTTACGTTTAAATCCATTATTCAAATGTGCGATTTTCATTTGAGTTAAAATTGAAATTTGAAAATCGCTTGCATTCCCACAACGAATGAACCAAATATAACCAAAAACTATACAGCTCATTCCGGGTACCTCACTAACATACCCACCAAAAATCAACCTAATAGGGCGATTTTTACGGCATTTATCGCGGAACAGACAAACAAACAGACAGACAGAAACCAAAAACTTTTCGCGTCTCCACAATGAACCTGAACTTACGTTTCGGCAATTATAAAATATGAAAAAAAAGTATATTTGTAATATATCAAAACAGGCAGCATAATAAAAGTTCCAGTGGCATAATAAAAAATAATTCCAGTGGCATAATAAAAAATAATTCCAGTGGCACAAAAATAATTTACCAAACTAAACAACTAAAATTAATATTAATTTAAATTATCAAAAAGGCTAATAACACTTACCATTTTTAGCAAGCGACTTAATCATAAATGCTTTACCTATATGGTGACGCTGTAACCCGTGGTTAGGCGCTAAATCTGTAACTAACATCGAAAAATTGCAACAATTTCTTGCGAGAATTCTGTACGCATGCTCCCTGGTTGCATGTAAAATTCTGAATGTCGTTTTTTCCTCCAAAATATTCTAAGCCAATAATATTTTTCTTGGATTTCTCCAAAGATCTCCTTCATTAAAAGAATCATCACGTGATAGTACTTTTAATTATATTATGAGACAAGGCTACCGAATTGTGAGTATCATAAATTTATGAGCTTATAATAAAGTGCTAACTGATATATAGAATATTTTGTCCCATTATAGAAAAAAAATTACATGATTAACTGAAATATTATAGGAAGATTTATTTGCTTACATTCTCAATCTCAATCATGGTTGTCAAATTTAGAGAATATATAAATCGTGAGTGTATATGTACCTAAATCATGTGTGGAATCTTAAATTATATCTAATGTCATTGTTAAGTGTAGCTAAATACTCTATATTTTAATAGGGTTTTAATGAAAAGTTTTTTTTCTTTTTCAAATTTATCGGCATACACAGTAGTGATCTGAATGCGGGCCCGTAAGTGTGGTATTAAAAAGCATACTTTAATAAACTTGTTAAATAATTACTTGTTAAAAAGTAATACATATTTGTTTAAAACTTAAATATAATTAATTTTACTTGAAAATGTTACTTAAAAACAGTGTTTGCAACTATTTCTTTGCTGTTCATTTTAAAAAACAGGACCTCTCCCTAGTATTTTTGACAGGCAGTACTCCTCTCATCGCGTGATAATATTCCAAATTAAAGTCATTATTTAAATGTTCACCAAAATAAACAACTAGAACAATCATACTAGTAATTCCTGTGTAGCAATCAAGTTGGCAATGAATTGCATAAATGTCACTGGAAATCACGAAACATCATATTTTTGACCAAAGTGTTACAAAAAGACAAATTTAAACGATGTTCAGAAACCTTCAAAATTTGACAGTACTATAAACGAGTCATACTGATTTCAAATACTCAACGATTTTTTTAAATATCCTTTTTCTAATCTTTATTTTGATTAGTTATTAAAAAATGTTTTGGGGATCACATTTTCGATCGGTACCACCGGTAGTCGAGAGGTTCTGCTCACAAAGCTGGTAGACGGGGGATACTGGGTTCGAATCCAATCGCACCGGTCGGCCTAATCGTTGGGAGTTTTCGGGGATTTCTTCGAACAATGTATTAGTTATCTTTGCGTAAATACTGGTTAGATTCCCTTAGAAAGACCCCCACGGGCGTATATCTCTCGTGCAGATAATCGGCCGTCATTATTTTACCAGCTTAAGGGAGAAGCCATTTTTCCAAATTAAATTATTCTATAAAGTAACATTGCACTTTTTAAATAAAAATTAAATTATTAAATTATTTTGAAAAATTCAATTCATTTTAAGCTCACAGGCTATCAAAGCCTGAGAGCTAATGCGCCCGCCGGTTCTGTATGTACGTATGTACGTAAAGCGATAACTCTTGACAGAAATAACCGTTTTGCTTCAAATTTTGTTTATAGGTTCATTGCGATAAGGCGCTTCCCTGATTAGTTTTGGGGGTTCATTGATTAAGTATAAAGGGGGGAAAAGGGGGCTAACCCCCCTTAATTTAGATAAATGGGTTTATCATGCAGAATTATCCGATTTTCTTCAAATTTTGTATATAGGTTCATTGTGATAAGGCACTTCCCTGATTAGTTTTGGGGGTTCATTGGTTAAGTACAAAGGGGGGGGAGGCGGTGGCTACCCCCTCCTTAATGTAGATAAATGGGTTTTTCATGCAGAAATATCCGATTTTCTTCAAATTTTGTATATAGGTTCATTGTGATAAGGCGCTTCCCTGATTAGTTTTGGGGGTTCATTGGTTAAGTATAAAGGGGGGATACGGGGGTCTAATCCCCCCCTTAATTTAGATAAATGGGTTTTACGTGCAGAATTATCCGATTTTATTCAAATTTTGTATATAAGTTCATTGTAATAAGGCGCTTCTCTGATTAACTATGGGAGTTCATTGGTTAATTATAAGGGAGAGAAGGGGGATGAGCCCCCCCTAATATGTTGTCGATTTGTTTAATTTTTGGAGGGGCTTATTTCAAATTCTTTGAAACAAGAGTATAATATACAATTAGTGTGAATAGCCTGTGAGCTCAATGCCCTCAGTTTAACTGGACAGTTTTCTTTTTATTTAAATAATAAACTACATAATAACACAAAATGTTCCTCCCATTAATATTACAAGGAACATTAAATTTCCAATACATGCAAGTGACTTGTCGTTTATCCAACCTTCTGTCGTCGCCAAGGAAGTAAGAAAGGGGCTCAGGGGCAGGGGTTCCCCATTCAAATGAATTTCTAAACGATTTTTTAAAGTCGCGTTATCTGTCCCAAGGACTAATGTTTTCTGTCTAAAAATGATATTTCTGAACATAAAGAAACACTGTAAATCGTGGGTTTCAAACTGGTGGACTGCTTCTTGCCAGTATTTCCGTACAATACTCTTCGCTTTATTCTGCAATTAAACAGGCTGAACATGTCATAAATTCTGCGATTAAATAAGGCGAATATTTTTGTACGGAAACAGTGGCAAGAAGCTGTCCGCCAATTTGAAATCCATGTTATAAATATTGATTAGATTTCTGATTAGTAGACCTGCAAATCAAGTGCCAAAGCAGCCATACTTTTATTTTCAAATAATTTTACATAATATTTGAGACATTTTGAATTTCTTTTTTAATTCACTTTTGTTGGGGTATTTGATAAAGTGATAAATAACCAAAAGAATGAATTTTGTTGATATTTGAAAAGAGAACAATTTACACCATTATCAATAAATTAAATTAAATAGAGAGATGCACTAATCGAAACACACCAAATAAATTTTGAATCACTAAAAATTAATTAAGTCAATGAATAAATTTATAAAAAGGGTATCAACAAATTTCTCATTCATCACAATACCTCTTATACCCAACAAGTGGTTTGGCGGATTGGAACATTGTTATGGTAACAAAAATAAAAAATCATTAAAACTTTATAGGACAGATTTTGAATAAAAAACAAACATAAAAAAGGGTCCTGAAATCCTTCCAAAATTTGAAAGGCACAAAAAAGGGAAAGAAGTTAATTAAAATAGGGAAATAGATAATTAATTAAAGTTACAAAACATGATCATATCAATGTACCAGTTTGCCAGAACCATGCGAGTGATTTTGTATAGTGGATAGTACCATACCAAGAAAAAACTAGGTAGAACAATTTTCTTTTAATAAGAAGTTGTAATTACCTTAAATGCAGCTAATAAACTTTAAGAATTAAACATAGTTAGTATTAAATTTTTCTTTTACATTCATCTTCAATTCTTTTACTTCAATTAAGAGCAGGTTAAATTTACTTTATTTATTAAATCTTTTTCTTTATAGAAGAAAATAAAAGTACTTCACAATATTTTAAAGAAGCAATTCAATATCTAAAGAAAACCAAATTAATAAACATTTTCAGAAACAAATCAAGAATTTAAATTTACTTCATTAATTTTAATTCTTTTAATAAGAACAATTTAAATTTTACTTATATTAATTGCATTGATAAACGAAATTAAATAGAATCACACTCATAGTAAAACTAAGTTTAGCAAGAATTAACTATTTGGTAAATATCTGCTCTGGTTATTCTGAATGATTAAACAAAACTCATTATCCTTCAAACAGTAAAATTAAGTAAAGGTTTAGTAAAATAAAGAATGAACTTCCATAAAGTAGTCAAACAGATGAGAGACTAATCAATAATATGAATTTGAGTTTATTAATTAATTAACAAGTATATTAATTAAAACATCGCATGTATATCAAAATCTTCTCATTGTAAATACATAGAAATACCCCAAAAATAACATTTAATCAGTAAAAAAAGGAAATAGTTACCAAGAACTCATTGGCAGGTTCGACACTCGAAGTATTGGGGCCTACTAGCCTTAGCAAACAAGTCATTAGTGTCCCAGGATTGACAGTCTTATCCTTATAAATATTGGGCACTACTCGAAGAAATTTCAGGCAACTCTGAATATCTACGTAATCTTGTCTTTTCCATTACACAATATGGAGCTAGAAATCAGCTATATGATCTTTCCTTAAAGATGGTTGTCAGCGCAGAAAGGTGGGCCTCAGCGTCGAAAGGTGGGCCTCAGCGTAGAAAGATGGATCTCGGCGTTGAAAAATGGTCGTTCCTTCCTCTCATTTTTTAGCGACTGCCATAACAAAAAGGTGTCACTAACCAACGGTGACGATAACAGCTGTCTACTTCAGGCTCAAAACTCTAAAATGCTCACTCCACGATTCACGACTTAAAGGTAACAACTTCAGGTCCAAACACCAACAGGTGTGTGTTCATCTTAATGCAGTATTTCTAAACCAGGTCCAAACATTAACAGACGCCTACTGATCTTAATACAGTATTCTTAGCCATCTCAGTTTTCGGTGAGAAATCTAGGTTCAGTCTAGATTCGCATCTTTTTTTTTAAAACCGTCTAGCTCTTTCCTCGGTCCATACTCCAATGCCTACAAAATCCTATGGTCACCAACAGGAAAACTTTTTAGGGGGGGGGGGGGGGGCATACGCCTTCCCCGAACCTCACAAACACACCTTCGTCAGTTACATCCTCCCGCGCTAAACCATGCCAGGGGAAAACAAGAACGAAAAATCATGCGTCAAGCATATATTATGTAACACTTTCCAACGCTTCCAAAATAATTTTACAAATCATTACCGTTTAATAAGCTGATAGACAACATCTACACTGTAAAAAAAAATTCGGAAAAGTTTCCGGTAGGAATAGGATTTCCAGTTGCCCGTATAGTACAGGAAACTTTTCCGAAACAACACGGAAAAAAAAACGGAAAAAAACGAAAGTTTTTTCTTTCCGTCAGGAAACTTTTCCCGTTTGATTCAGAAACTAATCTTTAGACACAGAATAAATTCCTGGGTCTTACGGAAATATTTCCATTCACATAAAGAAACGTTTTGGAAGAATGGAAGAATAGATAGAAAGTATTCCGTTTAAAAAAGGAAAACTTTCCATTCACATAAAGAAACGTTTTGGAAGAATGGAAGAATAGATAGAAAGTATTCCGTTTTAAAAAGGAAAACTTTCCATTCACATAAAGAAACGTTTTGGAAGAATGGGAGAATAGATAGAAAGTATTCCGTTTTAAAAAGGAAACTTTTCCGAATCAGTCAGTAAACTAATCTTGAAAAAATTAAAAATTCCTATGTAGAATAGAAACTTTTTCTTTGCTTTACGGAATTTTTTTTCATTATGATCGGAAAATTTTCTGTATTGTAAACTTTTGTTTTGAAGAGTAGGAACATTAACGGATGAAAATATTGCTTTTGGACACTGTTTTGATTTCCTTTTATCTCAATTAAATATTACTAAGAACTTTTTTGAATACATACACACATTTCGTATCATAAAATGCATTTTGTTATCATAAAATGCATTACATGTAATGCATTTTATGATAACAAATACTTAAAATGTGTGTATGTATTCAAAAAAGTTCTTAATAATATTTAATTGAGATAAAAGGAAATCAAAACAGTGTCCAAAAGCAATATTTTCATCTGTTATTGGTCCTACTCTTTATAACAAAAGTTTCTTTACAATACAGAATCAGCTTGAAATGTTATTTATTTGTTACAAGTATACTGATGCGCTCATGGGTATAATATAACTAAATATTCAGATGATGCTAAACCAGTGTTGAATTCAGAGCCTTTTCTGCGGCTCCGGCGGGGAGGGGGGAGGAATTATATATTTTCTTTTTGGAAATTGCACTTTTTAACCATTAAAAGCATAATATCTCAAATCTTCTGGGGGGGGGATTTCAATGTTCCAGGGGGGTCCCAGCGGGCCACCCCCTGAATTCAATACTGTGCCAAACAACTGTTCAATATTACTAAAAAAAAGGGACAAGCCTGTATCCTAAAAAAGCTCAAATTTATTCCACTGGGTGTAGCACGAAACATGTTCTATGCATATGAGGTGTATGCAACTACTTTGAAGTTTATTGTTGCTGGAAAGAATTTCTATAGCTATATTTCTAAAACAAAGGACATACAAAACCTATCTTTTTAAATCATAATATTGCCCCACCCCTCCTTAAAAAACAGAAATAGCCATATTTGACTGAAAATTATCTTCTTCCAATAATAGGTTTTAAAAAAATAAGCTTAGGGGGTCGTCATCATTCTTAAATTGTACCAAACTCCAACTTTTCAATACATACACCTAATTTTGACGTTATACATTTTTTTTCTGTAAATTTCTCCCAAGGATACGAAACAAGAAATCACTTGGTCAAGTGGTTTAAGAAATATGAAGGTTTAAAATTTGGAAGTCTTAATGTGAAATTAATTTGCAATTGATGAAAAACAAATTGCAATGCGGGTAGCTTTTTAAGCGTAATTCAAGAACTACTTGACATAATAATTTTGGATTCGCTTATTTGAAGATTTTCAAAATCTATTTGTTAAAATTGTATAGATGATGTTTAGTTCTCTCTTATAAAAAAAAAAAAAAAATGTATTTTTAAATTCATTTCAAAAATGAAAAAAAATAACCTATGAATTTTTAATAGAGGTGGATTTCTGGAGGCTTCAAATATGCAAATCCAAAATCACAGATAGTTGGTAAGTAGTTTTTGAGTTATGCTTAAAACATAGAATTATATGAGACTTATTTCTCAATTTATCAATGTATTTATCAATGCTGTAACTATTTGAGTTTTCACGATAGTTCACTGGTCTTTTTATATGAGTTGCCCTATAGTATTGCTATCAAATCATAACAAAAATGTTTGCTGTAGTTTGCGCATGCGCAGTTAAAATTAATTTCATAAAAATACCTATATCTCATCAAATATTCAATATATTAATATTTTAATCACAGTATACTATTTCTACGATTCTTTGTCAAGTTTTTGGAAAGTGGTGTTAAATTTGGCTGAAAACTCTGCATGTTATAAAAAAAACTTTTGAATTTTTCACAGAAACGTTAATATATTCACGAATATACATGCTATACTTACAAAAAATGCACACAAATGTTGAACAGAACCTTACATAGTCATTTACTACAGTGACAGACCATTTTTAGCATTTTTCGTTACTTGGGTGATCGAAAATATTATTTTATTATTAAAGTTATTATCCCCCCCCCCCCATAGTTGTCCTCGCGATAAAATATTCACTGAAAAACATCAAGTCAAACATGTTCTTTACATCCTCAAAGCTTAAGGGCATTCCGGGCATTTACTCACGAGTTTCAGTAAGATAATTGACGAAACGTCTGAAATCGGTCACTGCCCCTTAATTTCTGGACACCAGTGTAATATTAATAAAGTAAATCTAAAAACTTTTGAAGCCATGTAACTTATAAGAATATATATACAGAATTCAGCTAATCCTAATAAATAGCTTGATGATAAACAAATTTTAGAAGCCATGCAATTTGAAAATGTACAAGACTTTGAACTTGAAGCTCAACTGAAAATTATATAACAAAAAGCCTTGCTAAATGAAAATCCTTTTTAAAAACAGGGTTCGTGATTTTACTTATTTATTTAATCAAAAAATCATATATGTTTTTAATTATTTAAATCAGCTATTTTTTTTTAATTCAAAATACAATTTTAAAATTATACATTTTACAGTAAAATAAACTTTACTAAATAATTAAAATTAACAATTAGAAGTGTCCATTTAAATATATTTGAAATTAAAAAAATATATAGAAACTCATTCACTTGGTTAAATTAAAATATTTTAATCATATAAATAGTTAAAAATATACAGTTTAAAAAAATGGAGCTACAGAAAAAGATTTAATTTAGAAATGTGAATTCTCTTTTACTTTTGAAAACATGAAATAAATAAAACAAATTGTCTTGTGACATCACTTATTTACAAAAACTGCAATTTAACAGATATCCTATTCTGTATAAAATACATATACCACCTTGAATTGCCCCTTTGATAAAATAAAAAGCATATGCACTCTGCATTACTAAAAGCTAAAGCTTTTTGTTCTGACCAAATTTCTTTATTCATTTAATGAATTTAGAGCATATATTAAACACACTTAAGATGGTCATGATTATATTTTATAAATTTCAATGGATATGAAAAAAATATTCTTTGTTATTAAAATGTTTGAAAAGAAACACCAATTTTCCAGCTTTATGAGTTCCTAAGCGATTACAGAGTTTACATCAGTGAATTAAAGTTTGATTTATTTGAATTTAAAATAAAAATAATTAAATCAGGCCTTTTTTTAAGATTTTAAAACTTTAGTTGTTTATGAGTTTACATTTGCAAGTAATTGAAATTGTATGAAAAAAAATATATATAACATTTCAAAGTATATTACTTACCATGCAATCTTTATTTTCCGAATCTTTCCATAAATAAATTACGTTGGAATATTGAACCATTTGTTATTTACATGTGCACAATGAAGTCATGAGATATCTACATAAATATCAATAAATATACTGTTGACTGACCTATATTCATTTTACTATATTTATGAAGTCTAGTTGCCTATAAAAATTTATGTATATTTAAAGTCAAAATTTTATCATCATTAATGACAAAGAAAGAAATGTTTGTGAGTCTTTTATTCTTCAATGGCAGATCACTTAATAGAAGAATATTAAAAATTACAAATAATTCAGGAAAAATATATAAAAAATAAGTGTATATTTAATAAAAAATCTGACTTCGCAAATGTGGTATGTGCTGTTTTTTTTTAACTTAAACTTAGTAAAATAAATCAATCGCATTTAATCTGCACAAACATTAAATTGCACATACTAACAAAATACTATTTAAAAAAATATATATAAGTTACTCGATTTTTTTTTCTGGCTAACTACAAAAGACAGAAAAAATAAAACAAACATTTATACTGAAAAATAACATTTATTTGCAACAAAACTATAAATCAAAATGTTATAATGAATAAAAATTACAGCAATACTGATATTACTTCCATTGACAGTTCTTGCCTTCGAATAGCTGCACTTAGTAAAAAAGTAGGCCTAGATTCTTTAATTTCTTCCAGGCCTTAATTGATTACACAATATGATGCTACCAAAACAAAATTGTCCTAGGACATTTCTCCGAAAAAACTGTCAAACCATCAATATTATTCGAGAACAGCATGATTTCCTTTCTTACATCATCATTCGCTATTAAGCAAGGATGATATGCTCTAGCTGGAATGCGACACTGATCACTGCAGTATTATCCTGCAATAATAACAATAATAATATTAATATATTTTTATTTTACTAATTTCTAGTGATCATGTATATTTAATGGGACAAAAACAGCACAACAGTAATGAATGATTAAGAGGACTCTTCGTCTTCAGCGATAAGTATTTTTAAGAGCATAAAATTTGAAAATTTTCCTTTCAGTAAAAATTTCAAATTTCATAAGTTTTTAAAATACTTAAAAATTAAGGAAAATTATTAAAATGTACAATTTAAAAATGTTAATTTAAAGATGCACATTGGACATCTGCTTCCTGCTGGTGAAAGCTATATTTTGATAATTGTATAAGGGAATTTACTACCTCTTTAAAATTTACATAGGTTACCATGGGATTTCACTTTCTGCATTAAATGAAAAAAAAGCGTGCCACAGTAATATAATAGAACTAGTGGGTAAGTGTGATCGAACATCGCTCAAAGGGTTTCGTTTAATATTCCTTTCAAAACACTTTGTTTTCTTTAATAAATCCAAATAAATTTCATTTAGCATCAACAACAAAAAAAACTCATGTTTTTTATAAAGTAAAAATTTACCGGTTCTGCATGAAAACCCATTTCTTTAAATTAGGGGTTTTTCCCTCTCTTTATACTTCACCAATTAAACTTCAAAACTGATCAGGGAAGCACCTTATCAAACTGAACCTATATACAAAATTTGAAGCAAATCGGATAATTCTGTATGAAAAACCCATTTATCTAAATTAAGGAGGGGAGATTAGCCTCCCGATCCCCCCTTTATACTTTACCATTGAACCCCCAAAACTAATCAAGGAAGCGCCTTATAACAATGAACCTATATACAAAATGTGAAGCAAATTGGATAATTCTGCATGAAAAACATATTTATCTAAATTAAGGGAGGGATTGGACCTTGTTCCCCCTTTCTGTACTTAACCAATGAACCCCCAAAACTAAACAGAGAAGCAACTTGTCACATTGAACCTATTTACAAAATTTGAAGCAAATCGGATAATTCTGCATGAAATACCCATTTATCTAATTTAAAGAGGGGGATTTGCCTCCCTTCCCTACCCTTTATACTTAACCAATGAACCCCCAAAACTGATCAGGGAAGCGCCTTATCAGAATGAACCTATATACAAAATTTGACACAAATCGGATAATTCTGCATTAAAAACCCATTTATCTAAATTAAGGGGGGATTGGACACAGTTCCCCTTTATGCTTAATCAATGAACCCCCAAAACTGATAAGGAGAAGCGTCGTATCACAATTAACCAATATAAAAAAATTGAAGCAAATCGGATAATTCTGAATTAAAAAAAAACATTTATTTAAATTAAGAGGGGGGATTGGCCCCCTGGTTTCCCCTTTATACTTAACCAATGAACCCCAAAACTAATCAGGGAAGCGACTTATCACAATGAGCCTATGTACAAAATTTGAAGAAAATCGGATAATTCTGCATGAAAAACCCATTTATATAAATTAAGGGGGGGGGATTAGCCCCCGTTCCCCCCCCTTTATACTTAACCAATGAACCCCCAAAACTGATCAGGGAAGCGCCTTATCAGAATGAACATATATACAAAATTTGAAACAAATCGGATAATTCTGCATAAAAAAACCCATTTATCTAAATTAAAGGGGTGATTGGACACCGTTTCCTCCTTTATACTTAATCAATCAACCTCCGAAATTGATATGGGGAAACGTCTTATCACAATTAACCTATATACAATATTTGAAACAAATCAGATAATTGTGCATAAAAACACATTTATCTAAATTAAGGGGGGGGGGGATTAGCCACCGTTCTCCTGTTTATACTTAACTAATGAACCCCAAAACTGATCAGGGAAGCGCCTTATCAGAATGAACATATATACAAAATTTGAAACAAATCGGATAATTCTGCATGAAAAACCCATTAGCCCCCAGTTCCCCCTTTATCGTTAACCAAAGAACCCCCAAAACTAATCAGGGAAGCTACTTATTAGAAGGAACCTATATACAAAATTTTTAGCAAATACAATAATTCTGCATAAAAAACCCCATTTATCTAAATTATGGGGGGGGGGAATTAGCCCCCGTTCCCCTCTTTATGCTGAACGAAATAACTCCCAAAATTAATGAGGGACGCACCTTATCACAATGAAGCTATATACAAAATTGAAGAAAATTGTGTAATTCTGCATGAAAAACCCATTTACCTAAATTAGAGGGAATTAGTCCCTGTTCCCTCCTTTATGCTTAACCAATGAACCCCTAAAACTGAGCAGGGTACCGCCTTATCAGAATGAACCTATATGCAAAATTCGAAACAAATCAGATATTTCCGCATGAAAAACCCATTTATCTAAATTAAGGGGATATCAGCTCCCCGTTCCCCCCTTTGTACTTACCAATGAACCCCCAAAACTAATCAGGGAAGCGGCTTTTAACAATGAACCTATATACAAAATTTGAAGCAAATTGGATAATTCTGCATTAAAAACCTATTTATCTAAATTAAGGGGGGATTGGACACCGTTCCCCCCTTTATACTTAAACAATGAACAACCAAAATTGATAAGGGGAAGCGCCTTATCACAATTAACCTATATACAAAATTTGAAGCAAATCGGATAATTCTGCATAAAAAACCCAATTATTTAAATTAAGGAGGAGGGTATTAACCACCGTTTCCCTCTTTAAACTTAACTAATGAACCTCCAAAACTAATGAGGGAAGCGCCTTTTCACAATGAAGCTTTATGCAAAATTTAAAGCAAATTGGGTAATTTTGCATGAAAAACCCCTTTATCTAAATTAGGGGGAATTAGCCCCCCGTTCCCCTTTATACTTAACCAATAAATCCTCAAAACTGATCAGGGAAGCGCCTTATCAGAATGAACCTATATACAAAATTTCAAACAAATCGGATAATTCTGCATAAAAAACCGTTTATCAAAATTAAGGGGGCTATCAGCCCCCTTTCCCTCCTCCTTTATATTTAACCAATGAACCTCCATAACTAATCAAGGAACCGCCTTATCAGAATCAACCTATATACAAAATTTCAAAAATTGAAATCGGATAACTCTATGAAAAACCTATTTATCTAAATTAAGGGGGTGGCGAATTAGCCCCCCTTTCTGGCTTTGACAGACTGGGAGCTAAAAAAGGTTTCTATTACAATGATATTTCGGGTTCTGTAGACTCCAAAAGTAGCAGAATTTTCAATTTTTGCCTTACCTCGGGTTCTGCAAACCCCAAAAAGCTGAGTGAAAAGACTGTATACTAAATGGAAAATATCAACGAGAGTTTTTAATTAAAAACAGTTTTCATCTATGCGGTATATAGTCCCAAAATAAAAATAATAATTCAGTTTATAAATTTAAAATCACATATAATTAATTTAATTTCACTTTGAATTGTCCAAAAAACAAGCTAGAGACTGAGTCAAGTCGGCCAGTTTTTTAGCGACACCGAATCCCCCCCCCCCCCCCAAAAAAAAAAAAAAAAAAAAAAAAAACGTGCCTGACTTATACTCAGACTCCACAGCCCTGGAAGAAATGATTGGATGAGGACGTATCACAAAAATTCTAAGCTTTGAGATTACTTAAGAGTAGTGCTTGGAGGGGCACGCAAAAATGCTGTGCCTAGGACTCTGAAGTTTAAAGTTGGGTTCTAGTGACATTTATGATTTATATGTTGACATCATGACTCTTTTGAACATTTTTTTTCTTGAAATTTGAACAGTATTAACACGTGCATTTAAATACATGACAAGATTTAGTTAAATGAAAGCAGAAATATGAAATAAAATCAAGTAAGAATTTTTTTTTTGCTAAAACACCACATTTTTTTTTTTTTTTTTAATGAATGAATGAAGAATTGAAGCTTTATATTTTTGAAGTAAAAAAAATTCAAGCCTTTTGAGGGTTTATTCTCCCTGAAACCCATTCAATATAATTTTTCAAGACATGAGCACGAAATAAAAATCAGAACAAAAAATTGTCTTCCTTTCCACATGTGACATGATGTTCAGCAGTGGAGATCTCCCCCATCCATCTCTACTGACAAAAATTCCCTGTTTGCTTTTTTTCTTTTTCTGTTTATTTTAAATTATTAGAAAAGATTAAATGTCATTTTTTATTTTCAAAATAATGTAAGAAAAATAAAATTTAGCCAATTAAACTTGAATATCCAGGGCGAGGCAGTTGATCTCTGCTGCCCAAGATGTAAGCTTCTGCATGCAAGCTTTTACAGCATGAATATAGATAATATCAACCTCAAGATATTCAGCATATTCAACTTTACGTTTGTTACAACTAAAATTTTGTCTGATATGCAAAGAATACTGAAATTTATTTTACCATATACCAATACAAATTTCATTATATCGTCCTAACATAAAGTTCTCAATTTATTAATTAACATTATAGAATTTAAAGGATTCCCCTTTTCAATTGAATTTTAATACACTACAAATAATTAGGAATGTAAAGAATATTCGACCACTATTCGGTATTCGGCTTAATGGGCCCTTTTGCCGAATATTGAACAGATATTCTGCCGAATACCTGTAGCCGAATATATTTAGATATATTGTCGAATACTTGCTTATTTGGCCGAATATTCTAAGATATTTGGTTAAATAAGTTCCAGAAAAAAAAAATGTGATTTTAAATATTTTTAACAAACAATATTAAAGAATGATATCTAAATACATTAATTATTATAAGAAAAATAAATCCTAATACTTACTCAATTTTAAAGCTTCATGACAACTTATATATAACTGTATATAATGAAATTAAAAAATATTTTTCTTGCTGCATATTTAGGCATCATATGAATTTAAGTAAGTATTGCAACATTAATTTATTTTACAATAAAATGCAAAATATATACTGCATTTAAAGTTTAAATCTCTCTCTCTCTCTCTCATCAGTGAATTAAAAAAAATTCACTTTATATCTATTTTTTTAATCTGATTTATAATGATGATAAGTTTCTTAAACAATAAAATTCATAAATATTAAAAACAAATATTTTACTGTCTTGTAAAAATGCTTAATCTTTCACAAATTAAATCATTTTTCTAGCTTTTAGTTTTACTTTTAAATAATAAATATATGACTATATAATTACTTTACTAATTAAAAATTAAACATTAGATGTTGATTAAACGAACTAATGAGTTTGATACATTGAAAAGAAAAAAACTATTACCTATACTGAAAAAACATTTAATGAGTTACTTCAAAATAACATACAGGGGTAACAAAATTATTTATCACTGTAAAGCCTGAAATTGTGATGCAAAAATAACTTTTCAGCATTTTCAGGAAGAAGTCTGTTTCGTTTGGTTTCATATATATTACCAGCTTCAGAAAACAAACGTTCACTATATACCGTGCTTACATACATTCAGCTGTCATGATTTTGGAACACTCAAACAAAAAATTTATTTCAATTAGTCCTTAATTTAATTTTTGATTTTAAAATTGGAAAAAAAATAAATAAACAAATAAAATAATTTTTTTTAAAGTCAGTATTCGGCCGCCGAACATTCGGTATTCGGCTAAAACTTGGCCGAATATTCGGTATTCGGCTATTCGGCCAAATCACTATTCGTTACATCCCTACAAATAATAAAATGTAAAATTGATTCTATAATAATGCAGTACCTGAAAAAAGACAATATGATTCTGATATAGCATCGAACATAGAAAAATATCATCAATTTATTTTAAGATCATAGGTATGTTATTGATGTCTTCAGTGTTGAATTCAGACATTTTTCTCCGGGAGGGATTTCTGTGGTTCCGGGGGGGGGGGGGGGGATATTATAGAGTTCCGGGGGGGATTGCACTTTTTGATTATTAAAAGCATAAAATGTGAAATCTTCCGGTGGGACATTTCAATGCTCCGGAGGGGACTGTCCCCCCACCCCCTGAATTCAACACTGGATGTCTTACAGAATTAAAGAAATAAACAAGGAATTTAATTTAGAATAAGTTAAAAACTATTTAAAAAAACAGCCTACAAAAACTAAGTTTCATTAAGATAATATCTAAGTTAGAAATTTCTGGCACATCAAAATATTTTTTACTTCGCGGATATTTTTCTCATAAAAAATAAACTGAGCGAGAAATAAGATAACATGCATTTTATTTCAGGCTACGCAGCTCCTTAAACATGTTATTCGATTTGATAATCATGCACTATAAATATATGTACATATCAAATCCAAAATATTAAAAATCACATAAATTTTAGTACTTACCATTGCGAAGTTGTTGTTGGTTTGGCCCATGGGCCCGGTGAGCAGCTTTTTATTCTTATACAGCTGTCTTACTCCGCAAAAACCAGACTCCTACCAGAGGTAAAACTATTGCGAAGTTAGAAGTACGTAGAGCAGTTGTCCAATATTTAAAAACATGGCGCCCATCTTCATCCAAAAACTCGATTCTGTTCTGTTATCAATCACGTGACGCAACGCATTTCATACGTCAGCAGAGAACGAGACTGCGCAGTAAGTCCGGAGAAAGCTGTTTTCCATCCGTTCGGAAACTAATCCGATATAAATAGATTATTTTTATGACTGTAGAAAACCTTTCTGTTGTGATTCGGAATAATTATTTTATCGGTTGTTTTCCGTATCGTAAAGGAAATTTATCTTTTACGAAACGGAAAAGGGTTGGAAATTTTTTACAGTGAAGTAAACAATTTGGAAAACGCATAACATATTTAAAAACGTAATTTTAGGAATTTCCAACATATACTTCCAACATATACAATATTCGGAAAAAAATCCGAATACTTTTATTCAGCCCTGTATATGATCTATAGATTTGTATGTATACTACATAGGATGCTAAATTTTAGTTTAGTTAGGAAACGTGTGCACAGTTTAAAATTCTCCTTCTGGAGTTTCTGTCAATAAACGGAAATGTGTTCGCGAACTTTTGTGCTGCCCTGTATATGAAATACAGAATTTATACACACCAAGTAATAGACAAAAAGTGAGTTAAATTTAAAATCGCGTTCAGTAACTTAAAACGCACCTCCAGGAATTATTGTTAACAAACAGCAGAGAATTATTTTGTGTGTCCCTGTAAATGAACGATGACTGCTATACACACAATATTCTGTAGTAAGCCTCTTGTCATGCACCTTAGTGATATATATAAATTTCAATGCGTTTAAAATAGTGAAACATTATTTAATTAAACCGCAAACGATTTTTCTCCATAGACTTAATGTAACGGAATTCTTTTGACTGTCCCTATAAAGTAACTATAAGTGCTATGCACACCCTATTCCATATTAAGCTTCCTGTAATGCACCTTAGTGATATATATCAATTAAAATGTATTTGAAATTGTGTAACATCATTAAAATAAACCGCAAATGATTTTTCCCCATAGACCGTAGTATAACTGAATTCTTTTGAGTGTCCCTTTAAAAAAACTATAAGTGCTACACACTTCGGTTGAAATAGGGAACATGCTGTAGATAACGACAATAACATATAAAAATAGCAGCGAAATCCGAGCATATTTACGGGAGTTAGAGCACGGACAGACGGCAGACGGCCAGACGGCCAGACAAACCGAAGTCATAAACACTTTTCAACTAGGTTGGAAAGTGTTAAAAACACTCCTGCGAATACTTTACGTAAAATCATTGGCCGCCACTCCCCCGCGGGTGAAACTACTTTCCCAAAAGGGGTGGTTGGCATGGCAGCTGTACTGCTTTCGATTCCCTTTCCACGTAGAGATAAGCACAGCTGATTACTGGAGACCACCAACGTGAATGTTGTTTACGAAAAAACAGCATAAATGGAGTCATAAAACTCCTGACAATACAATCTAATATACGTCGCCTGGGAAATGGATTTTTATTGCCCAAGTGTCCGAGAGCATTTGAAAATTTCCCAGGGTAACACGGACCACCCCAGTGAAATTACCTTACAGGGAAAGTATAAAAATTATGAAAAGTAGGTAGTAAAAGAGATAATGAATTTGTTTTAGCTTAGACATTTAAAAGAAAGAAAAGGTATTTTAACTCCGATACTAAAGACTAATGGTATAAAACACTAGAGAAAGGGGGGGGGCTTATGAACAGTACAACTTAAATAGAATAAAATAAAGAGAATATTAAATGAAAAACATTATGATTATTAAAAAAGGAGGGGGGGGGGGCTACACCTTATATAGAAAAAAAAGAAAATATGGAAAATTTAAAATAAATGAAAAATACACCCTAACATGACTCTCCCTTTACCGCAAAAAAATAAAATTTTTTTGATAAAAAAAATTTAATTTTTTGAAACGTGCAGACCGAAACAGAAAAAAAAAATGCAAGGGTTACCGGGCTGAGAGGTAGTTCACAGTACGCTGGAGATTCCACAATATAAGACCTAACCGTTCGAGCAGGCCAGACATCGGTCCGAGGAACAATCACGAATTATACAGTGAAGTCGCCGCTGTCAGATATACACTCCGGAATGTATACTAAGAGCTGCCCACCATGAACCACTCCCAAGTAACTGCTGAAATACCTGATGACTAGAACTGGGAAAACCACAAGGGGGTAACAATACACCTAAGGGGTACTGCCTTCTAAGGCGGGGAAAACTGCACTTTGTTTCTACATAGGACACCTTCACTACATAACCATTTCTAACTCCTGATACCTAATCCGACCAAAAAACATACCTGTGTTTGCTCCGAATGCTACTACTGTTACTGTATATTGCGACTCCTAGCAAGTTCTCCTTACAATACGTTAATCTAACTACCTATACGACCAAAATTTTGCCAAAAAAAAACTAAATTATTTACAAGGTTTTTTTTTTAAATTTGGAAAAAGACTGCAAGAGTGTAGAGACTGCCAACTGAAAAATAATACATTACTCATAATAATATCTACAACATTTGCATAAAATCATGATAAATTGGCCAGTTCGATGTGAAAACAAAATCAAATTACAACATACATTTACCTATATCAATACTACTGTCACATACAATAACCAAAAAAAAAATAAGCAACTGGGTATTTACACATGTAACGGACTTATGACACAACACATTTCATCAAATTAATCGAGTAACAAATATACCAAAGTTTAAAATAGGATAACAAATGCAAAATGAACCCCGTAATACAGTTAAAGTCCATAAAAGTGGTGTTTGGGGTGTAGAATAAATGTATGTAAATGCACTTACAACAAGACAACACTGTGCATGTGAAAAACAGTTATGTTCTTGTGCTACCCACACGTAGACTGAACCAGCCTAGAAAATTTTTACTGAAAACATGGTTTTCCAAAGAAAACCCCGACAGTGATGATGCAGTATCATCAGACTACCCAATTTACATACCCATAGCCAAATGAAAACAGATGTGACTCATAACACATAGTCACTACAAAACAAGGTCATAATCCCCATAGAAATAAAAAGGCTTATGCATATAGAGTATATATAATTACTAATTTTGAAGACATACACAAAAAAAACACAATTTAGAAGCAGAAAGTAAATTTAAGATAATCACAAATTTTAAAAGGTAGAATTTTCAGGAAGAAGAAAAAAAAAATTTACAAAAAAAAAAATCACTACCCACTAGGATTAGATAAAATACTACTCTGCTGACATTGCACTAGAAGAAAAACAAAAAGGAATTTCATGAACGAAACCAAAGGGGTAAATTGGTATGTGACACCTAAGTATTAAAATAAAAACTATAATATGCCAAACTACATTCCTAGACTAAAAATGGTATAAAAACACATAATTTTTTTTTTATATACATAATTAGGAATTTATAATATCGTACTTGCGTGCATACGATGAAAAGTGCCAACCGACCCAACCTAACACTTGCTGTTAAAAACAAGGGGAAAAAAATCGGACATTTTCAAAGTACCCAGAATACATCTTAAATTTGAAGAAAAAACTGCACAGAAAGGTGTGCGGAGGGGTATTTACTAGTACAAGTAGCTAAATACCACTAAAAAATGTATGTATACACGACACAGGGTGTATAAAAAACACGAAATCGGGTTTCCGATTTTCGCTAAGTGAACCAAAACAAACCATGTTTGGGTCAGAAAACGCTAATATATATGACTAAAAATACATAAATTTGCTATGAAATACACTGCAACACATAAACACACATAAATATTACGAAATAAAACTATAAATACGCATAAATAAAAGAATATAGATAAACTAAATTTTATAAACAGGGCGAGTTCGTCTTTCACGTAGACCGTAAGCGTCCTGCGAAGTCGGCTGCGGTCGATTCAACGATTTCGAGTTATTCGGTTTGTTAATCGAATTTTCTGCAACGCTAGCTTCGTTGGCAGGTGCAATTATTCCACACTCTTGTATCTCCCTTTCCGATTCAGTATTCTTCACAGAGAGGCTTTCCTCCGCTGATTCACTTTTCCCTTGCTGGTTAGATACTAAATTTTCATCCTCCGGAGTTTTGTTTGAGTGAGGAGGAGGGGGGTCGATCTCGGCTGGATCGCTAGCTGAGTTCGCTTGGCTTCCGTGAGTGCTGGATTCAATTTGAGTAATCGTACCAGGGTTACTCTCTTGAGTGTCAGAACTTGGTGTAATACAGCAATCGCGCCGGCGTCTGCGCTGAGCGAACTGTTCTGTATCGTGAATCGACTGCGGTATATCGATAGGTGGATCATCAATCGAATCTGGGACACTCTGTTGTTGTTGTGGGTCATTGGACCAAATTGGGAGTCTATTTTTAAAGGCAGAGAGGCGATCTACATGGACAACTTGAATGTTTTTGGGATTTGCAACAAGGGCGATTTTAAAATTTATCTCATTTAATTTTTCCAAGATAGTGAAGGGGCCATTATTCAACTTACTTAATTTTTTTGTTGTTCCAGGTGCAATTGCTGGAGTAAAAAGCCAAACCAGATCACCAACTTTTAGTTTTTTGTCAACAGCTGTCTTTTCTCTATACTTTTCTTGATTTTCTGATACCTTTATTAAATGATTGTGCACTTCAGCGTACACCTTTTGCAGAGCTGGTATTAAAAGTTCACAAAAAGAGGGGGCATCATTATAGCTAAATTGGGGGGGTTGAGAAAATAAATTACAGGGTAGGTTAAGGTTTCTGCCATACATAACAGCTGCTGGAGTTAGTTTGGTAGATGAGTGCACAGCCGTGCACATGGCTAAAAGTGCAAATTTAAGCTTGGTGTCCCAGTCTGATTGGTTCTCATTCACAATGTGGCAAAGGGCGTTTTTTAAAGTCCTGTTCTGTCGTTCTATCTGAGCATTTCCGGCTGGGTGATACGCCGTGGTTTTGGGATGTTTTATTCCAAACATTTTGTACACATGCTCGATAGCTGCAGAAATTAAATTGGGTCCTCTGTCGGTTGAGATATAACATGGAGCTCCATAACGTGAAATGAAGTCTGCGAGAGTATCGGCTACCACATCAGACGTGATTGAGGATACCGCATAAGCTTCAGGCCACTTTGAAAATGCATCAATGTATGTGATTATAAACTTGTTACCCGAAAAGGTAACAGGAAGAGGCCCTATAACATCGAGGTTCACTTTATTCATAGGGAAATGAGGTGTGGGTACACGTTGGAGAGGGGCAAGTTGATTTGCTTTGTGCGCTTTTTTTCTTGACAGCTAACGCACGACTCCACTAGGTGCTTGACATCTGCCGACATTCCTGGCCAATAAAAGTGCTCACGAATGCGGTCCATTGTCTTTTGAAAAGCTTGGTGACAAGCAGCTAGGGATTCGTGGGTTAGTGCAAACACCTGCTCAACCATTTTCTTCGGTACCACAAGTTTGATAGGATTATTCAATAGGGGTGACTCCCGTGTATCCTCGCATACAAGAAGATCATCCCTGAAGAAAAATCTCAAATACTTGGGTGCAACTACAAGATTTTCACTAATTTTGCGAGCAATTTCACAGCACTTTTTATCTGTTTTCTGTAATTCACCTATCTTTTCTAAAAGGTTGGAATGTGGCATAAAAGTTGTCTCCTTCTGCACTTGAATACAAAAGTTGCAATTGGTCACATTATCTGGTTTGCTATCTGTGGTGAACCTCGAAAGAAAATCTGCAACGCTATTACATTTTCCCTTAATATATCTGATGGTAAATGTAAAATCAGAAAGTGTACAGATCCACTTGGCCATACGTGATGTGGGATCCTGAATTTTGAGCATGTACGTAAGAGGCGCATGATCAGTGAATATAAAAAAATGAGTATTGGCAAGGTAGCACTTGAAATGTGCAGTGGCCCATACTAATGCCAATAACTCTCTCTCAGTGACGGAGTATCTCGTCTCAGCGTCTTTAAGTTTTCTGCTAGCAAATGCGACAGGGTGGAGCATCTCATTTTCATCCAGTTGTGATAGTAATGCCCCGAGTGCTTCGCCACTCGCATCGGTGTAAAGGTAAAACTCCTTATCAAAATTAGGAAGGGCGAGACATGGTTTGAAAATTAGAGCAGATTTTAAATTCTCAAACTCTTCCTGTGCTGCTTGGTTCCAAGTGAACCGACCCGTATCTTTAGTGAGGTTGATAAGACTTCTCGCTCTTTTAGAAAAATCTGGCAAAAATCGCCTATAGAAGGAGAGTGCACCGATGAAGGATCTGACAGCCTTTCGGGTGTTAGGAGGTTGGAATTTCCTTATTACTTCAATATTTTTGTTGATTGGTGACACTCGTCCTTTTTGGATTTCAAAGCCCAAGTATTGAATCTTGTCGGATAAAAATGTACACTTACTGGGTTTGAGTTTAAGCTTGTGTTGCCGAAGTCTTTCAAAAACAAGCTTAAGTTTATTTATATGGGATTCGACATCTTTAGAAGCTATTACTATATCGTCGATGTACACTAAAATTCCCAAATTTCCTAGGTCACCAAAAATTGCAGACATAAGTCGTTGAAAGCTGTTTCCCGAATTCGAAAGTCCGAAACAGTTTCGATTCCACTCAAATAACCCTTTGTGAGTAATAATAGCTGTTTTATATTTATCTTCAGGACGAATAGTTTGTTGAAAAAACCCACTAGTTAAATCTAGTGTAGAAAAAAAATTCGAGCCTGACAAAGCGTCGACTGAGTCTGTGATGTTTGGTATGGGGTAGGCATCTTTTACTAAATTTTTATTTAATTTTCTAAATTCAACAGCCAGTCTGTAAGATCCGTCTGATTTTTTCACAAGAATGACCGGCGAAGCAAATTCTGAAATAGATGGGGAAATTATATTGGCCTGTAGTAAAATATTTAGTTGATCATCCATTTCCTGTCGTAAGTTATGGGGGACTCTGTATGCTTTACATTTAACCGGTTTTTCTGAAGTTAGATTAATTGAATGGGGTATGGTGTCACAGCCGGGTAAGTCTCAGACAGACGCAGCAAAAACATCTTTATTTTCTTGTAAAAATTCCTGCATTTTTAATTTTAAGGGGGGTTCTAAGTGGTCTAATTTAATTTCGGAACTCCAACTGAGGTCAGCATGGTAAAAATCTGCAATTGGAGGGGGAGTATTGATATTACAGGCTAAATTACAATTATCTAGGGTTACGTTAGAATTATCAATACATGTTTGAACTTTTGCTACTAAAGTACCTTTATTTAATACTATATTGTATCAGAAAAGTTAGCAAAGGATAGAAATAGGCCATGTTTTGGGTACAAATAGATCTAGAAATTAAGAGGCCTGCATGTAAATTCTTAGCAAAGGGCTCTAACATTAAAATGCTGTCCTTGTCATTGAAATTTTCCTTCATACATCTGACTTTAGCTAAAATTTTAGATTGGGCTGGAATTTCAAGTTTATTACACAAAGATGCCATACTGATATTACATGCCTTTTTCTCAACATCATGTTTACCTATATTTTCACTAATATCATTTGTTTGCATTTCCTCATTTTCAATAAATTCATAACTACCCACTTCAGAACTTTCAGAATTATCACTAAACTGCTCCCCAATATTTGCATTTACATTATTTACACTATAAAATTCTGATTTGATTTGAGAAATACATTGTTCAAAATTTTGAAAATTTTCCTCACATTGTTTACTATTTCCCGAAGCAATTTTATCAACAGTAGTACCACCCGGTAATTCTTCCATCATAAAAACCTGGCAATCACTATTACTTTCATCACATACCCTGTTACACCTTTTATCAACATTATTTTCTTCGTTACTACTATTCTGACTGTGATGAACCTTCCTTATCTCCCTACTATTCCCTAATTTTATTTTCTCTGCACAGTTTCTTATTTCAATATCTTTCGAATAGTCAGGGGTACTACTTTTTGCTATCAATTTAGTCTCAGTTTCAACTTTATGATCTATGGGATAGTTATTTTTGCAAGTATTTACACTAGAATTGTTATTATTTACATTACACATACATTTACAATTAGCACAATTATACACATTAATAGGATTATTATATACAGGTAATTCATAACATTGCATGCATGGGTCACTACTCTTACCTTGTTTGTTTACCTTTGTTTCCTCTAAACACACATTACCGTTTTTGGTACAAGGAGGGGTAAGCGGGGTTTGTTTACATAGTGTTTGCTCCGAAGCCTGAAGAGAAACAGTATTTGTGGCACAATCAATGATTGCATTATATTGTTTCAAAAAGGGCATACCTAAAATGGCATCAAATTCCTTCGCCAACTTGCCCTGCACTACAAAAAAAACAGTTTGGCATTGGGTGTTATGGAATCTAAAATTCATAACTACTTTTTCAGTAAGGGGAACTTGTTCTCCAGTTACTGTCAAAATAGGCGTATAACATTGTTGCACATTAAAGTCTGTGAGTGAGTTCAGAATCTCACTGCTCAAGAGATTAATTGCAGATCCTGAGTCACAGAGGGCAGTTATGTTAGTATCACCTATAAGTATATTGGCAGTTGGCAAGTTATAGGACTGCGGGGAAAAAACACTATATACCGCAGGTGGGTCGGTGGCCTTTTTTGGAATCAGTTCGACTACCTCTGATTCAGCCGATCCCCGTTTAAATTACTATTTTCTGCACCATTGGGATTATTTGCTTGCTGACCCTCCGCATAGTTTTGTACTCTGTTCCTATCACTTCTGTTGTTGTTGTAATTATTCCCTCTGTTTCCTCTGAAGTTTCCTCTCCTGTTGTAACTTCCCCGGTAACTATTTTCATATCCTCCCCTGCTTCTAAAATTATGGCCTCTGCTCCTATTAAAATTATAAATATACTGGGGGCATTCTCTAGCATAATGACCAGGTTGGGAACAAAAAAAACAAGTAACATTTCTACTGGGTACTCTTTCCTGGCTCTGCACCTCTCTCCCTCTGCTTTTATCACTTATTAGGTTGTCTAGTTTAGAATTTAGAGCCTCAATTTGTATTCTAAGAGTTTCTATTTCTGCACTGTTGTCCTTAGTTGGCTGAGTAGCTGCACAAGCTAGATTCTGCGGTAGATTTTGTTGAGACAAAAGGGGGTTTGGTTCCTCATGTAAAGTGTAAAAAGGATTTACACTGCGGCACGCTTTTTCCTCCAGGAGAGCGAAAGTTAAAATTTGCTGTGGGGTTTTGGGATCTTTGGTGATGACGCCCTTTCTGATTTCAGGTGCAAGGTTATTCAGTAACATAGAATGTAACATGGCTTCACGGCTTTTGCTGACAATTGCATCATCCACTCCATCAATAACAAGTGCCTTTGATGAGAGGTCAGACGCAATGTCAAAAAATTCTTGAACAGACATACCTGGTGTTTGTTTAAAGTTGAGGAATTTGGCAAGTGCAACATCAGGAGTAGGTGTGTGGATAAATTTGTTCTTTAAGATACTTAACAGTTCCGCACTGGTTTTATCTTTGTGGGGCTTAAGTAATCTGGCTGCATTCCCATTTAAGCGGTTAAGGAGAGCAAATTTTTTTTCATTTTCATTCCAGCCAAAAAGAGTCGAGAGACTATCCAGTTTCTCTGAAAAGTCAGTAAATGAGACTGAGCTAGCCTCTCCATTAAATGGTGGGATGTTGCATAAGTTGTCAACCAATGAATTTTTTTTCTGGAGCTCTACCAGCTCCTTAGTGGCATCTTCCTTAGCCATAATTAAGTCAGATAGATATACAGAACTCCCAAAAAATAATAAAAGGTAGAAAAGGGGAAAAATGGGGATTATATACCTCGGTCGCACAAGAACATTACCAATTTCATTATACAAATTTTAAAAACTATTAGTATTATAGTTGACTAAATATTTAAAAAATATATATAGAAAATTTTACTAGGTAACTATATGTAAACAATTTCACAAAAGGTAAAAACCGATACCCAGTTGCTCCAATCATATAATGTAAAACAAAATTTACAGTCAAAAAAAAGTTTTAATTCTTGGTAACCGCAGGAATGTTTCTACACGGCACCATTTTCTTGTTGGGGTATTTGATAAAGTGATAAATAACCAAAAGAATGAATTTTGTTGATATTTGAAAAGAGAACAATTTACACCATTATCAATAAATTAAATTAAATAGAGAGATGCACTAATCGAAACACACCAAATAAATTTTGAATAACTAAAAATTAATTAAGTCAATGAATAAATTTATAAAAAGGGTATCAACAAATTTCTCATTCATCACAATACCTCTTATACTCAACAAGTGGTTTGGCGGATTGGAACATTGTTATGGTAACAAAAATAAAAAATCATTAAAACTTTATAGGACAGATTTCGAATAAAAAACAAACATAAAAAAGGGTCCTGAAATCCTTCCAAAATTTGAAAGGCACAAAAAAAAGGGAAAGAAGTTAATTAAAATAGGGAAATATATAATTAATTAAAGTTACAAAACATGATCATATCAATGTACCAGTTTGCCAGAACCATGCGAGTGATTTTGTATAGTGGATAGTACCATACCAAGAAAAAACTAGGTAGAACAATTTTCTTTTAATAAGAAGTTGTAATTACCTTAAATGCAGCTAATAAACTTTAAGAATTAAACATAGTTAGTATTAAATTTTTCTTTTACATTCATCTTCAATTCTTTTACTTCAATTAAGAGCAGGTTAAATTTACTTTATTTATTAAATCTTTTTCTTTATAGAAGAAAATAAAAGTACTTCACAATATTTTAAAGAAGCAATTCAATATCTAAAGAAAACCAAATTAATAAACATTTTCAGAAACAATCAAGAATTTAAATTTACTTCATTAATTTTAATTCTTTTAATAAGAACAATATAACACTCTCAAAAAACAAGTAAAGAATTTAAATTTTACTTATATTAATTGCATTGATAAACGAAATTAAATAGAATCACACTCATAGTAAAATTAAGTTTAGCAAGAATTAACTATTTGGTAAATATCTGCTCTGGTTATTCTGAATGATTAAACAAAACTCATTATCCTTCAAACAGTAAAATTAAGTAAAGGTTTAGTAAAATAAAGAATGAACTTCCATAAAGTAGTCAAACAGATGAGAGACTAATCAATAATATGAATTTGAGTTTATTAATTAATTAACAAGTATATTAATTAAAACATCGCATGTATATCAAAATCTTCTCATTGTAAATACATAGAAATACCCCAAAAATAACATTTAATCAGTAAAAAAAGGAAATAGTTACCAAGAACTCATTGGCAGGTTCGACACTCGAAGTATTGGGGCCTACTAGCCTTAGCAAACAAGTCATTAGTGTCCCAGGATTGACAGTCTTATCTTTATAAACATTGGGCACTACTCGAAGAAATTTCAGGCAACACTGAATATCTACGTAATCTTGTCTTTTCCATTACACAATATGGAGCTAGAAATCAGCTATCAGGTGCGTTCATAATTATATAAATACGTAGCACCTATTGTCGTCGCTTGGTCCGTCCAACTGTCTGTCCATCTGTCCGTCTGTCTGTCCGTCCATCCGCATATAACAACGCAAAAACTACCCAACCGAATGGTTTGGAATTTAAGATATATTATCTTTGCAGAATTTTGTCGAGACATTTCAATTTTTTTAAAAATCGAATCAAAACTTTAGGAGATATTAATAAAAATATTTATTAAGAAATTTGAATTTTTTTTTTCAAAATCGGTGTTTTCTTGTTAGAGGAGCTTCCGAGGTTTAATCGTCAAGCGACCGAGATACTTACTTTATGACAGAAATTAATCTGCAGACGATAGAATTCATTTCACAGAATTAAAAATCATCAAGATCTGAATATTTATATAGCTATAGTATGAACGCACCTCAGTTGTCACGTTTGACGTACAATTTCCAACTTGTTTTTTTTCTCTTTCAGTAATCGAATTAAATTAAGGTTGCTAAAATCATGATAGCATATATCTTGTTTTTCTTACGAGTATTACTCCAAGTAAGATGGCAAAGGGGATTTAATTTTTATGAATTGGAGCGAGAAATACGATTATATTCGCTACTCGAAGACTGTTTTTACTTTCCGAATACATAGTGTAAGGTAAGTATTGTAATCATGAATTGTGAGTGAGTGAACACGATAGCTCTCAAATGGTAACTTTGATTAGTATTCCTTTAGGCAAATAGGTTATAAACCATTGCCTCAAGAGCCGACAAATTCTGTATTAAATTCAAATTTAAATCATCTTCATATTCTTTTGCAAACCGAGTCTATATAGCGAAAATCAACAAGAAAATAGGACAGAGTATAAATGATAAATAGTGTGGCAATAATGGAATCAAGCATGAGTGGTGAAAAGGTAACGTCTCCAGTTTAAAAACAGGAGTCCAACGTTAGAATCCAATCAATACCATTGTGTGAATAATATATATATATATATATATATATATATATATATATATATATGTACTAGCCGGTCGCTTTCGAGTGGGGTCCAGATACATAGTGCAGCGTACCGCCCTGACTTCGCGTGGGACACAAAAAAGCATTTTAGATGCAACCAAAAATGTATAAATAAAATACTTTCAATTAAAAGTATACGAAAACAACTAATAAGAATATAAAAAAGCACTTAAATAAAGATTTTGCGACATAAATATTTTTTTTCTTGAGCCCCCTGACAAAGTACTACTGGGCCCTACCCGTGATTATCTAGGGGTGGGGCCGAAGTAGTACTTTGTATCTGGGCCCCACTCCGAAGCGACCGGCTAGTCTTTCATAATCAGGTTCATAGCCGATGTTGGGTACAAACTCGCTAGCTCTAAAATCACTGAAATGCGTGTTTAATTATTTTTATAGCAGATTTGTTATCCTGAATTTCACGCTTTTTTCTAAAACTGCTGATGAAATATGGTGAGAAGGTGAAATTACCGAAAATTTTCGACCCTTCATTTAACCCCCTTTGTAGTTGAATTTCTAAAATCGCCTAAATACATGTTTAACTATTCTTTAATAGATTTGTTATCCCGAAATTCACGCTCCTACCTATAACTTCTATTGAGATATGGCAAAATGGCGTAAAACATTCGACCCCCATTTACCCCCCCCCCCCCCCCTTAGTGTCTGAATTTCTAAAATCGCTGAAATAGGTGTTAACCTATTTTTTAGTAGATTTGCTATCCTGAGTTTCATGATTCTATCTATAATTTCTACTGAGATATGGCAAAATGACCTAAAATATTTGACATCCTATTTAACCCTCCTAAGTTACTGATTTTCTAAAATTGCTGAAATACATGTTTATCTGTATTTTTTGTAGATTTGTTATCCCGAATTCCGAGCTCCTAACTAAAAATGCTGCTGAGATATGGCGGACAGGTAAAATGACCTAAAACTTTCGACCCCCAATTTAACCCCCTTGATGGATGAATTTCTAAAATCGCTGAAATATGTGTTTAATTATTTTTTTAGTAGATTTGTTATCCTGAATTTCACGTTCCTACCTAAAATTGCTGCTGAGATATGGCGAAAACGCGAAATGACTGAAATCTTTCGACCCGCCGTTTAACCCCCTTAGTGGTTGAATTTTTAAAATCGCTGAAATATGTGCTTAACTAACTTTTAGTACATTTGGTATCCTGAATTTCGCGCTTTTAACTAAAACTGTTGTTGAGATATGGCGAAAAGGCGAAATGACCTAAAACTTTCGACCCCCCATTTAACCCCCTTAATGGATGAATTTCTAAAATCGCTGAAATATGTGTTTAATTATTTTTTTAGTAGATTTGTTATCTTGAATTTCACACTTTTACCTAAAACTGCTGATGAGATAGGGTGAAAATGTGAAATCACTGAAAGTTTTCGACCCCCCATTTAACCCACTTATCGGTTGAATTTCTAAAATCGTCTGAAATACATGTTTAACTATTCTTTTGTAGAATTGTTATCCCGAATTTCACGCTCCTACTTAAAACTCCTGCTGAGATATACCGAAACGACGAAATTATCTAAAACATTCGACCCCCCATTTAACCCCCTTAGGGTGTGAATTTTCAAAAATCCTTTCTTAGTGGGTGCCTACATTGTGTAAAGAACACGTCTTCCAAATTACATTGTTCTAGGACAAATGGTTGAGGCTCGGCGTTGATTATGAGAAATCAAGCTATTCTTTTATAAGTATAGATACACTAGTGTGAAAAACTTAAGTAACAAACACAAAATGCTAATTTCTAAACACCTGAGTACTCAGTAGGAAATTCTATAAACAGCAAGTGTAGAAAATAGGTACTACCCTAACAGCACAGACAGTCGACGTGAAGTCTTCTTGACATCACAAATGGTCACAATTGTCACAGTCACTACAATGAACAGAAATGTGATATCTTTCATTGGTCTAATTTTTACTCACATTTGCTCACTTCACTGAACAGTCACCATGACTGCTGTTTTTTGACGAGTCACCAGGTGACTTTACAATGAAGTCATCTTGTGACTCTCATGTGACTGTCATTTTGTCACTCCATTGTAAAATCATCATGATAGCTGTTCTGTGACGAGTTCCCAAGTGACAGAAAATGAAATCATCTGGTGACTTTTCACAAAGGAGTGCAATGATGACTTCACAATAGAGTGTCGATCACGGGAAAGTCACCATGCGACATCATTGTGAAATTATTTGGCGATTCATCACAATGCAATGCTCACAATAACTTCAAAGTTCAGTCTTCAACTGACAGTGACTTGAGATCACAAGGTGACTTCATTGTAATGTCACCTGGTGACCCATCACAAAGCGATAGTCACAGTGACTTTTCAGTGTTAACAATCATTTGAGAGTAATAAGGAGACAGTGAAATAGCCCATATTTTGATTTACCGTAGCGATTGTGACACTTCTAACCATGTGTGACGTCAAGGGGACTTCACATCGACTGGCCGTGCTGTTAGGGTGGTACCTCTTTTCTACACTTGCTCTTTATAGAATTTCCTTCTAAGTACTCACGTGTTCAGAAATCAGCATTTTGTGTTTGTTGCTTAAGTTTTGCACACCAGTGTATCTATCTATCTATCTATCTATGTGTGTGTGTGTGTGTGTGTGTGTGTGTGTGTGTGTGTGTGTGCGTGCGTGCGCGTGCGTGCGTGCGTGTGTAATGATTTTATGGGTGAAATGAGTTGACTCCGGACCTCATTGCAGATCACAAACATTTATTAATGCAGTTCATGCTACATTCAGACAATGGGAGTTCGAAGAGGCCCCGAGAGCAATATTATTTATGAAAATGCCTACATGACTTCTAGGGCAGGCTGATCATCTCAACTTCTGCCAAAAATCGGAGCTCCTGGTGAATTACATGCCAGTTTTGTTAAGAATTTAGGATATTTTCCAGCAGAGGCCGAACTAATCAAATATAGGCCAGAACTTACTTTTAATTGGATAGAAGGCTTGATTTAAGTGGTGTATGATGCAATAGGTTTAGCCAATTGCATCACAACAGTCATTTCTAAATTTAATGTGAATGGTTATTTATGAACCAATCTTTTTAATAACTGTCAAACAGATAAAAATTAATTAGGATTTACAACCTAGAATGTACTCACCAATTCCTTATTTTGACAATAATTTGAATTTATATTCTAAACTCTCTGTTAGATTTCCTGATCTGTATGTAATAACAGTCATTTTGAGGAAAACTGATTAAACTTCATATCTAAATGTAATTCTGGATTTCTTATTTTGACATTAATTAGAATTTATTGTCTGAACATAGTTATTTAGTTTGATTTTATTAGATAAGCATAATAACTGTCATATTGTTGAGTGATTAGAATTTATAGCTTTGATATAATGTGATTAGATTAGAAATTATATTATAATTTTTTGAGTAATCATCCAATATAAACATGTCAATTAACTTCTATTTGAGGAAATTAATTTCACAAACATCAATAATCATTAAAGATGTTTATGATGGATAATTTCTTTTTAATAAATATGTTGGACTGAGAAACAAAATTAACAAGGACAAAAAAGATTTTTTTAATACAAGACAAAGTCAGAAAGGGAGCTTGAAACTTCAATTTTGAACTTTAAATTTAATTTTGAATTTTAAAAAGGGTTTATTTTTATCCTTTCATATATTATATACATACATGTTATGGACAAAGCCCGAAATCGGCCAGTTCGCGAATTGCCCAGCTTCGTTTTAAAATGATTGGCCAATTTCGGAATTTGGCGGCCAGTTCGCGAAATGGCTAGAAGCAGTCAGCCAGTACGCGAAATGGCTAGAGGTCATTGGATAGTTCCCGCAATTGGCCGGTCTAGTCGGCGAAATGTCTAGAGGCGAGTGACCAAAGTCGAAAGGAAAAGTCATGAGCTGATTTTGAGGGTCTGTATTGTTGGACATAACCAATTTTAACATTTTTTTCAATGAAAAATTCACGTGCAGATGAACCCACACAAGATACTTTTTCGAAATATTTTATTTTATTTTATTTTAAATTTAAATATTTTTAATGAAATTTCTTCAAAGTGTTAGCATTCCATTTTTCCAAATAAAGGGAAATAATTGGGATTATTATATTTTATTGGCATCATTTTGTTGTTACAATGGAAAATATTTTTTCCATTTGAAAAAAAAATGGTGTTTAATATCACAAAGGGTCAAGTTTGCAAGGGCAAAAGTTAACATCATTTACTAAAGAAACATGATTACCTTATTAACGAGAAGGACACAAAACCCCGGTATAATAAATACAAAAACTGATACACTAGGATGATTATGCGATAATAAAAAAATCAATGTAAATAACATAGAGTAAATTTAGCTTTCAGATACTTCGAAGATTTAGAAATGTCACCTTTCTACCAATTTGCCTTCTAATTTTCATAACTATAATCTTGTGCCCTTAATAGTACTATTTTACGTAGCTTTTTAGGTGACCTTTGTGCCATTTCTTTAATTTTCTTATGTTTTACATCGAACTCTAATATCAATCACATAAAGCACTGAAAATGTCCTCATCACAGTCCTCAAATGCTTTCCAGATATGACATCAGCAGTTGAATCCTGCTGTTACCTGATTAACTCACTGCGAAACAGGATGACACCTGATTTGCTCTCTAACACTCATACTCATTGGCTGCATTCAAATAAAGGAAAGCTACTTCATCTTAACCTAAGCAAGTTGTGTTTCTTTTTCTTTTTTTTTCTTTTTCTTCTTTTGTTTAGTTGTCTAGAACTGTTGATTAAATACTAATAATTGAACAAAATTTATTTCATTACATTCATGATTAAATTATTTTTCCACTGATATTTTATGGTATTACTTAAACACAAAGTGGTGTTATGAGCCATCAAACCTCAGAAATGCACCTTTTCAAAAGGTTTCCACAACTTTGGCCATTACTGTAATTCTGCAGAGATAAGCGTAATTAAAGGTCCAATTATGCTAACTTTCTGTCAGTTGTGAGGATGAGGTAAGAGAAATGGGAAAGAATGAATTATCTTCGGCAGTATCGAAGGATTTTTGGAGAATATAAAGACATTCGTATACAAGGCTGCACTCTCAGAAATAAAACGCTCAATTTTGACGATTCGGCAATCCTTGAGCTTTATTTAGTTAATTTTGACAATCATTTTGTCACAAAGTCACGTGGTTTTTAACGAAACGCGAATCATCAAATATACTGACGAAACTACTTCCTCACTGTCAAAAATAAAACTCTCAGTTTTGATGATTCAGCAAGAGCTAATATTTCCTCATTTTTGACAATCATTTCGTCTCAATTTCAATTTTTAATGAAATGGAAACTCAAATATTGGACGAAACTGTTTCCCCATTCAAGGCCAGACTCAATGCATATTAAGGAAAGACAGTTTAAGCTGTTTACATAGGGACTCGCGGTACCTCCTCAAATTCCGCGATTTTAGTAAGCAGATATACGTTTATGTTAATGTTGTCACAATTTATTTTTAGAAAAGCGATTTCAGTTAATACTGAATGTATGCAGTTATTTTTTCTGCATTAGTTATTTTTTTAGCTGTTAAAATTTCAGGAATGTTTATTTTTATTTTTGTTGTTACAAAATTTCAGAAAACATTCAGGAAAAAAAATTCAGGAGCTTTTGTTTACTTTAAAAACATATTCATATAACAATCAAATTTAAAATATGCATAACTGATCCCTTTCCCCTCTTTAAACAGTAACGTGTTAAAATCTTAACCATGATATAAAATTGATAAACTCTCCTCCAATATGCACTTCAAAATTTATTATTTCTGCCAACAAATTAACTAAACCATATTCTAACAATTCATTGAACAAAGGAAATTTCTCTAATAAATTATATTAATCAAGCCATATTCTAATTATTTAGTAACCATAGAAAAACCATAATAATAATCTAGCCTTATTAATTAAAACATGCAGAAATTATAACAGCACCGATAAAAATACCATCTACCTTCTAAAAATATAAACACACAGAGCAACATCCCGTACATACATTTAAAATCAAATTTACGAAAGGTCCCGTTGGCAAGGTAGGTAACGCATTGGTCTTTCACATCCAAGGTCGCGCGTTCAAATCCCCTCGAAGGCTTGAGAAAAGAGACGTAATTTTTTCCTGTCAAGTACAGATGCTTCTAAAATTATCAATAGATGGCACCACCGGCCTTTTTTTACCCTTTCGAACAAGCAATATGACGAAATTTATGTCGTTAAAAAGTGATGGAATTAATTTTCTCAATTTGACGAAATATTCGCTCGGAGCATTTATCAGGAAATCGTTTCGTTAAAAACGAAGAAAATTTCGTGATATTTGAGTATCCATTTCTGACAGTGTGCACAAAATAAATTGGAAACATTGTTATCTATTGAAAGTGATTGTCCTAAGTGTGCTTTTAGTTATTCTATTCGTTTTATACGTGAATTGAAACTGTAGTATACTGTGTGGTTCATATGAAAATGTATAAATCATGTACAAAGCTCCGCAAAACAATACGAATATACTACAGTGTATGGATGGATATTTCTGGAAATGGGATTTTAACTATGTTATAAATTTTCTTCTTTCTGCCATGAGGTTGAATCCTATACCTAACGGTTGGCTTCTCACGAGTGGGTGAAGTCAAGTCAAGTCACCTTATCGAAAGATGGTTATGTTGGAAAAGGTTTCATAATATATGCATGATACATGATTTTTCTTTCTTGTTTATAATTGGATTTCTTTTTCATTTTGAAATCGCAATCGCCTGGTCCCCTGTGTAGTAAAAATGATACGTTTCCACAGTACCTTTGTGGTTGTAACGGTACCTTTTGCTTAAAAAAATATTAATATTTCCTATTTAAAAAAACATATTTTCTGAAGGTCCTTTACATATTTATCGTTTCTTTTGCAGTTCTAAACCAGTGTTGGGCACGCTCGCAAAATACACGAACTAGTTCAAACTCAAGTTCACTTTCTCAAAAATGAGTCAAGTTCGCGCTCAAATTCAAAATTTTTCAAACGAACTCGTTCAACTCAAACTCATTTATGAAAGTGAACGAAGTTCACTAAAAACTCGTTTTTTTTTTTTTTTTAATATATTAGAATTTTATCGTCCAAATCTACAAAATTTTGCGAACTAATCTTTTGGTTATTAAATGTAAGGGTTTTCATAGGCACGGCCCAATTTTCCTTCCCGACACTCAGTCCAAGCTTTGTTTGGGAAATCCTTTTTCTAGAGGTTTGGAACCAGCTGGGCGGACTAGATTTATTGCCGTTGGGGCTGGACTGCATTCTTCTTGAGGTCTGAGCAGGCAGAAATTTTCAGTCCCAGCTCATATGAAAATCGTTGGACCGGCAAGGCTCTGGCCTGAGAAATAAAAATATCAGTAAAAATTGGCCCTGCCCCAATTTTTTTTTTCAAAAAATGCACGTATTTTTAAATCGTTATTGTTCCACAATAATATATATATATATATATATATATATATATATAAGATGGGTAGATGCATTTCTAGGCAATAAAATTAAAATACGGTGTAACTGCCTATGACGGAATCTCGTGTTTAACAAAACAAGACAAAACAAAACGTTGATCTATGTAAAATGAGGATAACAGTACTTGTGAAAAGAATGTAATGCATTTACAACAGACGATGAACTTGCTCATAGGCGAACCAGCCATGGCGGGTTTTTCGTCTTTCCTATGCAATTCCGCATTAGAAGATTTTATTGTACAGAATTTTTTAAATTTTTAAATCTCCAAGCCATAGAAAGTGGACTAACGATATTAATGGTAACTGTGATATTTACATATAATCAGATGCATTTAAAAAATAAATACCACATCTCAGAACCCCCTTTATTTAAATGAAGAATATAAACATGATATAAAAAGGTAAAATAAGTATTTTTATTTAGGACTTCTCGTACTAGTTTGAATATATTCTCATTCATACTCCAAAACATATTTATTTTCATCTGAAACATAGTTGTGCTCAAACTTTTTGTGAAAATGCAAACAACCCGATCGCAAGAATTATTCTAGGCTACCCAACCTACAAAAAGAATTTTAGAATCATTAAAACCTGAAAACAGAAATTTGTACAACCTGACCCGATGTAAGACTCTATTCAATGATCTCGATGTCTCTACTATTCAGAGGTTTTACTATATTTGAATATTAAAAAATGAATTTTATGAATATTTGAATATTAAACACTTGTCTTTTTTTTTTTCTATAAAAACATAAAATTGCTAGTAAGAGATATAAATGTAGGTTATTTTTCACAATTGCATTAAAACAGAATTTACTTTCCTTTCATTTCGGGTTCGGGTCGGGTTGCAGGTCGCCGAAAATTATTTTGGTGCGTTCGGGTCGGGTTGCGGATCCAACTTTTTCTTTTTGTCGGGTTCGGGTTGGATTGCGGGCTGATTTCAAATAGAATTTTCGGGTTCGGGTAGAGCTCTTGACCAGCGCAGGGCTCTATGTCGGATTCTTAGAAAGACCCCCACGGAGGGCACTTTCCCCTAGGGCCTATATCCCTCGTGTTGATAATTGGTCGTCATAAATCAAATCAATCCAACTCTATGTCGGATAATCAGATAAAAAGTAAAAGTTACTCTTCGTAAGTAGCGAAAAAAAAAAACTAAACATCACGAAAAACAAGAATGAGAAATTCCTATGCTATTCTTTTCTTTATTTAAGACAGACATTTCATGATTAGATAAAGAAAAAATTCTTTGAACAATAAATTCTTCCTATACAATAAATGATGGTTACAGTGTCCTGCCTGTACCAACCCTTAAAGTTTGTACCATGAATTTAGAATCACCCTGTATTTTCAATTTACTGCTTGAAAAATAAAATGTATATAAGAATTGCAATCATAGATTATTCTTTCTTTACGGTACAGTTAAGAACCATTTTTTCTTCTCTCGTAATATGGAAAATATTATCTACAATTCGTTTATGACACACACAAAACACATATAGTGTTTGTGATAGTTTATTGCACAGGTAGACATATTCAATCTATACGTGTGTATATAGGGCACGGGCACGGTTACAAATAAACTGTCATTTTCACTGTTTGGGTGGCAGAAACTTCGTTGTTCTTCATTTGTTAGCATTGAAAGCCATAGTAAAGTGCAGACTTGTCTGACTATGTTACATCTTTATCTGATGCTTCCCTCTGCCCCCCCCCCCAGCCTGTAATCCTTAATTTTTTTAAATTTCCATAGCATAAAAATTCTGCCCTATTTGTTATTGTCTAATGATAATAAATCAATAATCAATCAAGTACATTATCCCCCTCTGCCAAAAATTTATGCTTCCCCCTTTCGCGCCCCCTCTCCATCGTACGGAGTTCCGCATCTTCAAATTCTGTATTTAAAAAATTCTGCCCTGTTTGATTCTCACTAATAACAGTAAATAAATAATAATCTAAATTAATCCCATCTCCAATCTCCCAAATTTACGCTTCTCCCCTTGCCACCCCCCCCTCCCCCAGCATACAAAGAAGTTGTAATTATTTTTAAATCTTTGATTTTATATAAAAATATTTTGTCTTATTTGTTGCTCTCCAGTGACAATAAATAAATAATATCATATAAATTATCCCCTTACTCTGAAATTTCTACTTTCCTCTTGCACCCCCCCCCCCCCCGTCCAGGACACATACTTTCAAATATTTAAAAAAAATCACTACATTCGTTACTCACTAATAAATATAAATAAATTATCCCCTAAATCCCCTATAACTCCCCCAAATTTACGCTTCTCTCCTTAGCCCCCCCCCCCCCCCCCAGCATACAAAGTAGCGTACAATATTTTTAAATATTTTAAATTTTAATTTTATATATATATATAAAAATATGTTCTATTTGTTGCTCTTTAGGGGCAAAAAATAATCATATAAATTATCCCCTATCCTTGAAATTTCCACTCCCCCGTTTCCCCCCCCCTTCCTCCAGCACACATATTTTTAAATATTTAAAATATTTTGATTAAAAAATTGCTACTCACTATTAAAAATAAATAAATAATCCTCTAAATTACCCCATAACTCCCCAAATTTAAGTTTCCCTCCTCCTTACCCCCCCCCCCCCTCCGGCATACAAAGGAGCGTAAGATATTTTTAAATATTTTAAACATTTATTTTATATTTAAAAAAAATCTGTTCTATCTATTGCTCTCTAGTGGCAAAAAAAATAATCATATAAATTATCCCTTATCCCCGAATTTTCCACTCCTTCGTTCTCCTCCCCCCCCCTAGTGCACACATGTTTTCAAATATTTAAAAAGTGTTTAAAAAAATTGCAACATCCGTTACTCATTAATAAAAATAAATAAATAATCCCGTAAATTACTCCCCTAACTCCCCAAATTTACGCTTCTCCCTCTTTGCATCCCCCCCCCCCTCCAGCATACAAAAAAAATTAAATCTTTAAGTTATTTTTATTTTTATATAAAATATCTTCTGTCCTATTCGTTGCTCTGTAGTGACCATAAATAAATAATCAGCCATATAAATTATTCTCCTTCCCCTGAAATTTCCGTTCCCCCCCCCCCTTCACCCCTCCCGCATACAAAATTAAAAATCATAAAACCATCTATTTAAAAAAAAGTGCCATATTCGTTACCGTGTAATAACAATAAACAAATAATCAATCATCTAAAATATCTCCTCTCACCCCCAAATTTTCTGCCCCCTCTCCTTGGGCCTTTCCGCCATAGAACACTGTTTAAAAACTTTAAAACTCTAATTTAAAAATATATTCGAAAAAGAACAGAGAAATAAAAGCCCACTAATACACTTTTATTAGAGAAAATTACACTAGGATAGGGAAGGTTTCTGCCACCCAAATAATCCAGCAGCTGAAGCGTGACGTCACATGCCCGTGCTCTATATTGTAAGATGTCCAGTATTCAGTGGTAAAATCAGCATAGGTGTAGACTCGTATAGGCCCATGGGGCTCGAGTCCCCCCCCCCCCCCCGCCCAATAGTTTTTCAAGATGGGCTATATTTTTTTGCGCCAACTAATATAGAAAAAATTATCAAATTTTTGAATTTATAATCATTTATAGATTTTTTAGTGTATAATATTTTCCATAGATAATTGTACTTTTCTAAAATCGTTGCTTACTTTCATTCTTTGTAAACGGCTTAAAACAACCTAATAAACCTTTTAGGAAGGCCTTAGCATGGCGTGTGATAAAAAAAGACGCATTCTCCACAGGCAGTAGCAGGGTGGAGGATTCTTTCTTCTTTTGAGTAGTGGACTAAGTTTCCGGGAAATTTTTCTCTTCCTGATTCTGGCCTAGACAGAGGGCAATAAATTACTGTTTTGACGCAGACGGCAAATAGTGTCCGATACCAGGACTATAGATGAGGGATCCGATACGATCACATAGATAAGATGGGTTGCTTTTTCCGGAATATACAAAGAAGAGGCCCTCCGGCCTCTGATACAAAAAGGTTCCAATTAAGATTAGGAGAGCTTGAGAGGTGGGGGTAGGGAAAGGGGTTTTAAAGCTTTGTTGGAGATGGCCAAACACGAAAAACCAAAAGTATCTCCAAAGCAAAATGTATAAAGAAGAGAAGTACTTTATCCATGAATGTTGCATAAAAAATAAAATTTCCATATACATGCAGAAAAGCAGTACAATACAAATATATAATTGTGTTAAAATCTGAAAAGTGTTTGCTAAATAGAAATATTCGCTTTCCGTGTGTGTCTGTTATGGAGTTCTTATGGCATATAGATTTTTAACCTTTTTATTTTCGACACATTCTTTTGAAAAAATCGGATCTGCCCAAACCCGACCCGCAAGAGTCAAAACCCAATCCGAAAGCGACCGAATCCGAAACAAAAGTCAACCTCTAAGGCCAAGTCAGAGCCTTTTTAACCACTATACATACCACAAACAGTATTGCTAAATCTGGCGGAATGTTTGCTCAGAAATTTCGAGAGTAAAATTCTCAATACTAATTTTCCTTTACTTTATTCACGAAATATTTATACTTATAATAATCAAAAATAATTATTCCAACTTTCTGTGAAGAATTTGGAATTTCTTAATGATAGTTTTTATAAATGACAGATAAAATGCATCAGCAGCCTGTATAGTGTTAATTTTCTGTACAGATATTTATTTTTACGTCCATGTGTTTAAAATTTTGTCTTGTGCGAGGAGTTCTGAGAAAAAATATAATTTTCACAGTCTTTTTTCATGTTTATATTGTTCATTTTAAATAAAAGTGCCGCAGACCGGATATATGCACGGGCAGGGCTTGGGCCTGTTTTCATTTTGGACGGCAATCGGACCGGGCCGGGCCTAACTTACTTTTTCCGTACCGAACTGGGACTAGTATCATTCTTCCAGCTCTTCAAGGGCCTAAATTTTCCGTCCGGTTTTGACCCAGCCCGTATGAAAATCATTGTCTCGGCGTGGCCTGGTCCATTCAAAAATCAGCCAAATTTGCCCTGGCCCAAAATTTTTTTCAGAAAAATGAATACATTTTCAAATCGCCATTATTCTACAATTAAACATTAAATTTTATTCTTTATTAAGAATAGTACATTTCCAAGCCTATTAAAATATAATAAAACGCGGGAAAAAGACCTGCCTATGACGGAATCCTGTCTTAATCTGAAAAATATGTTGATCCATGCAAAATGGATGTACTAATACGTAAGAAAAGAATATATAATACATTTACACCTGCTACAAAAGGAACTTGTCTATAACGAATTTTTTTTTCTTTCCTATGCAATTCCGTCTTAGAAGATTTTACTGTATAGCATTTTTAAGTCTCCAATACATGGAATATAGATTAACTATATTAATGATAACTGAATCATTTACGTACAACAAATAGCGATTCATTAAAAAAATAAACATCGTAATAACTTCTATAAAAATGAAAACTATAAACATGACAATAAAAAGCAAAGATAAGCATTTTTGGTCAAAACTCCTCGTACGAGACAAAATTTTAACTAAATCGACGTAAAAATAAATGTTTTGTAGAAATTCCTTCGGGCTGGGCCGTACTCGGGCCGAGATTTTAACTTTTTTCCAGGGCGGGCCGGGCTCGAGCCGAAGTTTTAACTTTTATACCAGGCCGGGCCCAGGCCTTGAAATTTCGGCCCGTGCAGACCTCTACCATAGACTGCATAGTACAGGGACCTTCGTTCCAAAATACTGTTTGTACTACACTTCTTTCTACATATCCTATTGTAAACTATACTGAATTTTTAATAGATCTCTATTTGTATGTAAATATCTGAATTATTATTAATACCATTAATCCATTTACACGTTTGAAGACTTAAAAATCGGAAAAATTCTATATCGAAAAACTTTCTAAGACGAAATCAAATAGGACAGAAAAAAATCGTTATAGTTTAGTTCCATTTTTACCAGGTCTGTCATCTCTTGCAAAGTATTATTTATTTTCAAATGGATTATTATATCCATTTTGCAATTGATCAAGAAATTTTTCCGTTTAAAACAGGATTTCGTCATACACAGATTCTCATTATAGGTTTTACAGTACTTTATATCCCCCCTCCAGAAATGTATATTTATTATTATTTAAAGGGAATTTTATTTGTAGAATAATGGTAATTGTGCATACTTCTAGGAAGAATTAAGCACAGGTTCAGAAATAAGTCCAGTTCCGCTCGGCCCGTACCTCCAGAGAAAGTAAGACCCGGGCACGACCCAGAAAAACTGATGATCAGGCTCGACCCGTCCCGAGTCCGTGAAGGCCTCTAAATTTCATTTGAATGGGAAAAACATGTTCTTAACGGCTGGAAAATTTTAAAATAAATTATGAAAAAAAATGAGTTTGAGTTGTAAATTTCGTTCAAACTCGCAGATTTTTTGAGCTTTCGTTCAGTTCACGTTCGTTTATCAAAAAGTGAGTCAAGTTCAACTCACGTTCACAGAAAGTGAACTAAGTTCGCGAGTTTTCGTTCAATGAACGCGCTCATACCCAACACTTTTCTAAACTGTCATCCCCGTGGCCTGGATGGGAATCCAAAATAAATAAATAAATAAACAATTATAGCAAATACTTTTCTGTTTTCAACGGTGCCTTTCATTAAAAAAATATTAATATTTATTATTTAAAAAATTTATTTTTTTGAGGTCGTTTTCATCTTTTCTGTTTTCTTTTTTCACTTTTAAGCTGACATCCTCGTGGCGCAGATGGAAATAGAAAAAGATAAATACCCACTTATAGCAAATTCTTTTCTGCTCTCAACGGTAACTTTCATAAAAAATATAATTACTATTTCAATAAAATATTTTTTGGAAGTCGTTATTCAACGGAAAAATTCTCGCATTTCTCCGATTTTCCAAATTTGAGCCACTTATGAAAACAATATAAATTAAATTTTTGCCTGATATAGTAAATTTTGTCAGTTTTCAATAAAAAAAAATTGAAATTCGTACAGCGATTTTTTTTTTCAATTTGAAAAACAATGGTCTTCATTTCACCGAAAATGAGAAAATTAATTTTTATCATCTGATATTTATTTGATAGCATCCAGTCATCTATTTTATACATACAATTTATATTTTTGTTTTTATAGGTACTTAATATTACTATTTTATAAATTCAATATATATATATATTAATTTTCTCAATGAATCATTTTATTTTCATCAATATTGTCTATTTGTAAGTTAATATATTTATCTTTTGTATATTCCTTTAAATGATCCCAGATAACTCATTCTACTCCCTTCTGAGATAAAACAAAAAAAGAAAAAAATATAATTCACAGATACTTTAGTCAAAAGTTATTTTCACTTCTTTCATATGCTAACTCAAGTTTTATCCGACACAGTTAATTTTTAATTTAATACCTTGTCAAAAAGTTAACCATAATTTTTTTTTTATATCTCAGCGGTTAAATGCAAACTTGAGTATATTCGATTCTAATTTCTACGATTTCTATAAAACAGTTTTAGGTAGCTTTCAATACAAAAAAGTCCTTCCGGCCAGTACCGGGTGGAAAAGGTAGCTTTCCTACATCTTCGTTTTAAAATTTCAGCTATTGTTACACGAAAACAGCAAGTTAAAATGGAAAGAAACGTTTACAAAAGATTTGTTAACACTGAATTTGAATAAGAAATTCGCCAAATTATTGAGCAATAGCCAAATTGGCTTCATTTATGAAGACTTATTTTGGTCGCCAAAATTGTCGTTATTTCACCAAATGTCGCCAATTTTGCCAATTTTGTCGCCAATGTCGCCAATTTTGGCGCTAACGGATATGAATATATAGTTTTATGCGTATGATTGGGAACATTATTACAACAATGAAAGAAAATAATTTGCGAGTAATCGCGTTAATATGCTGTTTTGTTTCAAAATGTCAGCCACCCTAGAATTTCAAATTGCTCTATCTCAGCCATTTTTTGAGATAGAGGTAAACCAAAGAATGCTCTGGAATCCTTGTATCAAGGCCTAACACGTAAATAAAAAATAAATTTTAATTTTTAATTTTTTTGTATATTTATTTTAGTTTTAAATTTTTAAATGGCCGCCATCTTGAAACAAAATGGCGGACCAAGCTGGCCAACGAACTCGGATATATATATATATATATATATATATATATATCCATATATATATATATATATATATATATATATATATGGATATATATATAATCATCATAGTAATCATAATCATCATAGAATATATATATAATAACTTTTTAGTATTGAAAGCTACCTAAAACTATAAAGCTACCTATTGCAGCCGTTCGGAGGAAAGCAGTTCCGGAAAATTTCGATATATTTTCACCGATCATGACCCCCAGACCCCAAAACCACCCCCCGTTCAAATGTTGATTTATATATATATATATATATATATATATCTGACCTATGTCATACGATAACGCTCGTATTTATAAATCAATTTCGATGAAACCAATTGTGTGTATTAAGCTAACCAATGTCTCGACCGAGTTCGTTGGTCAGCTTGGTCCGCCATTTTGTTTCAAGATGGCGGCCATTTAAAAATTTAAAACTAATATAAATATACAAAAAAATTAAAAATTCAAATTTATTTTTTAATTATGTGTTAGGCCTTGATACAAGGATTCCAGAGCATTCTTTGGTTTACCTCTATCTCAAAAAATGGCTGAGATAGAGCAGTTTGAAATTCTAGGGTGGCTGACATTTTGAAACAAAACAGCACATTAACGCGATTACTCGCAAATTATTTTCTTTCATTGTTGTAATAATGTTCCCAATCATACGCATAAAACTATATATTCATATCCGTTAGCGCCAAAATTGGCGATATTGGCGACAAAATTGGCAAAATTGGCGACATTTGGCGAAATATCTCCAAATTTGGCGACCAAAATAAGTCTACCTAAATGAAGCCAATTTGGCTATTGCTCAATAATTTGGCGAATTTCTTATTCAAATTCAGTGTTAACGAATCTTTTGTAAACGTTTCTTTGCATTTTAACTTGCTGTTTTCGTGTAACATTAGCTAAAATTTTAAAACGAAGATATAGGAAAGCTACCTTTTTCTCCCGGTACAGGCCGGAAGGACTTTTTTATTTATAGCATGCAGGGTTTTCAACCAAATTTAATGCCCGTTTCAGAAAATATGGCAAATTATAGTTTAAACAACGTAGTACAATTAGAATATAAATATACAATGAAATATGATAAAACTAATAGGCGCCGTCGGCGCCCTCACGGCGCCGAGCGAGCCCACTCCTCATCGTGCCCAAATCCTGAAGGATTTTTAACGCAGACCATGACTTTGTCTCGCCAGGTCGCTACGATCGATTCAGAGGGTTCGCGTTCCAGCGACGCCTCCTCATCTTTTTGCCCCAGAGTCGACGACAGAGGTCGTTACGATTCGGCGGAAGTTCCCACCATCAAAGGATACTTCCCCACGTGACACCTGATGAACCGTAGAGACTGTCGAACGGCTTCATCGCCGAACACCCATGAGGGAGTCGGGTCATCCACCTGATGTCCGGCATCCCTACGGCCCTTGCTTTCCCGCGGAGTCCGATCATGAAATGTATGGAAGAACAAGCCACTGGTCTCTTCTTCCGCGGGCATGAAATATGATAAATTGTATGAAGTAACATTTAACTGCGTATGCACGAACCCCAATGAATTTCTTTGTCAGGATTTGGAAGTGAACTCTATAGCGCAACTAATATAAAATACCAGTCGAATATCGTGAAAATTCAAAAATATATCGGCGATATAGTAATCTGAATTTCGGTTGCCTTCAAAAAGTAGCCGGATGATAAGGGATTTTCCACAAATTGTCATTTTTTTATTAACTGACTTCTAAGAATGTTTGATATCGTTCGCTCATGCGTAGTTAAAAATTATTTTATACAATTGCTCATATTTCATCAAATATTTATTACATTTATATTCTAATTGTCTGTGTTATTTCTGATATATTTTGTCGAATTGTCTGAAAGTGGCGTTAAGTTCGGTTGAGAACCCGAATGCTATAAACAAAAGACATGCGAAAATTTATTGAATTTTTTAAATGAACCTTTATATCTCTATGTAAATACGTGCTATTCTTACACAAATGAGCAAGATTGTTTTACAATATCCACATAGTCATGTGCTACAGCTACAGATCATTTCGTGCATTTTATACTACAAGGTGATCCCAAAAATTTTTTTTCTTTAAATTCTTGTTGGTTTCCTAATTGCCCTCTTGATCAAACCTTAACTGAAAAATATGAAGTAAAACATTTCCAGAAGATTTCGTCCAAAATGTTTCTAGATATTTGACAAAATGTGAAAAATCGAAAGTGTCCGATAATTTTTGGCTACATAATGCAGTTTCGTTTTATTTTAAGACATCTGTCGCTATGAAACTCTTTAATTATTTCTGTCAGATGTCTATCTGCCGTCAGCAAGTTCTTTCTTCTATTTCTACTTGCTAGAGGTTGACTAATTATCGTACAATACTCTTTTCACAAAAATTTAAAATTTCCCATGTATTTCAACGTAACTACCAGCATTTGGAAAACCCGTGGCTTAACCAATATCCTCATCGTCAAAAACTTCACTAATGTAAAATGGGAAAATACTGACTCTCTGCATGGTGATAATGTTATAAGGTATAAAAGTTCGTGTATCCTGGGAGCCACTCTCATGGCACATCTTTGCTATTTTTTAGATCAATTAAAAACTCTTTTTAAATGCCATTGTCTTCTGATGAATCTTCTCGAAACTGGAGTTACTGTTCTTTCGAAATGCACATTTATAATCGGAAACACAAGTTTTTGTAGAATCAAAATTGGTTTATCAGTTTCTGTGTTCACCTAAACCTAAATCACCTTAATACATATTTGGTGGCATGCGATAGAATATTCGATTATTTTTTATTGTTACTGGAATGGAAGTGGCACTTAATGCAGCACTGCACTATGGTAGATAAAAATTTTTAAAAAATTAATGGACGAGTATTCGGACATTTATCGACTTTATGTGAGAGGAGACTTCTGCTCAAACTGCGGGAATAAGGAACTATTTTTGCGCTTTGTCTTATCCTGAACTTCGATCGTTGAAGTAGCCTGCTCTGCTCATGGAATAACAAAAAAACCAGAAGGAAGATGACAAGCCGGTTTAGCTCTGAAGCGTGCTGTGGCTAATGGAAAGGTTATAACTTCCAATCCTACTGCTATTGGCCTGCTTGGAATTAGTTTCGGTAGCAAGCACTAAATAAAAAAGTCCGGTGTCAAACAGCCAGCAGGGACGATCCTGTGAAAAACACCCTTATATTCCTTCTGGTTTCTTCTTAATTCTACAGCAGTCATCCTCAACCTCCGGCCCGCGGGACGCATGTGGCCCGGCGACCTTTCATGTGCGCCCCAGACACATAATCATTAATCCTTATATATAAAATTAATTGAGATGTGCATAAACAAATTTTAAAACCTTTATTGTTCTTTTATACATTTTCATGGGTAGAAAAAATTTTCCCTGTTGTTTATTTTAAAATTATCTTAAAAATCTTAAATGTCATTTTCTTTGTCAAAAGTTCTTTTTACATCTAATTCTATATGTGTTATATTGGTGTATACATTTCTTAATCTTCAACACTAATTAAGCGTTATTCCAAATTAATTAAATTTGCACTATATTTCTATATTAAAAAAATCAAATATTTTGCATTGAGAAATGACTTATTTATTAAAGAAAATCTCCTGATTTTTTATTTTAGAATATGGAAGAGCTGCATTCGTAGTCACCACGTTTAACCTTTTGATAACGAGCCAAATATGATGACTATTTTCATATTAAATCGTATCACAACTTACAAAAAAATTCTGTATGACATATTTCTTTCGAAAATATATTTTTAATAAGTGTATGGAAAACATTATTTTTCAAAAATTGATACGAATAGAATAAAACAAAAAAAAAATTCACATTGACGTGTATATCCTGACTAAGGTTAAATATTTAAAAATTGTCAAATATAGAACTCTTTTACCTGCAAAGAACCTTTACCTTACTTGTTCAACGCGTCGGTATCCCTAATCTGCAAAATCTTTTAAACATATCTCCAATATACATAGACTATTTTATTTAAAGTTATGGAGAGACAATCTGTATTTCGGCATGAATATCTTGTTCTAATATTTACTCAGATTTTCGTTCTGATTTTCAGTTGTGATCAGAACGTTTCATAAAATGTGCGTCATCCTCCAGAATGTTAACTGTACTTGTTGCCTCATCTACAGAACCTGATAAAACGGATTCTCAAATTATTCCGCAAATGCTGTAGTCTATACCCATGGGAAATAAAGCATCTTCTAGATATAAGGCCAAAAATCGTCAAAGTCAAAACAAATCTCCCAAAGTTATTCATAAATAGAGTTACTTCTATAAATAAAATCTTTATCATTTTAAATAAATATTCCACGATTACTCGTGGGGTGTTGCGAGCACCCCAGCTGAAAATTTTTACGTTCCTCTCCAAGAAAAATTGTAAATTAAACATGTTATCAATAGGTGCAGCATCTAGGAATGAGCAGCTACTAAAGTATTTAACTTGGACCTTATGTACTTGTGCGCAAGTTTTTACTCATGGGTTGTTCAGAACACCCCGCGGGAATAAGGGAGGGTTAATCACAGAGCAGTGTAGTGTTAACTATAACACGTGAATGATGCAACAAAACTGTTTATAAAGAAATAATTGCAAGATAATCTTTTTATGTGTACATTGAAGGCCAAACTGTTAGATTCATTGCAAACATTGGCCGAAGATATTCGCAATCGGAAACGCTTAAGTATATTTACTGCAAGACATTTCAACTAGTGCATGGGGTACCTAAACAAACCCCCAAGAGAACTGTGCATCTTATTTTTACTCGTGTAAACCGCATGAAATTCAATAAAGCAATTACACGTTAGGAAATATTTCCTATAAAAAGGTATTACATGTTTTTAGACTCTAAATTCAACGTCTGAGAATTTACCTCTCATAACTTCGTCAATGATTAACTAATGTACGAGATTTGAAGCAGCGGTATGAGTTCAAATCCCCTCCCCTAGGAGTGCTTAAATCTGAAAAGGCCAAGAGCTGAAACAAGTTTACGCGATTAATGTTCAGGGTGTTGCTTACATTGCAGGTTCCGTTCAGTCTTGAATAGCCTTACTTACAACGTGAATGACTCGTCCGAAGTAAAGTTTATCACACGTAGAGTTGCAAAGGCTAGAATAAGCCGGGTTTTTGGGGGGGAAGGGAATAACCCGGGTTTTTTTGGGGGGAATAAACCGGGTTTTTTTGAGGAGGAATAAACCGGATATTTGGGGGGGGGGGGGATAAACCGGATTTTTTGGGGGGATAAACCGGCTTTTTGGGGGAATAAACTAGTATTTTGGGGGATAAACTGACTTTTGGGGGGAACCGGTTTTTTGGGGAATAAACTGGCTTTTTGGGGGGTTTAAACCGGCTTTTTGGGAGGATTAAACAGGCTTTTTTGGGAGGGAATAAACCGGCTTTGGGGGGGGGGGGGTTAAACCGGCTTTTTGGGGGATTAAACCGGCTTTTGGGGGATTAAACGGGCTTTGTTGAGAGGATTAAACCGACATTTGGGGGGAATAAACCGGCTTTTTTAGGGGGAATAAACCAGCTTTTTGGGGGAATAAATGGGCTTTTTGGGGGGAATATACCGGCTTTTTGGGGGGAATAAACCAGCTTTTTGGGGGAATAAACTGGATTTTTTGGGGGTGAATAAACCGGCTTTTTGGGGGGAATAAACTGGATTTTTTGTGGGGAATAAACTGGATTTTTGGGGGAATAAATCCTCTTTTTTAGGGGGGGAATAAACCGGCTTTTTTGGGGGAATAAATTGGCTTATTGGGGGGAATAAGCCGGCTTTTCGGGGAAATAAACCGGCTTTTTGGGGGGGGAATAAACCCGCTTTTTGGGGGAAATAAACCGGCTTTTTGGGGGAAATAAACCAGGTCTATTGGAAATAAACCTGGGAATAAACCGGTTCTTTGCAATTCTAATCACACGTACTACCTGAAATATGCCATTTTATCTCCTTTGATTACAGCGGCCCTTTTGTGCTGGAAGTATGGTTATTTTCAAGAATAAATGGAATCCATAAATTTAAACACGTGGGATATTTAAAGCACGATTACTCAAAATAGTTGTAAAACTGAACCGAGAAACTTCATAACGCTTAGATTGAATTAGAGCCGACATCCATCTTGGAACTTACTGCCATAGGTTCGTCATTGACAAAGTTTTAGGGAACTGTTCGATAGCTCCATCTTGAAGACGGGTTTAATAAATCCGATATTGTTTCCGATATAACGTGTAATTTCAGCATAGAGGGCAAAATGCTATAGATCGTGAATTTTAGAGCTTCTGGAATACAGCAAGAGAATTTCTCTATTAATTTTCCTTCATTAACCCTTAACGGCAAAGTGATCCCACTCCGGGCACACCTTATTTTAATTCCAAGCTTGCATACGACACCAATAACATTTTAATAAAATTTATTTTCTATGAAAGCTTAAAATAAGGAATTCCTGTTTCCTAAAAAAGTCGTTTGTAAATTCCGGTGTCAGTCGGTAATTTCTCATTTTACGAACAGAATTTGCCTGTGCCGGAAAGGGTTAAGTTGCCTTTCTCAACTCATGTTCTACATGAGAACAAAGTCGCCTATAAATTTATAAGAGACTGCACCAGAGAAGATTTTCAAAAGAATTACTGTTTGTCATAAGTTGTCCAGAGTTGGAATCTAACATTTAATAACTCTTTATACGTATTCCACAAAAGCGATGGTATAGGAAGTAGTTTTTGGAAAATATGCAATTTTAACCATAAGTACAAATAAAGTTGAATTAACAAATAATTATTTAATAACAGCCTTTGCTATATTATACAAAGAGAATTAAATTAATAATTTCCTTTAGAAAAATAAATAAAAAAGTTAAAAATGCTTCCACGAAAGTCATGGTACACGCGGAGTTTTGCAATTAAGGAAAAACCTTTTTCTAATATTTAGTTGCATGTCCTTTTATTTTTAAGACTAAGTCTTGCAGTGCATTTATTTTACCAGATTTTCTGAATTTTATTCCATTCTGCAAGTAACACCTCTTAACTGTTTTTTATTTTTGTTATCACAACTGTTCTCTCACTGCTGCAAGATACTTCATAAATGCTTAATGGAATTTATATCTAAATTTATGGAAGTACGAGGTGCAAATACGCGGGGGATATTGTAGAGAAGTCATTATCAGACAATATGAGTATTCTGCTTCATTATTTTTTTGGAAGTAATTATCTCACGCGACACCCAATTTAAATGCAATGTCCTACAAATTTAACGTATTTAAAAATGAACAAATCTATCCATGATAGCAGGGCAGCACTAGATACCGGGCCTGCTCATTCATTATCATGACGTCACAAATGGTGGCTTGTCGCGACCAAAGACATAAAGCGATTGGCACAAAACGATGGGCGCAACACTTTGTACCAATCGCAGGTTGCGGCCAGCCACTTTTTGTGACGTCATGAAAATGAATGAACAAGCCCGGTATCTAGTGTTGCCCCGATAATAGTCCTAGTGAAATCTAAATTTCCTACTCCTAAAGCTGACATATGGCCCCGAAAAATTACACCTCCTCCACCTTGGCTTTACTGTTTGGTCGAATATTTGGGATTCAGTGCAACCTTTCTCTTTCAAACTCTTAATTCACCTATTCATGCTAAAAATATTTACATGCATCCTCCGATTCCTTGAAACAGGTAATTGTTTCAGATGAATTTAATATTTTCAGCATAAATGGGCGAATTATAGTGGAAGAGAAAGGTTGATGATCCGAATCCCAAATATAGGACAAAAATTGTAAAACATGGACGTGTAATGGTTTGGGCTATACGTTAGCTTCAGGAGTAGAAAATTAGATTTCACCGAGACTCACGGATAGATATGGATATTTAAATATTTTAAAAAGAAACATTTGTAGGACGGTGCATTCAAATTAGTGTCGCGCGAGACATACTTCAAACAAGATTATAATCTCATGCACACTGCTCTTATTGTCAGACACTTGTTTCTCTACAATATCCCCTACATATGTTACTCCTCCACAATGTTAAAATTTAAACACCATTCAGCATTTATGGAGCATGTTACAGCAGCGAATGAAGAGTTATATCAGAAATAAACAGTTGAAAGGGGTTTTACTTGCAGAATGGAATAAAATTCACAAAAATTACACAAAACAGGCAATATCAATGCCTCACAACTTTAAATATAGTCTTAAAAATAAAGATATACAGATAAATTCAAAGAAATGAAAAATTTAATAATTAAAACATTTTCCACATGAACCATGACTTGGGGAAGCATTTGAGTTTAAATTTTATATATTTATTTTTTAAGTTTCTAAAAAGGAAATGTAATTTTCCTTGTATAATATAGCAAAGGCAGTTATTAAATAATTCTTAATTCAATTTTATTTGTACTCTTATAATGGTTAAATTTGCATAAAACCCCTTCCTGTACCATCAATTTTGTGGAAAACTGTATATATAAACATAGGTGTAAAGATTGAATTTTGCAAATTTTGCTGCCTTCTAGATACGCTAGAATTCTTAAATGTACAGATGCATTTCTGATAATACAATCTTTAGAACTTTATAAGAAATATTTACATAGAGTTTAGGAAAATAAAACACTTGAACATTTAAGTTAACTGTGAAAAAGCAATTCGATATATATTGCATTTACAGTTAAAACACGGTAAGAATCGAACATTGCAAAAGTATTGTCCAATACATTTAAACGTTCCTGGTACAGCAGCGACCATTAACTACTTTCAAATGAATCTGTTAAATATTTAAAAGATGTCAAATATGTAAGCCCTTTTACAAGCAAAAAAGCTTTACCTTACTTGTTCGACGAGTCGGTATCCCTAATCTGCAAAATTTTTGAAACCTACCACCAATATACATAGACTACGTTATTTAAAGTTATAGAGAGACCATCTGTATTTCGGCATGAATATCTTGCTCTAATATTTACTCAGATTTTCGTTCTGATTTTGAATTGTGATCAGAACGTTTCATAAAATGTTAGTCATCCTCCAGAATGTTAACTGTACTTGTTGCCTCATCTACAGAACCTGATAAAACGGATTGTCAAAATATTCCGCAAATGCTGTTGTCTATACCCATGGGAAATAAAGCATCTTCTAGATATAAGGCCAAAAATCGTCAAAGTCAAAATAAATATCCCAAATTTATTCATAGAGTTGCTTTTATAAATAAAACGTTTATCATTTTAAATAAATATTCCACGATTACTCGTGGGGTGTTGCGATCACCCCAGATGAAAATTTTTACGGTCCTCTCCAAGAAAAATTGTAAATTAAACATGTTATCAATAGGCGTAGCATCTAGGAATAAGCAGCTACTAAAGTATTTAACTTGGACCTTCCGTACTTGTGCGCAAGTTTTTACTCATGGGTTGTTCAGAACACCCCGCGCGAATAAGGGAGGGTTAATAGATTCTTCACAGAGCAGTGTAGGGTTAAGTATAACACATGAATGATGCAAACAAACTGTTTATGAAGAAAGAATTGCAAGATAATATTTTTATGTGTACATTGAAGGCCAAATTGTTAGATTAATTGCAAACATTGGCCGAAGATATTCGCAATCGGGAACGTTTAAGTATATTTACTGCAAGACATGTTAACTCGTGCATGGGTACCTAAACAACCCCCTAAGCGAACATCTCATTTATACTCGTGTAAGCCACATGAAATTCAATACAGCAATTACACGTTGGGAAATATTTCCTATAAAAACGTAGTACATGTTTTTAGAGGGGGGAGGGGGACTCTAAATTCACCGTCTGAGAATTTATCTCTCATAACTTCGTCATTGATTAACTAATGTACGATATTTGAAGCAGCGGTATCAGCTCAAACCCCTCCCCTAGGAGTGCTTAAATCTGAAAAGGCCAAGAGCTGAAACTAGTTTAAGCGATTAATGTTCAGGTTGTTGCTTACGTTGCAGGTTCCGTTGAGTCTTGAATAGCCTTTCTTACAATGTGCGTGACTTGTTCGAAATAAAGTTTATCACACGTAGAGTTGCAAAGGCTAGAATAAACCGGGTGTTTTTGGGGTAGGGGGGAATAAACCGGGTATTTGGGGGGGGGGATAAACCGGCTTTTTATTTGGGAGGAATAAACCGGCTTTTTGGGGGGATTAAACCGGCTTTTTGGAAGGATTAAACCTGCTTTTTGGGGGGAATTAACCGGCTTTTTAAGGAGAATAAACCGGTTTGTTAAGGGAATAAACCAACTTTTTAAGGGGAATAAACCGGCTTTTTGGGGGAATAAACCATCTTCTTTGGATTGGAATATACCGGCTTTTGGGGGGGGAATAAACCGGTTTTGGGGGGGCAGAAACCGGCTTTTTTGGGAATTAAACCGGCTTTTCTGGGGGGATTAAACCGGTTTTGGGGGGGAATAAACCGGCTTTTGGGGGAATTAAACCGGCTTTTTGGGGGGATTAAACTGGCTTTTTTGGGGGGGGATTAAACCGGCTTTTTGGGGGGATTAAACTGGCTTTTTTGGGGGGGGGGATTAAACCGGCTTTTTGGGGGAAATAAATCGGCTTTTAAGGAAAAGAAATCAGCTTTTTAAGCCGCGTTTCCAATGCCTTTTCCAAGACCCCTATGAACGGTCTTTTTACCCCCTACACCATTTCCAATGCACAAACCGGCTTGAAGGTGAAACTAGCCTAGGTCATTTTTTCCCCGAAATCAGACCTGCAAGGGATTAGGTCAGTAATCCGCCTTTTACCCATGACGCAGCGCGGGTAAACAAACAAACAGTGCCACTTCACCGGAATAACTGCTTATCAACAGCACGTTGCACGGTTTACGTTAGTGCTCCTAGCGATAATTCTCCTGTTATTTGCATTAATTGTTTTATTACGTTCATTTACCATTGTTTATTTATTATTATTATTATTTTCCCATATTTTTTTTTTATTATTATTAAGTATGGATTTTTGTTTGAATTCATCTCGTTGGTCAGTAGATGAGACAAAAATGTTATTGAGCATGTGGTCAGAAGAATATCATTTCAAGTTTAGGAAGAAATATTTAAAAATACGAGTTTTTTAATCATATCAAAATTAATTTTAATTATATTTTATAGATTTACCTTAAATAAGTTATTATGATCACTTAATGTTATTATTCTTTAAAATAACTGTGATAAATTTATTAATTTGAATTCAGAATATAAAAATTTGACCCTTTTAAGCATTTTATTTAATTTTAGATTCCATGGAGCATACTACTTCAGATACACTGTTTCTATTTTATTGTAAAAAAAAAAAAAAAAAAAGGTCGTTGATACAATGATGCATCTAATATGCACAGTAAAAAATATATACTTAAAAAAGAAGTTTTTGATTAAAATTTTTGTGCATTTTATGTGCCATTTTCAAATAGTAGTTTAAGCCTGATAATCAATGACTTTGTGAATTTTAATCAAGAAGCTACTAATTTTTATTTTTACTATAGTATGATTTTTTTTTTCTGTTTATCAGTCGGTATATTTTAAGTACCCCTTTAGCTATAAATCAGCTTAGACATTTTCTGAAATTTGAAAATGTCGGTCGTTTTTTTTTTTTTTGGGGGGGGGGGAGTTGTCAGTTTTTTTAACACACAAAATTATTTTATATTTCTAACTTTTGTACTCTACTTTTTTTATTTTTTAGGTAGATTTCGTAAGAAATACTACCTATTACATTCTCACCTAAGTTGGAAATTTTGAAAAAATTTTGCAGATCTACGCCGATCATGACTCCCAGAACACAAAACCACCCCCAGTTCAAAACTTTATCTATCTATCTATATCACTTTTTTATGGACACGATAACTTTAATAATTCTGCACAAATCTCTTCCAAACTGATACATAAAATCTCGCTCAAGTTCGTTAATGGGCAAAATCGAACCAACGGGGGGAGGGGGCTTTTTGTGAAAACAGAAAACCCCCTATAATTTCTTAATTATGATACGTATCAAATACCGTTTAAAGTTATTATTACTTCTAGGAAAAGGGCCGAAAATTTATGTATGACAGATTTTTGATATCATTAAAAATGGCCCCAAGGGGTGGAAAAAAGGGGCAGTTTTAGAAGAAACAAAAATTAACTCCGCCAATTCCCAAGATATCAAGAAGAAGAAAAAAATTCATAAGGGGTAGAAGAAAAAAATTCATAACTTCGTCAATTCAGAAGATATCAAATCCGATTAAATTTATTATAAATTCTCTTAATATTATCTAAAACTTTTATATTGACAAGTTTTTTATAGGACCAACCCTTATAGCAAAAGAAAAATTAAAAACAAAAAAAATCCCTGCCGGCTCCGCCTGCAAACAAGTTAGGTTTCGAAGTGGGCGTTTCCAAATGCCGCATCATGGCAAAAGGGTAATTTCGTCCGCAATTCCCAACAAACAGGCGCCCCACGGTCTGCGTCTTCGAAATCTACCTGTGCCTGTAGGCCGAGCCGTCAGGGATTTTTTTATATTCGTTTTATAATTTCTGTTATGTGTGTATATAATATATATATATTTATTTATTTAAAAATGAATGCACATGAGAAGAACGAAAGATAAAAAGCAATGGAATGGACACTAAAGGAATTATACTTAAAATGATGAAAAAGCAAAAATTGAAAAATCAAAATTGGAAAACTATGAATATCTTATAGAATCTTCAGAAGGGCTTTATAAGAATATTCATAGTAAGTATATGCTATTGCAACAAATATTGTTAGCATTATGCCTAAAATCGACACTATTAACCCCTAGTAACATATATAAATGAAACAAGAAAAATAAGGACCGACATGTGGTTCAAATGACAAAATAAAATGAAACAAGAAAAGTAAAACCCGACATGAGGTTCAAATAGCAAAATAAATAAATAAATATGCAACCGAAATAGAAATTAGATATATATATATTGTAGTATTTCTTTTGTGATTGCTGATAAGCTTTTAAAAAATATAGTTTTTGGAGGGAGGGATTCAGGGCGCAAGCTGAAGTTTTCCACACAGGTGCTGAACACTAATGGCACTTCCCTGTTGCTACACCATAGACATGGGAAACAAACATTTTTCTTGTGTGCTTAAAATTCCCTATTGTATACATTTTTTCATTTTATTTTAGCACATTAAAATTTGTATTGTTTCGTGGTTGTTTTTAAGAATAATGTTGTCTAAAGAAAAGTAAAAAGAGAGCTATTAAAAATTTACATACGATTCCTTCATACATTAAAAAATGTGCACATTATCTTCTCGGATCATTAACTATAATATCCATTTTAAACATGCAAAAATTATTTTATTTTTAATTCAAGGTGATATAATTTATTGGAGTTTGGAGCACCTTTACTCTTCCTCCTCCGCAAACGTAATTTTGCTAAGTTTCTAATAATCGACGTATTGTAAAATTAAAGTTATGTAATGAAATACTTAATACTGAACTATGTAATCAGTTTTGTCTAATAGTGATTCATTAAAACCTTGAACACTGAATCGAAAAATATTCCACTTTATACGGGGTTTTGTTTTAGCAGGTATTCCATTAACCCTTTAATTCCCAGAGTCGAATACGTTCTTGGAAATTCCGTAGTTCAAAAAATCTGAATTTATACAAGAAAATTTAACAAAAAAATTTCGCTCCATTTAATGTTGGAATTTCTGTTATTAAATAAATCAAACATCGCAATTTTCAATTTTTTGTATGAATTTGAAATATCCGAATTAAACAATCCACTAAATTGGAAAGCTCTGATGCTAAAAAAAAAGGTCGATAAACGTCTGCAACAACAGAATACGGCCCGCCATTTTTATACTAAAGAAAAAGAATGAAAATGTAAGAGCGCTAAACGCAACAAAACGGCTTCTGTTTATATTTACACCGGAAGTTCGTGCGTCATTTCACCAATCAGCCAATCATAGGTCAAAACGAAAAATTGGGCAGGTTCCGGTTTTTTAAGGGGGTTATTTTTGCGCTTGCGTATGGACACGAGGGCAAAATGAAAGCAGGTACGATAGCCGCATATCACCCCTCCCTAAAAAGCCAGTTTTATTTTAAGAGGCATTGGAAACGATGCTTTAAGAAGAATAAACCGGCTTTTTGGGGGGAATAAGCTGACTTTTTGGGGGGAATGCCGGCTTTTTGGTGGTAATAAGCCACTTTTTGGGGGAATAAACCGCCTTTTTTTGGGGGGGGGGGAATAAGCCGGCTTTTTGGAGTTATAAACCGGCTTTTTAAGGGGAAAACCCGCCTTTTTGGGAGAATAACCCGGCTTTTGGGGAGAATAAGCTTGCTTTTTGGGGGTAATAAGCCAGCTTTTTGGGCGTAATAAGCCGGCTTTTTGGGGGAATACACAGGCTTTTTATGAGGAATAAACCGGGCAATTTTGGGGGAATAAGCCGGTTTTTTGGGGGAATAAACCGTCTTCTTTGGGTTGGAATAAACCGGCTTTTGGGGAATAAACCGGCTTTATAGAGGAAATAAACCGGCTTTTTTGGAGGGAATAAATTTGTTTTTGGGGGGGAATAAACCGGCTTTTTTGGGGGGGAATAAACCGGATTTTTGGGAGGGGAATAAACCGGGAGTTTGGGGGTGAATAAACCGGGTCTATTGTCAATAAACCTGGGAATAAACCAGTTCTTTGCAATCCGAATCACACGTACTACCTGGAATATGTCATTTCCGTTCATTTGATTACAGCGGCACTTTTGCGCTGGAAGTATGGTTATTTTTAGACTAAACGGAATTCATAAATTTAAACACGTGGAACTTTTAAATCACTTACTCAAAATAGTTGTAAAACTGAACCGAGAAACTTCATAACGCTTAGATTGAATTACAGCCGACATCCATCTAGCCGCAAGTTCGTCTTTGACAAAGTCTGAAAGTTCCCTCTTGAAGACGGGTTTAATAAATCCGATATTGCCTCCAATATAACGTGTAATCTCAGCATGGAGGGCAAAATGCTACAGATCGTACGAGTGAATTTTAGAGCTTGTGGAATACAGCAAGAGAATTTCTCTATTAAGTTCCCTTCATTAATTCTTTACGGCACTGTGATCCCACTCCGGCCACACCTAATTTTAATTCCAAACTTGCATATTACACCAATAATATTTTAATAAAATTTTGTTTCTATGAAAGCTTAAAATAAGGAGTTCCTATTTTCTAAAAAATCGTTTGTAAATTCCGGTGTCAGTCGGTAATTTCGAATTTTACGAACAGAATTTGTCTGTGCTGGAAAGGGTTAAGTCGCCTTTCTCAACTTATGTTCTACATGAGAACAAAGTCGCCTATAAATTTTTATGCAAATTTAACTATAAGTACAAATAATGTTGAATTAACAAATAATTATTTAATAACAGCTTTTGCTATATTATACAAAGAGAATTAAATTAATAATTCTTTAGAAAAATAAATATAAAAGTTAAAAATATTTCCACAAAAGTCATGGTACACGCGAAGTTTTGCAATTAAAGAAAAACCACTTTCTAATATTTAGGTGGATGTCCTTTTATTTTCAAGACTGAGTCTTGCCGTGCATTTATTTTACCGGATTTTCTGAATTTTATTCCATTCTGCAAGTAAAACCTCTAAAATCTTTTTTATTTTTGCTATCACAACAGTTCACTCGCAGCTGCAAGATACTTCATAAATGCTTAATGGAATTTATATCCAAATTTATGGAAGTACGAGGTGCAAATAAGTGGGGCATATTGTAGAGAAGCCATTATCAGACAATATGAGTATTGTGCTTCATTATTTTTTTCGAAGTAGTTATCTAACGCGACACCAAATTTAAATGCACTGTCCTACAAATCTAAGGTATTTAAAAATGAACAAATCTATCCATGATAGCAGGGCAACACTAGATACCGGTCCTGCTCATACATTATCATGACGTCACAAATGGTGGCTTGTCGTGACCAAAGACATACAGCGATTGGCACAAAACGATGAGCGCGCCACTTTGTACCAATCGCAGGTTGCGGCCAGCCACTTTGTACCAATCGCAGGTTGCGGCCAGCCACTTTTTGTGACGTCATAAAAGTGAATAAGCAAGCCCGGTATCTAGTGTTGCCCCGATGATAGTCCTAGTGAAATCTAAATTTACTACTCCTAAAGCTGACATATGGCCGCAAAACATTACACCTCCTCCACCATGGCTTTACTGTTTGGTCGTATATTTGGGATTCAGTGCAACCTTTCTCTTTCAAACTCTTAATTCGCCTATTCATGCTGAAAATATTTACATGCATCCTCCGATTCCTTGAAACAGGTAATTGTTTCAGATGAATTTAATATTTTCAGCATAAATGGGCCAATTAGAGTGGAAGAGAAAGGTTGATGCTCCGAATCCCAAATATAGGACAAAAATTGTAAAACAAGGAGGTGTAATGGTTTGGGCTATACGTTAGCTTCAGGAGTAGGAAATTAGATTTCACCGAGACTCATGGATAGATATGGATATTTAAGTAATTTAAAAAGAAGCATTTGTAGGACAATGCATTCAAATTAGTGTCACGTGAGACAGACTTCGAACAAGATTATGATTTTCATGCACACTGCTCTTATTGTCAGACAATTGTTTCCCTACAATATCCCCTACATATGTAATGCCTCCACAAAGATAAATTTTAAACAAAATTAAGCATTCATTTAGCATGTTATAGCAGCTAATGAAGAGTTATATCAGAAATAAACAGTTGAAAGGGGTTTTACTTGCAGAATGGAATAAAATTCACAAAAATTACACAAAACTGGCAATATCAATGCCTAACAACTATAAATATAGTCTAAAAAATAAAGATATGCAGATAAATGCAAGAAAATGTTTTTAATAATTAAAAAATATTTCCACATGTACCATGACTTGTTGAAGCATTTGAGCTTAAATTTTATATCTTTATTTTTGTAGTTTCTAAAAAGGTAATTTAATTTTCCTTGTATAATATAGCAAAGGCTGTTATTAAATATTTCTTAATTCAATTTTAATTGTACTCTTATAACGGTTAAATTTGCATAAAACCCCTTCCTGTACCATAATTTTTTGGATTACTGTATATATAAACATAGGTGTAAAGATTGAATTTTGCAAATTTTCCTGCCTTCTAGATACGCTAGAATTCTTAATTTTACAGATGTATTTTTGACAATACAATCTTTAGAACTTTGAAAGATTTGCATAGATTTAGGAAAATAAAACACTTGAACATTTAAATTAAATGTGAAAGAGCAATTCGCAATACACCACATTTACAGTTAAAACAAGGTAAGTATGATGAAGATCATATACATATTTTCTTTATTATTCAAAATTTATAGTTCCCTTATGTTTCCTAAAGATTAATTAAATTTTTATTTAAACCCTTTCCATTTTAAAGATTAAAAGCAATTACATTTCATCAAATACATTAGCGTTTCTTTTCTATCATTTTTATGTCTGTCTTCTAACCGCAAAAATGATCTTCCTTTTCTGCATAAATGCAGCTGAAAAATCATTCAATATGTACGTTAGATATTTTCATTATCCTTTCAAACTTTGGTTTCTGTCTGGAAAACTTAATGATAAATTCAAAACGTTTTTACATTTATGCTTTTGACCAAGCAGAATATTAACTTCCTGGTTTCAATGTAAATGCTATTTTTAATTAATTCCCAGCTGCCAAAATTCTATATGCTTATCATATGATTCATATACAGAAAGCCACATTTGACTTTTTCTCATAACATTAATTGGGTTGCTGCTCAAAAATTACGAAAATAGCAATAAGTAGCCAGGCATGGCACTGCTTTGATTCATTTCCCCCCTGTAAATTAATATGCCACATGCCTAACTGTCCGAAATTCTTTCTGGCGAAAAATGTGCAATACACATGTATATTTGGTGTGGAGAACAAAGCATCGGCGAATGTATTGTAAAAATTAGGGCAGATCCTTTTTATCTCGGGTGCGGAGAAGATCTAAACTTTCATGATGTGAACTGCGTTCTGAGTGCCGAGGGGGCCACCTCAAACTTTCAACTCTCTTTCTCTTAAAATAAAATATTCCATGGAAATCATCTGTTTATTTATTCTTCTTGCCATGCATCTTTACACGGGAGGAGAACTATGGGTCATCTGCAAAAAAAAAAACGATGCAATGGTATTATGCTTATTTCCTTCCGAAACGGCCAGAAGACACTTGGACTCGAAACAACGCCATAGATTCTTGGTGCCGGACTTATAAAGATGCAATAATAAGAGTTGTGGGTGGTCCCCTGAATATTTTATTCCCTGTACGTGATGTGATATCTTTTAAAGACCTTATAAACTAAATATTTTACGAACTTTAAAATGCTCCGGATTAAATTATTCAACGAATGCTTTCGTTCTGATAAGGACACTGTCATCGAATCTGCCGGCCTGCCGAATGCACTGGAGTGCTGCTTTTTGCGGACTTGAGTACCGGACGTATCCTGATCGACATGATACCTGCTCCAGACTTTTGCGTCTCCCGGATTTCAGCGCTGCTCTGGTTTCTGCCTAAGGCCACTGTTTCTGTCACTAAATTTAAAATAAAGGGAAAACCAAGATTCGTGCGCCCGTTAAGCTCTCCAATTCAGATTAAAAAAAAATAGAACTGATAAGAATGCTGTTTTTTTTTTTTTTTTTTTGCGGACTCTTACCGGATTTGTCCCGATGAATGCATGACTGTTCCAGATTTTTTTTGGATCCCTGGACGTGTGTAAACTAAATATTGTTACTCTCTAAAGTGACCGTTGATTTACCAATATTTTTCAAGCAACTTGTTTTGGGACATTTATGCGTGCACGTAAAATCTACATGGATATCCCCTTGTTTATTTCTCGCTGTGCGAAGTATAGTTTTCCTGCTGGATGTATGTGGAATATGCGTGTTAATTCGCCATGTACTACGAGACGTTCCTTCATTTATGCCAGCGATTTTTTTTTTTATACATTTCCTAGTACTTTCTAAGCTGAAATAAAATACTTTCGAATTATAGTGGACGCATGGAATTAATGAAGATCGCCAGTCTGTGCTTTTTCTCCTTATCGAAGATGTGCAGTTTCGTTTGGTGTATCATATTCCATTCCGGACATCAGCTGCGCTCCACAAAATTTTATTGTTTTTTTTTTTTTTTTATCGCGGTGCTAAAAGAAGAAGATATATTTGTTCTCTTTTCGAAAATGTCTAGTTCAATGTGTAATTCTGGCGTGATAAAAAATAACAATAATAGAGTGCTTACGTTAAAAAAAAAAAAAAAAAAAAAAAAAAAAAAAAAAAAAAACGGACATCATATCATCCTTTTATCGTGTATTCGAAGTAAGAAAGATACTTTTATCTTTATATATTCGCATATATGCATAACATTTCACTTATACTTATAATTTTTAAATAATTTTAGATACTTTAAATTTAATATCAAGCTGATTTGTTAATAATAATAATAATAATAAATCTTTTTGTAGCTTATGCAGACATTTTAACTAATGGTTTCGAGTAATCTGTTACATTTTTGGATATTTTGTCATACACGCATGCATATTTTATGCAATATTTTATATGCATATTTATGGGACTAGATATGATTTAATATAAAATTACATACTGCTTTTCTTACAAATATAGTTTTGAACTTGCAATTTTATGCTATAGTGGAAAAGATTTATATTCATTTTTCATAAAATATGTTTTCGTAGAAGTTTGAGGAATGATTTTGTGTTATCATATTAATAATAATAACGATAATGGTAAGCAAAAAAATATTATTTTTATGATTTTATTTAGTTCTATTTCAAGTATAAATTAATGTTGCAGTTATTTTCATTTTTGTGTTAGATTGCACACTTTTTATGCATATTATTTTTAAGCATTTTAAAATATTTTATAAGTTTTAATACGTATGTATAGATATATATAAATTTTATTTCTGCTCATATTGAATTCCAAAAAAAAGTTTTTGCCTTGCAACACATGAACAAATGAACAAAAAGGCAAATGAAATAAAATTAAGATTTTGCATAGTAGGTTCAGAAATAAAATTGTTTTTAATCATTTACTGTATGCAGATTTTACTCATGTTTAATTATAGGTAAAGTTGATATATTTAAATATATACTATCATATATTAACATTTTATATTTGAATTTTTAATCACAACATGTAAATATTTTAACGTAAGTAAAGTGTATATTTTTAATGTTGGTCACGAGAGGATAGTTATGAAAATTCATTACTAGATAATAGTATTGTTTTGATGGCTTTTTATTGCAGTCATTTCTATACATTCTTTATGTGCTTTATTCAGTTGTTTTGCGTAGAAATATTTAAAATTTTAATTTGCTGAATTTTTACTTCTGGTGGAGTGATGACATATTTCTGCTTTTATTGGTCAAGTTTATATTTTTTTATGGAACAAAATTCATAATGTTTGAGTTTTTTTTTAAAAAATGAATTAGCATTCCTGTTCCTAGCTCCCTACAATTTCACATAGAAATTACATTTCAGTTCGATATATTTCTATTGATGTAAGATATAATTCAGTTATATTTTTCCTCACTACAAAAAAAAAATTAAATGCATAATATTCATGAAGGTAATTTTACAGTAAGATATAGAGTTTTTTCGTGAGTGTAGTTACTTCTGTTGTAGGACAATTTTCTAGAGATGGCCCTATGACTGAATGTTATATTTCATGTCTGAGGTGAGTAGGATGGCCACTTACTCTTCTCGGATATGCAATGTGTTTACTTACACTCATGTTAAAATAATAATAATAATAATATTGCCACAATTACTTAGGTTTAAGGTCTTTACTTTTAATTTCCTGTATTTTCAATGTGGCGGTAATTTAAGGTGTTTATTTCTAGTTATATGTTAATGGTAAATATTTTAATAGCATTTTTTATTGCATTAAGATATATATATGTACTTTGAGGCTGTGGTGCGTATTAAAGCTTTGTGCCAAAATTTTCCATTAAAAAAAAATATATATATATATATATCTTTTATTTCAGATCGTTGATTAAAAAACTTCATATTCAAAATTTAATTTCCCCAATGTTATTATATAATATGATATGGTCTGGTTCTGGTATTAATTTTATTTACTTTTTGTGCGCATACAAAAAAAAAAAAAAAAAAAAAAAAGTTGAGTATGTTTATGGTTACATTTTTTTTTCAAAGATATGCTCAATTATACTCTAATTGTGCCTCATTTTTCTCAATTTAATATTCAAAGGTACAATAACATGGTGACTGAACATCAGTTAATCATGAAAATAAAATTTTAACTAGTATATGTGCATTTATATGTTTTGTTATATATTATATTTTGCTTAAATTTTAAAGATTTTGTTGCTTTTTGAACAAAATGAATGCAATGTATATGGACACCGAATTTTTCTGCGATACTGTCATATGTCCATTCAAACTTTTATAGATATGCCATATTCACTCTTATCTTCGTTCATTAAAAAAAAAAAAAAAAAAAAAAAAAAAAAAAACATTCTTGTACTTCATATATATTTTTAGGTCTTCTCATAGACAACATTTAAAATTTTAATGTCTTGTTACAGTCTGTTTACATTTTACAAAGATTTATTTTTAAAAATTTTTAGGTTTAAGATTTCAAACATACTTTTAATATTTCATGCATTCGTATAATTCTCGATACAAGGAGATTATACTTCTACTTCATCGAATAATTCTAAATTCTCTTTTAATTTTTAATGTTTCATTTTTAAATGTAAGTATAGCTTCCGTTGATTAAGTTTCTGTAGAATTAATCAAGATTGTTTTCATTTGAATTATACTGAGCGATCACTAAATATGGTTTGGTGTAAAATTTTTCTTAGATTTAAAAAAAAAAAAAAATTTTTTTTTTGAGGACACATATTGTCATTTTTACCTTATTATTTAAATTTTTATTCTAATTTTGCAATTCAGTTTTTTTTCTGCTAGTCACATCGCATATTGTATGACATTTCACTACGTCGTTTCGACTCATTTTATTCTTACCTACAGTTACACATTTCCTTCTATATTTTTTTGAAATGTCAACATTTTCACACGCCTTAGTTTATTTGGTCGTGATATTTGGTACTATTTTCGTACTCAGTCGTATTCTTCCAGAATTTTTCAACTATTTATTTCAACAAGAGGTATTTTGTGAGTATTCGCTGATATTTGAATTACACAGTTGTACAAGGGTTATTTACATTTTTTTTCCATTTCAAGTACTAGTGGATATTTGCGCAATCCTTCTTTTCGTACATTCTTGCACGCAGACTTGTATTACATAGTCGTACAATGTTTTCTTCTAGTACAAAGATTTTACAAAGTTTTTCACCTATGAGTTCTGCATGTGAGATTGTAATTTTTCACACACATTTATGTGGGTTTTTTTCTTTCCTATATACACTTTTCTTTTCAACTGCAGGTTTGCTACAGGTTTGCATACATTGTTCTGTATAAAATGTTGACTTATTTTTCTCCTCATTTATATATCAATTCATATTTCTACTGTATTTTTTTTTTTTTGCAAATTTTTCTCATTTTTTTTTACACACTTGTTTCGGAATTTCTTTTACATATTTATGGTGTATAAAGTTCAACGACAAATTATTCTTTTCTTCGATTCTGTATTTGTACACATTTCCAGTTGGTTCATTGTGTTTGGCATCTTTTGCAGTCAGAGTTTTTCTTTTTTTCTTCTTCATTTTACACACATACACATTTTGTTGTACTCAAAATTGCTAGGCACAAATGGTTATTTTGGGTACATTCTACACACCGTTGAATCTTTATTGCAATTTTCGTATTAAAAAAAAAAATTCTTGCATTTTATCATACTTAAATTTACTTTACCAACTAATATTTTTAGAGAATTGACATTTTATGCTCATTTTCTTCGACGAGTAACAAGACTATTTAATTTTCTCTTTGTTCATGACATATATTTTTGCAATATATTAAAAAAATAATTAATTATTACAATATTAATTGTCCTGTTACTGTTAATTTTTCCTTTTAGGTCACATTTCATGTACTTTTTCTTATTTATATCATTGTAATATAATTGTTGTGTTAAATCGCAGGGTTTCAAAAGAAAAATTTTATATACATACAGATTTAACATGCACCTATCAACCCACTTGTTTCATTGTCGATATGTTGGTAAATATTTTTCATATCAATCTTCACAATATTTTCTTTTAACGCATTTTCAGGTATTCCAAGCCCATTCTTATAATTTAGGTCCTCGAACATAATAAAATATTAATATTTATGTAAAATTTTTCTGTTTGTCAAGTTCATGAATGCCCCTTAATCATGGTACAGGTGTATTTATGCCTATTTGGTTTGTAGAATAATTGTAGTATTATTTTTTTGTTTTTATGTGACATGGCTGGCCCATTTTTATGTTTTATACTGCAGTGCTGCAAGACTTATATATAATTGACAAATTTTAAAATTTTTCTTGCATAGTACTTCTAATTTAAATTTAACAATTTGATTTTAAAAAATTCAGTGTTTATTTTTGGATTGGTAAGTAATTATTTGGTATATGTGATTTTCATGAAGTACTCCATATTTTACACTTACACAAATGCTTTTTGCAGGCTTTTCATATGCAAAGGTTGTCAAGATTCCTTCATATGGTCGACGATAAGTCTTGCATACATCTCTTTTTCTTCTTTTACACATGTACTTTATTGTATCACAAAAAAATAATGAGCTTACCTTTTCACTTCTCTTTGGCATTTTAAATTGCATTTGTTCACATAGCTTTATTTTTAAATTCAAATAATAGTCTTTAAATTTTATTGTTAAAAAAAAATTATAAATTTTATTTATTTTTCCATATTTACAATTGTCACTTTTGCTCACGTTGATAGGATTTTTTTAAGGTTAGGTATATAGTTGCAACATGTACAACAATTTCATTGGCTATACAATTTTATACCTCAAGATACTTCAGATTAACATATCTAATTAAGTATCTAATTATTTATGACTAGTTTTTTTATTTTTAAAAGCATTATCAGAGTTACTCTTTACATTTCTATCAAACACAATCAAAGTTTGTATTTTCAGTTTAAAGCTTTCATGGCAATTGACAGTATCCAGTAAAAATTGTATAGTTTCAATATCAAAATACAGTGTCCATTTTTCTCTAATTGAATGTAAATATTAGTGGTGTTTTATTTCTGCACACAGTATTTAGTACAAGTGCATATTTTTTTCTTTTTGCTTTTACATTTTTATATGTTATTTTAAAATTATGTATTTTATTCATATGCTGATTTTTAAGATTTTATCAGCACTTCAAGATATTATTTTGTGTTGATGATTAAAAAAAATTAATATGAAGGCCAAACAACTGCCTCATCAAATTAGCCTGCAGGTAAATTTTTATCATGATCATGTATAATAACAATTGCTAGCATTATATATATTTATGTGTACACCTTAAAAATATATAGCATTATTATATATTGGCCATTTCCTTTATCCGTCTTTTATGACGTGTCTTTATTAAAATAAAAGGAAAATGATGATTGTGTCTGCCATTTGGAACTATTATAGCTATAAGTATATATTTTATAAGCAGACAAGACATTTGAATTTGGTATACCTTGCACAACAAAGTGCTAAATTTTTTAAAATCGAGTACTTGTTTATATTTTTATATGATTTTTATGTGTTTATTACTTATTTTTGTATGGTGGTCTCCCAGGCTTTGAAATGTTTGTTTTATGGATATTACAGCTTGTTTTCAGTGTGTGCACATGTGTATCGCAGCAAGGTCAGCATTTTTTTTCCTGTGAAGGGGGAGTATATGTATATGATGAAGATCATATACATATTTTCTTTATTATTCAAAATTTATAGTTCCCTTATGTTTCCTAAAGATTAATTAAATTTTTATTTAAACCCTTTCCATTTTAAAGATTAAAAGCAATTACATTTCATCAAATACATTAGCGTTTCTTTTCTATCATTTTTATGTCTGTCTTCTAACCGCAAAAATGATCTTCCTTTTCTGCATAAATGCAGCTGAAAAATCATTCAATATGTACGTTAGATATTTTCATTATCCTTTCAAACTTTGGTTTCTGTCTGGAAAACTTAATGATAAATTCAAAACGTTTTTACATTTATGCTTTTGACCAAGCAGAATATTAACTTCCTGGTTTCAATGTAAATGCTATTTTTAATTAATTCCCAGCTGCCAAAATTCTATATGCTTATCATATGATTCATATACAGAAAGCCACATTTGACTTTTTCTCATAACATTAATTGGGTTGCTGCTCAAAAATTACGAAAATAGCAATAAGTAGCCAGGCATGGCACTGCTTTGATTCATTTCCCCCCTGTAAATTAATATGCCACATGCCAAACTGTCCGAAATTCTTTCTGGCGAAAAATGTGCAATACACATGTATATTTGGTGTGGAGAACAAAGCATCGGCGAATGTATTGTAAAAATTAGGGCAGATCCTTTTTATCTCGGGTACGGAGAAGATCTAAACTTTCATGATGTGAACTGCGTTCTGAGTGCCGAGGGGGCCACCTCAAACTTTCAACTCTCTTTCTCTTAAAATAAAATATTCCATGGAAATCATCTGTTTATTTATTCTTCTTGCCATGCATCTTTACACGGGAGGAGAACTATGGGTCATCTGCAAAAAAAAAAAACGATGCAATGGTATTATGCTTATTTCCTTCCGAAACGGCCAGAAGACACTTGGACTCGAAACAACGCCATAGTAAGAATCGAGCATTGCAAAAGTGTTGCCCAATACATTTAAACGTTCCTGGTACAGCAGTGACCGTTAACTACTTTCAAAAGAATCTGTTAAATATTTAAACGATGTCAAATATGTAAATTCTTTTACAAGCAAAAAAGCTTTACCTTACTTGTTCGACGAGTCGGTATCCCTAATCTGCAAAATTTTTTAAACCTATCTCCAATATACATAGACTACGTTATTTAAAGTTATAGAGAGACCATCTGTATTTCGGCATGAATATCTTGTTCTAATATTTACTCAGATTTTCGTTCTGATTTTCAGTTGTGATCAGAACGTTTCATAAAATGTTAGTCATCCTCCAGAATGTTAACTGCACTTGTTGCCTCATCTACAGAACCTGATAAAACGGATTGTCAAAATATTCCTCAAATGCTGTTGTCTATACCCATGGGAAATAAAGCTTCTTCTAGATATAAGACCAAAAATCGTCAAAGTCAAAATAAATATCCCAAAGTTATTCATAAATAGAGTTGCTTCTATAAATGGAACGTTTATTATTTCAAATAAATATTCCACGATTACGCATGGGGTGTTGCGAGCACCCCAGCTGAAAATTTTTACGTTCCTCTCCAAGAAAAATTGTAAATTAAACATGTTATCAATAGGCGTAGCATCTAGGAATGAGCAGCTACTAAAGTATTTAACTTGGACTTTCCTTACTTGTGCGCAAGTTTTTACTCATGGGTTGTTAAGAACACCCCGCGCGAATAAGGGAGGGTTAATAGATTCATCACAGAGCAGTGTAGGGTAAAGTATAATACATGAATGATGCAAACAAACTCATTATGAAGAAAGAATTGCAAGATATTCTTTTTATGTGTACATTGAAGGCCAAATTGTTAGATTCATTGCAAACATTGGCAGAAGATGTTCGCAATCGGGAACGTTTAAGTATATTTACTGCAAGACATTTTAACTCGTGCATGGGGTACCTAAACAACCCCCCAAGCGAGCATCTCATTTATACTCGTGTAAACCACATGAAATTCAATACAACAATTACACGTTAGGAAATATTTCTTATAAAAAGGTAGTACACGTTTTTAGAGATGGGGGGGGGGGACTCTAAATTCACAGTCTCAGAATTTACCTCTCATAACTTCGTCATTGATTAACTAATGTACGAGATTTGAAGCAGCGGTATCAGCTCAAATACCCTCCCCTAGGAGTGCTCAAATCTGAAAAGGCCAAGAGCAGAAAATAGTTTAAGCGATTAAAGTTCAGGGTGTTGCTTACATTGCAGGTTCAGTTCAGTCTTGAATAGCCTTAATTACAACGTGCATGACGTGCTCGAAGTAAAGTTTATCACACGTAGAGTTGCAAAGGCTTGAATAAACCGGGTTTTTTTTTTTTTTGGGGGGGGGGGAATAAGCCGGCTTTTTGGGGGGGATAAAGCGGATATCGTAGGGTCGTTTACATACTACACTCTAATCCTGATTCAATCCACGCCGATACCATCATTGTATTTCGGACCCCGTATACAATGAAAAAGCCGGTATGAAGATGAAACTAGCCTAGGTCATTTTCACCCCTGCTAGCTCCTAGGGCATTAGTCCAGCATTTACCCATGATTCCTGTCGGGTAAACAAACAGCGCCAGTTCACCGGTTAGGGTGTTGGTGTCTCCATCTTTTGAAAGTTTTGTCAGTGCTTTTATTTTTGTGCTATTTATTGTTTTTTTACAACTTTATTTTAAGTTCTTTTTTGTTTTCAAAAATGCAAAATTACGTCAATTCTTCGCGATGGACGGTCGAAAATTCTGCTTTCTGCGATTTTTCAATTTTTAGCTTTTTTCGCGTACCGCAGCGATTTTTCTGATCTTCAGGAAAATAATTTGTTTTTAAACTTTTAAACTAATATAGTAAAGTTTGCCCCCCAAGTTTTTTGATTTTTTACCGATTTTTAATAAGATTTTCAATACGATTCTTGGCGGGGGTTTTTCCGTTCTGCTGGGATTTTTTGCAATCGTTAAGAAAAAAAAATCTGTTTTAAACTTTTAGCCTAATATAGTAAATTTTGTCCGCCACGATTTTGGAAGTTTTTGCAATTTTCAATGCAATTTTGAGCCCCCCCCGTTTTTTTTTCTTTCCGCGATCATTTTTTGATAACCACAAAAAGAATTCTGTTTTAAACATTTAGCATAATAAATTAAATTTTGTCTCCCGCGATTTTTAATATGATTTTTTGCGTTGTTGCGCTTTTGCGCCAATTTTTTTTATATTGAAAAACGAATTCCTGTTAGAATGTTTTAGCTCTCACTGTAGTAAATTTCAAAGTAACTGTAGTAAATTTCACTAAAGTAAAATTAAAGGGTTTTTTTTTTTTTTTTGTTTTCTCGGCGATTTTTCAACATTAATAATAAGGAATCCGGTTTTAATCTTTAAGTTTAAAAAAAAAAAAAAAAAAAAGAAGAAGAAGTTCTCTTTTCAATAAAGTTTATTCGCAATTACGTACAGGGATTTTTGGAATTTTATCCCGCGTTTTGCGGCGATTATATTTTTATTTATTTATTTATTTATTTTATGTTCGTAAGAGTAATTTGGTTTCAAGATTATTTTCTATATTGATTAGTGCGATATAAAAAACTCCTTTGACAAAGAAAATTCAAGATGAATTTATTATCGAGTTAAATACTTCATTGTTGATAGTTGTGTTTTTGAAAATAGTATTACTATTGTAAAATTATATCTTCATATAGATAATTTGAAATAATAAGGTAATTTTCTTCTCATATCATAATTTTTCTATTTAATTTCAATAATATATTGTGAAGTTTGCTCCAGTAGGTTTATCTATTTATTTATTTTTAGCTTGATAATCTCTGATTGCTTTATAATATTGATTTCGATATCGTAATAAATGAGACTTCCCCAAGGCAAAATAAAGGAAAATTAGGTCTTAAAGATTTACCTTATTTTTAATAGTTATTTTCTTTTAAATACTACCAATAGGCGATTTTTGATAGTTTATTTACAGAAAAATCTGCTTTTTGTAATGCACGTATTATAATTATATGTTAATTGATATACCATGCTATCAGGCATTATTGTTATTATTGAGAGCTACATCAATACAGGCACTTCGTCTTTTTTTTAAGTAACTAAATATTTTTTTAATGAGAGTCAAAAATGTAAATTATTACAGACTATATAGAAAAATCTTTTGAGAGAAATGGTGTGTTTTTGTAATTACCAAAAAATATAATATATAACGAAGGGTTTGTACTGATGTTGCTCTCCACAATAATAATAAAGCCCAGTAGCATGGCAGAGATCTGCACGGGCCGAACTCGGGCCAGGCCCGGTCATACCTTTTCTGAAAGCTCGGGCCGGGCCGGGATCGGGCCTTACTGTTTTCCTGAAGGATTGGGTCGGGCCGGTCTAACTTATTTTTTCCGTACCGAGCCGGCACTGGTTTCATTCTTCCTACTCTTCACGGGCCGAAATTTTTTAGTCCTGGTTTTGCCCCGGCACGTATGAAAATCATTGTCTCAGCATCCGTTCAAAAAAAAAAAAAAAAATTAAATATAGTAAAACGTGTGAAAAAAGAACCTGCCTATGACGAAACCCTGTCTTAAACTGAAAACTGTGTTGATCCATGCAAAATGAATATACGTAAGAAAAGAATATATAATATATTTACACCTGCGAAGGAGGGAACTTGTCTATAACGCATTTTTTTTCTTTCCTGTGCAATTCCGTCTTAGAAGATTTTACTGTACAGCATTTTTCAGATATTTAATTCTCCAATACATGGAATATGGATTAACAATATTAATGATAACTGGAACATTTACATACAACAAATAGAAATTCATTAAAAAAATAAATATCGCAGGCTATTCATTAAAAAAATAAATATCCCATGAATGATGCAAACAAACTGTTTATGAAGAAAGAATTGCAAGATAATCTTTTTAGGTGTACATTGAAGGCCAAATTGTTAGATTCATTGCAAACATTGACCGAAGATATTCGCAATCGGGAACGTTTAAGTATATTTACTGCAAGACATTTTAACTCGTGTATGGGGTACCAAAACAACCCCCCAAGCGAACATCTCATTTATACTATTGTAAACCACATGAAATTCAATACAGCAATTACACGTTAGGAAATATTTTCTATAAAAAGGTATAGTACATGTTTTTAGAGGGGATGGGGGGACTCTAAATTCACCATCTGAGAATTTTCCTCTCATAACTTCGTCAATGATTAATTAATGTACGAGTTTTGAAGCGGCGGTATCAGCTCAAATCCCCTCCCCTAGGAGTGCTTAAATCTGAAAAGGCCAAGAGCTGAAACCAGTTTAAGCGATTAATGTTCAGTGTGTTGCTTACATTGCAGGTTCCGTTCAGTCTTGAATAGCCTTACAACGTGAATGACTTGTTTGAAGTAAAGTTTATCACACGTAGAGTTGTCTTGTATAATATAGCAAAGGCTGTTATTAAATAATTCTTAATTCAATTTTATTTGTACTCTTATAATGGTTAAATTTGCATAAAACCCCTTCCTGTACCATCATTTTTGTGGGATACTGTATATTGACGTAAACGTCTAATTGACGTAAACAGTCCAAATTTTATACGGTATACATTATTATTCTAAGGGTGGATCTTGTTGGTATTTTTAATTAAAGCTTACCCCCCCCCCCCCTCTCCAAAAGAGAGTCTCAAACATTTCGACGACTGTAAATCAGGCCCTAATTCATGTAGAACTGACGTTTTCTAAATTTTTTAAATATAGTTGTCAGGTTCCCTGGCAGCTGCAGGTTTAAAGAAAACTATTGTTATGGGAATATCTTATTGTGTGTGTATCTGTATCTACTGTGTACTGTAAAGTTTTTCATAACTGAAATCTTAGTCCGAGTAGGTGGGTGAGATTATCTGTTTTGAAAGAGTGTTTTGTGTGCTGGAAGAAATGTTTCTATTGTCATCGCAAGCCCATGGATAAGGATAAGACAGATTTTCACCCATTATCTAAGATGAAAGATCCACCATAGGGGATTAGATGCTGTCAAGGAAGCGGGAACACGTGCGAACACGGGGCCAGCCCCGTGGACAAAAGGTGCTCGGGGAATGACCAGAGAGTGAGTTTAGTTTTAACGTGGGAGTAAAACGTGTTGGTTGTTCAGAGAGGAGCTCTGGGCACGTGTGTGGAACGTGTGTGGAATTAAATTGAAATAACCTTCAAGGAAGAATTTAAGGCCCAGAGAAAAAAAAGTGCTGTGATTTTACCCTTTAATGTGAGAACTAATTTTTGAAATTAAAATATTTTATTGAGATTAAATTTAGGAATTTATGTGTATTTTATGCAAATTTTTGTTAGGTGAATATCTCTATTTAGTGATTGGCATCAGTGTTTTTATTCAACTTGCAACGTATCAGTATTATTGTGTAAAGTGTATTTTATTATTTAATTGTATAAATTTAAATCTGTATTGCATAGTAATTAAATTGAAATTATTTTACTTTGTTATTGAAAGCAAATTGTGGGGTAACATTGTTTAAGGAAATTTATCAATTATTATTACTTATCTGAAATATGTTAAATAGTATAATATGTCGAGGTAACTTATGAAGGTAGGATTTGTGGAAGTATTAATTTGATATTGTGCTTAAGTATTATTGTAGGGTGGTAATAATTATCAGTAGAAGGTTTGGCTTTTTTACTAAAAATAAAAAGGGTGGATCTTCAGGCGTTATGTGAAGAGTTAGGGATTGAAGTATCGGAAGATGATACCAGGTTTAAGCTTAAGAAAATGATAGTGGAGAGAGACGAATATGAAGAGGGGGACGTTATGGAATTATCTAGCACTATTGTTACGGAACGGTTAGAACAAGAAACGTTAGTAATAGAACGGGAAAAGTTAGAAAGGAAGTTAGACCGTGAGAAGTTAGATAGAGAAAAAGGGCTGAAAAATTGAGATTGGAACATAAGTTAGAGTTGGAAAGGATAAAGATTCAAAGTTCGGCAAATAACTCTAATGGGACTAGAGAATCTAATCATGAGAGTAGCTTAGAGAAATTGATTAAAAGTGTTAAAACTTTGTCTATCAAAGTTCCAGAAGGGACTGAGGGATGGAATCTGTTTTTTAGCAGTTTAGGACGAGCGTTCCAAACAAAAAATGTACCGGAAACCCAGCAGGCCGAAATTCTATTAAACATGTTAGGAGATAAGGCCGATAACTTGTTAATTTATACTACTAGGGAACAAATTGAGAATTATGAGAAATTAAAGGAATTAGTTCTAAGGGAACACGAGCCGACACCGAAGGCGTGTTTGGAAAACTTTAAGAAGACTAGAAGGAATCAAAATGAAACTCATGTATTATTGGTATCGCGTTTAATAGCAACGTGGGAAAATTATTGTAAGATTAGAGGTGCAGATACGTATGAGAAGGTTAATCAGTTAATTGTCACGGATAAGTTGTTAAATACTTTAGATGAGGAAACCGCGACGCATGTTGGAATAACTCAGCACAGTAATTGGTTAGAAGTTTCTAAATTTGCTAAGGAATGTGATAATTTCTTTGATGCTAAACAAAAATTTTATACGGTAACTTATAAGGGTTATAAAGGTAAAGAAAAGTATGTAAAAAATGAGGATTCTAGAAGGGAAAAAGATGAGGGATTTAGTAGCAATTGGAGACAAAATGAGAATAATGAAGTTAGTCAATTTTTGGGTAGAAAGCCGGTATATAAGAAACCTAACGATGTGACGCCTACCTGTTTCAAGTGTGGTTTAAGAGGGCATTTCCAGCGATTTTGTACGAAAGGAAATAATGAAGGAAATAGGCAGGTTAATAAGGGACAAGAACTAAGGGCTAGTATAAATAATGTCTCAGTGCGAGGAATTAAAGAATTACCAAGGGGAGCGATTATGGCAAGAATCGTAGCAAAAGGGGATTGGAGAACTAAAGTTATCGGAGAGAAGTTAAATAAACTCGAGAAAGTGCAAGTTTGTGTAAATGGAAAAATAGCAAAACGATTAGTGGATTCGGGTTGCGAAATTAGTGTCGTTCATAAAGATTTAGTGCCGGCAGAAAAACTAAGAGGGGCTGGTAGCATTTATTTACAAGGGATATTTGGTAAGGCAGTTAAATCGCCATTAATTCAATTACCTTCAGCTATTCCAAAACGCGGTCAAACTAAAGTAATTCATCAGGATGTACTTAACTGATCTGTAAAAAATTATTCGAATATAAATGTATAATATATGCAATAATTCATAAAAACTATTTACTCGAAAAAGGTAACAGAAAACCCCATGTAAAAGTTAATGCAAATTAAAGTTTAGTATATTAATATTAATCTATATAAAAAGTCCTTCTTAAATCTGTAGAAAAAAAAACTGTGATTTTGGATAAAGAAGCAGTGTTTAGAAAGAGAAAATACAATAAATGCAATTTGAAAAAAATAATAATAATTAAATTTGTTATATTGAAAACTATGGTGCAAAACACTAATTATTCTACATTTTCAGGAGATAGGGCATCTCTTTTATTATTGTAAATTTGGTCTGCCTCCGAAAAAATGTGTTCACTGCAAGCACTGCTAAAATAACATTTAGCTGCACATTACGAAAAAATGAGAAGGAACGGTAGAGCTAATACCCTTGTAGATAGATTTCAGGTATCAAAATGAGTAATGATGGGTTAATGAATCAGTTTTAAATATTGGTTAATTGTACTTCTTATATATCAATTCTTTTATACATATATGTAATGAAACATCGCTAGCATCAACTTATTGTCATCTTGAAATATATGCTATATCTGCATTCCTTGAGGTTTCTCATCACTTAGTGTAGTCATGACTGAGTAAAGACACAATATTTTCCTGGGATCTGACTTTATTCTTTTTTATATACAATATGATCCTTTGGCAAGTCAGACCCAGGATAAGTTTGAAAGTCTGATGAGGTTACGGGCTCATATTTAGAAGTACTGAGCCTAGTTAGTTAATGTTCAGGACGGTCGAGCATCCTTCATTTCTGATAGGAGTTTTTAGATGAAGAAAAGGCTCTCTAACAAACTAAAAAGCTCCTGAAAAAACCCTGCTCTCTGCTTTTATTTGGAATTTCTTTTTTTTTCCAGCAGAGAGCGAATTAATCAAATATAGGGGTGAACTTACTTTTAATTGGGTAGAAGGCTTGATTAATGTGCTCTTATGATGCAATAGGTTTTGCCAATTGCATCACAACAGTCATTTCTAAATTTAATGTTAATGGTTATTTATGAACAAATCATAATAATAACTGTCAAACAGACAAAAGTTAATTTGGATATACAACCTAAAATATACTCACCAATTTCTTATTTTGACAATAATTTGAATTTATTGTCTGGACATAATTATTTACTTTGATTTCTTAATCTGAATGCAATAACTGTCGTTTTGGGGAAAATTTATTAAACTTTATGATCTAGAAGTAATTTTGAACTGCAATAATAATATATTGTTTATAATTTGTTTCCTAAATAATCATGCATCACAAGAACAACTCAATTTGTTTACATTACAAAATATTATGATGTAATTCTGATAAGAAATGTCTACTTTGATTACATTCTTGGTTCATATAATAACTGTCATGTTGATGAGAGCTGATTAAAATTTATGGCTAAAGATCTTTATGCCTGGTAAACCAGTTTTAAGTATTGGTTTTTTGCGTGTTAGAAAAAATGTTTTGGGGATTTTAACTTTTAGATTTTAACTTTTATTTTTGAATATAACAAAGATTTACTTTTATCCTTTCATATATATATATATATATATATATATATATACAATAATGTGCTACTGTTTTAAAATTCTTGAATTTACAAAAATTATATTTAAATCGGGAGTGTTTTTTTTTTTTTTTTTTTTGGGGGGGGGGGGGGGGGTGTTCAAGCCAATCAATAACTTCACAAACTTTCTGAAAATACGAAAGAAAAATTTAATTTTAATAGAAAAAATGTATTTAAATTTAATTTAAAAGAAAAAGTTAATTTTAAAATGTATGATTAGATTTTAGGCTCAAGATGCATGTTTTTGAATATATATATCTAAACACACACACATAGAAGTGTTACCACTAAGCACACTTCATGTTCGCATCAGCAATTCTTTCTTACACACAATTACTCGGCCAAAGCTGTACTCGGTACACCACTTAGTGCAGTGAAAGGAATTTTTGTGCAATTTTTCTTTTATATCATCACAAAGTGTATGAAGTTATGGATAGGATTGAACCAGACTCCCACCACCACTCTCCCATATTTAAAAAGAATTATTGACGAAAAATTTGAAGTGTAATCAAAAATAAATAACACGTATGTTATCTATTCAATTTTTGTTTCTAAAATGCATAATTAAAAAAATTCACTTTTTGAAGTATTAAGAGGAGTGGGAAAACTAGTTTTCTGCTGCATTTTTTATTCAGATCGCCTTATTTTCGACTTATATCATTAAATAAAGAGAGTATTTCTATTTCAAAAATGGGGTGACAATGAAGCAATCTGAATTTTAAAAAAGCAGCGTTTTCCTACTCTCTGTGTATGAGGTAGACGAAAGTTTTGGGACTGTCACATTGGACTTGCTACATCTTAAAATGGTAAAAAGCTCTTGCATTCAGTAAAAGTCTGATTTATTTAATAAAATGTGCTTCTTTTTATCTTTGAACTTGAAAATTATATGTTATACAGTTTTATAATAATTATTTGGCTAATAAGGTTTATATTAATTTTGTAAACACGACTTTCCTATCTACTTTTGCTGTCGTAACGCCTTTTTTACATTATTATGTGAGTATAGTGTGTTGTAACCACCTAATATAACATACATATGCCTGTGCCTCAAGAGGAAAAAAAAAATGAGTATGACCAATTTAGTGGGGGGGGGGGGGGGAGCTAATTTATAGCATTTTAGTATTTGAAATTATAAAACTATCAGCATTCAGATTTTTTTCCCCTTGTCTGGTAGAAAAGCTGACCTACATAAGTGCTTCTTTGCTGTAAATGATTAAAAACTACAAATATATTTTTGTTTTTTTTCAGGATGCTGAGGAAGTAGAATTTATAATGGCTGATTACACTCAGTCATTGCAAATGGAGACCCCACCTATTGATGAAAGATCTCCATTAAAAAAAAATCAAGCTACTATCCTGCATGTCAAGAAAATTACTACACCTAGCACAAATAGAAATTTAACTAAAAATAATTCCAAAACTCAAAGTACACCTAGTACTATAAAAAGACACAAAAAAAGGATCTATAGCAGTAAGAACAGGCGATGTCCTAACAGAACAAATTCTAATGAAGAAAAACTTACTCATGGAAGAACATAATTTGAGCACGAAACAAAAAAAGAAGAGCACGAAATTAAGATGAAAATTTATGATGAATAAAAAAAGTTTTACAAATCTTTAAACTCAAAGTTAGAAAATATCCGATGTCATTTCAATACAATAATAATGCACACACACACACACACACACACACACACACACACACACACACACACACACACACACACACACACACACACACACACGTATATATATATATCACGTTGAGTAAAAAGTTTTCCGCCAAAATTTTTTTTTTATTGTAAAATGATAAATACATACGAAATCATCAAAGTTAATGAGGATAGTAATCTCCGTTTAAATCTACATGCGTTTGTCAACGTTTTAGCAACTTTTCAATCCCTCCTACGAAAAATTGGGGCGTGCGCGAGTCCAGAAAGAGATTGATCTCATTTGTGACCTCCTCATTTGAATGGAAGACTGTGCGATCAAGATGCAGCTGCAGATCTGAAAAGAGATAGAAATCTGTAGGGGCCATGTCGGGGCTGTATGGTGGATATTGCATCAAATCCCACTCCAGCTTGTAGAGCGTCCAGCCGGTCATCGTACTAATGTGTGGCTGGGCGTTATCTTTATGAAAGAGAACCACCTTCTTTCTGCACTCGTTTCTTCGTTTTTAGCGAATGGCATCGCGAACTTTGATTAGCATGTTGCTGTATATTGCACTGTTGATAGTCTGTCCACTTTTCAGGTACTCTTTGTACAGAATTTCACGACAATCCTGCCAGATGCAGAGGAGCACCTTCTTGTTAGTTAAGGCACGTCTTGCAACCGATCCAGCTGATTCCCCAGGTGTTGACCGCCGTCCTTTATGGCTTGTATTGTTGTAGTACACCCAGTTATCATCACAGGTCACAATTCTGTCCAGAATGTTCTCTTTCCTTTGATCTCTGAGCAGAGCCAAACAACAGTTTTTTCTCCTGCGCTTGTCTTCAGCAGTCAATTCGTGAGGCACCCAGCAGTTGAACTTAAACGTTAGGTTTAAGCGTTTTAGAGCGTTAACTATTATATTTTGGCAAACGTTAAGCTCTGACGCAATAGTTCGTGTTGAAACATTTCTGTCTTGAACAATGACTTGCTTTAACTGCTCACAATCAACTTCAATAGGGCGGCCGGATTTGGTTCATCTTCACTGTCGAAATTTCCAACTTTAAACTTCCGAAACCAAACTTTGACTGTATCATAAGAAACAGTACTGATTCCTAAACTTTCACACATCTTTCTGTGGCATTCAGTCGCACTGAGTTTATTACGGAACTCATAGTAAATAATCGTTCTGATCTGCTGACATGATAGTTCCATTTTAAAAACTTTTTTGAAGCACGAGATAATAAATTTTTAACAAACAAATTGCACACTCATGTAGTTCCTGTGCTCTGCTTTCGAATGCAAAAATTGGTTGGCTGAAAAGCTAACAACCGTACAAATGACAGCTGTTTGCGCGAAAGTGTCTCCCCTTGGCGGAAAACTTTTTACTCAACGTAATATGTGTGTGTGTGTGTTATATATATATATATATATATATATTATACCTATATATATATATATATATATATATATATATATATATATAGGTTATATATATATATGTATTATTTATTTATTTTGTCCATGGTCTGTTATAATTTTGTTTCTTTTCTTTTCTTTTTTTTTCAGATGAAAGAATTCAGCAAAAAATTGTCTTTACCAATAAGTACATATATATATATATATATAACACACACACACACATATTACGTTGAGTAAAAAGTTTTCCGCCAAGGGGAGCTATAGTGTCCATTCTTACAATTGACCAATAGCTGATTGAAAAAATACATTTCTAATGTAGTAAATGAAAAACCGCAGCTTTTCGAAAAAAATCCTGAAATCAGTTATCTAAAAGCAACCGAAGAAAATGTTGAATTTGGGCTAAATGGAAGTTATAGATTTTGATTTTATAAATTTATTAAAGCAGTTCTTAAGTCGAAACTAGTTATTTTTAGACATATTAATTAACACATTTACAGGAAATGTTGTGTAAAATGTATATATGATGTGAAATGGACAAAAATAAATAATTTTTATTGTAAATTTAATAAAAAAACAATTAATGTAAAAAGTTACAATTTTGGAATATGTGGAAAATTGAATAAATGATAGCACAAATTATTCTGAAATTCAGTTCATAAGTTCTAGAATAAGTTGTTCTGATTTTTTTTCTGCAGTTCAGCTACGGTTCAAACTTCTAATGGTTTCTCTTTTGAAATTCATCATCACATTGTACAGAGTTTTCATAAGAAAGAGAATGGTTAACAATTTGAATATGTTGAGGATAATCTTATCTCTCTTAACATCCTTTGAGATGTTTTTAACCTGTTAACCTTGAATAATGTTTTGTTCAACACGTCTCACAATCGGGACTTTTTTCTCCATAGTGGTAAGTAATATCATCAGGGCCTGATTACCATTGGGGCACACTTCCACCAGTAAAAAGGAACAGAATTTTTTTCCTAATTCATGACAGTCATTTTGCATGAATAGGGCGTTTTAATAAGACAAAAAATTCTATTAAAATTGTACTAGTCGAAGTAATGCATTCAAAATATTACGGCAAATTTCCTTGATAAAAAATGTCGCCATGCCCATTGTAGTAGTAGTTGGTGTATGATCATAGACCTATTACTTATACACCAATTAGTAATTGGGATAAGAAAACACAGAAAGTTGATCTTTTTAGTTTTGAATTTCTGCTCCACTTTTTACTTACCCATCATACATGGTATAGGGTATGTCTTGGAATCGTTTTGAAAATCGATTTTTTTTTTTTTTTTTTTTTTTTTTTACGGATTTGCACATTTCAGACACTGGAGATTCCGATAAACATATTTTTAGAAAAAAAAAATTGCCGCCCGTCTGTCTGTGTGTCTGCAAAAACTCTATCTCCCGAACAAATTGAGATAGAATCTTGAAATTTGGTATGTATTTAGTATTTAATAATGGGAAGAAGCTTATTGAATTTCAGTAACCTCGATGATCCGGAAAAAAAAAATTCGGACTCTCGAAATATTCGTTCTGATAAAAGGTATGTAAAAAATTTTGAAATTGTTTATTTTAAGGAATGAATATAAAATACAATAAAAAAAAACAAATTTTGCATAAAGAGTGAAGTTGATCGGATAATGAGTTGCCGAAATATTTGTAATCTTATTTTCCACAGTCTTCGATTTTTCATGACCCTGTATTTCATTCAAATTTTAATTCAAATATATATTTTAATTGGAAATTAGACGCTTCATCCGACGCAGTAAACCGTTAGTTAATAGGATGATCAATTTTGGAGTTATAAGGATGTTTCTTTTACGCAATTCAGTAATAGAGCATTTAAAATTTATGATATTATCAAGCCACGATTTTATTCGAATTGCAATGCATTTTATAAATAGTTTACATATGTTTTAGGGTTTACATATGTTTTTAGTCCCCCCCCCCTCCCCCAACGTCTACTTCGGAATAATAATGGTTAGTGTATCTATAGAAAAAAAATGATGTCTGAAATAATGTGAAAAATTTGATTTGTCAAAAAGTAGTGGAAGTTTGCCTCTGACACTATGCCTATGCTGATAGTTACTTTATTGTAACGATAAATAATCTTAATGCGCCTCATAAGAGGAAAAGAAATCTGAATCATAGAAAAAGATATCCATCCCGATTGTGGAGAGTAAACAAAGGAATTATGAATTGCATTAACAATCTTCCTCATCTGCAGATTTTATATTTTAATAGGTATTTGCCCACTGTGTATCCATTATATCTGTATATGAAACAAAATTACAATATTTTTTGTAATTTTGCCTTCACTCCCATTTTACAACCGGAATGTCAGTCCCTTTTTCATGAATAACAGTGCCTTTTCGTTCTAAGAAATGGCATCTTTTAAGATAACAAGAATAATAATATGTAGTACTTACAAGAAAATGATATATTTTAAATGCAACACAAATTTTATTCAAAATTTAAATGTTTTGCCTTTTTTTTTAATATTGATTTGGCTAAAACTTAATTGAATTTAAATAATAATAAATAAAACTAATTAATAATTATAGAGTTTATTTCTGTAACAAATAGAAAAAAGTACCCCTTTTAAATAATATAAATAGATGATTCTAGACATATTCTGTAGGGTGTTTTCCTGCGCAGATTTCACAATACACTGTACAGCTGAGCAAGTCTCTACATTTAAATATTTCTTTTTAATATTGCTTTGCAAACTTTATAATTAATTAATTTTATAACCAACCATTTTAAAAAAACACTCTGAGAAATCTGTACAGGGAACAAGGGCTTTGCAGATTTATGAATTGTGTGGATTTTAGAACATTGCCTAATTTACATTTTAAAACCTCATCAAAAGAAAAGAAAAAAAAAATAACTACATTATAAATATTTAAATAAATAACTACATAATAAATATTTAAATAAATCTACATAATAAATATTAAAAGCTAACAAAAATATATAAAATCCACAAAAACTGTTAATAATTTTGATAAATTACTTAAATTTGTTATCAATAATAGTTTAGGAAAAACATGGAGTATAAATGCAAATTCCATTACTTTTGTTCTGCTACTTCGCTCATAGATGGCAGCACCACAAAATTTCCTCAGCTTTTTAACTAAAGCTTATGATAAAATTTTAACATACTTTAATTTGTGGTATCTTGATTAGATTTTTTTATTCCTATATATACATACATAAAATTTCACTATTAAGTATGCGATTTTGTTTGCAGTAAATGTCAGAAATTTTATTTATTTAGAAATTGTAATAAGTATTGCTTAAGCAATGTTGTTTGGCGTCATCTAGTGTTAAAAATTTATATATAATAACTTTGAACAATCTATCGGACATTTTCGCTGAAAAAATTGACTACCCGTGACTCTTAAATAAAGAAATTACAAAAAAAAAAAAAAAAAAAAAAAAAAAAAAAAGAAATGTAAGCTTAGATAAAGCAGGCATGAGTAAAAATGTCTTAAAAATAAAAACATTTTCACATTATGCATGTAGTACAGCTGAAAGTACATTTTATGATATTTTCTATAGATTTTCGACAGTAAAATCCAACTGTCTGTCTAAAATTAATGTTATATGAATATTTTCTAAATAATGTACAATAATATTGGACTTGTTTTTCCTTCAAGAAATCAAAAGACAACATATCCTGAATTTCTTTAAAAACTTTTTTAAACTGGTTTCATATATCACTTATCATTTTCAAATCTGCAATACAACTAAAGCCTATTTAAAAATCAGAGACAGAATACAAATAAAAGCATGTGTGAAGTGATAGCTTCCTTCCGAATGCCAAATGAATTATAGTTTATTTTTATGTTGCATTTTTTAAAAACAGAAATTTTATATTTTTTTAACAGTATAAATTTTAGAAAATTTTTGAATTAATATTTAATAACATAATTTTTTTTAAGTTTTTCTTTTATGCTTAAAAGTTCACTTGTTTACTATTTAAAATCAATCTGTTATTATAATCACTGGCTGAAACATGTTCATAAAAAAAAACCTAATACAGAACTATTATAAAGTGCAATATATGAAATATCTATAACAGTGATTGATTTCATATGATAGGTCTCTATATCTAATACATCTGTAATCAATTTAACTACTTAAAGTTTTATGCATTATTTAACGTTTCTTCACAAATTATGTAAAGTTCCTATTTGTATTTTACAATAAAATTCAGTGTAATAAATTATTTATTTCCTTTTACAAATTTATTTTTATTACAATGTATTGCAATATGTTAACAATATTTATAGCAATGCATATTTAAAAAAAAAGATTCTTCAATTAAAAAAAAAAAAAGATTCTTTAATAAAAAAATAGATAAAAAAAAAACGTTATAACACCACCTTTTTTTCCATACTTATTCTGTGGGTATCGAATTCTATGGGACAGTTATTTTACAATACCTTGTCTGCATTTCAATATTTTTAAACAATTTTTTTTACACTGGATAGCTGAGGTTGATCTCTATGCAAGCTCTTTTTCACTTTTTTGATTTTGTGATTGTAAGTTTTTTTTTTCTCTTTTTATGAGGTTACTCTCATTTTGGAAACGAGATCCGAAAGTGAAAGTTTCCTCATAATAAAAAATCTGGAAACAAAATCGAAAAAGGAGAAAAGGGCTTGCGTAGAGATCAACCTCAACTATCGAATGCAAAAGAAAAAAAGCTTTGAAAAATATTTAAATACAAACGAGATAGTGTAAAAACTGTCCCATAGGATTAACATTAGCGAGCGGGTATTTTCCCGTAAGTGAAGTGGCCTCTTAAGCTTCGTGTAAGCTCTAACTAGTACAATTACTGTTATGATCCCCAGGCAGTAAATATGTCATAGTAAGCATCAGCAAAATTGGTAATACAAGAACTATTATACCTACTTTATCATGTAATTTACACAAGAGTTAAACACACACAAAATATTAAAAAGAAGCTTGTATTTTTTTTTATTGTATATTAATTGAATACAGTTGATAGTACGGCATTTTTTGTCGCAAAACCTGCTATATGGTGAGTAATCCTCAATGAATCACTTGATGAATTGTCATATGTGAAATTTTCATCTTCGTCTGTACATTCTATCGCACTATCATCATTCATTTTAAGTCTGTTGCAACAATTATCGTAATGGACGAATCCAACCTGCACTGCATTGTTTTGCTCAAACATGAGAAACGTCTTTTCCAGACACGATACTGTCTCTCAACAGGATTTCTTTCTTTAATTTGAGCTCTATTTTATCTACAAAAGAAGAATATATTAATGAAGACAGACTTCTATGTTTAAAGAGCTTTAAATAAAAATATGTAAATTTAAAATATTTCAGTTGTATTGCTACTGAAAAAAAAATACAGGTTTGTTTATGGACTCAGCTAATTAGATGTTCTTAATGTAAGGTTACCATTCATGAAATAAAAAAAATCCCTATAAAGTGCAGAAAAAACACCTAACATGGTTAGGTGAAATTCACAATATTTAAGAATTTGAGAGTCAATTGAAAGTGAGTGTTGACCAGCTGAAAAGAGCTATACGGGACCAGACAAGACACAGCTGCACACGTGCTGTATTCTTTGTTTTGTATAAATCCAGGAATCACAGACTAACTGTAACTTTCAAAATATAACAATTAACTAAAAAGTTTTAGACTATTTTTCTTCATTAAACCTCACACGTGTTTTTCTTGAAACAGATTTTTTCGTATGCCAAGTAACGTAGCGTTAAATGTATCAACCAATCAACTTTTCATTTTGGAAATTAAAGATTTATTTTGTGGGGTCATAAGCTTTAATATGTAGAATTTTTTTTCATACTTTTAAGTTAAAATAATATTGAAATTAAAATAGCTTCATCTCCCCCCCCCCCTCAAAAAAAAAGATATACATATGTGTATATATATATATATATATATATATATATATATATATATATATATATATATATATATATATAATTCAATGTTTGTTTTCTGAAAGTTTATTTTGCTTGTTTCAGATGACTTTGACCGTGACCTACGTTATACACGGCCGGTGCATGACGTTTAAAACGTCACATGGAGTGGATCATTTTTATACGGCGATTGGTGCAAAACGGGGGGCGCGCCGCTTTGCACCAACCGCAGTGTAAAAATGATCCACTGCATGTGACGTTTTAAACGTCATGCACCTGCCCCTTATATAACGTAGGTCGCGCTTTGACAAGGTGTGCACTACACGACGAAAGATGCGGCATGCGCAACACATACCCATAAGCAACTGATAATATCTCCATCAATTTTAATAATTATTGTATAATAAAAATATTTTTTATACGACAAAATTTGAATAATAAGTGGATACATTCAGTTTTTGTGTTAATTTATTTTTTCATTTTAAAAACCAAAAATACCTCGAAATTGACCTATTTTTTGTGTAGATGAAAAATAACCTCCCCTTACTCTCGTTTCCAAATGAACTTTTTTTAAGTACATTTATTTACCTTTATACCTAAGTATCTGCCACCTTCTTGATCTTATTTTTTAATTCATAACATTAAATTATGTTTGTGAGAACATGTGATTCAAAGGTCACTGTCCCCAGGGCTTAATTTTCGCCGAAGCCCAACTCCGGTACTTCTCTGTTTCTGCTAAATATTTAAATATTGGCCAGAATTCACCGGAGCCCAGTGCAATAACGCTTATGAAAAACTAATCCTAAATGATCCTTTCCTTCCCTTCCCATCTCCAATCTTTTGTTCTTTACAGTAGAATGTTGATAACGATATATATTGAAAAGAAAACCTTAGTCAGAGTCGTCGTTACTCGCAGAGCAGTAATAATAATAGTAATACATGTAGAACTTCTAAAATCTGGAATCGATCAGGAGTCCGCAATTCCGGATTTTTGAGACTGAGAAATAACAATTTAAATTCTAAAGCCACACTTAAAAAAAGTTCTTCCGGCCTGTACCGGGAGGAAATGGTAGCTTTCACAGTACATGATTTTAAAAATTCAACTCATTTTACTCCAACACCCGAAGCTACATTGCTTGGAACTCGAATATAGAAAATTCAATCCGGTTTTCGTTAATACCGAATCTGAATGAGAAATTCAGCATGAGAATTACAGCATAACAAAAATGAGATTCTTTCAAAATGTCAGCCAACGTAGAATTTCAAACTGCCATATCTCTGCCATTTTTTAAGGAAAAACCAAAGCAAAAAATGTTCCGGAATCCTTGAATCACGATCTATAACTTAACGGAAACAACTTTTTCAATTTATAATATTTTATACGTCTTTTTGAATTTTTTTTAAAATTAAAAAAATTTAACTTGCCGCCATTTTGAAACAAGATGGCGCATAAAGCTAGCCAAAGAACTTGATCGAGACCTTGGTATGTTCTGTACACATGATCAGTCACATTCATATCGGTTCATAAATACGAGAGTTACCGAATAACAAATATCATATTGTTTCAAAATCTCAGCGACCCTAGAATGTCAAACTGCCATATCTCAGCCATTTTTTAAGATATAACAAAAACAAACAATGTTCCAGAATCTTTGTATTACGTTCTAACGCTTAACATAAACAATTTTTCCATTTTATAGTGTTTTTTTTTTGTACATTTTTTTGAATTTTTAAATTTTTTTAACTGGCCACCATTTTGAAAGAAGATGGTGGATGAAGCTGGCCAACGAACTCGGTCGAGACCTTGGTATGTCCTATACACATACGCAGTCACATCCAAATCGGTTCACAAATTAGAGAGTTACAGCATGACATTTGTCAGATATGTATATATATGTATATATATATATATAATATCTTTGAGTTTCAAAAAACATATCAAGTTCTTGTAACATTCTACTAAAATCTCCAAAGAGATAATTATTATAGTGTGTAGACAGAATACCACATAGTTAATAAATTAACAAGTGCAATCATAATATTACCATAGCTAGTGCTTCAATGGTAATTGGCCAAAAATACTGAAAACATGAAGAAATTTAAAATGAGAGAGAGAGAGAGAGAGAAAAAAAAAAATATATATAATAAACCATAAAATGTTAATAATTTGGAGTTGCTATCAAGTGAATACAAATAAATTAAGAAATGAAATATGAACCAAATACAATGGAAAATTGGAATAACAAGAGAATTAAATCAGAATTGGATATGAAAAAACACGTGTAGATATACTCATCAGCCTGGATGTACCCACACGTGTTTTAAAAATAATTCAGTATTTCATAATTTTACTGGCATATATGCTAAGATCAGTAAAAGCACCCAGGTATACTGAATTATTACCAGAAAACAACTGGAAATAATAAAATTGGAAATAAAAAACCCGTAAAGAATAGATAAAATATTTTACTCTCAATAATTTTCCAAAAATCCGTATACAACACTATACTGAATTATTACCAGATAACAGTTTTAAATAATAAAATTAGAAATGAAAAACTTGTAAAGAGTAGATAAAATATTTTACTCACAATAATTATCCAAATTCTTTAACCGACACTAGGTCTTTATGATACCAACCCGACCACATGTCGTACATCATGAAATATCTCAAACTTGATGAAAATAGTCAAGTTGAGAGAAATTATTTGAAAGTTAAGTTGAGAGTACATTTTTGAAATAACACCTTAATTTTTACACCTTAACACAAATTGATTTAAACACACACAAATTTATTTTTCTGTGATAAATACATATAAAAACAAAATTATATTTGTGAATATACAGATTTTCCATTTAATTTTAATCTTTAAAAGTAAAATTAATACACAAGCGTTAAGTGCCCTCTTTAGATAAATTAAAAATATTATTAACAATATTATTAACATTTTATTTGACAAGTAATGTGCTTCCCTCTAGTGGAATTATAATTATTCAAAATTAAGTTTGAGTTCCATATTTATTATATTAGATATAAATAGTAGAAAATAATATTATCATTGTAGTTTTACATTAAAATAGTACAAAATCCTATTATATGAATAAATTTACACAGAACTAAATTTATCTTACATAGTATTTCCAAGATTCTTAACAAGAGTATATCTTATGTAAAAGAGATATTTCTTTTAATACAAAGTGCTGGTGCTGCCATCTATGTTAATCTACTTATATATATTATAGAATATATATAAAAAATTAATATTTTATATCTTTTACTAATAAGTTAATGAATTCGTTTTATATATATATATGGAACATTTGATTTGTAGGTCTAGGGGTCATGATCGGTGAAAATATACCAACATTTTTTGGAATTGCTTTCTTCCGAACCGAACGGCTGCAATAGGTAGCTTTTTGTAATGAAAGCTACGTAATAAGAAACACATACTGTAGAGTTTCTAATACTCTATAAAAAAAAAATAACTAAGTGAGCCGTTACAGCGGATGGAGATAAATAAAAACGATTTATTGAATTAGAATACTTTCTTTTATTGTGGCAACTGTAATTATGACCGTCAGAAAACAACGATCGGGATATTTACGTTCGCTGATGGCGCCGTCTCTGAACAGTTTACATAAACAGTATCTAACTTTATACAGTGTTGACAATTAAATACAAAGGAAAAAAATAAATTACTAAGTAAATCGGAATTAGAAAACATGTTTCATTTTAAAATTATTATTTTTTAAACATTTCTGTCAAGGTTTATTGCCTTAGCTTAGGCTTGTTAGAAATTACTTTTTCTCTAATTCTGTAAAATCCCATAATTTCATGTTCAGATATAAAGTTTCTTTGTTCCAATCCTAATATTGCCGAATTCAATGATTTAATTAAATCTTCTGTAGATATTTTTTTCATTTTCTGTATTTCCACAGTCACTTTCCTTATTTTCACTGTCACTGTGGTCATCGTTATTTAATACACTATCGATAATTTCCGAATCACTTAATGAAACCACAATCGGCACATTTTCATCAATGTTTATAATTTCATTTATGTCCGATTCATGCAAGATTATGTCTTTTTTGTTGGCACATTTTAATAGTTTTGCCTTTTCAGTCTCTTTCTCTGATGTTTTGAAGCCTTCAAACTCGTACTTGCTATCACCATCGTCCTGTTTGAAAATTAATGTTGGCAATAGGCAGGTCCGTACAGAGAGACCACGGCCCCTGGTAATAATTCCAACGCGCCCCCCCCCCTCCCCACCATAAGTAGGATACAATAAAACCTGTAGACGAAAACGAAAACAACCATTTGAAAATTCCGTTTTAGACAGGTTTTTTTTTCGTCTTAGAATTGCTACATTGCATGGTATTTGTTTTTGGCTGGACCGGGATTTTTTTCCGTTTGTACCAAGACTCCGTTATAACCAGGCGTTACTGCATTAGAAAATAAACTTGCTATCCCGCAGAATCTGGGGCATCGGAATGAATCCTATTCCCACAGATAAGAAATAAGTAATCCTAATCCATTATAATATAAGTAATCTATATCCCCAAATCCATTAGTCTATGCCAACTCTAATCATTTTTCGATTTGAAATAAGGGCTAATACGTGCAATATAACAGACTAAGTTTTAATTACTAATTTTAAAGCAGGTTTCACCGTTCATTTTCGTTGGAACAATTAATACTATTCAACATGTTTTCGAAAAGGGGATAGTTTGGTACATTCATAGTTAATTAGCCATTTTTTTTCCTCTTCATTTCTCCCTTTTTTATCATGTTCTCTGGCAAAATAATTGATTCAAGTTATGTTTGTTCTACTTTATACTGAGAATCGAGAATTATATACTTTTTAATGTAATATTAAACGATTAAAAAGATTTTTTAAAAATAATAACTTAAATTCTCGTTTTTTTATTAAGTTTAATTAATAAACTTCATATTAATTGCAATAATCTTGAACGTATTTTTTAAATTCCTTCCTCGTCTAAGTAATCATGAAATGTTGCATTAAAGATGCATTTTAAATACAGTATTAGTCCATTTAAGTCCATAAATTATTAAGCAAAAAATTATTTACAAAAAGCTATTACGAAGAGAAAAAAAAATGAAAAAAAAATCCTATATGCTTAAAATTATTTGAAAACTCTCAGGAATATTAAAAAATTACCCGGGTTATTTCTGGGAATAAACCCGGCTTGTCCCACTTTTTGCAACGTTGGGGGAGGGGGGGGGGGGAGAGAGAGAGCGGCATTCTGAACTAGATTTTACTTTTTAACGTAGATCACAGAATACGTTTTAACTAGATTCTCAAATCTTGTGACTTGCTACATTTTAATTGGCTTATACTCCCATGTAACAGATGCAAATGCACAAAAATGTCTTTTATTAACAAAGAACAGGATAATATTAAAACTGCAGACGTTTATTTAAAATAAATAAATAATGTTTATGGATTTTAAAAAGCCAATAATTTAAAAATAATTTAGTATCTGGAACGCACATATTTAAATATAACAGTCTTCTTAAAGAAAATGTAAATAATGATTTTTTCTGAAAGCACGAAGAATTAAAAGTATTAAGCATTATAATTTTTCGAACAAATGCTGCAACATTTTCATGTTTAAAATCCCCTAATATTAAATACTTTTATTGATGTTTTACTTCCGTAAAATTATGAAAATCTCTAAAAAAATTAACAATCCATTCGGACTAGAGTGACTTTACGTTCATCACTTACGTTTTATGCCCTAACATACAAATAAATATGCACAATTATTTAGTATTTACCATTAATATTGTTATGTCTAAATTTCAGTTTCCTGTGTCGTTTCTTTTAAATGTATATTTTAAACGATAGTGTATGGACCATGGGCCGAAATTTTTTGGCTGCAACTTTACCTTTTTTTTCTTAATTGCGCGAGTAAATATTTAGAATTGATACGCTGGAAACTCATTAAAATGTCTTTCTTCCTTACCCTTAAAACATTTCATGTCTAAACTCTGCTCATGGCGGTGTGATATGCCTTCATTTATAATGTAAACATCAATGCACAAATTTGGCCGAATAAAGTGGGCGGAGATTTGTCTTCAGTTCTTATTGAATAGTGATGTTAAATGTGTAAAATAATGAAGTCGTTGAACAATATTTCAAGCAATAATAATGTATCTGGATACTTGTGTATGGCCCCACAGAATTACTGTCTTTATATATTTAATCTGTATATGGCTCTGTTTAAGGCTTACACACCATAATACCGTATGTATATCCCTTTTTATCCTGACGGTTCTTATAAGTACCACTTTAATAAAACACCTATATATTCGTAATATGACCGTTTTTCCTAACGGTATTCACAATGGCGCAAAGAGTGTATTTCTGACAGCAGGCAGGAGATGACAAATTCAAGCACATATCCTCTTTCTTTGCATTGTAGGGATTTTACATTTGCCACGCTACATTCAAAATCCATTTTGCAATAGAATTGACATGCATGTTGTTCTTCATTTGAGTAATTTTAGTGGTTTATTACCGGTTATTTAGTACTAGCATTTTCTATTGTTTTCTATACTCTAGAGGTGAACGTTTCCTATATTTTATTTGAAGTTTACTATTTGAAATTTACTATTTTATTTTATATCATAGAGTAAAAAATTTATGGTGGTTACAGTTGCATAATTAACCACTAAAACACTATAAAAATTATTTTCCTCTTTCCTATGTTTATTCTGCACCAAAACTTATCCAATGATGCAAAAATACAATTAAAAAGCAGCTGGAAAATTACTTCAGGATATAAAGGGATATGTAGTGATGATTTGAAACTGTATAATCATTGTACTTTTTCAGTAAAATCGTTTGCAAGCAAGAGAAAGGTATGACAATAAAAAGATTCTTAATAAAAAGTGGGGGCAGTGGATTTTCCGATTACTTGGTTGTTTTCATCTGTTTAACAGTCAGCCTCGCCTATAAGAGTTCCTCTTGCATTACTTGCCAAAAGAACCGTGTTTATATGACAAATGGATTTATATAATAATGATACTGCTTTAAATCGATGTATTTATATAGCATATTGATTGTATGAATATAAATATTTTGTATATATTTGAGATCTAATGTAACATAAAATGCATAAGAAGTGCCCATAGTTGAATCTATACAAGCGACGAATATATACAAAAGACGCGACGCGACGTTGTCAGCATTCGTGAGTCTGTTAGTATATTAAAGAAGTTAAAACCCCTGCGGCTTTGTTTCTTCTGTTAGAATGCTTGATACCAGAGCTCAATTTCTTAGCTCGTCTGATATGAAATGAAATTTCTGACTGTTTTTTCTCATTAAAATACTTATAAACGTAAGACAGGGTAAATGAAAGACAGCCTCTCAGCGGTGGGATTCAAATAATTTAACAATCGGTTCACTACCCCAGGGCTCCCAACGCATTTCACCCCTTCCCCCTCCTCAAAAAAAGGGGGGGGCAGTATTTTTACATAAAAAAGGAGACCATTTATATTTAAAATCTTGACTAAAAAGGATAATTTCTCTAAAAATACTGCACCCAGTTTCTTAAATATACAAGCAAATTTTTAAAAATTATTCTAAAAAATATGTTAATTGGTCGTTTTTCAGATCCGATAAATCCGACGAAAAGAAAGGAAAATGGAAAATCAAAACATTCGGCGTTAAAACTCGTATAAAGTGAATTTTTACGATTTTGGCTGTGTTTCAGATCCCGCAGTCTCAGGAAAGTGCATAAAAATTTTACCCGACGTTACTTTACATCTTCCAAAACAGAACATCCGACGGAAAAGCAGGAATGAGGCGAAAATGTTACTATTTCGGCGTTAATTCGGTTCCGGCGTACACGAAAAAAAAAAGCGAAAATTTTACAATGCTTGCGTTACTTTCGGGCTGCGCGAACGTGTGGTTAAAAAAAAGTTCAAAATTTTAACAATTTGACATTAGGTTGCGTAGACCCGAAAAATCTAAAAGAAAAAAAGATGGGATTCGGTGACAGAAGGAAGTTTTACTATTTTTGCACCATTTCGGGTGCCGGGCAGACGAAAAATAACTCCAAAATTTTACAATTTTGCGTTATTTCGGGTTAAGCAGATCCAAAAAATTCTAGCGAAAGGAAGGGGAAAAAAATAGAAAATTTTACTATTTCGACGCTACTTCAGGTCACGCGCACACACACAAAAGCAGAATTTTACAATTTTGGACGTTTCTTTGGGTTCCGCAGGACCGAATATATCTGGAAAGGCAGGAAAAAAAAGGAGTTTATTTTATAATTTCTGCATTATGTCAGATCCTGTGATCTCGAAAAAAAAAGAGGAAACCCCCCCCCCCCCCCCCCTTCAGACGTCTATTTTACAACATGTAAAAATTAATGATTAACCCTTAATTGCATAGTGATGTAAATTTCCATCACTTTTTATTTAACTTTTAATAAATAAATCAACTTCTTCGCCACCACTATATTTATACAGAAATATTAATCCAGTAAATTTCCCGTGAACTCTGTTGCTGAACAAAGTTAAAAATCTATCTTAAAATTTCTGGTGTCTAATATTTAATACATGTATAAAAAGACACAATTGTAAAAGAAAAACTCATGCAAAGAAGGGTTAAAGTAATGGTTGTTTTCGCCGTTTGTATAAGATATTTCTCGCATTTCGCCATCGTATGAGCTTTCCAAGAATCTGATGGGAAATATTCGCATTACCTATGTGCAAGTTTAAAAATATGCTGCACGTACTGACAAGCAAGTGGTAAAATTTGCGTTTTTTAATAAAAATCCTAATATCGGACAGATAGATTTTCGTAGCACCGTAGAAACTACGATTTTTCTTCTAGGGGCTGGCAGCTCTGAGTTATACATTAAGGAAACACGCAAAATTAGCACACATCACAATTTTCCGTTATCAAAAGTTGATTTTTTTCCTTTTTTTTTTCTTTAATGAAATTCTTTGAAATTTTTTTCGTCAATGAAAACGAATCAAAAAGCATAAAAACGGACTTGATTGTAAAAAAGGGACTTTAAAGTGGAAAAGGAAACCGTTTGGGATCCCGGTTACTAGAAATGACTTTTTCAAGCTTAAACGAGAAAATAAAATGATGCGTCACACATAGATTAGGAAAAACATTCCAAATTAAAAGAACATTGTTACAAAATGTTGAACTTTTGGTAAAGAGAAAAACTATCCCGGTCGTCAACTTTTCGGTCCTCATGTCCACTAAATTCATAATTTTAATACCCGTGGACCACTAATAAGGATATTTTAAAACATTTTTTTTTTACATTTGTATAATAATGGTCAGAGAATGGCCATGTTATTAATATGAAATGCACTTTTTTAATGTAACAAAATAATAAATGCTCATTTAATCTTAAGAAATATCTTTAAAAGTTGTCTAATTGAAACAAAATCGTTAAGGTAAGTTTAACTATTACAAAATAATTGAGGCTTATTTAAGTATCACATTTTTAGCGTAATTAATAACGATATATATTCATAGTTTTTTGGACTCCAATGACGCTATTCAAGGATGGAGAGCCGCTTTATTCATACCGAGACCGATATTGAGTTTTAATAATACTGTGACAGATGAAAATATCCCTTTGCACAAATATTTTGTTGAAAACTAAATGCTAAATTTTCATTGATTTTATTTACTTTTCATGAAGAGCAAAAAATAAAAATGCTGCTTTTTTTTTTCAAGTAACAAATAACGTCTATTAATATAATTGTCAATGCCTAGTATAATTTCAATTTTCAAAACTAAAAATCTAAAATTTCATAAATAAAAAAATATCTGAGAATATTATTTTAGATTCAAATAATGTTCAGATTTTTTTTTCTTTTGAGCCACCAAAATTTTGTCGCGGACCAGTGCTGGTCGACACAAGCAGGATTTTAAAATCGAATTTAAATAATTAAAATTCATAAAAAAATGAAAGCATGGTTGCAAAAAAAATAGATATTTTTATTTTTCATATATTATCACTCCTGCACTGTAAACACAAACGTCTGAAATTCAGTTAAAAAAGTGTCTTAAATGGATGGTCACATTTTAAGTGAAAAAAAAGTGTCTTACTTTTTAAGACACCTTTTTGCATCTGAAGTTAAGACATTGGAAACGTCTTAAAACGCCGCCATTTTTAAAACACTTGATATGTCTTTAAAAGACGCCATTTTTAAAACACTTCAAATGTCTTAAAAAGCCGCCATTTTTTAGACATTCAAAACATCCAAAATGCTACCATTTTTAAGACATTTGAAATGTCTTAAAAAGCCGCCATTTTTTAGACATCTGAAGCATCTAAAATGCTGTCATTTTTAAGGTACTCGAAACATCTTATATGATTTTTTTCTCTTATTTACACTGGATGATTGACAGCAGGCTAAAACTTAGACTTACAATCAAGCTACAAAGCAAAATAAATGGTTGCAAATTATGGAAGACTATTACAACAATCTGCATTATACTGTCATAATTTATTTTGTATTGCAGCAAGCCATGTGCAATATTCCCAAGTATATTTTTTAAATACTGTTAACCTTTTATATTAATTTTTAATTATCAGAACATTACCAACTAAGCAAGGAATTTTTTTTTAATTACTCTTTTAAAGGAATCTATTTTGATTCTTACATATCTGTAGTAGCACCACATTATTCTTTAGAAAGGACCCAATCTGCGAAGGGCATTCATATCCTATTCTTCTAGAAATTAAAATTATTTTTAAAAAGTTACAATCTTCTTTAAGTACTTTCAAAAAACGTTTTTTCCTGATCAATATCCAAAACTAACATATTTATCGGCATTTTTACACTGAAAAAAAAAAAAAAAAAACACAATATTTTTACAGCTAAAAATGCTGGCAATATGGGTGTCCCCCCCCCCCCCCAACTCATCTTCTCCATGTATTGTTTATCGTTTTTTTCTTCTTATTTTAACCTGAGACATATTTTAAAGACTTTGGGCACTAAGTATTATCTTTTTGTTGACTTATATCACTGTTTTAACATCATTATTATACAATCAATTCTGTCATACATAAGTAAGGTACAAATTTCATTTTTGGTCATGTATATCACGGATATAATTTTAGTCATTTGCCTAGAGAAAAAATATTTTTCAAAAAATTATAAGAAAGGTAGATTTTATTTGTTTATCTAACCTGTAATCAATTTAATTTATTATTCAGTATTTCCATACAGGACTTTGTATATCCATTTATTTGTATTTGAAAATACCTACTAATTTAAATCATGAATATATATATTTTTTGTTTTCCAACAAGTTTAGTTATATTTTCTGCATCTATTTAAAGATTTTTGTTTATTGAATGTAATCACTAAGCTTCCTCCCCCCCCCCCCCCATCCTCCTACAGATCTAGAAAACTTTCTGGCATTTAAATTATCAAACATAAATAATTAATTAAAATATGAAACCATTTAAAATGGATCACAATTTTTGAATTACTAAAATAGGTGTAAAAATAAAAAGCTTCTAAAATATTAAAACCATTTTAACCCTTTATATCCTGAATTAATTTTCCAGCTAATTTTTAGATGCTCAGAATCCTCGATTATTCCCACCAGTTATTTTCTTTTTTGTAAAGTTTTCCTTATCTAATCATAGCATTTTTGCGATTCAATTAGATGAAAATTTCTCATTTGAAAAACCAGTGGTAACAGATTAAAAATTCTGTAAAAGACACTCGTCGCGAAGGGGTTAAAGTGGTACTTATAAGTACCGTCAGAATAAAAAGGGTTAAGATGTTAAAACATTCGTCGGAATCCCGAGCGCTTTCTACCAGAACCTGGCCATCATCAAAGGGTGGAATTGAGAAAAAATTCTGTAACCTCCGGAATGTAAGCTGTTTAAATAGCCGAAGGCGAAACTCCATATGGAGAAGGGGGGGGGGGAAGGGGGATGGACTAGTCTATTGAGAGAGGTGGGTTATTCCAACCCAAATGTTCCATTCACACCAAGTATATTGTATGATAACATATCATTACAGGATTTCCCATCACTTGTCAGGATTTCCACTGACTCCCTCAGTATACATGTAGTATAGTCGTTCATTTGCGCGATAATCTTTACTTTACTAAAATATATATCAATTTCTGTTTTTAAATTTAGCCGAGAAAGTGCAGTAGATGGTTTTCCTTTTGCTATATCTGACTTATGCTCCCTTATGCGGTCTTGTAATTACCTAGTTGTCATACTATGTGTATGTAAATAAAAATATGTATGTCATGTGTATGTAAATACTTCATTTTTATTTTTACATTTAAATGGGATGATATAAATTCCTGCTTTTCCATGCATATTTATGGGGTCAATTTTTCTGTGTACTAGATTTTGTAATTTTGTTGGAGGTTTGGCAATTAATGTTATGTCATATTTCTTTAAAGCATACCGGATTCTTTCATAAAGTTGGGGGATATAATCTATACTACAAAAGTTTGAAACTTGTGTTTTATTCTTGGCTATTATTTTTCTGTTATTAAATTCATAAATTACTTGGTTAATAAATTTCATTGAGTTCTTGGAGTTATTGAGTTAATAAGTTTCATTGAGTTCACCCATTCTGAGTTGCAATTTTCTTAATCGTGGTTAATTCTGCGTTTATATAATTTTGTGAACATACGTTAAATGTCCTTCTGACATAAAAATTATATGCTGCTTTCTTATAATTAAATGTTACTATACTGCTATTAGATATTGTATTATTGGATCGGCATGGTTTCCTGTAAATATTTCTGTCTAAACAATGTGTTAAGTTATACTTAATTAGTTCAACATCCAGAAAAGGCAATGACCCATTTTTCTCTATTTCCATTGTAAACTGTATTCTGTTGTCTAAACTATTGGCATGTTTTAAAAAAAATTCCAGATTTGAGATAACATGCTTCCAAATTATGAGTATGTCGTCGACATATCTGATCCATAAATCAGGTTTTAAATCCGAGGTGGAGATAATCTGTTCTTCTAAGGGTCTCAGTTTTAGTTCAGCTAATAAACCGGAGATGGGGGAGCCCATAGGGGCTCATTCTGTTTGCTTATAATAATTTCCGTTAAAATGAAAACATTGTTATTAGTAATTAAATTTAAACTGGATATAAGAGTATTTTTAATGTTGTCGCCATACACTGGGTTATAGCTGATTTGATCTTCAATAATATTTCTGACTTCTTGTACATTAATTGAGGGGTATAATGACTTGATATCAAAACTTGCAAGTATAGTATTGTCTTCCATTTTAAAATCTTTGATTCGTTTGATTAAATCTATGGTAAAGTTGATTGCATATTTAGTAGGGAGTAACATTACTTTTAGTAGTGGTACAAATGCTTTCTCGATTGAATAGGTTGGTGCTGAATACTTTGAAACAATAGGTCTGAGAGGGAGATCAGGTTTATGGTCTTTCAAACGTCCTATTAAGCGGGGGGTAGTTGCGGTTTTGTTAATCATAAGTTGAACTTTTATTTTACTAGGACAAGTACCATGTTTTATTATTTCTTGTGTTTTTCTGTTAATCATTAAGTATGGATCTTTTTTCAGTTTTAAACAATTCATTTCACTAATACAATTCTCCATTTTGGCAATGTAATCTGCAGTAGGTAATATTGCAAGTTTATTTGATTTATCCGTTTGTATAATTGTAACCTCCTGATCATTTTTAATTTGCTTGATTACACTTAGATCTTTATCGTTCGTTACCCTAGGTATTTTTAAATATTTCTGAACATTATTGAATAACAAGCTTCTAACTTCCTCTTTTTTATTAGTTGGTATAATGTTAATGATCTTTTCACAGTCCGTTATCACACTTTTGATATCTATTTTTCTCTGAAACATCTATTTAGGTCCCATACTTAGAAAATTATGCAGTTTTTCATATATTTTCTTATTGGTGAGCTTAACATATGGTACTGGTTTTTTCTGTAGCCCTTTATAGGATTTCTTGTCTTTAAGTCTACTGATTTTCGCGTAAATACACCTTTCTTTTTGTTTTTTCTGAATTATCTGGTAAATGTTAACCAAACGCAAAAATTCGTCAAAATCCCTGTTATCTTAAACCCGTGACAATTCACTGTATAAGTACCTTACTTTCCTGGTCAAAAGATCAATCAGTTTAAACTTGCTTCTAATATACGCCTTCAGGGCAATACTGTCTAATTTATATCTGATCTCAGAAATTTCTTCCTGAATGACTTTATTACAATTCCTCAAAAATGTGGGGATAACCCTGTGCTCCTTGCAGAGTTGTAAAAACCCAATATTGATAATTTCCCTATCCAGCCTCATTCTTTCTGTTTTGAATTTTTTCTTCAAATTGCATTGTCCCATTATGTATCCAGAATCGTCATTAAATATATAGAATATATATTATATCCACAGAAGTCATTAAATATATAGAAAAATTATTCTAAAATTGTAACAAAATTCACCTTTGTGTATCAATTAAAATATGAAACAATTTGACAGACCAGAAAAATTGACCCCGGAGATATGCATGAAAAAGCAAGAATTTATATCATCCCATTTAAATGTAAAAATAACAAGAACGAAAAATCATGCGTCAAGCATGGATTATGTAGCACTTTCCAACGCTTCCAAAATAATTTTACAAATCATACCGTTTAATAAGCTAAAAGATAACTTCTAAGTAAACAATTTGGAAAACGCATAACATATTTAAAAACATAATTTCAGGAATTTCCAACATATACAATATTCGGAAAAATATCCGAATACTTTTATTCAGCCCTGTATAGGATATATAGAATTGTATATATACTACATAGGATGCTAAATTTTAGTTCAGTTAGGAAACGTGTAGCACATTTTAAAATTCTCCGTCTGGAGTTTGTCAATAAACAGAAATGTGTTCGCGAACTTTTGTGCTGCCCTGTATAGGATCTACAGAATTTATACACACCACGTAATAGACAAAAAGCAAGTTAACATTAAAATCGCGTTCAGTAACTTAAAACGCACTTCCAGGAATTATTGTTAACAGACAGTAGATAATTCTTTTGCGTGTCCCTGTAAATGAACGATGACTGCTATACACACAATATTCCGTAGTAAGTCTCTTGTAATGCACCTTAGTGATCTATATAAATTTCAATGCGTTTAAAATAGTGAAACATTATTTAAATAAACCGCAGACGATTTTTCTCCATAGACGTAATGTAACGGAATTATTTTTACTGTCCCTGTAAAGTAACTATAAGTGCTATGCACACCCTGTTCCATATTAAGCTTCTTCTAATGCACCTTAGTGATATATATAAATTTCAATGCGTTTAAAATAGTGAAACATTATTTAAATAAACAGCAAATGATTTTTCCCCATAGACCGCAATGTAACGGAATTCTTTTGAGTGTCCCTGTAAAAAAACTATAAGTGCTACACACTTCCGTTGAAATAGGGAACATGCTATAGATAACGATAATAACATATAAAAATTGCAGAGCAATCCGAGCATATTTACGGGAGTTAGAGCACGGACAGACGGCAGACGGCAGACGGCCAGACGGCCAGACGGCCAGACAAACCGAAGTCATAAGCACTTTTCAACTAGGTTGGAAAGTGCTAAAAATGAAGTATTTACATACATAGGTATGACAACTGGGAAATTACAAGACCGCATAAGGGGGCACAAGTCAGACATAACAAAAGGAAATCCATCTACTGCACTTTCTCGGTTAAATTTAAAAACAGAAATTCATATATATTTTAGTATAGTAAAGATTATCGCGCAAATGAACGACTATACTACATATATACTGAGGGAGTCAATGGAAATCCTGACAAGTGATGGGAAATCCTGTAATGATATGTTATCATACAATATACCAAAAATCTGGTATAATCTACTTGGTCTGGTACTAATTTCCGACGAATGTTTTTAACATCTTAAAATGGTTTTAATGTTTTAGAACCTTTTTATTTTTGCACCTATTTTAGTAATCCACAAATTGTGATCCATTTTAAATGGTTTCATATTTGAATTAATTATTTATGTTTGATAGTTTAAATACCAGAAAAATTTCTAGATCTGTAGGGGGGGGGGGGGAGCTTAGTGATTATATTCAATAAACAAAAATCTTTAAATAGATGCAGAAAATATAACTAAACTTGTTGGAAAACAAAAATCAAAAGACTTGAAAGCTATTTATCTTGTTGTACACGTGGCTTGAAAACTGATCTCGTATCTTACAAATATATAATAGAAATTGTGTGACGTTATTAAAACAAAGATATAAGAAAACATAAAGGTAAAACTCACTTTTATTTTTTTAAATATTTTCATTTATAATCCAAGGAGCTGTTGTATTTATTATATTTGTGAATGCATTACGCCGTCATGTAATAACGCCGTCCATATCTCATATGGTCATCACTGCACCTGTTTGCCCTGCCCTCCCTCCCTTCTCAATTGAGATGTGATCAACAACACTAACGTTTTGTCTTAATTTAAGACATTTTACCATATTAAGACACTGGCCACAGAAACCCTATTGGTTCATTTCTACCACCAGTCGATTAAGACACACAAGTGTCTTAAATTAAGGTATCTATTATGTTTAAGCTCTATATTAAGACATTTACGTGTTTTAAATGCTTTTTCAGTCTTTTTTGTCTTACTTTAAGACTCCATTATTTACAGTGTGTAGAACACAATTATTTCTCAAGTATCATGATACAATAACTGATAATTAATATTTTTCGCATTACATTTGTGCTCATTCAGCTATATTTTATAAAGTAAAATATTTTAGGATGCGAAATATTCCGCACGCAAGCGCCAGACACTACTGGCGCGTCCTTTTGGTAGCGTTTGCAATGCGTCAGTCGCATTAGATGTTCACACTGACAAAAGAGTTTTTTTTTTCACTGAGAGTATTTGTGGAAAACAGAAGCATTTCCATTTACATATGGAAGCTATGCTTAATTATTTTTTTAACTTTTAAGTAAAAGAAAAGAAAAAAAAGACGCAACAAAGTGGTAAATTATTTGAGGCCAATTATTTGAGGGTTTTCGAGAAGAGAAAATTCTGTTGTTTTGTTCAGTTTTAGTTTTTCATTCTCTTGTGCTTGTATCATTCCGAAATAGGCCAAATGAAAATTATATTTAATTTATAAATATACGTCACACTTTATCATGTGTATTTAAAAAACATGGGACGGCCTGAAAAGAGAAAACAAACGTTAGAAAAATCTGCAAAAATGTGCAAGACAATAGAGTATTTTTTAAAGCAGAAAATAATTGTCCAACATGGCGTCAAATCTTCAGAAGCCACAGTCATCAAAGAAATTAAGAATAGTGTATACTCTCTTAAAGCTGTTGTCAAATTCCGTGCTCAACAAATGCGAAACTTTCTGACACATTTTATGACTTATTTTTAAATGTAAAGGCACAAAATTGGCAGGCCTGTCTATTGAAGCTATTTGGAACGGGGCACTGCCTACCGTCCTCACCTACTGGATAACATATTTCAAGCAAATAATTGTTAAAATAACTATTTTAGCAAACGACTATTATATTGAAAATGAATTATTCGCTGCGGATGTAACCCAACAATACATTAAATAAGTTTCTATGAAGAAAACTATTTTCAGAATCTTAATGAGTGACTACAGGGGCGATAAGAAAATATTTATCAAATATTACATTGCTTGAGTTTATTTGGATAAACATTTTATTATAAATTAAAGTAAATCGGACAAGCATGTGTTGCATTATATATTCAATATTTTTACATTAGCCTATAATTCTTGTGATAAAGGGGTTTTATGCTACGTGTTCTTGTTAAGCGTGTTATTTAAAATTAAGTTTTTAATGACCCACTATAACGCTAATAGTCTATGAACTAATCTATAAATTATGAGCACTGGATAAATTAGGATAACCATATTGTAATTTTTAATGAATAATATAACACGGATATGTAGTTTATGGGCGGAGCTACGTGCTGGAATAGAAGCATTTAGTGTTAAATTAGATATTTTTCTTCTGGAGAGATTTCTTACCTCGAAGGGAGATGGGTTTATATTTGTATTAATAGATAAGTTATTATTTTTTCTAATTATCATATTATTTACGCGATAAAACTCAATCATATCGGATCGATGCAGCATAGACTCTCTTTGACTAAGTAGCAATTTATGTAGAAAGGAGCCACTTAACTCCAAGTTTTCTCATTCAGATAGACACAAAAATAAATGCTAAATGTCATTAAAACAATCAATGCTTTAAAATAATCCATGTCAATTTTATATCTCATACATATGACACATTCTGTTTGCATATGTTTTCAGTAAATGTATTAATTATTAATGATGAAAAGATGTTTAGTTTGTTTAATGAATAAAATAAGCAAGGTTATTTTTTCGACTGGAATATCGCTAATAATTACAGTTGAACAACTGAAAAAACGAATATTTTTAATTATAATGATTTTGCTTTTGTAACTGTGTAAATAGTCGAGTAAATTTATGAAAATGATCTTGCTTAAAACTATTTTACTCAATTTGAAAGTTTATGGAATCTACAAAGAAAAAAAAAAAAAAAAAAAAAAAAAAGAGAGTGAAGCAAGTTATTCACTAATACTCTAGTATAATAATAGAAAAGATAAATTAAAAAAATCATGAATAGCGCATCAAGTATGAAAGTATTCTAGGTGCATAAGCTCCTTAGATTTTGTAAGGGGTATGGCACCACTATTTCAGATTATAAATTTTTGCCTAATATGTTTTTTTAGGATATTTTTTTTCTGCTATTACATAAAATGAAAAACACTATTCAAAGTTCGTGGTAAAACTAGAATGTCTAGAAGTAAGTAATTGTAAAAGTTGATAGTTATTTACTCCAGATTCTTAATATTTATTTTAATTTTTCTGTATACTAATATAAACTTGTAATAATAAAATTAGTAACCACATAATATGACAATCTGTTTCATTGTAAATAGCTTATTAAAATGCTAATTTAAAAAATTAAAAGGTTGTGTTGGGGGGGGGGGAAGGGGGGATCATCTTACAGGTTTTATTTGAGCTTAACCTGTGATGATATGAAAATATTAAATTTTAAGAAATAGTTTCTAATAAAACTGTATGCTAAAAAAAAATAAATAAATAAATATGTACGGAGATTACATATGAAATAAGTTGTTTTATAATTGAGCAATCTGAAAAAAAAAATTGTTCTGCAATTCATACATGTGCGAAAGGCATTTAAAATATATGCCTGAATTTTTATTCATTTCTAATGTGTTGCGTATTACAACATCAGTCTTTTTTAATTCTGTTTTTCGCGAAATTAATCTTTCAAAAATAAATTTCCTGTAGTTCAAATTGCATCAAAAATATCTAAAATCACACTGGATTTCTAGCCACGGAGGAATATAGATGGAGGGAAAACTTGAATAGCATGAGTTGACGAAAACGAAAGAGTGATCCTAACCCGTATTTACGGCAAGGTTCGAAAAAAACCACGGAAAACTCTGAACGGTTAGGTCGACGAGCGCGACAGGGGTTTAAACCCCGCAGCTGCCTCTACCAGCTTTGAGAGCAGAACCTCTCAGCCACTGGTGGGGCTTTAAAATCCTATGGAAAACATCTGCTATTTGCGTATCTTTTTCTCGAGTTTTTCCAAAAAATAATTTCCTTATTAGTAACTTTAATAAATAATAATAATACTATTAACTAGAATTTTTTGTTTGCGGAAATCGCGTTACTATTGTATTTTTAACACTTTCCAAGATGGTTAAAAAGTGTTTATGAATTCCTTTTGTCTCTTTGCCATCTGTCTGTCTCTCCGTGTAACAACTCTCGTAAATATACTTGGATTGTCACGAAATTTTTATATGCTTGAATAAATGTTTAACTTTGGAAAGAAATTACTGTGAAAGTTATAACTACATGTAAAGACTCTAATAATACAAGTTTCACACCAGATAAAATATATAGTTATTTGTTTTATGTAATAAGTTGAATTATACACACTAACATACAGCCAGACTTGGATACGTAATCTCGTACCGCTTTTTCCCTGGGAAAGCGACGAAATAAATATAGAGAATGTGCATGTGACATCACAAAGCCGTAAAGAACGAAGGGTAGGCAAAACATTCGCATGCCTACTGTATAGTTAGCTGTGTTATGCGCTTATTATTCATATTTTTTTTAATTAATTACTCATATAATTCTGCCTTTCTTAATTGCAGCGGATAGTCCAAGGTAGGTCCTGATGCACCTGAGGGTCGGATTTTTAATTTTTTGAGACCCCGGCCCCCTGGGGCCCCTTTAAGATTTTTGCCCTAAATTGTTAATAATTTGCCCAATTTTTATCCGATCCTCATCGTTTTGGGGGCCTTTTTTCCATTTAGCTTTCACCCCCATTTCTGCGTTCTAGTTATGACCCTGCCCTCTTAGGGCCTGGTACGGGGCCCGTTGAAGTTTTTGTTTCCTAAACTGTTAATAACTTGCCCCCTTTTAATCCGATTTTCTTAGTTTTTGGGGCCTTTTCTCCATTTAGTTATTCCCCCATTGCTACTTTCTAATTAGGACCCTTCATCTTAGGACCCTGCTCAAAACTATCGGCTGGCCCCTTTTTAAGCCCCCTACTATAGTTCTCCTAAAAATCGTCCGATTCACTAACTTTTTTTTCTAACAACTTAGAACTTCCACCTACTACATGAACGACAAAAAAAAAAAATTCGGTGAAGATCCGGGCCCCCTGGGCCCCTTGAAGTTTTTGTTCTCTAAATTGTTAATACCTTGTCCCCTTTTAATCCGATTTTCCTTTTTGGGGCCTTTTCTCCATTTAACTTCCCCCCCCCCATTTTTGCATTCCAGTTAGGAGCGTTCATCTTAGGGCCCTGCTCAAAACTATCAGCTGGCCCCTTTTTGGGCTCCCTACTATAATTCCCCTAAAAATTGTCCGATTCACTAGCTTTTTTTTGCCTAACAACTTAGAACTCCCAGCTACTACATGAACGACAAAAAAAAAAAAAAAAAAATTCGGTGAAGATCCGGGCACTCTGGGCCCCTGGAAGTTTTTGTTCCCTAAATTGTTAATACCTTGTCCCCTTTTAATTCGATTTTCGTTTTTGGGGCCTTTTCTCCATTTAACTTTTCCCCCATTTCTTCATTCCAGTTAGGAGCGTTCATCTTAAGGCCCTGCTCAAAACTATCAGCTGGCCCCCTTTTGGGCCCCCTACTATAGTTCCCCTAAAAATCGTCCGATTCACTAGCTTTTTTTTCTAACAACTTAGAGCTTCCATCTACTACATGAACGACAAAAAAAAAATCGGTGAAGGTCCGGGCCCCCTGGGCCCTTCGAAGTTGTTGTTCCCTAAATTGTTAATACCTCGTCCCTTTTAATCCGAGTTTCGTTTTTGGGGGCGTTTTCTCCATTTAGTTATTTCCCCATTTCTACATTCCAGGTAGGACCGTTCATCTTAGGGCCCTTCTCAAAACTATCAGCGGCCCCTTTTGGGCCCCCTACTATAGCTCCCTTAAAAATCGTCCAATTCGCTAGCTTTTTTTTCTAATAACTTCTTAGGATTTCCAGCTACTACATGAATGACCGAAAAATTTCTCGGACAAGATCCAGGCCCCTGGGCCCCTTACGTTACCCATAACTTCTTAATTATGATACGTATCGAATCCGTTTAAACTTATTATTACTTCTAGGAAAAGGACCGAAAATTTATGTATGACAGATTTTCGATATCATTAAAAATGGCCTCAAGTAGTGTGTGTGTGTTTTTTTTGGGGGGGGGGATAGGAGTTTAAGAAGAAAAAAATTCATAACTTTGTAAATTCGCAAGTTATTAAATCCGCTAATTTATTACAAATCCTCTTAATATTATCTACAATTTTATATTGACAAGTTTTTTTTTATAGAACCAACCCTTACAGAAAAAAATGAGCGGTCCCAACTGCCGCATCATGGCAAAATGTCATTTCTTCTGCATTCCCAATAAATAGGCTGCCCACGGTCTGCGTCTTCGAAATTTACCTGTGCCTGTAGGCCGATCTGTCAAGGATTTTTTTTAATATTAATCTTCTTTTTCGGCATCAACTTACGTTTACTCACCACAATCGTAAATTAGAAATCGCGTTACTGTTAAAGATAAGGGGTTAAGTTTAGAAAGAGGGGGGAGGGGATTTCATCCGTAAATTAAATATCGCGTTAATGTTAAAGGAAATTCGTTAAATTTACAGGGGAGCATATTCCACCGCCTGGGGACTCATTCTTTTATTGGGTTCTAAGGGCTCGATTTCAAAAGGGTTTGGTTCATTGGACTCGATATCGAAAACTTGAGGTTTTTTTTGTTGTTTTTTGTTTAATTTATTATCACGGGCGCTGGTCAGCTAGTTATTAATAAATGTTTGGTTCGATTTTGAGTAACTGGATTTCATCTTTGGTTACAAAATGTTATTTTTTACAAAAATATAACAAATTTCAGAAAAATTAATTTTATTTTTCACAAAATGCCCCCCCCCCCAAACAAAACAAAACAAAAAAAACACTTTGACACCTGATTAAATGCTTTTAAAATGGTTTAAATTGTAAGGTTTTTTTTCATGGCATCTATTTTTTTTTTTAGATTAAATTATATTATTATTTCTACAAAAAAAAAAAAAAAAAGAGTAAAATGTTTCTTTAAAAAATATCGCCCTAGTACTTCATTAAATGTTTCATACAAGTCGATTTTTTGATTTGTCCTGTTTTTATACATATTATTAGAATAGTAAAAATATTTTGTTTTAAACCTAAGGAGTGTTTATTTAGTACTAGATGGAACCCATCAAAATTTGACGGCAAACAACTTGATAGTACCATAAAATTAAATTTTATAGTTGCTTTAACTTGACAAATTTCATAGTGGGGAGCATAATATGATTAAGCGATCACAGACCTTTCCATCGATATATCACATGAGGTTGTGTGCAAAATTTAGAAAGTACCTCTTGGGGGGAGGGGCAAAGTGGGGAGATGGGCATTGGAGATGCATAATATGATTAAGTGGTCACAGATCTTTCCATCGATATATCACATGAGGGTTGTGTCCAAAATTTAGAAAAGTGCCCCCCTTAAGGGGGGGGGAGTGGCGGGATGGACCCCGAAGATGCATATGATTAAGCAGTCACAGACCTTTCCAACAATATGACATGAGGGGTGTCAACAAAATTTAGAAAAGTACCCCTTGTGGGAGGGGGGCAAAGTGGGGAGATGGACATCGGAGATGCATAATATGATTAAGCAGTAACAGACCTTTCCAACAATATGTGACATGAGGGGTGTCAACAAAATTTAGAAAGTATCCCTTGGGGGGGGGGGGGCAAAGTGGGCAGATTGACATTGGAGATGCATAATATGATTAAGCATTCACGGACCTTTCCAACAATATATGAGATGAGGGGTGTCAACAAAATTTAGAAAGTATCCCTTGGGGGGGGGCAAAAAGTGGGGAGATGGACATCGGAGATGCATAATATGATTAAGCAGTAACAGACCTTTCCAACAATATGTGACATGAGGGGTGTCAACAAAATTTAGAAAGTATGCCTTGGGGGGGGGGGCAAAGTGGGCAGATTGACATTGGAGATGCATAATATGATTAAGTGATCACAGACCTTTCAAATGATATATAACATGAGGGTTGTGTGCAAAATTTAGATAGTACGTTGGGGGGGGGCAAAGTGGGGAGATGCATAATATGATTAAGCAGTCACGGACCTTTCCAACAATATACGACATGAGGGGTGTCAACAAAATTTAGAAAGTATTCCTTGGGGGGGGTGCAAAGTGGGGAGATGGACATTGGGGATGCATAATATGATTAAGTGGTCACAGACCTTTCCAATGATATATAACATGAGGGTTCTGAGCAAAATTAGAAAGTACCCCTTGGGGGGGGGGGCAAGTGGGGAGATGAACATCGGAGATGCATAATATGATTAAGCAGTCACGGACCTTTCCAACAATATACGACATGAGGGGTGTCAACAAAATTCAGAAAGTATCCCTTGGGAGGGGGGGGGCAAAGTGGGGAGATGCATAATATGATTAAGTGGTCACAGACCTTTCCAATGATATATAACATGAGGGTTGTGTGCAAAATTCAGAAAGTATCCCTTGGGGGGGCAGGCAAAGTGGGGAGATGGACATCGGAGATGCATAATGATTAAGTGGTCACAGACCTTTCAAATGATATATAACATGAGGGTTGTGTGCAAAATTTAAAAAGTACGTTGGGGGGGGGGGAAAGTGGGGAGATGAACATCGGAGATGCATAATATGATTAAGCAGTCACGGACCTTTCCAACAATATACGACATGAGGGGTGTCAACAAAATTCAGAAAGTATCCCTTGGGGGGGGGGCAAAGTGGGGAGATGGACATCGGAGCTGCATAATATGATTAAGTGTTCACAGACCTTTCCAATGATATATAACATGAGGGTTGTGAGCAAAATTTAGAAAGTACCACTTGGGGGGGGGAAGTAGGAAGATGGATATCGGAGATGCATAATATGATTAAGTGGTCACAGACCTTTCCAATGATATATAACATGAGGGTTGTGAGCAAAATTTAGAAAGTACCCCTTGGGGGGGGGGGGGGCAAGTGGGAAGATGGACATCAAAGATGCATAATATGATTAAGTGGTCACAGACCTTTCCAATGATATATAACATGAGGGTTGTGTGCAAAATTTAGAAAGTACGTTGGAGGGGGGGGCAAAGTGGGGAGATGAACATCGGAGATGCATAATATGATTAAGCAGTCACGGACCTTTCCAACAATATACGACATGAGGGGTGTCAACAAAATTCAGAAAGTATCCCTTGGGGGGGGGCAAAGTGGGGAGATGGACATCGGAGATGCATAATGATTAAGTGGTCACAGACCTTTCAAATGATATATAACATGAGGGTTGTGTGCAAAATTTAAAAAGTACGTTGGGGGGGGGGGGCAAAGTGGGGAGATGAACATCGGAGATGCATAATATGATTAAGCAGTCACGGACCTTTCCAACAATATACGACATGAGGGGTGTCAACAAAATTCAGAAAATATCCCTTGGGGGGGGCAAAGGGGGGAGATGGACATCGGAGATGCATAATATGATTAAGCAGTCACGGACCTTTCCAACAATATACGACATGAGGGGTGTCAACAAAATTCAGAAAGTATCCCTTGGGGGGGGGGGCAAAGTGGGGAGATGGACATCGGAGCTGCATAATATGATTAAGTGGTCACAGACCTTTCCAATGATATATAACATGAGGGTTGTGAGCAAAATTTAGAAAGTACCACTTGGGGGGGGGGGCAAGTAGGAAGATGGACATCGGAGATGCATAATATGATTAAGTGGTCACAGACCTTTCCAATGATATATAACATGAGGGTTGTGAGCAAAATTTAGTAAGTACCACTTGGGGGGGGGCAAGTAGGAAGATGGACATCGGAGATGCATGATATGATTAAGTGGTCACAGACCTTTCCAATGATATATAACATGAGGGTTGTGAGCAAAATTTAGAAAGTACCCCTTGGGGGGGGGGGCAAGTGGGAAGATGGACATCGAAGATGCATAATATGATTAAGTGCTCACAGACCTTTCAAATGATATATAACATGAGGGTTGTGTGCAAAATTTAAAAAGTACGTTGGGGGGGGGGGCAAAGTGGGGAGATGAACATCGGAGATGCATAATATGATTAAGCAGTCACGGAACCTTTCCAACATATAAGACTTGAGGGGTGTCAACAAAATTCAGAAAGTATCCCTTGGGGGGAGGGGGGCAAAGTGGGGAGATGGACATCGGAGATGCATAATATGATTAAGTGGTCACAGACCTTTCCAATGATATATAACATGAGGGTTGTGTGCAAAATTTAGAAAGTACCCTTTGAGGGGGTGGGCAAAGTGGGGAGATGGACATCAGAGATGAATAATATGATTAAGCAGTCACAGACCTTTCCAACAATATATGACATCAGGGGTGTCAACAAAATTTAGAAAAGTGCCCCCCTTAGGGGGGGAGTGGCGGGATGGACCCCGGAGATGCATAACATGAATAAGCGGTCAAAGACTTTTCCAGCGATGTATCACATGAGGGGTGTGTGCAAATTTTAGAAAAGTGTCCCACTTGGGGGGAGTGGTGGGATGGACTCCCAGAAATGCATAACATGAAAAAGAGGTCACAGGCATTTCAACTTGCAACTTTTTTCTCGAAGGCATTTGACAATAGTAAATTTTTTTTACCCAAGACAATTTAACGATATTCTTAATTTTTTTGTGTAAAGCAGCGTTTACAATATCACTTGGTATCAAACCGGATTCAAAGGACGTGTTAATATGCCGCTATCGTTCCTGCTTTCATTTTGCACCCATTTACAAACGCAAGCATAAAACCCCTCCCCTGCAAAAAACCGGAAACTGCGTAATTTTTCCTTCTGAATTATGATTGGCTGATTAGGGAACTGCAGTACAAACTTCCGGTGTAAACATAAACAGAAACCGCCTACAGTCCTTTTCGCGTGTGATAATCTTCGTTCTTTTGCTTTATTGAGAATTAAAATGTCTGGCCGCTTTTTGTTAATGCAAACTTTGATTGACATCTTTGTAACACCAGAGCCAAGACTACCGCTAGACAATTTTCTGCTTGAGGCGAACATTATTTTTCCGCCCTTATGACGCAATCTTTTTTTCACCATTACTCAAACTTTGTTTAAAAATAAGTAAATAATATGATAACTATATATTTTTTAATAGAAAACAAATATGTATAAAATTTGTTTACATTTAAGAAATTAAAAAAAAATTAAACTACGTAAGATATTTTGCATTAAAAAAAATACTACTAATACTGCTAACTTGGCATTAAATGAATAAATCATATTCTACTAGTATTTACAAGAAAGCCTCATACAAAGAGTAAAACTTACACTTCAAAATCCCTTTTCTAGGGGGTCCCAGAAAAGACTAAAATTCCATTTTATTTTTTAAACCGAAACTAAAATTTTAATTATTACAAATAAAACATTTTCATCTTAATTATAAAACATTATCTACATGCTTAACATTATCTATCTAAATGAGGACACATAATGTTAACCGAAGACAGTTAATGGCAAGCTAATGTTAAAACTATGGGAGCATTTTTGACTAATTTCATTTTCACTATCTGTGAAAATGAAATTCTGGCGCCTGGGGCACAAGCCGCAACTGACCCTCTCTAGTTTCGGACCTGACTCTGCCCGACACCCCCCCCCCCCATGGGGTCGCTACGGCCCTTTCAGGGCCATCGCTACGAGATTTTAAGGGAGGGGGAGGGGACCTTAAATTAGCAAGTGAAATTTCAATATCTGCCAACCCATTGGCAAACAAAGATAGATAGTTCTTGACGTTTGCCAATTAGTTTTATAATTTTGCCAAGTTACCACAATTAAAAAATATAAACAGTTTTTATTTGTAAAAAGCTTAATAATGTTCACAATTATATTTCTAATTTTTGCCAAGTCTATGAGAAATAGAAAGTGTATTATAGTTTTTATTAAAGTTTTAAACAAATTTGTCAATCAAGTTTATAAATTTGTCAAGTGTAACAGCATTCGCGAAAGTTTGCGGGGGGGGGGGGTACCCCCCCCCCTCTTAGCGAGGGCTGTGGCTAAATTTAATAAACAGTATTGAGCCAAAATATGTCAAACATTTAATCAATCAAATCAATTAAAATTTGTGTATGAATTTCAAATAGCAAAATAATGATATCAGTAACAAGTTAAATATCTTTTTGAAATCGTATACACAAAACAAAATCCTATTATATGTTAATTTATATAATATGTTATAAAGGTCTGCACGGGCCAAACAGACCCATAGAAAGAATATATATATATATTCACGGTATAAAAATTAAAAGTTCGGCCGAAGCCCGGTTCGGCCCAGTATAAAAGTTAAGTTTGGTTCGTGCCGGTCTGGTCCGTAGAAAAAATTATTGGTTCGGCCCGGTGTAATAGCTAAAAGTTCGTCCCGAGACCGGCCGGACTGGAAAAAATTAAAATTTCCTCGGCCCGGCCCGAGCTAATTTCTACTAAATGTTAATTTTTACGTCGACTTGGTTAAAAATTTGTCTCGTACGGGGAGTTCTTACCAAAAGCACTTATCTAGCTTTTTTTTTTCATGTTTATAATCTTCATTTTTATAAAAATGTTGTAACCTGCGATATTTATTTTTTTTAATGAATTTCTATTTGTTGTATGTAAATGTTTCAGTTATCATTAATATTATTAATCCATATTCCATGTATTGGAGATTTAAAAATCTGATAAATGCTGTACAGTAAAATCTTCTAAGACGGAATTGCACAGGAAAGAAAAAAAAAAATGCGTTATAGACAAGTTCCCTTCTTCGCAGGTGTAAATGTATTATATATTCTTTTCTTACGTATTAGTATATTCATTTTGCATGGATCAACACAGTTTTCAGTTTACGACAGGATTTCGTCATAGGCAGGTTCTTTTTTCACACGTTTTACTATCTTTTAATTTAGTTGTATTTTAATAAGCCTAAAAATCCACTATTCTTTAAAAAGAATAAATTTTAATGTTTAATTACAGAATAATGGCGATTTAGAAATGTATGCTTTGTTTATTTATTTATTTTTTTGAACGGACGCCGAGACAATGATTTTCATACGGGCCGGGTAAAAACCAGGACTTAAAATTTCGGCCCGTGAAGAGTAGGAAGAATGAAACCAGTGCCGGCTCAGTACGGAAAAAATAAGTTAGACCGGCCCGACCCAATCCTTCAGGAAAACAGTAAGCCCCGGCCCGAGCTTTCAGAAAAAGTATGGCCGGGCCTGGCCCGAGTTCGGCCCTTGCAGATCTCTGCCATGCTAATAAAATTCCAAAAATCCCTATGCGTAATTGCGAATAAACTTTATTGAAAAGAGAACTTTTTTTTTTTTTTTTTTTTTTTTTTTTAAATTAAACTTAAAGATTAAAACCGGATTCCTTATTATTAATGTTAAAAAATCGCCGAGAAAACGAAAAGAAAGAAAGAAAGAAAAAAAAATCTTTTATTTTACTTTAGTTAAATTTACTACAGTTACTTTGAAATTTACTCCAGTAACAGTGAGAGCTAAAACATTCCAACAGGAATTCGTTTTCTAATATAAAAAAAATTGGCGCAAAAGCGCAACAACGCAAAAAATCGTATTGAAAATCAACAAAATTTATTATGCTAAATGTTTAAAACAGAATTCTTTTTGTGGTTATCAAAAAATGATCGCGGAAAGAAAAAAGAAAGGGGGGGGGTGCTAAAAATTGCATTGAAAAATGCAAAAACTTCCAAAATCGTGGCGGACAAAATTTACTATATCAGGCTAAAAGTTTAAAACTGATTTTTTTCTTAACGATTGTAAAAAATCGCAGCAGAACGGAAAAAAACCGCCAAGAATCGTATTGAAAATCTTATTAAAAATCGGTAAAAAATCAAAAAACTTGGGGGCAAACTTTACTATATTAGTCGAAAAGTTTAAAAACAAATTATTTTCATGAAGATCAGAAAAATCGCGGCGGTACGCTAAAAAAGCTAAAAATTCAAAAATCGCAGAAAGAAAAATTTTCGACCGTCCATCGCGAAGAACTGACGTAATTTTGCATTTTTGAAAACAAAAAAGAATTTAAAATAAAGTTGTAAAAAAACAATAAATAGCGCAAAAATAAAAGCACTGACAAAACTTTCAAAAGATGGAGCCACCAACACGCTAACCGACAGGAATCATGGGTAAATGCTGGACTAATGCCCTAGGAGCTAGCAGGGGTGAAAATGACCTAGGCTAGTTTCATCTTCAAACCGGCTTTTTCATTGTATACGGGGTCGGAAATACAATGATGGAATCGACGCGGATTGAAACAGGATTCCAGTGTAGTTTCTAAACGATGCTTAATTCGTCAAACGTTCATGGAAAAAATCATGAAATTCGCTAATCAATAGTTGATAAATTATAAAATTCAACAATCAATAGCAGCAAAATTGGTCAATTGATAACGGAAAAATCACGAAATTCATCAAATGGTCTACCTAAAAAAACTGTCCTGCACACTGATGTGATGATCAAAAGGGTTTTGAAGTATAGGACAAAATTAGCACTTGCCAAACAGCGAGTAATACTGAAAATTTTGCAATGGACTTTATTGCCACCACTGGTCAAACATAATAGTCACACTCACCAATTGCAATGACTGAATGGAAAAAGATTTTTTTCTCTGCTGTCGCTCGACAAATTTCAAAACAGTTGATGAATTTTCAGTCGATTAATGAATTTTGTGATTTTTCCTCTATCGATTGACAAATTTCGCAATTTATCGATTAACGAATTTCACAATTCTTTCCATAAACGAACAAATTGCGCACTTTATTTCCGCTAATGTCTGACACCATTTCGCCCTTTACAATTCAGCCAATAAATTGAACGTTGTTTCTTTCTAGAAATGTCAGGAATGAAACAATGATTCTTTAGGATGAATTTCCTTCGTCCGATGCCCCATGGAAGAATGTGTGCGATGCAGCAACGGGCATCAGACTTTTTAGGGCACCTGCAGACTAAAAACATCTAACCAATCTTCGCGTTTTGAAAAAATCACAGATTTCGTCAAATGATTGAGAAAAAAACGCTAATTTCATCAAAGGATCATGGGAAAACATGACTTTCATTAAAAGACCACAGAAAAAACGTGAATTATGCAAAAGGATCGTGAAAGATAAGCAAATTTTGTCAAAGAATCGCAAAAAAGGAAATTTCACCAAAAGATCACGCTTTTTTACTAAATTTCGTCTAAAAATTTCAGAATAAAATGTATTTTATCAAAGAATCGCTGGAAAATGCGAATTTCGTTAAGGATCGCGAGAAAAATGTGAAATTCTTCAAAGGATCGCTGAAAAAACACGAATTTCATCAAAGAATTGCTGAAAAAACATGAATCTCGCCCAATAACAGAAAAATCATGGTTCATAATCATTATATCTAGTAGTATCCAGTACTGGCTAAACTTAATAGTCACACTCGCCAATTGCGATGATTGAATGTAAAATGAATTTTTTTTTCCCGCTGTCACTCAAAGAATTTTGAAACCATTTGGTGAAGTTTTTCCCGAAACCATTTTGTGAATTTACCGATTTTTTCTTCAAAATCATTTTTCAACAATATTCGACCCAATACGCATGCGTAAAAAAAAAACACCGGCCATTAAAATGAGGGTCTATTACTGTCTCTAGAAACGTGTTTGGGATCATCTCCTGTTTTTTTTTTCTTGCACATTGCATTAAACCTAGGAAGATATTTATATAGAACTCACTGTGAAGTGTTCAGAAGGTATTTATTTTATTTATTATAATTTGTATGAATACTTAGGTGTCCATTTCGGATTTACTGTTTAAAAATGAATTTAGGCTCATTTAACATTCACGAAATCAATCCCGATGGAAATTGTGGTTTTAGATCTCTATCATTTTGTTTATATAGTACAGAAAATAATTATTCAAATGTACGTAAAAATATCGTAGAACACGTAATACAAAATTGGACCACTTATAGTCCGTTTTTTATCGGGGATGAATCTTATGGTGTTCCGATTGCTAATGAAAACGATTATGTAAATATATGGTTCTTCATAGAAGTATGTGCTTCTTCACACTTCAATAGAAGCATTGTTTAAATTAATATAATTCTACAAATATGATGCAGTTTTAAAATATTGAGTAATGATTAATACTGTCAAGGAATCTACTCATATACGTAATTAAGTTTTGGTACTTCTCTATTATCTCATCGACCACTTTTCATCACAAAAAACTATCGCCAAACTGTAACGCCAAATAAACGGGAGAACGTTGTCATTAATACGCGCAAATGTTGAATTAAAAACCACTTGATGACATAACAAACACGTATAATGCTTCCGACATCAAGTAAATGGGACTGCATTTTTGGCATTTAATCATACAGTTTGGCGATAGTATTTTGTTATGAAAAGTGGACGATGGGATAATAGAGAAGTACCTAAGTTTTTTATACCAAGTTTGAAAATTTATCTTTTTTTGACATTTAAAAAAAATAACAGAAAAAACATTAAAAATTTGCCCATTTGCTCAGCGGTCAAAGGATTAAGTAAATAAGTAAATATTAATGATGAATTGGTTCTAGCTATGAAGTAATATTATTTTGCTCAAAAACCCCCAACAAAAAAATAATTACAAAGAATAAGTAATCGTCTTTAAATATACAAAAAACAATGTGATTAATGGCCAGGATTTTTTTACATATAACATTTTTTATATACAAAAGAAAAACCGAAATAACCTCATTCATTTCACCTGATGTCAAAAAGTTTTTTTTTCCACATTCTTGGGCAAAGCACTAAATCAATAAAATCACCAATTTGTGACAAATTATGAGTTTCATATGAATCGCCCATGAACGGACATGCAAACTGGTAAAAAATGAATGTAATAAATTAAAACATTCAAGATTTGTATACATACAAACAATACAATGTAAATATTAATATTGTTACATGATACATTGTTTGTATACTACTTCTTTGTATACATATATTGTTTGTATACATACAAACAAATATAATGTAAACATTATTCAAATATTAAGAGATTCTAAAGATTTGTATACATACAAACAATATAATGCATACATACTCTTTACAAATAAAATAGCACACTTATATAATGACAAAACTTTTAAATCGAATAGAGATAGTATATTTCTGTTAAAAAATAATGCTAAAGTTCAGACTTATATATATTATACATTCACATAAGGCTAGTCACATTCCTGCATATTTATTAAATATTTAGTTGCTAAATACAGAAATAATATTTTATAATTTATATTCAGACGCTCAGATTCGCTTTTTTCGAACAAATAATAATAAAAATATTACTGCCGTGCGTACTGTCTTTTGACATTATATTTACATAATCGTTTTCATTAGCAATCGGAACACCATAAGATTCATATCCGATCATAAACGGAATATAAGTGGTCCAATTTTGTATTACATGTTCTACTATATTTTTATTTACGATTGAAGAATTATTTTCTGTACTATATAAACAAAATGATTTGATTTCGCGAACGTTAAATGAACCTAAATTCATGTTACACAGTAAATCCGAAATGGATACCTAAGTATTCATTCAAATTACAATAAATACAACAATAAATAAAATAAATACCTTCTAAACACTCCACAGTTTTTTATATAAATATCTTCCTAGGTTTAACGCAACGCGGACATCAAAACAACAGGAGTTGATCTTGATCCCAAATACGTTTGGAGACAGGTTAGAAGTCGTTCTCTCCCCAGACGCTTGTCTGTACCATTATGCTGCGTTTACACTATGGCTTATCAGGTCTGTCAGGTCCAGGTATGCCTACGATGATGCGCGGCGCTGTAAAGCCTATAATTTTGAACGATTTCTTAAAAGCGAAAACGGGTCAAGAAAATAGTTTATATATAATCTGGTAGAGGGCGTCATTCCCGGGATAGCAAACGTTGAAATTACGGCCGGGATCCAGATAGATTTTGCGCTGTTTGCGATACGAGATTGACCAATCAGAAGCCTGCATTTTTGCGAAACATTCGCTGTTTATTAGTAAACAAATTTTGACAGGTGTCAAGGCGGGGCTTATGTCCGTAACTGCGAAAATTTCGACAAAATGCTATCCAGTTGAAGTTATAAACTCCGCCTTTCGCACTAAGCTAAAAAATAGACATGGAGTGTACGTCAAACTGCCGTATTCAGTTTTTCTGATTCAATTTTCAAGTAATATTTGATTTTTAATAATTTATTTTAATTATTACGGATAGGTCAGTGCGCTGATAACTGTTTCACATTGAAGCAGTTACAATTTTTTGATTAAATACTGAAATATACAGTTTAATGCATAAAACGGTCATTTTTGTAATCGTTTAGCATGTTTTCTCTATAAATGTACTCTCTTTTTACAAGTCTGTGTAATTGTTGTCAGAAGCAAACTAGTAAAAAGCAGATAAAAATAAAAGTATTTACTATCCAAAACTGATGATTTCTCAAAAATGATGACCTTTCTTAGTAGAAATATTTCCCAGACGTAACGCGCCACCAACCTAAAGCAACTGAAATTTGTATCATCTCTCCATGCTTATTTGAGCTCAGCAGTTTTCTTCTTGAGTGACAGTTGAAGGAGGAGTTTAAAGTTAATTTTCGCAATTAACTTTTCTCGATCAGTAAAATAGAGAAAACTTCGCAGCTAGTTTTTCGCTATCTCGCATGAAAATCTGCGAGTACTCAGAGGTGCCGCAAAGAGCGTAAGCGCAAAGTTCGGCGTAAGCGCAAAGTTCGCAGCGATATTTTCGCAATCTCGAATGAAACTGTGAAAGAGTTTGTATTTGATCGATGTTGCATTTGTGCGTTTCAGTGTAACAACTATAGCAGAATATTTTATTATTCATCGATTACAACGATGTAAAGCCCGCATTTTATGGCATTTAAGAGATCGGGCTAATCCTTTTTAGCCCTCACTTTTTAATCTCAGTGTAGCAGAGTTTAAAAACCGTTTCAGACTATCTAGAGGACACCAGATTGTTAATACGAGCAAATCTTGCGTGTATATGTGTGTGGTTTTATATATATATATATATACAAATTTTATCTTAAAAACGGCTCTAACGATTTTGACGAAATTTTGTATCCTGCCGTTTTGGGGCACCAGAAAACCACTGGGCTAGGTCACATGTTCCAGAAAATTCGATTAGTGGGTCACCATGGGTCATGGTCAAGCTATTTGTATCTAAAAAACGGTTCAAACGAATTTGACTAATTTTCGGGCACGAGAAGACTATTGAGCTGGGTCACATGTTCGAGAACTTTAGATTAGTGGATCATTTTTGGGTCATCGTGGATCAAGTAAAATTTATCTAAAAAACAGCTCTAACGATTTTGATTAAATTTTGTATCCTACGAGTTTCGGGCACGAGAAAATCATTGGGCTAGGTCACATGTCCGAGAAAATTCGATTAGTGGGTCATTTTGGGGTCACTGTGGGTTAAGCTAATTTTATCTAAAAAACAGCTCAGACTATTTAAGAGCCTACACTAGTCACACGAAAAAACGCTCACGCTAATGTTAAGTCTATGGGAAGGTTATCCCGCGATTTCTCGCTCGCATTTTAATATTTTTAAAGGATTTTTTTTGCGTAGGATAGCTGAGGTCGATCTGCAACGTTGTTAGTTTTTATTTTTTTTATTTTGGTTAAAGTTTTTTTTATAAGCGGACATTTTAAATTTTGGAACCGGTTGGAACCGGTTCTGAAAATGAAAGTACCCTTATATAAAAAAAAACTGGAGCTAAAATCGAAAAAGTAAAAACTAACAACGATAGAGATCGACGTCAGCTATCCTACGCAAAAAAAAATCATTTAAAAATATTAAAATGCGAGCGAGAAATCGCGCAATAACATTCCCATAGACTTAACATTAGCGTGAGCGTTTCTTCGCGTGACTAGTGTAGGCTCTTAAACAAAATTTTGCATCCTATGATGGTTTTCGGGCAGGAGAAGGCTGTTGGGCTAAGTCACATGTTCGAGAAAATTCGGTTAGTGGGTCATTTTGGTCATGGGTCAAGCTATTTTTCTCTTAAAAACGGCTCAGAGGATTTGAACTAAATTTAGTATCCTACAGTTTTAGGGAACGAGAAGACTATTGGGCTAGGTTACATATTCGAAAAATTTCGATTAGTGGGTCATTTTGGGTCAAGCTATTTTTATCTTAAAAATGGCACAGACTTTTAAAACTAATTTTTGTATCCTACGGTTTTGGGGCACGCGAAAACCATTGGGCTAGGTCACATGCTCGAGAAAATCCGATTAATGGGTCATTTTTTGGTGACTGTGGTCAGGCTAATTTTATCTTAAAAACGGCTCAGAGGATTTGAACTAAATTTAGTATCCTGCAGTTTTAGGGAACGAGAAGACCATTGGACTAGGTCACATGTTCGAGATATTTCGATTAGTGGGTCACTATGGGTCAAGCTAATTTTAACTATAAAACAGCTCAGACTATTTAGACGAAAGTTTGCATCCTATGGTTTTCGGGAACGAGAAGACTGTTGGGGTAGGTCCCGTGTTCGAGAACTTTAGATTAGTGGGTCATTTTTGGGTCAAGTTAATTTTATCTAAAGTACGGCTCTAACAATTTGATTAAATTTTGTATCTTACGAGTTTCGGGCACGAGAAAATCATTGGGCTAGGTCACATGTCCGAGAAAATTCAATTAGTGGGTCTAGCTAATTTTATCTAAAGAACGGCTCAGACTATTAAACTAAATTTTGTGTCCTATGGTTTTCGAGCACGAGAAGACTGTTGGGCTAGGTCACGTGTTCGAGAACTTTCGATTAGTGGGTCAACGCGGGTCAAATTAATTTTATCTAAAGAGCGGCTCTGGCGATTTTGATTAAATTTTGCACCTGACGAGTTGCGGGCACGAGAAAATCATTGGGCTATATCATACGTCCGAGAAAATTCGATTTGTGGGTCATTTTTGGGTCACTGTGGGCCAATTTTATCTAAAATACGACTCAGACTATTTTGACTAAATTTTACATCCTACGGGTTTCGGGTACGAGAAGACAATTGGGCTTGGTCACATGTTCAAGAAAATTTGATTAGTGGGTCATTAGCATAGCTCGTTCGATATTTATTCTAGAAAAGAATAACATTTTTTGCATGATTTTTTAATTTTTAAATAAGAAAAGAATAAACGTGAATGTGTCTTAGAGATTTACATAAGTATTTATTATTAAAAAAAAATAAACAATCAATATTTAGATGAAAATAGTTATTAGGGTTTCTTAAGAAGAGTCTTAGGGTCAATTAACAAGAACGAAAAATCATGCTTCAATCATAGATTATGTAGCACTTTCCAACGCTTCCAAAATAATTTTACAAAACATACCGTTTAATAAGCTAAAAGATAATATCTAAGTAAACAATTTGGAAAACGCATAACATATTTAAAAACATAATTTCAGGAATTTCCAACAGATACAATATTCGGAAAAATATCCGAATACTTTTATTCAGCCCTGTATAGGATCTATAGATTTGTATATATACTACATAGGATGCTAAATTTTAGTTTAGTTAGGAAACACGTAGCAGAGTTTAAAATTATCCTTCTGGAGTTTCTGTCAGTAAACGGACATGTGTTCGCGAACTTTTGTGCTGCCCTGTATAGGATCTACAGAATTTATACACACCACGTAATAGACAAAAAGCGAGTTAAAATTAAAATCGCGTTCAGTAACTTAAAACGCACTTCCAGGAATTATTGTTAACAGACAGTAGAGAATTCTTTTGTGTGTCCCTGTAAATGAACGATGACTGCTATACACACACTATTCTGTAGTAAGCCTCTTGTAATACACCTTAGTAATATATATAAATTTCAATGCGTTTAAAATAATGAAACATTATTTAAATAAACCGCAGACGATTTTTCTCCATAGACGTAATGTAACGGAATTATTTTGACTGTCCCTGTAAAGTAACTATAAGTGCTATGCACACCCTATTCCATATTAAGCTTCTTCTAATGCACCTTAGTGATATATGTAAATTTCAATGCTTTTAAAATAGTGAAACATTATTTAAATAAACTGCAAATGATTTTTCCCCATAGACCGCAATGTAACGGAATTCTTTTGAGTGTCCCTGTAAAAAAACTATCAGTGCTACACACTTCCGTTGAAATAGGGAACATGCTATAGATAACGACAATAACATATAAAAATTGCAGAGCAATCTGAGCATATTTACGGGAGTTAGAGCACGGACAGACGGCAGACAAACCGAAGTCATAAGCACTTTTCAACTAGGTTGGAAAGTGCTAAAAACGGAACCATTATAAGATCACTCGTCTGTCTGTTTGTTACAGTAGTTTTTCTGGTAAACTGGGGAATGTGGAAAGTTCAAACTTGAAAAAGTCATAAAGCCTATTGATCAGTGTTGAATTCAGAGGGTGGCCCGAGGGGAATACCCCCTTCCGGAAGATTTGAGATCTTATGCTTTTAATGGTTAAAAAAGTACAATTCCCCCCCCCCCCCCCTCGGAGCCACAGAAATCCCTCCTGCAGAAAAGTGTCTGAATTCAACACTGCTTATTAGCCTTAGCCATTCACAAATATATTTAGGAAAATTTTAGGGAAGGTAATTAAATTACTTGTTTCTTTTTTAGGTGCGTTCGTAATTATATAAATACGTAGCACCTATAGTCGTCGTTTGGTCCGTCCGTCTGTCTGTCCGTCTGTCTGTCTGTCCGTCCGTCTGTCTGTCTGTCCGCATATAACAACGCAAAAACTACCCAACCAAATGGTTTGCAATTTGAAATATATTATCTTTGCATAAATTTGTCGAGACATTTCAAATTTTATCAAAATCGAATCAAAACTTTAGGAGATATTAATAAAAATATTTATTAAGAAATTTGATTTTTTTTTTAAATCGGTGCTTTTTTGTTATATGAGCTTCTGATGGATGTTAAATCGTCAAGCGACCGAGATACTTATTTTATGACAGAAATTAATCTGCAGACGATATAATTCATTTCACAGAATTAAAAATCATCAAGATCTGAATATTTATATAACTAGCTGATACATATATATCTGAATATTTATATAACTAGTTAAGATATTTGTATGAACAGTGTCATAAAATATATACTTAACTAGCTGTTTAACCCGTTCTACGCACGGGATATCATGAATTTAATTCTAAAACGTGCGTACGAACGCACCTCGTTTGTAACGTTTGACGTACAATTTCCAACTTGTTTTAATATTGTGTGAAAGATCTCGTAACTCCGAACTCAAAAATACATTTGTTTCAATTTTAGGTATTATATTTTCAGAGATATCGTCGAAAATGTACTGCAAAAATATGTCCCCCACACCCCTAAATCCTAATCTAGTGAAAATAAAATTTTGAAAAAAATAGGGGTAGTAGGAGTTTATTCAAATCTTTAAGGAAAACTATAGCGATTTTCCTAGGTCAGATAGTTTTTGAGAAAAACGCATTTTTCCGTTACACACAAACTTTACTTTTTGGGCGGCCCGCAAGGGAGTTGCGCTTAAGGTACTTATCGATGCAGAATCATCCAAGGATAGTTGATAATGATTTTCAGAAAATAAATAAAAAAATCGGTAATTAGCCGAGATATTAATTAAATTACTTGTCTTTAAAAAAATTGGGGTTGTAAGAGTGTAATTAATAAATTCAATCTATGGAACACTTTGAGCGCGAGTTATACTCGCACTTGATCGATTTATTTTTATGTATACTGTCTGTCACTACGATGAGAATCATGTTTTCAAAAGTTTCTCTTAAAATCTCAAAAACAGTTTAAAGAGTATATAATTGAAAATATTATGCAGTTTCATAACTTTATACTTCATAAAAATATAGAAATATCAATTAAAAAAATATGATAGATTTTTATAAATTAATTTTTAGATAAATGCATTTAAATTGTGAAAGAAGATGTGGCAACTATAGACAGTGCAACATAAAGACCGTTATATCTTTTGACCTAATTAACGTATTTAAATGTGATTTGTGTCATTTTACTGTAATGCGTGTACAGCAGTACTATCAACGCAGGGTCCGAAGGTGGAGTCCTGCACGACTCGAACCCGGAAATTCTGCTTAAAGTCAACCCCAAACCCAAAGTGAAAAAAATGAATCTATATTTTAATACAATTATGAAAATGTAGTTTATAATTATATCTCTAATATCAATTTTATTTATTTTTTAATAAAAATGAACACATACACACTCATTAATATCCATCTTATTAAAAAAAGTCCTTCCGGCCTGTACCGAGAGGAAAAGGTAGCTTTCCTATATCTTCGTTTTAAAATTTTAGCTAATGTTACACGAAAACAGCAAGCTAAAATGCAAAGAAACGTTTACAAAAGATTCGTTAATACTGAATTTGAATAAGAAATTCGCCAAATTATTGAGCAATAGCCAAATTGCCTTCATTTATGAAGATTTATTTTGGTCGCCAAATTTGGCAATATTTCGCCAAATGTCGCCAATATTGGCGAGAATTTGGCGCTAACGGATATGAATATATAGTTTTATGCGTATGATTGGGAAAATTATTACAACAATGAAAGAAAACAATTTGCGAGTAATCGCGTTAATGTGCTGTTTTGTTTCAGAATGTCAGCCACCCTAGAATTTCAAACTGCTCTATCTCAGCCATTTTTTAAGATAGAGGTAAACCAAAAAATGCTCTGGAATCCTTGTATTAAGGCCTAACACGTAATTAAAAAATAGATTTGAATTTTTATTTTTTTTTGTATATTTATTTTAGTTTTAAATGGCCGCCATCTTGAAACAAAATGGCGGACCAAGCTGGCCAACGAACTCGGTCGAGACATTAGTGACCTCAATACACACAGTTAGTTTCATCAAAATCGATTCATAAATACGGGCGTTATCGTATGACATAGGTCAGATATATATATATATATATATATATATATATATAATATATAAATCAACATTTGAGTGGAGGCTGGTTTTGGGGTCTGGGGATCATGATCGGTGAAAATATATCGAAATTTTCCGGAACTGCTTTCCTCCGAACGGCTGCAATAGGTAACTTTATACTTTTTTGTATTGAAAGCTACCTAATATTCAGGACTTTCTTTTGAAATACATCCATTGTTTAAAACTTTCACCTGAATCAGACCCGAAAATATCTAAACTAAATTTGAAAAAGACCCATACAAGGAACTTTTTAAGTGAACCCGACCCACACTGAAATAAATAGCGCAAACCCGAACCCCGGGTCGGGTTCAGGGAAAATTGAGTAACTCGAGCCATGCAGTACTCTACCCAAATGACGGCCTTTGAAGGCTTTTTTAGTACTTCTCAGAATATTTTCAAATACTAGCTTTAAAAAATGTATATTTTTCAAAGTTATTTTGTTTTAAAATAATTAATATTTGTATATCTTTTTAAGACTTTCTAACATCAATAATAGTCAACAGAATATAGCTGAAAAATGTTTACAACTTCGGTTTCCTGTCCACACTTTAATTCCCATAAACACAGTCCAGTTGCCATGTAATTTATATATGTTATTGAGCTTTGCTGTAGCATCATCTCTCTTGAAAATGAAGTGTGCCGTATTTAAAGTCCGTTTATAGGGATTAGAGTCCTGCATCAAATCGGGTAACCCAGTGGCGCAGCCAAGGGGGGGGGGGGGGTTTGGGGGTTAACCCCCCCCCCCCCCAGAGCTAAAAAAATTACTATAATTGCCGCTTATATGAATCAAAACAACTAAAGTTAAAATTAAGTTTTTTGGCCTTTCCGCCTTGGCAGAATCCACCGCTTTCTTAAATCAAATTCTATACAACAATGTGATTCAATTAAACGGCGAACATTCTACTTAAAACTGTGAAAGCGCATATTACACGCATAGGTTATGTCGCATAGGTTATGATTTTTGGATTGCGTCACTTTGTCGAGACGTCTTATAGTAAAAGATGGGTCATATACTCTCACAGAGACGCTTTGAGTTATATAGTATACAGTGGTCTGTTTTTTAATTGCATTTATGTCTTTGTTCCACGTTCGAAACAATAACAGATCATCGAATTCCAGAGAAAAAAAAAAAAAAAACATACACATTGTAAGTCTATCTCAGTTTCAAGTGGCTTTTTTTGCGTTTTTTGCTCTCAGTTATATCTAAGACCAAGCTATGTGCGTACCCAGGAAAAAAATCTTTGCAAAAGTAAGAATTTAAAAAAAGTACTTAAAGTTATAAAAAGCTATTTTTCGATTATGAGCAGATTTTTTCAATCGGTGTTTCTTTCGAATCATTTGTTTCGTAGGGGGTCCAGGGTTCGGAAAAACTACTTTTTGTTTGTAACGAACTACAACTACTTTATAAAAAATGTAGTTAACTACAACTACAACTACTTATTTTTAAAAGTAGCGACTACAAACTACTTTCCAAAAGTAGTCACTACTTCCCTACTTTAGTAATCATCGCTAATTAAATACACCGCAAACGATTTTTCCCGATAGACCATAATGTAACAGAATTCTTTTGAACGTCCCTGTAAGCGAGATATAAATGCTACACATTTCATTTTCAATACTGAACATTCTATGGTAAACTTCAATAACATAAAACTTTCATGGCAGTCGGAGTATATTTATGAGAGTTAGAGCACGGACAGACAAACAAAGCAAATTCATAGAACCTTTTTAATTATGTTGAAATTTTTTTTAAAAGAGGAAATTTGAAAACAAAAATTGTAATAATCTTACACATTTATGAGAGTGATGTAGCACAGTAGCGCTTAGAATCCTGCATCGGGTCGGGTTACCCGCTTTTACCCCGACCCGACCCACCGTTTGGGTCGGCTATATTTTCCCGTTGCGGTTCGGGTTCGGGTCGGATTGACTTCAAATTTTTTGTTGCGGGTCGGGTTGGCTTTCATTCTTTCGGGTTCGGGTTGGCTTTTTGAATCTTGCGGGTCGGGTTCGGGTTGACCCGGTTTTTTAAAAGAATGTCCAAAATATTTTTTCACATTAAAAGTCTATATAAACCGCAGATCACAGTTTCACAAAAGCAAAATGCGTGCCTGTCTGTTTTGTTAACCTTAGAATTCGTATCAGGAAGTTAATATAAACATACTTTTTCAACTACTGGTACGATAATGGTTATAACGAATGCTCCTGCACAGCTGAAACATTTCTGCTGAATAGTTACAATTCTAATTCTTGATACTTCTAATTTTGTTATGGCAAAAAACTGTGTGATCGACAGGAAGACAGGAAACGATTATTTAGCGTTTTGCTTCTTATAGTATTTCGTTATAAATGGAAGTTTTGAAACCGCAACTAATTTTAAACAAGTTGGAAATTGTACGTCAAACGTGACAAACGAGGTGCGTTCGTACTGTAGCTAGTTATATAAATATTCAGACCTAGATGATTTTTAATTCTGTGAAATGAATTATATCGTCTGCAGATTAATTTCTGTAATAAAATAAGTGTCTCGGTCGCTTGACGATTTAACACCCATCGGAAGCTCCTCTAACAAGAAAGCACCGATTTAAAAAAAAAAAATTCAAATTTCTTAATAAATATTTTTATTAATATCTCCTAAAGTTTTGATTCGATTTTAATAAAATTTGAAATGTGTCGACAAAATTCTGCAAAGATAATATATCTTAAATCTCAAACCATTCGGTTGGGTAGTTTTTGCGTTGTAATATGCGGACGGACGGACGGACGGACAGACAGACGGACGGACGGACAGACAGACGGACGGACGGACAGAGAGACGGACGGACCAAGCGAGGACAATAGGTGCTACGTATTTATATAATTACGAACGCACCTAAAAAACATTTAAAGATTAGATTTTTAGTTGTATACCGTTTAGAGTCCTGCATCGGGTCGGTTTACCCGCACCCGACCCGACCCGGCTCTAGATTTTTTTTGTTGTGGGTCGGATTCCGATCGGGTTGACTTCCACTTTTTTACTGTGGATCCGGTTGAATTTCATTATTTCGAGTTCGGATCGGTTTCGGGTTGGGTTTTGACTCTAGCGGGTAGGGGTCGGGTTGACCCGAATTTCAAAAGAATGTCCAAAATATTTTTTCAGGTTAAAAATCTATGTACAATAAGACCTCCATTCTGGTTTTTCTTCCAAAAGGCGGCCACCTCTATTTAGCGCCACTTTTTAATTCCTAAAATTTATATATTTGAAAACGCTTATATCTCTGAATAGCGGCCACCTCTAAATCTAGACACACGTAACATGTGCAGAAGATTTTTTTATATAGAAATAAAAACAACTTAAAATTTTTCTATTTATTTGTATGCTTGTGGGGGGGAGGGGGGTGGAGAGAAGAGTAAATTATGGGAAGTTAGGGGGCAATTTAGATAGTTACTTATATATTATTATTAGGTAGAAACAAATGTGGACATTTTTTTAAAATAAAGAGTTTTAAATATTTGAAACTGTATGCTGGAGGAGGGGCAAAAAGGGAAGCGTAAATTTTGGGGACAAGGCAATAATTTTTATTTGTTGTCATTAGACAAATGAGTGAAAGATTTTATTTTTGTATAAAAATAAAGATTTAAAAATATTTTAAACTCCTTTGTATGCTACTATGGGGAAGCGTGAATTTGAGAGATTAGGGATAATTTAGAGGATTTATGTTTAGATAAATCCATTCTTTTTCTTTTTTTAATAAGGATTTTACATTTCTTTGCTTGCTGGGGGTGGGAGGCAAAAGGTAGAAGAAATTAGTCAAATAAAGATTTAACATAGCCAGACGACTATATTTTGGAAAAAAAAAATCGTAGTCGTATAAAAATACATTATATTGAGAAGATTTCTATGGATTTAAATAACAGTACACGAAGTTTCTGACACCCAAACTGTGAAAATGACAGCTAATTTGTGACTGTGCCCGTCGTCTATGGAGAAATATATGACACTGCAAATGAGATTTGTCGCTGACGTTCGCAAATTGTTGCAGAGAACATATTTCGCACGAAAGAAACGAGTTATAATCATGTGATTTGAAGATTGGGACCTTTTTTCCTCCCTCCGAAAGTAGCGTCGATGCGCGCTACAAACTACTGATATTTTGTATCGCGCTACTCGCTACACTACACTTTTTTAATGTAGCGCGCTACACTACAAACTACTGGAAAAAGTATCGGCTACTGTAGTTTCGCTACTTGTAGCGCGCTACTTCCGAGCCCTGAGGGGGTCTGTACACAAATTTAAAGACTATATTTCATTTGTTGGTAATGTTGCAACGAACTGTTGCTTATGATGGAGATTCGTATATTTATCGTTAAAATTTTATAAATTAGTTGTGGTTCCTCTTTTAGCTATTTTTAATTCTATCGCGCTTCTAATATTGTAAACGCTGTTTAAATGAATCATAACCAACGTAATTGCGGAGAAAAGCATTATGATTTCATTCATTTAAAAGACTGATTCCATTAACCGATGATTCATATAACCGGCGACCATCTTTATTATAAACTCAAAACCCCCCCTAGAACCGAATTCTGGCTGCGCCACTGGGGTAACCTGATTTTATTCGACCCAATCCGTAGGTCGGGTTGATGCTAATTTTTACTGTATTTGTTTCGGTTTCGGCTTAGGAATTGATTCTTGTGGTCGGGTTTAAGTTTACTCAATTTTTCAAAAAAATCTAGAATATTTTTTCCAATGAAAAATACTATATATTTGAACATTAATGAGTACACATATATATATATATACATGTTCATTTTTCCACATAAAAGATAAAATTGACATTAGTTATAACTGTATTTTCCTTAATTATTTTAAAATATGGATTTATTATCTTTTATTTCAGGTTTTGGGTTAACTTGAAATAGAATTTTTGGGTTCGGTCTGGATATAACCCGACCCAAGCAAGACTCTAAAAATAGACACAAAATAATTCCATTATATTATAGTCTATTGGGAAAAATAGCTTGCAGCGTATTTTAATGATGCTACACCATTTCAAACAACACGAAATTGATATGTATTTCTGAGGTGCACCGAAACATGCTTTCTACAGAATATATAGTGTGGAAAGCATTTATCACGCTTTTACAGGATCATACTAAAGAATCCTGTTACATAATAGTCCACGGACAAAAAACATTTGTACTGTATTTTAATGATGTTACACAATTAAAAACATAATAAAAACACAGTTCATTCTTTTTGTGTCCCTGTAAATCTATACTAATAAAATAAAATTTTGCTTTGTATGTGTGTGTCCGATGGCAAGGAAAATCTAGCACAGCTAGAAGTAAAAAAATTTAGGTGAGGATAGTACAAAACCTGTCCTGGTGGACCTGAGAATCATAATTGTAATATTTTGAGAATTAGCATAGATATTAATTAAAAACCATCAAAATCGCAAAAATGAGATCAGGATTTAGAGAAATAGGATCGTTACAGTACTGTAAAAAACATTTATTGTATAGGAAACCAGTGGCGCAGCCAGAATTCGGTTCTAGGGGGGGTTTTGAGTTTCTGATAAAGGTGGTCGCCGGTTATATGATTCACCGGTTAATGGAATCAGTCTTTTAAATGAATCACCGGTTAATGGAATCAGTCTTTTAAATGAATCACCTGTTAATGGAATCAGTCTTTTAAATGAATGAAATAATAATGCTTATCTCTGCAATTACGTTGGTTACGGTTCGTTTAAACAGCGTTTACAATATTAGAGTGACAAACTATAAAATGCACCAATGAAATAACACAAAAATTGATTAGATTTATAAAGTATTTAAACATTATGAGGAGAAAACTTTAAGATGGAAGAGCACAGTACAGCAAATAATTTTTTACATAGAAAATAACAGATTTGCAATCCATTTGTTCAATCAAAAATCCACAAGGTTTCATGAGAATCACGAATTCTTATTCCTAAATTTAATAATAAAGAAGCAATTTTAACAAAATTTTCAATAGACTTACTTACCTTGCTTTTTTCCAAATGTGACAACTCAATTAAGGTAATCGATGTTTTGGAATGTAGTTGATATTAAACACGATAATGTAGACTAAATTACTGTGCCCTTACAGTACTTTACATGACATCGAATTTCGCATTATCTAATGTAAATCTGATGAAAATTTTGTTAAAATATATTTATTATTGTTAAAGTTCTCTAAAAATATCCGAGTTTGAATTGTAGTCGTATCTATACTAATATTATAAAACAGCAACATTTGTTCTTTTTGCAGGGGTTAATTCTGGAACTACAGAACAGATTTAAAAAGAAATTGGTCAATTGGTCATATGTGAGTTTTATTCGCGTACAAAGGGTTCCACACAAAATATCAGAACTGTTCAAAGGCAATATTCTCACATGACACAGTCACATACCTAAAACAATATTACATGCCAGAATTTAATTTTATTGGTATTGGAATGAAAAACAATGAATATATCTCCCTCTAAAACAAAGACATTGTACAAAGTTTAAATTTGGCAGAGAACAAATCACGCTTCGGAAGAAGTCCCTGAGTTTCACACGAAAAGTTACTTGTCAATCACATTTGTCGTAATAGTAGACAATTTTAAAGCATTTAAAAAAAGTATGCTGAACAACGCGAAACTTTCCGATTCATTTTCAAAAATGAAAACCTATCGAGGTATGATAATTCAAGTGATTTGTTAACGAGAAGATTTTTCATTATAAATGAATTATATATTGAATTATAAGCGATTGTTGTCTCAAAATTACTTACTCTTAATGTCTTAGAATTATTCTATGAATTATTTTTCAATATTTTCCCTCAATAATTGAATTTATTTGGTATGAAAAATGTTGACTATCATGATTCGTCTTACCTAAAGCAAAGATCTTGTTACAAAGTTTAAGCTTAGCATTGTGTCAAGCGCGCTTCAAATGTAGGTCGCAAAGTAGCAACACAGTTTTGATCCGTGCCGTTGTTTTCTAGATGGGTTTTAATTAATATCTCAGCAAACAAACATATATTTTCGAAAATCATTACCAACAATCCTTAGATGATTCTGCGTCGATAACCCTTAACTCCCCGCTGAGCGCCAGAAGAATAAGACACATGAGTGATCTTTTAATAGTTCCGTTTTTACTTTTTAAGTATGGAACCTTTATAATGGTGTCAAAATTCTGTTAACCATCTCCTCTCTAACATAGGCTATATTTTTATACATCAATTTCCAAACACTTTTTTTCGGTACATCACGTTCCAAATGGGTGCAAGAACAAAAAAAAAATTCTAAAATTGCACTTTATGATATTGTTGATTCTAGAAATTTGAAATTTGGACTAGCGGTTACTTTAAAAAGATGTAAATGCTCACTAAAAATGGTTTCTATAAAGTTCGAAATTTAAAAAGGGAAAAGGAGCAGGAAACGTTCTAAATTAAAATTTATTTGTACAATTAGGGCTAGAAACATGAAATTTGGCATTGTTGTTACTCTAGAGACTTATATAGACCAAGAACAGTTTGCAGTAGCAGAAAAAAAAAGTTCTAAAATTGGGCCATTCCACTGTGACGGGTGTGACATCCAGACAAAATTTTAAGAGTTTATAACTATATTTTGGGAAATAAATTAGTTAATAAATCCCTGAAAAGTATTTTAATTATATTTTTCCATGCATATGCTTGGATAATTGAGTAAATATATAACTTCAATAGCTCTCAATATTTAGAAAACAAAAATTTAAAACTTGTGACGGGTGTGACTCTCTCGGGACAAGAGTTTTTACTTGCATACACATTTGTTAAAATTCCTGTGAATATTTAACTGTTTTATTATTAAAACAATTTTTTTCTAATGAAAGAGATTCAAATAAAACTTTGTAATTTTCATAATAAATTTTAATTATTTTAATGTATAAGAATTTTTTTCCTGCTGTGACGGGCGTGACAAAGAAGTGACGGGTGTGACATTGTGCAAAGTGTACAATTTGAAAGTTGTTTACCAAAAAAATACAGTGATCAGTATAGACAGTAAACTGAACAATAGTAAATCTACAAAAGAAATTTAATAAAACTAACATATTTATGCAGCATGATCACTGATATATCACAAATAATTAATTTCCTTTCATTAGGAGTTCTTGAGTATGTATTATCAATCTTTTCACGCGTCTATGCAACAACTAACTGCATTACACTGCTAACATAGTTTAAAAATGCAATACTCAGGAAAAGTCTGAACAATTTATTTATTTTTTCGCATAGCAACATTAAGAATTAAAAAGCATTAACAAAACCATTCAGCAAAAATGTTTCAGCCAAAGATAAAAATACTTATTATGCCAAAAAAAAAAAATGTTCATATTAACTTCTAGAAACGAATTCAAAGACTATACAAAACAGACAAGCATGTATTTCCTGTTGTGAATAAGTAATTTGCGGTTAAAACACAAGTTGTGGTTTAAACTTTATACCAGCTTCAAGTTTAGTACGAAGTTTGAATAATCGAGAAATGTATTTTGAGTATTTTCAAAATACAAAACACATGGAAAAATCATTCAAAATACATTATCAAAATACTTTAGTTTTATCTGTTTAAAATACAAAATACAAATGTATTTTGAAAATGTATTTCAAATACATGTATTTTCGATACTGCCCAGCTCTTCTTGACAAAGTGACGCAGTCCAAATAACCAGTTTTGACTTTGACTTAACCGATGCTTGTAATATGCTCTTTCACAGTTTTAAGTAGAATTTTCGCTGTTTAATTGAATCACATTTTTGAATAGAATTTGATTTAACAAAGCGGCGGATTCCGCCAAGGCGGAAAGGCCAAAAAATTTAATTTTAACTTTAGTTTTGATTCATATAAACGGCAATTATAGTAATTTTTTTTACCTCTGGGGGGGGGTTTAACCCCCAAACCCCCCCCCCCCTTGGCTGCGCCACTGTAGGAAACCAGGGTCAAATATTCATTTATTTAGTCAAAATTACAGGGCATCTCACGCCAATCCGAAATTGTATTTTCATTCATACCTTTCCCAGTCGTGAAGATATTTTAACAAAATTCGCAAAAGACTCATCTTTGTATGAATCGTAAAGATTTCGTTAAAATATCTTCACTACTGTTAAAGTTATGAACGAAAACGCAACTTCGGATTGGATCAAAATTAGGGATTTGTGGTTGAGTACTTCGCCATAACGTTTTTTCCCTAACTGTGGCTTATATCCATAACTTATTTTATAATGTTCCAAACTTCTCCAAACTAGTTTCATTTTGCCAAATTAGCATAATAATCAACACTCACAGCTTCAGGGTATATTTCTATAAAAGAGCTACCAGAATTTTCTAATAATAATCTAACCGAAATTGGAAATTAAGTTCCTAGCTTAACGAAATGAATCAATCTTTAAAGGTGTATAGTGGTCCTCCTAATTAGTCATTTAACGAAGGGTTCTGAAAAATCTGCTCCCCCTTCATGTTTTTTCCTCTAACTGTGTCCAGTTTCCGTATCTCAGCAACTAATTTTCTGATTTGAACGCAACTGATTCCAAACATTATAATTAACTTAAAAATCACCCTTTTTAACATTAAAATAAACTTATGATAATCACCCTCTATAGCATTAAAGTAAACTTATCAGATATATATACTACTCTTTCCAAATAATAATTTCAGATTTTTTTTAAATTTCATTTCAAAGTATCTCGAGTTCTATGGGCCCAATTACGAGTGGGTTTGGCTCATTGAACTTGATGTTGATTTGATAGCCTTGCATAATTTAGTTCCAGCTACCGCCACGGGGCACATTCTTATCTCGCATTCTATGCGCCCGATTACAATGGGATTTGACTCATTCGACTTGATTTCGATCGCCTAAGAGATTTTAGTTCCACTTTCCTCTGCCAGTAGACGCATGAAAAATGTAAAAAAATTTGTTAAGTGATATTTTAATGGAATATAAATTATATTACTTTTAAATGCTAAAGGTGTAAAATTAACAACTATAATATAAATTAAAATAACTTTTATTAGTTGTTTTACATGTTTCGACTCTTCTGAGTCATTTTCAAAAACAAAATACTCTTTTGTTTTATATACATTAAAGTTATTATATATTTGTTTTTCAACTATATATTTATATTATAGTTGTTAATTTTACACCTTTAGCATTTAACATGTAAACCAACTAATAAAAGTTATTTTAATTTATATTATAGTTGTTAATTTTACACCTTTAGCATTTAAAAGTAATATACTATTACAAGGTGTTATATTTTATTATATTGGAATATAAATTATTAAAAAATAAATATGAATTTTTTAATTTTATCAATGAGTAATAATATGGATCATAATTACACTACTTTGTTGATGAATAAATGAGCCTTATTGTTTTAAAAATCATTAAAAAAATTATTTCATACAAAATAAGGTTAAAGATATAAAATCATATAAATTTGAGGTTTGTTTTAATTTATTATCCCGGGCCCAGGTAACGCCAGGTGGGTCAGCTAGTGAAAAATAAATGCTAATACAGTAAAACCTCCATAACGGACACTCCCGAATAGCGGACACCTCTATTTAGCGGACACTTTTGTGATCCCCAAAACCTGTACATTTGTACATTTTTAACTCTCAATAGTGGACACCTCCAAATAGCGGACAAATTCTGTGCTCCCGAGGTGTCCGTTATTCAGAGGTTTTACTGTAGTTGTGGTATGAATTTTTAAGTTCAACTAACTATCTGCATATTACATGGTAGGTGTATAACACAGGTAACGTGATGTGTATAAATTTTATGTACCCTATACACGGCTTCAAAAAAGAACTTGTAAATATTACTGTTTATTAGTGTGGAATTACTTAAGGGTGTATTCAAATAGAAAATGCTTATTTTGAGACACATTCTTAAATTCATTTTTGCTCTAAAATGCATCCAATTGCAGGTTCTCTTATTCAGAAACTTTATAATGTCCGTATTGTCTCGATTTTTTGATAAAGGTGGAATATATTTCAAAAAATGCTGTCAAAGTGGACATTTTGAACCGAATTTCCGGAAGCGATAGTGCTGGAAACAAAAAAAAATTATCGTACTGTGAAAATAATTGTTTGCAAATCAATTTCTAATTAACTGAACGAAAAATAAAAACATGGGGCCCTTATAAATCTCTTCATAAATCACGTCGCCAAGTTTGATGTTTTTATTTTAAAAAATGAGTCTGTAAATGTGTCTCAAAATTTTGAGTTGTTGAGCGTGGAAAAATATTTTTTTTGAATACCGCTTTAAGGATGTTTTTCACTTGTGTTATGCATTTTCCTGTTGAATCATTTTTGAATACTAAGAGATGTTTGTACAATGTAAATAAATTCATATATAGGACACGCAAAGAACTATATACATTGTCATCTATGGATAGTAATTGCTGGAATTGCATTTTTAGTTGTATTATGAATTTTTTACCCGAATTAAATTTTAGCTTAATATGTGATGTATATAAAAATCTGTAAATAATATACAGGGCTGTACGAAAGAATTCAAGTGCATTTCTGCTTATTACTGGAGATTGCTTAAGGTGAATTTTTAACTGTGTAATGCATTTTCTAACTGAAATTCCCCCCCCCCCTAAAATATAGTATATGTACAAATCTACATATCATATACAGAGCTGCAGAAAAGAATTTGACTATTTTTTGCCATTATGGACAGAAAATTCTGAAATCAGGTTTTTAAATTTATTTTACATTTTCTGAAATATCTACTTACATATTTTCTTTGACTTTATTAGACGGAAGAGTTTTTTTTTGTAATGATATTCTGGATATAGATATGCACAGGCTCCGATGGAGAACCTTACTTTTTTTCTGCAGACTTGGTCCGGGCTAGATGTTTTTTCCAGCCTTGACCCGTGCAGACTTCTACATACTCTCCTCCGAGTCCATGTTGGGTTGCCATTTTATTGATTTATTTTTGTAAAAGTTAATGTGATGTTCTATATTTGTTTATCGAAATCATTATACATTTAATTTGGTTTAATAAATTAGAGATATTTTTAAACATCTATTATTGTCTCTCTAGAGCTTTACATTTATGATTTTCTTACTGAATCTTCATTTGAATGTAATTGTCTAAATCATTTTTTTTTAATCAGTGTTTCTTTAATCATGTTGTTGTTATTCAGTATTCCATGAATTTCGAACATCATCTGAAAATAAAATCTATGCATAAGTAAGTGTGCTTTTTGAATAATTGTAATAGTAGGATAAAATTGATTAAAAAATATCAGCACATTTTCTAGAAATTCGGTCGACCCGGACCGAACATTTTACTTTTATATCGAACCGAGCCGGACCAATAATTTTTATTCTACAAATCAGACCTATAAACTTTGGCCTATCCTATAATTCTGGATGTGCTGGAAAGTGTTTCATAATCTATAAAACTTAAAATAAATGCCTAATGCAGGGTTTTTATTTTAATAGCAGGTGACATTAACACTTTTGACTTCTTCCCCTACAAACATTTTTGAGTTAAAAGGTAAAACTTGATGCTAAATTTACCATAATTTATGTTCTTCTGCAATTTATTTTTAGATGAAAGAAGGCTAATTGGAAATGCTGATATAGCCTTAAAAAAAAAGATATGATCTTTCTCCCCTCAGGAATAAAGGTGTTTATTGTAAATTCATATACACATTGTTGACTTGCTAATATGTAGCACAACTGGAATGATCGGAAATAATTTTCCACTTTGTAATAACTTTCACAAACATGTCACAAACTATTTACATGGACATACGCAAGAAAAGGCTGCAGACTCACCCTCCTCCGCTGTAGATCCTTGAAAAAAGTATTGAGAGAAAATAAATATAAAAGCTGTTTGTGACTGAATTAATTACTGCATGATTGCAATTTGATTGTTTTAGTATTTTAAAGGTTTCTATTTTATATCATTACAAGTTTAAGCCCTTATTAAAATAATTGCTAATATGTAGCATTTTATTTCAACTTTAAATTTTTCATTCACTATTCAATCACTCATTCACTAATGCTACTTAGCATAACTACTGTGTGTCCAATTTTCTACTGTCTTTGAGTTTTCTCAGCTACATTCCCTTTCTTTTAAGAGGGCTTAATTTCTAACAAAAAGAAATACTGGAGTTTTAATATTCTCTGATATCAACAACTGTAGTGTACCCCTCCCTTCCTGCCCCTTCTTCTGCATATTTGTATGTCATACTTCATTTGCAAATTTAAAGCATTTTTTTCTCCAGCAAAAGAAAAGTCTTAATATTTATTTGAATATATTCTCTATGCTTACGAGCATAGTTGTAACTATTATGTTTTTTTTTTTGTTATAATTTTTTTTTCTGAATAGTAATCTTTGCCTTATTTAACCATAGAAATCTGCTATTAAATAAGATGAATATTACCATTTGGAAATAGTTTGGTAGCTATGCATTATATATATATATATATATATATATATATATATATATATATAATAAAATCTAATAAATGAACCGATAGCAAAAACATTTATAAGGGCAATTTTTAGAAAATCATTCTTGTGAAGGATTTTTTTTAATATCAAACCAGTAAAACATAACATATAATTATATGTTTCTGCGGCCTTTGGTGCACAATATTTATAAGCTCTCATGAATTCTGGCTAGTATTTAAATATTCACTAAAAATAAAGAAGTACTGGAGCTGTACTCTGGTGCAAATTAAGCACTGCTTTTAAGAATATGAATTTGGGAGAACAGGAACCCTAGCAGAACATAGAGCCCATTCTATCCTTCTAGATATTTTCCCACTTATTTTGGAGGGAAATAAAGCTCCTTGTGCAAATGGACTTGACAAAATAAGGTAATACAGTAAAGTCAATGAAAATGGAATTTGTCTAGAGTGAAATCTCGTCCTAAGTGGAAAAATTGCTTGGTCCCAGTAAAAAGGAATACTATTATTTATAAATGGTGGGGCACTTGGAAAGACGAAATCCTGTCTGAAATGCAATTTTCTTTCGGCCTCTTGCGATTCCATGTCAGCATGTTTCAATGTTCTTTTGAAAATATAATTAAATACTTTTTCCTCTGGGCCAGAACTAACTTCTTTTTGGGGTCTGAAGATAAGTACTTTCCATTTCTGCAGGTTTGTGAAGAGGAGGGGTATTAGCGCAGGGAGTATGGGTTTAAAAAAGGTCTCAGGAAGTTTAGAAAATGCTCTTCAGTGCTCTTCAAATATTTCAAAAGACAAAATTATTCTTCCAGCTTCATGGTTTTCATACAATCCATATTTCATGCACTGAAATTTAAACATTATATTTCTCCTCTAGAGATGTAACCTATATGTTACATAAGGAATTTCAGTATAATTATAATGATTATAAACTTTAAGAGGTGGTAAAGCACACTACAACAGATAATTTTTTTACAGGAAATCAAAGATCGCAATCGATTCATTCAGTCAAAACTACAGGGTGTTTCACTTCAATCTAAGTTGGGATTTTTGGTAATAACTTTAACAATAATGAAAATATTTTAATGTTATTTCGAACAAAATTAACCTGTTGTGTACAAAATGCTATAATAATTAAAAGTGCTAGAAGTGCACAATATATCAGTTCCGTCATTGTAATGTCAACTTCACTCCTAAAAGTGGATTGTCTAATATAATGCTGATTGGATGCAGATGGTGGCTGTTCCGTACCAAGACGCAACCGCTGTTGTAGCAGCGCCACCTATAAAAAAAGGAGTTAATGAGTGGGCAGTGTTGCTTCAAAATTTGTGTAGAAAGGAGCTGTGGTGATCATGCTCTTAATGTTAATTGCATTTTTGAGTTTAATGAGAAGTAAATAATAATAAAAAGTGTTTCGTACAGTCCACCATGCGTCGAGCTATTTCTTGTGTTTGAAGAGTGGCCACTTTCAGCTCATCTTGTGATATTGTCTCATTTCATGTGGTGGAAGTGGCAACCTTTTGCATCCAATGAGAGTTAAATTAGATGATCACTTTTCAGAAAACAATTGAAATTACATGTGTACTGAACGAATTACTGTGTATGTATACCATTCTTCCTGATTTTGTCATATTTTGCACACAACAAATTAATTCGGTCGTAAATAGAGTTAAAATATTTTCATTATTGTTACAGTTATGAGCAAAAATTCTGAACTTAGATTGAAGTAAAGCACTATGTAATTTTGACTGAATGAGTGGATTGTGATGCTGGTTTCCTATAAATAAAATTATTTGGTTCATTGTACTCTACCATCTCTTAAAGATTATACAGTGTTTCAGTATAAAACTTACAAAGTGTTTTGTCAAGAAGTTGCTAAATTTTTAAATCAGAGATTTCTTCTTTACCAAATTAAAGAATGATTGGTACTTCTCTATTATCCCGCTGACCACTTTTCATAACAAAAAACTATCCAAACTGTAATGCCAAATAAACGGGAGAACATTGCCACATGAATATCAAAATAAATAAAATATAAAAATTTAAGGACACAATTGTTATTTTAATTAATGAAATAACTAATAAATCAGTAAAACATAATGAAAAATACACGTAAATGTCGAATTAGAAACCACTTGATGACATAACAAACACGTATAATGCTTCTGACATCAAGTAAATGGGATTGCATTTTTGGCGTTTAATCTTGCAATTTGGCGATAGTTTTTTGTTATGAAAAGTGGTTGACGGGATAATAGAGAAGTACCGAATTATTTCTAAACTTTTTCTTTTGGAAGGTGAAGGGGGGATTCTTTTCTATGGTAGATGAAAAGGGCAAAACATACAAAATGCATAAGTAAAATAAAACAAAAACATCAGTAAATAAAATTTAAATATATTGTATTAAATTTATAAATAAATTTTGTCGACAACACACATAAAAAGGCAGGCACAATGAAATAATTCTCCTCCAATAAAGATTAAGAAATGAAGAAATAATAGATAGAAAATTATCATAGAGAACTTTGCACTTAGGTCAAAATTCTAATACTACCACACACACAGACCATATTTTACATTAAATATACTCAAGATGCATTTTACGTTAAAATCATAACACGTCAGGGTTAGAAATTAGTGGTCGTTAGTCGCCAAATGCAACTAAATTATTGCATTTGACGACCACAAAATTATACCTGGTCCTCAAATTCGACTCCTAGCTTTTTTTTTTTTTTTTTTTTTTTTTTTTTAACAGATGCTTTTATTCCTACTTTAGCAAATTCTATTTTTGTGTTATTTAATATATGATTTTTTTTATTATTTAATATTTCTCCTTCCTTATTTTCTCCTAAAATAAGATACTGTATAAAGAATGTTTTAAAATTTCAGTGTTTTCCCTTAAAAAAAAGTATTTATATAGAAATCAATATCTTTAAATGCCATACAAATATACATTAATTGGTATCCAATAGTTCATTTATTTGCTTTTTTTTTTCATTTTCTGATGTACTTTCAGTCATAGGATACATATATATATTAATTAAGCTTATACCTGGTTGTATCTAAAAGTTCAAATTTTCTTTCTATGGATATAATTGCTTGATAATCTATTTTGTATGCATATTAGCTTTATAAAAAGAATTATTTAAACATTTTTCTAGAATCCAAATATTGTAGTTTAATGCTGTTTTACAATTTTATAGAAAGCCAGATTTTATTTTGTTTTAGTGATTAACACAGAGATAAAATGTTTAATATGTAGAGCTCCCTCGCCCTTAACACATAAAGATAATTACAATATTATTGTTAACATGGGTTCGAAAAGAAATGAGAAAATATGATAACATAAAATTGCAACCATGAAATGCAACTTGACACCTACGAAAAAAATTGCAGGTGTCATTTGACGCCTTACTTAGAATTCTCAATTTCTAACCCTCTAACACGTTGAAATATTTTTCTAATTTAGCCACTTTTTAACATAAGTGAATAGAATCAATCGATCAGGTTTCAGTATGAGAAATTTTGAAAATATAGGGGTCAAATCAACCAAAAATTTTCAATATTCAACCTGACCATTTCAGATTTTAATGAAACCTTCAGGAATCATTCTCCCTGATGATAGAAATGAGAATATACTTTTATAATTTTTTTATCTCAGTAAATTTTCATACAATTAATTTTTTTAATTAAAAAAAAATCATGATTTTTTGGCTTGTATAAACATTACCAATTTTAAATTTCTCAAGTTCTATCAGGCGTAGAGAGTTGTTTGACACCTCATTTTAAAGAGAATTTCATAAGGTTTAATTTGATATGCAAGTTGACTGTGCGTGATTTTTAAAAAGTTAATTTTATTTAATTAAAAAAATTTTAAGTGTTTTTTTTTTTTTTGAAAAAATATGTTTTTTGTAATATTATAATCTTTAAATTCTGAAAGTTTTAGAGTGGGATCTCAATGGGATCAGCAGTTATATAAAAATATAATGTTTAAAATGAATAAAACAATGATCTCTTTAGCACAATCATAAAGTTGGCGAGGTGCCAACTTTAAATATCAGCCCCAATTGGTGTTTAGTTTTTTTTTAAATAACTGCTGATCCCATTCAGATCCCATTCTAAAACTTTCAGAATTTAAAGATTATAATATTACAAAAAACATAATTTTTCAAAAAAAAAACAAAAAAAACACTATTTTAATTTTTTTAATTTAATTAAATTACCTTATTTAAAACCAAGCACAGTCAACTTGCATATCAAATTAAACCTTATGAAATTCTCTTTAAAATGAGGGGTCAAACAACTCTCTACGCCTGATAGAACTTGAGAAATTCAAAATTGAAAACATTTATACAAGCTAAAAAATGATGACTTTTTGAAATAAAAAAATTAATTGTATGAAAATTTACTGAGATAAAAAGTTATAAAAGTATATTCTCATTTGTATCATCAGGGAGAACGATTCCTGTAAGTTTCATCAAAATCTAAAATGGTCAAGTTAAGTCACTGGTTGATTTGACATGGAATGACTCTAGATAAAAAACAGTTGTAAACAGCAATAAAAATGATATAGGAAAATATTAGGTGAAACAAAAACATTAAAACTGATGGTTATTTTGAAAGCAAAAAATAAATAAAAGTTTTAAAAAGTTTGATAGGCTATATTGTGCTGTCCTTTAAAAAAACCTTTTCTGGAATTTTCTCTATATCAATCTAAAAAAGAATGCAAAAAAATTAAACATTGCTAAATTTTTACAGCTTGTTCTAAGATTTTAAAGTTGAGCATTTTTCATTGTATCACTTTATTATAAAGTGGCAGCCAGCTAAGCAAGGAAAAAAAAATATATATATATATATATATATATATATTACAAAATTTAAATTTTTTCCGCAATTATTCTATAAAATTTGTCCATTCAATAATATTCGGTATATAACCCAGCTTATTAAAATAATTCTCATTCTTAAAATAGCCTTTTACTATCCATATGTAAAGCCAATTATTCCTAATCCACTTAATAATATTTATTCGAATGTAGTTATTCTAAAAATGGCGATAGCTTTTTTTAATTTATTCTTTAAATAGAACATCTTTATTTTAATCCATTATTAAAATTCATTAGTATTATTCCCGTGTGGTCAAATTGCTATAACTTCTTTATTTAAATGCTAAAATATCGTATCTCTTAAAATATTCCGCTCAAAAAACCTTATTTCATAAAGTTATCCTATTATTAAATATCAAATGTCTATTAAAATATTTCCGAAAAACTTTAATTCTTTCTTTTTTTTTTTCCCTTTTATAAAGATTCATTTTCTTTTCTTCTTATTATTTTTATTACGTATTAAATTCGAAGTTTAGCTACAGCCTCAAAAACAGATAAGCTCGTTTGTTGATATGACAGGCATCTGGTACGAGATTATGGAATATTCTGGAAGGGCGTAGAAAGTTTTTGCATTTTACAACAAAATAAATCCACCGGAAATATTGATAAAGTTCCAAAAGAGACCTTTTGATTCGATAGAAGTGGGTCACGTGACGTATTCTGTATTATTACGCAAGCTAGTTTAAAAACACGATCATCCTTATTCGGAGAGGATTTTTTCGACGCTGGTGTTTGCTAAAAGAATCGGGACGGATTCTAGAAAATAATGGAACGTTGTATTTTTTTTTCGTTTAACGTTGGCTAATGAGCATTTTCCCTGAAGAGATGTCTTAAACTGGAAATAAAAGGTTCTTCGACAAAAATATGGACTGACATTTCTTGTTGTTGATGATACCACCCGGCCGCCTGATGCGAACTAAAAGGGAAACCAATAACATCGCTAACCCTATTTATCACGAGCACGACTGCCTTTTTCCCGGATTTGAACTTGGAAACACGACATTAATATAATAAGTCGAACAGGATGCTGTGATCAACAGAAAGTTTGTGTAGTTAAACGTGAAATTTGCCGATTAGAAGAATATGTTACTAGGACGTCTACGCCATTACAGCACGTTTACGTCTGGTGTTTTGTTATTTTGTAGTTTTATAATAAATTAAAAATGGTCAAGCCTAAAAGAGAAAAGAAGAGGAAAAGTTGGCCTAAGTGAAGTTGTTGCTAGAGAATATACTATTCATCTTCATAAGCGTCTTCATGGTGTTGGTTTTAAAGGATTGCGAAAAAGCAGAACTTTTGTGTTATCAAGAAAATTAAAGATTTTTAGATGTGGGAAACTTTCCTGTGAAATATGCTCAAGAGTAACTGTAAGTTGGTATTTTTATTTATTGGTATCTTTATATGTTGATATTTATTAGTTTATGTTATATTTAAAATGTTTTATTTATTTAATAGTCTACCTTGAAATTTAAAGGTTTTATATACTATGCAGAGTTGCCAAGTCTCCGGATTTTTGCACACCAGTAATTTTTTAGAGAAAATGTTGTTCTCTTAAATCGCAAAATGGTCTGATTAAAAAAAAAAACATTTTCTGTATTAAATTACTGGTATCCAAAAAGCCGGAGACTTGGCAGGTCTGACTATGTTATACTGATTAAAATTTTGTTTTTAAAATTTATTTCTGTTGCAAATATTTAAGTGTTGTTAAGGTTAATTAATTTATTTGATGATTTCGAGTGATACGTCATTGTAATATTATAGACAGCAGTATAATTTATATTTTCATGTTTTAAGAACAGATATTCTTAAAAAAAAAAAAAAAAAAAAAAAAAAAAATCTATTATTTTTAAAATGTTACTGAGATTGTAAATTACATATTTATTTACTATTTTATCTATTTCGTTATTTGTATGGTATATAGTGTTATAAGTTTAAAATTTAATGTTTTTAAGATCCGGATATTTAAAAGAAGATCGAGTTAACTCTTTTGTTAGATTAAATATTATGGCAGAACCAAAATTTATAGCATTTGATCCAGATTTAGGAGTTGAGATACAGGCGTGGTTAAAATACTTTGATGATGCTTGTGAAAAAGAAAAGAAGGATGATGATTGGAAGTTTAAAAATATTTCTCAAAATTTAAAGGGAGAAGCTCTTAAGATTTACATTAATGATTGCCTTAATTGCACTAAATACGAACAGATAGCTGATATCTTAACTGAGAATTTTATTAGGGTAAATATCCCGAAATTTTCTGAATTTTCTGCTTTGAAATTGGATAGTTTAAATAACTTAGAAACTTATTTTAGAAAGAAAATTGAAATTGGTAGGAAATTGCATTTATGTGAAACTATATTACTACAAGGATTAACCGATGGTTTAAAACCAGAATATCAAAATTATCTAATTGTTAACCCTCCTGAGAGTACAACAGAATGGTATAGAATTGTTAAGCAATTTGTGGAAGTTTCCACCCCTGCTGTTACAAGTCCATCATTACCAAGTAAACCTAATGCAACTAATTTTGACATTCCTAGATATAGTGTGCAGCCTAATAGACCAAATTTTCAACAAATTAATACTCCTAGGCATTGGATTCAGTCAAATCGGCCCAATAATCAATTTAATTCTCCTCGAAACTGGGTTCCTCGACCAAACTATAATTTTCAAAGACCTAGAAATTTTCAAAACAGAGTACAAAACAATTATTTTCAGAACCAGTACCCATCTAGGCCATGTAGAATTTGTGTAAACAAGGGTGTAATGAATGCTTTTCACTGGGAAAAAGAGTGTATTTTTAATAACAACTCAACACCCTCTGATACTCTTCCAATTGGTACTCCTAATATTTGACAATTAATTGTGTATGGATATACGAATAATTATAATTTACCATGTGTCGTCGATACCGGTTCAACTATCGCAATTTTACCATTAAAGTTTGTTAAAAAATTGAATGCTAAAATTGAAATTGTTCCTCCAGTTACTATTGGTCAGGTAAAGGGATTTTTACAAATTAATCAAAAGTGTAGTATTCTTCTTAAAGTGGGTAAAATCCAAAAATATGTTAACTTTTTAGTATGTGATACAGATTTAGATTACTGCATCTTGGGGTTAAAAGAATGTTCAAAATTTAATTTAAATATAAATTGTAAGAATTGTACAGTAAAACAGGGAAGGAAGATTATAAATAGGAGTATATCCATACATGATGAGAGATCACTTCATTTTAATACTGTAACTGTAAAAAAACTACAACAAAGTAAGGATAACTTGATAACTTCTGATTGTGACAATTTGAATTTATTTAATGATGGTAACTTGATAACAACTTATAATGAAGATACGATTTCATGTAAAGATGAGTTATTAACAAATGGTGATAGTAATGAGAGTTTAAATGGATATAATGATGACAAAGTATCACCATATACTAATGAAAATTTTGTGAATACTCAGGACTTTTTTGCAGCTAATTACAATGATTGTAACGTGCAGCCTGATTACAGAAGTTCAATGACTGCTCAAAATTTTCGCGATATTAATGATTATAATTCAGATTTAATTGGGGAAATAAATTTAATTGAAAATGGGGATTTAAGGGAAATAGTTCAAAATTATAGGGATATTTTTGCAAAACATAAATATGATGTGGGTAAGATAAATATTGAACCACAACGCGTTTTACTAAAATCTGACCTACCTATATCTTTGAGGCCCTACAGAACTTCCCCCTTAGAAGAAAAAGAAATAAAAAATCAAATTCAATCTTTGTTAGCGGCTGGTCTCATAAAAGAAAGCAATAGTCCTTATTCTGCACCCGTCACCTTGGCTATGAAAAGAGAGGAAGGTAAAAAGACCCGACTATGTATAGATTATAGGAAATTAAATGCAATAGTTAAAAACGATGCAGAACCTTTACCTCGTATCGATGAAATTTTAGATAAATTGAGTAGTGCCCAGTATTTTTCCACTTTGGACTTAGCCTCTGGCTACTGGCACATACCAATACATCCATCCGATACAGAAAAATTAGCTTTTGCCACCAATTTTGGCTTCTTCGAGTGGCTGGTGCTCCCCTTTGGTATAAAGACAGGGCCCCCGATATTTAATAGAACCATTAGAAGAATCCTCAATAAGTATAAAATTGATTTTGCTTGCCATTATTTCGACGATATCATAATTTTCTCCTCCTCTCTAGAAGAACATTTAAATCACTTAGCAAAAATCTTTGAAATCTGTAAACTAGAAAACCTTAAACTTAAACTTTCTAAATGTAAACTAAATCAAAATAAAATTAATTTCTTAGGCTATGAGATCACCAATGGGACTTTAACTCCAGCTAATACCAATATTGAGACAATTAAAAAATTGAAACCTCCCTCTAATGTTAAAGAACTACAACGATTTTTAGGTTCCATTAATGTTTATCACAAATTCATAGATAAATATGCTGAAATTAGATACCCCCTCAATAAATTACTTAGGAAAAACACAATATGGGAATGGAACTCAGAATGTCAAAACTCTTTTGAGAAATTAAAAAATACTCTAATTGCAAAACCAATTTTAAAAATTTATGACCCAAAATTACCCCTCCACATGTTTGTAGATGCCTCTCAGGTAGCAGTAGGTGCAGTTCTAAAACAACCAGGGAAAGATAATTTTTTGCATCCTATTGCTTACCATTCTAGAATTTTGAAGAGTTATGAACAAAATTACTTTATAACTGAATTGGAATGCCTTGCTATCATAGATACTCTTGATAAGTTTTATCACTATTTTCATGGTACTAAATTCACAATCCATACCGACCATGCATCTCTGGTATGGTTAAAGAATGTTAAAAATCTAAGAGGTAGACTTTTTCGATGGTCTTTAAAACTTAGCATGTTCGATTATGAGATCAAGTATCAAAAAGGTTCTACAAATGTCGAAGCGGACATGTTGTCACGAAATCCTGTTGCTTATCTTAATCAACATGTAAGTTTATTATTGGACAAAAAAGAAATTATAGCGATGCAAGATAAAGATAATGTTTGTGACAGAAAATACAAAAAAGAGAATGGGATTATAATTATTCAGAGAAAAGGATTAAAAAAAATAGTAGTACCAATGTCACTCAGGAGAAAATTATTACATATTGCTCATGATAATTTTGGACACTTAGGAATACAAAAAATGCTTAACTTAATATCTCCAAACTATTATTGGCCCAACATGACAATAGATATTACACAATTTGTTAAACATTGTGATACATGCCAGAGAAATAAAAAACCAAAACAAAAAAGATTTGGCTTGTTACAAGCTATGCCAGCCACAGATCAACCTTTTGAATGTCTTTCTATTGATACTGTGGGTGGATTTAATTATTACAATTCAACAAAAAAATTCTTACACATAATAATAGATCATGCAACTAGGTTTGTTTGGGCTTTTCCATCCAAAAGTGTTACTACCGAAACATATACTAACTGTTTAAAACAAATTTTCAATATTCAAGCACCTAAAACAATACTTAGCGATAGACATAAATCTTTTAGGTCTCCAAGATTCAAAAAATTCCTCAGAAAATATCATGTTCAACAACGTTTTACATCATCACATCACCCCCAAACCAATGGGAAGGTAGAACGAGTGAACCAAACTATAGTTACTAGACTTAAATGTAAAGTTAATTACATTTCTTCTAAAATACCTTGGACTAGATTATTAGACCAAGTCATCCAAGAATACAATAACACACCACATTCCATAACCAAATTCCCACCTGCCTATTTATTTTATGGTCAATTACCTTATGAATCTCCTTTAAAACAAAATTATTACCCTCCTGTTAATAAAGCACTCAAAATTGCAAAAGCGCGAACTTGTGAATTCCACCTTAAAAGTAAAAGATTCTATGATAGAAAATTTGTTGAATCTCCACTAGAAATACAAGATTATGTAATTTGTGAAGAATTTAAATATCCTAACACTCGAAAATTAGAACCTACTTTCTCTGGGCCATACAAAATAATAAATAAACTTTCTGATGTGACCTATGAAATAGACAAATTTAATTATGAGACTAAATTAAATTCAGTTATTGTACATGTGTCTAAATTAAGACCATATTTTTCACCAAATAATTTCAGACTATTTCATGAGCAACCCAAACAACAATCAAAACCAACACAGACATCACAATCACCATCACAAAATCAAACTAAAGTAAAAACAATAGAGTAAATTCTAATTATTTAAATATCTCTTATTACAATAATTTTCAACATTATCAGGTATGTTCTTGGTGCGCAACGAGAATATTACTTGTTTTTGAGAGTTTTTGAGGTTGAGTAGACACCTTATGCAGGCATAAGATGTGTATTTTGATTTTAGGAATTGTCAAATTGATGTTGAAAAATGAAATTAAATGTTTTAATTCTATATCAAAATAAACTATTTTTACTTTATTTACTTTTGTCTTAAACCAATTGTTTCAAAAATTTAATATTATGTTATTTACTTCAATAGATAATCAAATAGTAACCGTTTATAAGTATTTCTATAATTATATAAATGATTGGATAGTGATGATGTGATTTTACAGTGATTGTTTTGGTGTGACAATAGAAAATTAAGTATCTAAACTAATTGCCTTTGTATTCCATTTCTCAGCTAAAATTAACATCTTTTATTTGTTATTTATTGTCTTTATTTATTCTAAGTTTGCCAAAAAAACAACTCTCTGCATTTAGGATATGAATACTTATAACTTAACAGTATAATTTTGTAAAAGGGTATCAGAGGAAAAAATTATTGTAAGGAACTAATGGTTGAGAGTTCAATTTCTAAATATTTAGATTTAAATTTATTTGGATTTTGAAATTATTATATATTTATTTTTTTTTTGTATACTTTCGACTGGCAAAAATACTTTCTTATATAATTAAAAAAATAAGAAATTTATTTATTTGCTATGTAATTATTTTATCCTCAACCAATATTTTCCCTAACAATAAATAAGCAAACTGTGATATTTTCTTAAATTATACTGATGTTATTATATTATTATTTCTACTATTGAATTATATTATGAATTACTACATATGTTGAGAAGTATTAGTTATATTGAAAGTTATTATTGTTATGTTTATGAATTGAATTTTATTATAGCATTTATTTATATTATTGAAGAGTTATATTATTTATTAGTGAAAAAATGTTTGACAAATATTAGTTAAAGATGGTGGGATCCCAACAGAAATATAACAAATCCCACAGGAATATAACAAAGATAACATATTCCAAGTACAGTAAACGACCAAGAGATAATTTGACTTGTTTATTATGTGAGAAAATTAATGTGATACTTAAGAGAAGATGTTGTGACAAGTGCTAGCATTATAAGGTCATTATAAAGTATTGGTAAGAATGACTACAGTTTTAAAATTTTGATGGAGTAATGTCTTTATTTTCAGCCTTTACATAAAAACTGTATTTTTAAGAAAGGGACTGCAGTAACCATTTTTTTTAAAACAAAATGAGGACTTATCACGATCCAAGAAAGAGACTGAAATAAAACAGTTGGATCTAATGAACTCAAATTTGAATTAAGTCGAATTTAAAAAAAAAAAAAAAAACTTTGTTTTAACAATTTGCTAGTGACTACTTATTCTAAAGCTTGTGAACTTGGTAAAAGCAAAATTCTGTTACTATTATTATCCTGTTTATTAATATTTATTATTTATTGTTATTGTATTTTTCTTGTGCACTTACAAATGGTAAGTGAGATTGTAACCATTTCTTGTATTATTTTACAGGGGAAATGCTCGTAGCTTTATTTTTATTTATCTATTAATTTTAATTGATTACTATTATTTTATTTTTGTTTTTGTTTTTGTCTTCCAGTTCTTCAGAAATTCCCCATCTCCTTGCTGGCAGTCTCTAAATTTATACTAGTCAAAATTCAAATTTCTAAAGTATTAAATTTATATTGTCTGAATTTATAGTTACTGAACTATTAACTTCATCCAAAATCTTTAGGGAGGGGGGATAATATTACAAAATTTAAATTTTTTCCGCAATTATTCTATAAAATTTGTCCATTCAATAATATTCGGTATATAACTCAGCTTATTAAAATAATTCTCATTCTTAAAATAGCCTTTTACTATCCATATGTAAAGCCAATTATTCCTAATCCACTTAATAATATTTATTCGAATGTAGTTATTCTAAAAATGGCGATAGCTTTTTTAATTTATTCTTTAAATAGAACATCTTTATTTTAATCCATTATTAAAATTCATTAGTATTATTCCCGTGTGGTCAAATTGCTATAACTTCTTTATTTAAATGCTAAAATATCGTATCTCTTAAAATATTCCGCTCAAAAAACCTTATTTCATAAAGTTCTCCTATTATTAAATATCAAATGTCTATTAAAATATTTCCGAAAAACTTTAATTCTTTCTTTTTTTTTTCCCTTTTATAAAGATTCATTTTCTTTTCTTCTTATTATTTTTATTACGTATTAAATTCGAAGTTTAGCTACAGCCTCAAAAACAGATAAGCTCGTTTGTTGATATGACAGGCATCTGGTACGAGATTATGGAATATTCTGGAAGGGCGTAGAAAGTTTTTGCATTTTACAACAAAATAAATCCACCGGAAATATTGATAAAGTTCCAAAAGAGACCTTTTGATTCGATAGAAGTGGGTCACGTGACGTATTCTGTATTATTACGCAAGCTAGTTTAAAAACACGATCATCCTGATTCGGAGAGGATTTTTTCGACGCTGGTGTTTGCTAAAAGAATCGGGACGGATTCTAGAAAATAATGGAACGTTGTATTTTTTTTTCGTTTAACGTTGGCTAATGAGCATTTTCCCTGAAGAGATGTCTTAAACTGGAAATAAAAGGTTCTTCGACAAAAATATGGACTGACATTTCTTGTTGTTGATGATACCACCCGGCCGCCTGATGCGAACTAAAAGGGAAACCAATAACATCGCTAACCCTATTTATCACGAGCACGACTGCCTTTTTCCCGGATTTGAACTTGGAAACACGACATATATATATCCAAAAAAATATCCTATGTTACCTGAAAAAAAAAACAAGTCTCCAATCTTGCAAAATATACAAAACACAATATATCTTGATAAATATTTATTTATATTATTAGAACATGCATATATATAAAAACAGTGGATAGTACTTTTCTATTCCAAATGTATAGCAAGAAAACACAAATAGAAGAAAGTAGAATTAATATGTGTACTATCCATAAATGAGAGGGTGAAAAAGTTGAAAATAAGAAAATAAATAAAACATAGTATGCAGTCTATTGTAAACAGCCATAACTTGCATCAAAAAAGCAATTTCATCAAAGAAGTCATCTATAGTACAAGCAATGTCTCCACAAAACCTACTCGACATGTGCTTTCTCTTCTGCATCAGAATATGCGACCTAGAAAAAAAATTAAAAGAAAAACTGATTTTTTTTAAATGAAAAAATAAACTGAAAAACAGAATTCCCTATATTATAACTTATGAGCATGAACACATATACCAAATTATAATAATAATAAAAATGTAACTATAATAAGAAAATTTATGTGCATTATTACACAGTGACACTAATATTAGTTTAAAATGAAGATTTCTTTTAACTAAAATTAATTGCCATCAGACCCTCTTTTGGATATTATTGATATTTCAGATCATCTTAAATCAGGGTTTTAAAAAAAAGAAATAAAATCCAAAGAAACCAATGTTTTAAAAAACGATTTTGTTCTTAGTTCTTAAAAATTTTTGGGAGTTCCTCAATATAAACTAACATGTGCTGCAATTTTTTTAAAAAGCCTGTCTGAATTTCTAGCTTGAATGTAATAAGCATAAAAGTAGAAATAGTTTGTTTAAAAACACTCTTTAATAAGCATCCAATGTTTGTCTTAATAATTATGCCTAATTTCGTGGTTGCAATATAGGTTTGTCCTCCAAAAAATCTATTAATATGTTAATTTGGCACTTTTTAAGATTTAATACTTATTAAGGGTTTAGAGTTGAAATCCCCATTCCTCAGAACTGACAAATGATAAATGAGATAGGCTGCACCGCCCGGTGCACCTAGCACGCCGAGCAATCAGGGACCTATAATGCGCATGACCGGATTTGGCTCTCCATTGAAAAGTGTCCTTTCACTCAACAGAATATGCCCATTTGTCATTCATAATTTTTATTGAATTTTAATTGCTAGACAATGCAATCATTATATAATTATAACTATGCACTTATACAATAATTATAAATATGCACTTGTAATGGATATAAATTTTTAATCACAGAAAAAAAAAATGTAAGAACAACATTCTAAAGAAAAAGAGAATCAGCTTAATAAAGTACCGTATTTTCGGGAATATGCGCCGCATCATTGAAAAATCGGTAAAAAAAAACAAACACGTAAGCGCCACATCATTGAAAAATCGGTAAAAATGAAATAGTCACAATAAAAAACGATCGGCAAAATTGGATTAAAAGTAACAAGAATAGCGATAAAATCTTACAAGATATATGAATTAACAATAAAACACAGGTTATCTTAAAATACAATAGGAAAAAAAATACGTACTACGCCAATCGATTATCATTTTAATCGAATATCGCCGTATGCGGTGTGCTTATGAAATAAAAATAATTTATCAACTATTGTAAAGTATACAAGAAATACTTTTAAAGAGTGAGCTATTAATATTGAAACACAGGTTATCTTAAAATACAATAGGAAAAAAAATACGTACTACGCCAATCTATTATTCGATTATCGTTTTAATCGAATATCACCGTACGCGGTGTGCTTATGAAATAAATATAATTTATCAACTATTGTAAAGTATACAATAAATACTTTTAAAGAGTGAGCTATTAATATTGAACAGAAAATAGAGAAGTATGGGTGAGTTAAATATATTTTGACTATAGTAATTATGTTTTTATAATAAAGATATATTGTGATACTATGTCCTGTTTATGAACTTTATACTGAGATTAAATGAATGTAAATAAAGGTGAAATAGGAATGAATGTTAATGAATCTATGTGTTTACAAGTGTATTTGAGGCAGTAAGACTAAAAAAAAAAACCTGAAATGAAGGCTTGTTTTTCACAATATCCAGATTTTGCTATGTTGAGGAAAAAAAATCATTGTACCCGCCGCCCTTGCGTATGCGCCGCATCGCCGATATTTTGAACTTTCAAACACGTATGCGCCGCGGCGCTTACTCCCGAAATTACGGTACTCAAAAATAATGTAAATGTATAACAAAGAGCTTCATTAATGAAAAATATTTTATATAGCACACAAATATGCATTTTTCATTGTGTTCCAACATTCAAAAGCACAATTGATGCAAAAATCTTTATATCTCTCGTTCACTATTATAGGAATTTATTTAGATTTTTTCCCTTTTAAATGACTCATTAGTCTTAGTGATAATTTACTAGCAAAATCACTTTTCAATATATGCTAATGTCATAGGACACGTTAAACCCAAATTTACTAATTTTAAATGATGGTTAAGTAATTTTAAGTTTTAATTCTATTGGTAACATTTGCTCTTACTTCTAAAATGATTATTTACCCCCCCCCCCCCCCCCCCACAGAAAAAACATTTGGCACATATTCTGACAAAATTGAAATCTTTATTGTCACTCTTCAGATATTTGGAAGGGTGGAGAATGCATTATGCGGTCCCTGTTTTTTTATTTAAAAATATTACACAATTCCTTCCCTTACTTCTAGTAATGAGTTGAAGTAAGTTTAATAATTCAAATTTGTGACATAAAAATTATATAACTGTTCAGCATTTTGTAGGCAATAGTCAAATTTTCTAATAAATATTTCCTCTAAATGTAAACATACCTTGTGTTTCTTTCCCAATCTGTTTAAGAATTTCATGAAACAGAGAATAAATCTAAATAAACAATGTATTTTAAAAGCTTACATACAATATATTTTGATTTATTAGAAATCTGAGCTCCTTTTTGACCATAAATAGCTGACAATTTACTCAGTGTAAATGACACTAAAAAAAAAAAAAAAAAAAAAAAATTGTTCAAAAATGATTTATTTTAAGAATTTCAAAATAAACTTTGTATAAGAGAGAGAAATTTAGAATTTTTTTTTAGTCTTGTAACATTACTAACTTACAATCAATACTTTACATTGATAGACTAGATTTTTTATGGAACAGAAGTGTTACACTCACACACAGATGTTTGGCGACTTTTTGATTGGCGTGATTTCCAAACCTGCACCAAACAAATAACTTAATACAATAGCCAGGTTACCATTAAAGGAAAAAATCCTCGAAATTTGGCGATATTTTTCCTTTTTTATAAAGGATTTAAAAAAAAAGAAAAAATTGGTGCATGAATGTAAGACATCATAGCCTTTTTTATAAATATAATTAATTAGAGCACTTGAAAAGTAAGTATATTAACATTTTTGTAAAATTTGCCAAATGAATATAAAGATAAAACTACAAAAATAGAACAGTATTACTTAAATTCTATAGTGCTGATCAAGAATCTGTGTTTTAAAGGAAAATATTTGCAAGAGGCAAATACTTTTGCCTCTCCCCCCCTCTCTTGCAGTGACTTTTTAATTCTGCCTCCCCCCTCCTCCTCTCTTAAAAAACTTTTCCAGGCTTTATGTTTGAACCTAGATTTTTAAATGCCGAAGCAATAATCATATGTGACAATATTAACTTAGAACAATTGTTGAAAGATATAAACTATCTAATTCATTAGAAAAAATATTTTCTGATTTGTTTGTTGTTCAGTTTAAACTATGAAAAATTGGTACTTCTTTATTATCCCGTCGACCACTTTTCATAACAAAAAACTATCGCCAAACTGTAACGCCAAATAAATGGGAGAACGTTGCCATTGGAATATCAAAATAAATAAAAGAATTTAAGGACACAATCGTTATTTTAATTAATGAAATAACTAATAAATCAGTAAAACATAATGAAAAATACATGTAAATGTCCAATTAAAAATCACTGGATGACATAAAAACATATAATGCTTCTGACATCAATTAAATGAGGCTGCATTTTTGGCGTTTAATCTTACAGTTTGGCGATAGTTTTTTGTTACGAAAAGTGGTCGACGGGATAATAGACAGGTGCCGAAAAATTTTAGTGAATGAAAAATCAGATAAGCTTACATTTATATTAAATTTTTTCAATTAAAAAAAAAAGTATTTTGCATTTAAAATTTTGTTGCTATAAGAAACAAAAATTTTCTTAATATTTGATACTGAATCACTTGTGTTTTGATGAATATATTGAAGCAAATTGTTTCAATTTTTGTTATGTAGGTTTAAAAAAAAAAAAAAAAATAGAATAATGTTTTAAGTTTTCATGTCATGTACTAAAACTATGTATGTTTTAGTTTCTAATTTATGCTAAACTAAAAATATTTATAATTAGCAGTAATTGGACTATTTTAAAAATATCAGATACATAAAAATTAAAAGATATTTTTAAAAAAAATCATGATATCTACGAACCCTGGCACTGACACATAGCTATGCAAGTAAGAGGAAACAATCTATCACTTTATCATTGGTGTAAAATATTTTAATTATGGGCGAGAGCAAAAAGTTTTAAAACAGAACATTAACATTAGCTTCATTCTTTACCATTATAAATAGCTGCCATTAAATAGGAGAGGTATCCTCTTCCTTCCTCCATGGCCAAACGACAACCCAATCCAAACAAGCAAAGCATTAATTTTAAAAGTAAATTCTCATGAATATCTTTGACATTATATGAAGATCAAAATTATGTTTTCTTGATATCTATATTAAAGATGAAATGAGTGCGGGATCACGTGCATTTAACACCCTCTCCCTCGATATGTTGTTGAATTAACTACATAACTGGACAAATCCTTTTAGTAATTCACATTTAACAAAGCCATTCAGAAATATTAATAACTTTATAAGAACCACATTCTTGATGATTTAACTTTTTAACTAACATATATGAATTGCACAGTCAGATTTATGCAATATAGGGTAGATGTGCCAGTAATGGACACCCTTAAGGAATTTCTTTAAAACTTGTTTTTTAATTAATAGTTTTATTTATTATATTCCAGTTTTTTCAATATTATATTAATCTATCAACAATATTTAACCATTCTCATAGTCTCATTTCCTAATATGAATCAAAATTTAATTGTAAATAACAGAAATATATCAAAATATACCTAAAATGTCAGTAATGGACACCACATAAAAAGTAATAAATATAATTATTTTTATGAACCAGAATTTAATGAAAGCATACTAATGAAACAAAATAGTTATTTTCAAATAAATTTAACAAATCTGGATACCAGTAATTAATAAAATATTTGTGATAATCATTCACTGTTTGCATCAATTATTGTAATTATCAGAAGATCAATATTTTAATTATTATAGATGGATAGTTTAAAATACGAAATATCAGACAGCTATCAAATTATTGAGACAGTGGGGGATTTAAAAGGTAATAATTAGAAGAAAAAAAGTTTTGGAGTATTAGTATATAGTTTCGTCTCACTATTTTTAACAATTAAACTTCCAGAGACTACTTCATATATTACTTGAAATAATTAATATTACAAATATGAAAAAAAATTATACTGTGAGTAGGATATTTTAAATACTAAATAAAATTATTTCAAAATAAAACTGTAGAACTGATTCGTTAGGCCACTGATCTGCAGATTTACTTGTTTCATGATTACTATAACTTTCATTAATATTACAATTTTTTTTCTGTAAGAAATGAATAAGCAAACATTTAAGACAGAAAATAGATTTTTAACAACTCCTGTAACTTAAATGTTTTTATTTAAATGGGGAGGGATTAAGCCCTATGAGCCCTTCTTTGACTGTGCCCTTAAACAATATTTTCTGCTTCCTGACTGGTTTGATTGCCAGATTATAAAATGTGCAAAGCAGAGTTACATACATTAAAAAAAAAAAAAAAAAAAAAAAAAAAAAAAAAAAAAAAAAGAATCAAATATTGAAATTTTATTAACCACATAAAATAACTTAAAAGAAGTTATTTATAAAAGTTTTGGTGTTATTACATTTTGGTAAGTGTAATTTAAAAATTAAATTTGATTATTTAGGTTTTCAAATAAGTAAAAATATTGTATCCACTATAAACATTACGGAAATTGCATTTTTAGCAATGTCTACGTGGGGTGTCCATTGCTGGAAAATGACTAAGCATCCCAGTAATGGTCACCCCTCTTAAAACCTTAAAAATAAATTAAATCTAATAAATTGCTATTAGTATATAAAATTCAAAGTTTTCTATTACTACCAAAACAAAAAGCTTCAAATTTTGCAAGAAAATAAAGAATATATAAATTTAGCATGTTCATTAAGATTTTCACTGAAAAACAGTGGAACTTCGAAACATTATTTTCTGCTTCCCGATTGGTTTGATTAAAAATGTCAACAATAACCCAGATCATAAAACATGCAAGAGGGAGCTATGAAAGAAATAATAAAAGATAATTTTTTTTATAAACCAAAAACATTGAAGGGTGTCCATTACTGGCACATCTACCCTATATAAGAATATAAGGAATTATTGATTTATTACTTTTTAATGTATCCATATTTATAAATTAAAAAAACTATAAAACAAATATTTACTGTTTTTATAATTTAAACCCCTGTCATTGGGACTCCTTTGTTTGTAATTTATAAGTGACAAAAACTTCAGGATGAGAGTTATAGATTAAATTAACTACTTACCAATAAGGCTTAAAAGCAACTACATTTTAAAAAATTGCAAAATAGACTTTGCAATTTATCAACATCTCTAGTCAATTCATGATTTCAGATCAATATATGAAGTTAATTAAAGGAATAGTTAAAGTGTACAATTATAAGCACATTTAAATTATGCTTATTTTTCTAACACTATATTTAAACGACAGCTTTTTAGTAAACAAATAATAACAATAATGGCAGGCAGTATTTTCATACTCCAGAGTAAAAAAACCTCAAAAAGCTCCCTCGCACCGCCAAAAAAAAAAAAAAAAAGAAAGAAAACGAAGAAGCTGCTAAATATATTTTGACTGTATATAATCAAAAAATGAATAATACAGGGGGATATTTATACAAAAAAAATATCTATGCTGACTTATTTCATAAAATACAACAAACAGCGAAATCAAGCTCCAGATCGATTACTACAACATTTAAGTTTTATTATACAAATTAAAACATGTGTAAACATCAGTGTATTAATATTTTTAAATGTAGAAGCAATACTTACTACTTTAGCATTCCAGACTTTGAAGCTTTCGACGTGCTGATAAAAACATACAATCAATTAGCTAAAGTAAAAGGTATTCATTAATTAAGTCTGTTATTTTTTTTAACAGTAGATTACGTACAGGGATGATTTACTTATATTTAAAAAGCATTTATGCTTGTTTAATATCACTTCTAGCATGAGTACTGAGATGTTTTGTTTTCGTCGCCATCTTTAGTGTCTATTGCTTGTATCAAATCCCCTTTCTTGGCACATGATTGGTTCAAGCTGCAAATCACGTGATTTCGCAAGTTATTTTTGCTATTTTGGGATGGGTTGGACTTCAACTTTGATTTAACTTGGCAAAACTCCGCCCACTGCGAACTGTTCGCAGTTTCGCAAACAGCGCAAAATCTATCTGGATCCCGGCCTACATTACTTTGAGTTTGTTTTAGCATTGTGTGACGCTTTAATTAGCTATATTTTCGTTAATGATTATTATATATAATTAAAACCGACATATTTTACTAATGCAAAGTATATATTACTAATAGAGAAATTTTGACGTCGATATATAAAGCCATTGATTAACTTTATGACGTCTCTGGAGAATTTTATAATTTTACAAAAATTTCTGCTTCAATTTATTTTTCTAATTTTTAGTCGTAGATAATAAGTTTAATAAAACATCTATTCCAGTACTAAGGTTTAAATATGTTAAGCATTATTAGATTAAACAGTAAGATATATACACTTTACTTCGCCATGGATTAATTTAATATTCGCATTTAAAATTGTCAATCTCCAGTATAACTATAGAATTGTAATGTAATCATTGAAAACAATCTCTACATTTTTTAATTTAATTTTTATAATGAGAATACTGTTGTGACAGAACGATTTGATAGCTTATAAAAGTACAAAATGAAAAAAACATGATATCTCATCATCAAGTATAAAGGGGGGAACCGGGCGGTAACTCCCCTTAATATAGATAAATGGGTTTTTCATGCAGAATTTTTCCGATTTCCTTTAAATTTTGTATATAGGTTCATTGTGGTAAGGAGCTTTCCTGATTAGTTTTGGGGGTCCATTGGTTAAGTATAAAGAGAGGAAACGGGGGGCTAACCCCCCCCCCCCTCAATTTAGATAAATGGGGTTTTCATGCAGAATTATCCTATTTTCTTCAAATTTTGTATAAAGGTTCATTGTGGTAAGGCGCTTCCCTGATTAGTTTGGAGGTTCACTGGTTAAGTGTAAAGGGGGAAACGAGGGGTAACCCCCCCCCCTCAATTTAGATCAATGAGGTTTTCATGCAAAATTATCCGGTTTTCTTCAAATTTTGTGTATCGGTTCATTGTGGTAAGGCACTTCCCTGATTAGTTTGGAGGGTTTCCTGGTTAAGTATAAAGAAGGAAACGGGGGGTAACCCCCCCCCCCTTAAGTTAGATAAATGAGTTTTTCATGCAGAATTTTCAGATTTCTTTTTAATTTTGTATATAGGTTCATTGTGGTAAGGATCTTTCCTGATTAGTTTTGGGGGTACATTCGTTAAGTATAAAGAGGGGAAACGGGGGGCTAACCCCCCTTAAATTAGATACATGTGTTTTTTCTGCAGAATTATCCGATTTTTTTTTCAAATTTTGTATATAGGTTCATTGTTGTAATTAGTTTTGGGGGTGCATTGGTTAAGTATAAAGAGGGATACGGGGATCTAATCCCCCCCTTAATTTAGATAAATGGATTTTTCATGCAGAATTATTCGATTTGCTTCAAATTTTGTATATATGTTCATTGTAATAAGGCTCTTCCCTGGATAGTTTTGGGCGTTCATTGGTTAATTATAATGGGGGTTGATTCCCCTTAATATATTGTCGATTTCTTTATTTTTCGAGGAGCTTATTTCAAATTCTTTGAAATAAGAGTATAATATACAATTAGTGTGAATAGCCTGTGAGCTCAATGCCCTCAGTTTAACTGGGCAGTTTTCTTTTTTATTTTTATTATTATATTAATTTATCAACAATATTTAACCAATCTCAGTGTCGCATTTCCCATTATGAATAAAAATTTAGCTGTAATAACAAAAATAAATTAAAGCAACTAAAATTCCAGTAATAAAACACCCACTATTCGAGTAACGAACACCTCACGAAAAGGTAATAGATAATTGTTTTCAAAACCAAAATTTAATGAAATAAAATAGTCATTTTCATATAAATTTAACAATAAGGATATCAATAATTAATAAAATATTTATGAGAATAATTTATTATTGTTATCACAAGATCAATATCTTAATTATTTTATAGGGTATATGTGCCAGCAATGGACACCCTTAAAGAATTTCCTTAAACATTATTAATAGAAGATGTAAATTAAGAATTAATTATAAATATATAGAAAATATAAATTAGTTTATGTATAACCAGATCTTAGCTTGTTTAGTGAAATTTTCACTGAAATACATTATTTTTGCTTCCTGACTTATTTGATTAAGATTGTCAACAATAACACAGGTTATAAAACCATGCAAGTGAGAGTTATGAAAAAAAAAAAAGCTGAATTTTTATTGATTATTTATTTATAAACCAAAAATTTAGGAGGGTATCCATTACTGGCACATTTATCATATATTTTAAAAGACATTTATTTTAAATTGATTTATAATGAACAGAAATTTTATAGGTACAAGGTATAGGTAATTGATTGATCTGCGTAATAGTATTTGAATTTTTACTCTTAAATGTCTTAAAATACTACATGCTTTAATTTAAAATAATTGTTAGAAATTTCATAACTTTGAATATTGTGTTGAGGGAGGGGGGTGGGAGAGCTGAAATATTATATCTAGTTGAAAACTATTAGTTACATTATCTCATTAAATATCTCAAAAAGTATCTAAATAAAAAAAAAAAATTATATGTCCTGTTATTACATGAAAAAAGAAACTCCTTTACTTTTCGGTCTTTGTGTAGGGGAGAGTGGGGCATCTTGGCGAAGTTTTTTTAAAATACATCAGTTTAATTTTCCCATTGTCAGATCAAAGAGTCTCTGTGGATAAGTGCAAAAGCCTTTTACATAAATTTGTTTTTTTTATATTTTGTTGTAGTTTTTAAGAACAAATGCCCAAGAACCCTTTAAAAAATCCAGTTTCCGGATAATCTGGTACTGGTAAAAACCAGAAAGTTATTAGCTTTAAATATTGCACTTGGTAGTTTTAGAGGAGATTGCGATATGCGATAAACAATATTCAATGACTTTTGTTGCATTTATTACTTTTTTAATCAAACTATAAAATTGATAATAAAGTGCAGTTGATGTGTATCGGAAATTTATATGTACTGAATATGAGAAACTGTGTAATGTATGAATCTGGAGTACCTTTTGCTTTATATCATTTTTAAAATTCTTTTAAGCCAATGAAAGCAAATTTTGTTCCATTTTAACTCAACATCTCAATACAATATATTTATTAAACACACATTTCTGCTCTTTTTTCAAAAACATAATTATGCGTGACTTATAGTCAATGATGAATAAATTCTTACGTGCATAAAATTCTTAAGTGTACTACACACTTTAAGTAGGTAACATTTTTAATAAGTTTTCTTGAAAAATCCTAGTTGTACATAAATTTTGTAAAATATTTATAAGAAATTGTTTTACATTTCATTCTAATGTAAAACAAATTATTAAATTATCAAGCACTTAAATCTCCTCCCACCTAAAAGAAAACAATCGCCAGTTTACAAAGTTTAAAATTTTTAATTTTTTCTCCTTAAAACTTTTCTGCTGCTCTATTTATTATTTTATTTTAACAATAATAAAAATAATAATCTTTATTTCCCCAATTAGCCAAAAATTTTGTGCACCTCCTACCTTTTGTTTTATAAATTTTTTTTAAGCCAATATTCATAAAATTCTTTCAAAGTGTGCTACAAATTTTAAGAAGGTAATAACTTTATTAAGTTTTGTGAAAAATCCTTGTTATACATAAATTTTGTAAATTATTTATAATAAATTGTTTTACATTTCATTCTAATGTAAAACAAATTAATAAATTATCAAGCACTTACCCCACCCCCCTCCCCCCCCAAAAAATATTTTTCTTAAAAGTTTTCTGCTGCTATTTATTACTTTATTATAACAATAAAAAATCATCTTAATTTCGTCAACTATCCAAAAATTTTGTGACCCCCCCTTTTTCCTTTCACATAGAAAAAAATTATGTATAATTATGTAGTATCAATTAAAAGATGAACAATAATCTAAATTCCTGCCATCCCCTTAGAAAAGATTGGGGGAATTTCTATAACCATGGTTTGTCAGTAGATGGCGCTCGTCCGGGGAAAAATTCCCACTCCCTGTCCCCTACTTTTGAGTCGAAAATGATAGGCTCTACAGCGCCGCGCATCATCGTAGGCTACGCGTAGACCCTCTGTCGTCAGTGGACCTTTTCTTAAATTCTTAAGTATCCTAAATCTCCTAAGAGGAATTGCTGCGCTGTCATTATTCTGATAATACAGTTTCACTAACAACGCAAATGGCGTCAATGGCGCAGTCATTGCGAAGATTTCCGTAGAATAAGGAACACGAGATATGCGTACTTCACGTTTTTAACGCCAATGTGCGTGTGCCGAGCGCAAGTTCGTCTCCCGACTTTACTGCATGTACAGCGCCATCTGTCGGTGCGATTTTAAGTTTTTTTTAACCACATCTAAAAAATGCCCATTGCTTTGGGAGCATACTGGTGAAATTATAGGTCATATGGATCAGTGGTTCTTTTGTTATAGGGTTTTACTTTCACAACTTAAAAAAAAATCACCCTGTATATACAGGTATGAAAGTATTATAATTGCAATATAACATGTACATGTAGAAATAAATATCGGTGAAAATTACACAATTTAATTGATTTAGGTAGGGTAGATGTGCCAGTAATGGACACCCTTAAGGAATTTCTTTAAAAATTGTTTTAATTAATAGTTATAATTGTTATATTCCACATTTTTAATATTATATTAATCTACCAACAATAGTTAACTATGCTCATAGTCACAATTCCCAATGTGAACGGAAATTTAATTGTAAATAACAGAAATAAATCAAAACACCCTATATTCCAGTAATGGACACCCCAGAAAAAGTAATAGATAATTGATATTATGAATGTATTTAAAACTAGAATTTAAAGAAAGCATATTAATGAAATAAAAAAGCTGAATTTTTATTGGTTATTTTTTTATAAACCAAAAACGTTGAAGGGGGCCCAGGCCCATTACTGGCACATCTATCCTATATGTAAAATAAAAATGCAATTAAAGTTAAAAGACATTAAAATTAAAACCACTACTGTTGTTATTCACAACTATTTTCTGTTTTTCATGCTACAGAGTTTCCCCCAGGTTTAAAAAAGGGCAGGGTGCTGCTGGTGAGAAAAGGGCACTTTTTTTTTCTCTCAAGGGAACTTTTTGGATCCTTGAGGGCACTTTTCAGATTCTTATGGGCATTTTTTTAATTGTTAAAGGTTATTCTTTTGGTTTTTAAAGTCACTTTCGATATTTGAAATTGTTGTCTTAAAAGTCAAGGCACTCTTTTTAAGACAACATTGAGTCAGTTTTTACTATGAAAGCAAATTGTTTAATGCAAAAAGAAGAAAAGGCGCTTTTTTTAATGAGGGGCAAGAAGGGTGCTAATTATTTTACTGGAGGGGGCATTTTTCGAATCTCTCACTACAAATATAATTTTCTACTTTTAACACTTTTCCAGTATTAAAAGGATAATTATCGTAAAAAATGCTATTCACTTTCTACAATAATATACCTGCCAAATTTCTGTTTTTTTAAAGTCAAATAAACATACTTTGGACCAGTCATTTTCATTGTTGACAATCAGAATAAAAAAAATCACAAGACATGCATACTTACGATCATGGAGATAGAAATAATCTCTCTATCTCCCTGTTTACGATAGAGTATATGGTGATGTAACTATTCTCCATGCTGCATTTCAACAAATGGCGCTACAGGCGCACATACGAAACTCACTTCAACTTCCACTCCTTCTTTATGTCATGAAAAGTGTGGCGCTGCGCTGCTGTTAAGCCGCTGCAACAAAGGATCGCATTCTACGTTAAGGCTGCTGTTCAGTAAACTTCCCGATTCCCCTCGCTAATGTTATTCCTATGGGCGTAGGATGCATTCGTATTTTTAAAATATCTCCTCGGAAAATTAATATTTTTGACTTCTGTTTTCTTTGTACTGTTCTTAAAGAATGTCTCCTTTTTTCTTAGTTATCAAAATATTTCTAAATTATGTGCTTAATTTATATTTTTATGCATTAAAATCTTAGCGAAACCAAATAAGATTTTAACGTTTCATATAAAATTAAGTATATATTTTAGAAAAAAATTGACAACTAAGAAAAACAGAGACATTCTTTAAGAATAGTACAAAGGAAACAGAAGTTAAAAATATTAATTTTCCGAGGAGATATTTTAAAAATACGAATGCATCCTACGCCCATAGGAATAACATTAGCGAGGGGAATCGGGAAGTTTACTGAAAAGCAGCCTTAAGTTTTATTATATTAAATGTTTATGTTTGTTTAAATTGGAGTCTTTACTTGAATATTGAACATTATTACAACATACCAAAACGCAACCCACTTCATTGGTGACTGCCGGACAAAACTTCTAGTTTCCATTTTACAGATCTGTTTGTTTCCAGTTTCGATTTACCATGGCTGCTGAAACAGCACCTGTAAAAATGCCGAATGTTATTCCTACCGATCCTGCTTTATGGTTTACAATGGTTGAATCCACTTTTCGACTAGCAGTGCCAAAACCAATAACTGAATCCAAAACAAAATACAACTATTGTGTCTCACATCTACCTGCTGATATAGCAATGATTGTTCGTGACGTCATCATTTCTCCAGATCCTACCGATCCCTTCAAGAAATTGAAAGATGAGATCATACTCCATTGTGGTGAAACAAAATCGCAAGAAATTCGACGTCTATTAGCTGGTGAACAACTTGGCGATCGCAAGCCTTCTGAGCTTCTTCGCGTTATGCAACGAAGGGCAGAAATTCACAATGTATCCGACACACTGTTACTGGAATTGTTTTTATCAGAGTTTCCCTCCAATGCGCAGTTTATTTTAGCATCAATTCAGGATCTTACGCCCGTAAAAGCTGCGAAAATCGCTGATAAAATTATGGATATCTCACCTCCACAGGTAAGCAGTGTTTCATCCACTATACTTTCCCAAGCAGATTCCGAATTATATAAGGAACTTAAACTTTTACGTGAAGAGTTGGCTTCCTTGCGACGTTCCAGGAGTCATTCTCGATCTCGACCTCCGTATCGGCAGAAAAGCCCCGGTTTTAAAAACTTTTGCTGGTATCACAAGAAATTCAATTCCAAAGCAAAAAAATATGTTTCACCCTGTACCTTTTTGTCGGGAAACGAGAACGGCCAGCCGTTGCGGCGACTTACGCCTTGCCTTATAACTCTCGTCGTCTGTTTGTACGCGATCGCAAGAGTAATTTAAAATTTTTAGTGGACACTGGAAGTGACTGTTCTTTAATACCAGCATCAAAATCAGATCAAATGGCTCTTCCAATATAAACATTTGTTGCTGCAAATGGCACATTAAATAATGTTTACAAGCGTAAGTTATTTTCTATAGATCTGGGTTTAAGAAAGCAATTTGTTTATCCCTTTTATGTATGTAATGTTTCCACCCCCATCATAAGTGCTGATTTTTTGCATTATTTTAACTTAAAGCCAGATCTAAGAAAGCATTCTTTATTTGATAATAATACTACTTTGAATTCACATTGTGTTGTACATACTTCTGATATATATTCTGTTAAATGTATTGTAAATGATGATATAGTTTCTAAAATTTTAAGTGCATATCCAAACATCATTAAATCTCCTTGCCCAAATCAAATAGTAAAACATTCCGTTTTGCATTATATTGATACTTTTGGTCCTCCAGTATATGCCAAACCACGCCGTCTTGCTCCTGATCGCTTAAAAATAGCTAAATGGAATTCCAGCATGTGTTGGATTTAGGACACATGCGCCCATCCAACAGCAATTATGCTTCGCCACTGCATATGGTTCCAAAGAAAAACAGCGATGACTGGCGTCCTGTTGGTGACTTCAGAGCACTAAATGCCCAAATTAAAAAAGATAAATATCCCATTCCGAGCATCGTTGATTTCACTAGTGAATTGTATGGAACCACAATATTTTCCCATATCGATTTGGTCAAAGCTTTTCATCAAATTCCGATTGCTCCCGAGGAAATTCATAAAACTGCTATCTGTACACCCTTCGGACTCTTCGAGAGCACTCGGATGCAATTTGATTTGTGCAACGCTTCGAGCACATTTCAGAGATTTATTGATGAAGTAACTCGAAATTTATCAGTGTTTACGCTTTTATTGATGACATTTTAATCGCATCAAAATCCCTAGAAGAGCACATTGAACATCTCAAGGCTCTATTTTCTAGACTTGATAATTATGGCCTTACGATTAAGCCTTCTAAATGCATATTTGGTGTCCCTACATTGGAATTTTTAGGCTTTAAAGTATCTAAAGATGGTTTTTCACCAACTTCTGATAGTGTTGAAGCCATTCAAAATTTTCCAAGACCTGCAACTCTTACCCAACTTCGTAGGTATTTAGGTATATTTAACTTTTACAGACGATTCATTCCCAAAGCTGCTGACATTTTAGCACCCCTTGTAAAATTTCTAGACGGTCATAAAAATAAAAAGAAACATCCTCGTTCCAAGGTTTCAAATGACTAATTACAATGGGACAATGAAGCAAATCTTGCATTTACGGCATCTAAAGAAGCAATTTCTCAAGCAACGCTTCTACGCCATCCTATTCCCGGTACTCAAATAAGCTTATGGGTTGATGCATCAAATGTTGCAGTTGGTGGCTCAGTTATGCAAATGTTTGACAATCAATGGGAACCTATAGCATTTTACTCAGGCAAACTAAACAAATCTAAAAAAAATTGGTCAACCTATGACCGCAAATTATATGCCATATATTCTTGTATAAGAAAAATTTGACACTTGCTTGAAGGCAAAAACTTCTTCATTTATACTGATTAATTTACGCCTTTAAACAAAATCCTGAAAAGTGCAGTCTTCGGCAACTACGCCATCTTGATTATATATCACAATTTTCCACCGATATCCGGTATAAAAAAGGTTCAGAAAATTATGTTGCTGATGCACTATCTCGCATTGAGATTAACCAAATTTCCCCGACTGTACTGGATTTTAAAGAATTTGTTTTAGCTCTCTCCACTGATGAGGAACTTCAAAAACTTTTGCAATCCAATACCACATCCTTAAAATTAGAAAAATACTATTTTCCTCTTGAGAATATTTATTTATATTGTGACATGTCTCAACAACATCCCCGCCCAATTGTTCCCCAAAGTCTGCAAAAACTAGTTTTTGATAATTTGCATTTCTTTTCACATCCTCTTTTCACATTCATGTCAGCCTCTATTAATTTAATTGCTAAAAGATTCGTATGGCCTGGCATGCATAAAGATATTAAGTCTATGGTTCGTAACTGTAATAATTGGCAAAGAGCCAAAATAAAATCTCTTATTGGTATATTTGCCCTACCTGATGCTCGTTTTGCCCACATTCATTTAGACTTCATTGGTCCTTTTCCCTCATCAGATGGTAATCAATATTGTTTGACAATCATTGATAGATTTACCAGATGGCCTGAAGTCATTCCGACATCTGATATGACTGCGGAAACTACTGCTCGAGCTCTATTACATGGTTGGACCTCCAGATTTGGATGCCCAGTCACTATCACCACAGACCAAGGTCGTAATTTTGAATCTACCTTGCTGCAAGAACTTCTGCGTATCACAGGCTGCAACCGAATTCGAACTTCTCCATATCATCCCCAGTCGAACGGAATTTCGTAACGCTATCACAGACATTTAAAAGATGCTCTTAAAGCACACAATCACACTAAATGGACTGAGATTCTTCCAATTGTTCTCCTAGGTTTACGCTCAGCTCTTAAAAATGACATAAATGCAACGCCTGCACAATTAGTATATGCTACAACTTTAAGATTACCCTCTGATCTCATAACAGATAAGAAACAAATTAACCGACCAATTGATCCCGATTATGTTTCTAACTTGGTCGAAACAATGCGGGAATTAAATCCCACTGCCACTTCCCTACATGGCAATCCCAAATTATTTGTAAATCCTTCATTGTCAACATGCACACATATATTTTTAAGATCAGATAAAATACTTCCTTCTTTAACACCGCCATATACCGGACCTCACCTTGTCATAAATAGAAATTATAAAAACCTCACTATTAACATAAATGGCAGAAAATCAACAGTTTCGATTGATCGAGTAAAGCCAGCCTATCGATTGTCAGACACTGTTGTTACTGATAATTCTGATCCTGCTCCAGAGGTATTAACTGAGCCTACACCTATTAATAAACATTCTACAACTCGTTCTGGACGTAAAGTCACCTTTCCTAAACATTTGGTGACTGAATATGTAATATAACTCATACAAATCAGCATAATTTCCCTGTCCACCGCCGATAGACGATTGCGATTATCATGCTTTCTGATTAGTTGTTAAACCGAACGCTTCTTAAGTCATTACTGGTTGAACTTGGTTTCTTATATAATATCTATTAATTTCTATATAATCTAATTAATTTATAACTGTAATATAATAAATATTATAGTAATATAATCTAATTAATTTCTATATAATCTAATCTCTATCTAATCTAATATTTCTATATAATCTAATAATATATATTAATTTCTTATATTATATCTTCTTATATCTTCATAATCCTCTAAAATACCGGAAATGACTTAAAAAGCGTTTGATTTTACAAATAATCAGAAAGCGTAAAAGTCCCAATCGTCGATCGGCGGTGGAGATGGAAATTATGCTACAAATCACTCATATCATATGTAATATAACTCAACAACTTTGTGCATAATATTTTATATAATTCTTATTATTGTATTGAATATTGATTTATGTATATCTGTTTTGAATTATTTTGTATTACATTGTCTCAAGCTTTTAAATATTTTATATGTTTGTATTTTACTTTTGTATTTTATCGTTAACTTTGTTCACTGGGGGGAACTCTATGGTGATGTATCTATCCTCCCTGCTGCATTTCAACAAATGGCGCTACAAGCGCACATACGAAACTCACTTCAACTTCCACTCCCTGTTTATGTCATGAAAAGTGTGGCGCTGCGCTGCTGTTAAGCCACTGCAACAAAGGATCGCATTCTACGTTAAGTTTTATTATATTAAATGTTTATGTTTGTTTAAATTGGAGTCTTTACTTGAATATTGAACATTATTACAACATACTAAAACGCAACCCACTTCAGAGTATCTTAAGTAGATGGAGTCAAAATTCAAATACGATCATCGGGCATCCACAAGCAAAATTAGCAAAAGATTATGAGGAATGTGATCTAAAAAACAACATGCATTCAGTGACACATTTTTGGCCACAAGAAATTGGCAGATGACATGAAGACCATAGTAGAATTAGATTCTGAAGACTCAATCTCAATGACACTTTTTGTCCACAAGAGGTTGGCAGATGACAAAGATTATGGTAGATTAAGATTCTGAAAAAAAAAAAGATAAATGGTTAAAAATTAACAGAAAAATTTTAAACGTATGTTTAGGATGAAAGATTATGAATACATGTTAAAGAATTATTTATAATGCAAAAACTAGATTTTATTTTCCACAGTCCCCCCCCCCCCCCACACCCCCAAGTCACACCCCCAAGCACAAAACATTTCTGAAGTATTTTATAATGTAAGACAAAATTATAAAATGGGTTTTGTTTTTATTTGGTAGGATTTTATTTAATATATTAAGTAATACTTATTACTACTTAATAATAAATTTATCAAGTTATAATCCTTATTAAAAATGTTTATTTGACTTGTAAGTAATGGGAAGGTGTTGGCAGCTGTGTTTGTATATTAATGCTTTAGTATAATGCAGCAACCAAAAATGCTTTACGCTTTTATAACAAAACCTCATATGAAATAAAGAATTTCGATATCATATATATTACTTTAACATGTATGCGATGAAGGAATGTTACATTTTACAGGAATAAAAGAGAAAGTTGGAAGATTGAATGTTGATTTTTAAAATAAAAAGAAAATTAATCCGCATGTATATTTCAGAAATAATTTTTTAAATGTAGAAAGTATGTTTTATTATTAAAAAAGGCATCTGAAGAACAGTAATTTATTTATCTTAAACTTTAAAATGCAATTTTAACATAAATGATAATATGAACGGCCAGACACAAAAAATCGTGAATCAAACAAAATCTGTAAATCTTATTAAACCGAGAAATTTGAAATATTTTTGAAAATACATTTTACTGTGAATGCCTTAGGAAGAAATTTAAAAGTAAATACATTCTACACTAAGGCACAAAATATTTGCGATAGAAAATACCAATTTCAATACTATGCCTATACGCATTCTAGTTCTATGGAAAAATTTAAAAAATCGTTCATTAGAATCAAGACAATCAATAAAATAATAATAATAACATAAACATTAAACTATGTATACCAATTAGGGTTACGCTTAAACAGATAAAAAAAACGTTTAAATTAAAGCTATTTCATCAAATGCATAAAGTTATATCTTCAAATGTTCAAAAAACAGTACAGATTATAAGGAAAGGGCAACTGACATCACTGTTGGTTTGGGAGAAAAACCTATTCGTACTTTACGACTCCTACAGTACACATCAAATGGAGTGATTTGATTGGTCTACGTTAAACTGGTCTGTGATATGATTGTCCTACGTCGCCATGATGATTCCTGCAATGATAGCTGCGACAAAAATGCAATGGTAGATTGGTTGATGGAACTGCTTGTTTGTAAACATGCCCTTTCCAAAGAATATACATACATTTAATTAAAATTAGAAAAACAAATTTAAAGGAAATGGTGCAAAAATGGAATGATGGGGTTAATAACAAAGGTGAAGTTATTCGTTTCAGAAATACAAAAGTGAAATATGCTTTACTTTTCATAAATCATTCTTATACATACAGGAAAAAGTATTGTTAAAATATTTGAAATGGATCTTCTAAAAATATAAACTTTGTTAAAGATTATAATTCCACTTGCCATAAAAAAGAAAGAAAAAATCGCTGTGGTGTAATTATTTTTTCAATTGAGTTGTGAATAATCAGTTACTTTAATACAACTTAAGAATGGGGGAAAAAAGCAAAATATTATTCCAATTGACACAAAAGACTAAAATTTTAATATGTTATTATATAGTATATTCACAATATCTACTAATAATCAAATGTAGATTTACAAAAGCCTTGTTTTAAAAATATATATATCATTTCCCTCATTTCGAAGAAACAATAAGCTTTCACACATTAATATTGTTTTGTGATATATATTATTGGCTGATTTTAAAAGAAAATACCTGTTTTTTTTTAGAAATATTTTAGCTATTTAAGCATTCAAATTTAAATTGTAAATATTATCTGATGTTTTGAAAGGAGTTTCTACTTAAATGAAGTAATTATCTCCGTAATTTAGAATAGCAGAATAAAAAATGACGCAAAGCAAAATGACCGAAAAAAAAATAGTTAAAACTACGGGTTGGTTTGCGCTACTCCCCTGTAAAGTTGTCTATCGCGCATTACTGTTCATTCTGCCGACTTGACTCGATGCGTTTACATTACGCTTATGGGAGTGGATTTTCTTTACGGAGTAAATATTCTTTGCCCTTTCCTCCCTATAACTAAATATTCACTAATATATATAGCCCTGTCTCCCGAAGGGTTCCAGAACTCAACATGACGGTGAAAAACGAAATACTGTAGCAAAATAAGGTTTAAAATGTATGTGACATAAAACATTACAATTATAGTGGTGTGCGAAGTTTAAAAATATTATCATATTTTCAGAGATCAATTCAATAATGTTAGCATTACAAATTAAAAATCAATATATATATTAAATTGAAGCTGTTGTATAAAAGAATATTATTTCTATTTATTAATTTTATTATTAGTCAGTCATAAGTTGTATTAATATGTCATTGCTAAATTACTTCAACTCCAGAATTTCAAACTATTGTTATTTTTTTACTATTTTTATTAAAAGATATAGAAATATAAATACATATTCATTCAACTTTTTATTTCCGGTTTCTGATGTATCTAACCTCTTCGCGACAAAAGGTCTTTAAAGAATTTTTAATATATTACCACCGGTTTTTAAAAATAGTAATTTTTATCTAATTGAATCGCAGATATGACTTGATTAAATAAAGAAAATTTTCCGATTCAAAGTTGTTGGAAGGAGTAATCAAGGATTTCGGACACTTTATACGTCGCGTATATTTGATCTCGTCGTGAAGGTTTTAAACGCTTTGAGATCCTGAATATAATTTGACAGTTTATCTACAGTTGTCTGTCAGTGTGGTAGAAAAATTTTGCGGTCGTGTAACTCGAGAACATTGTTAAGGAATTCCGTGAAATATCATATTTAGTTAGGATTTGACACAGATAGATTCGGATTAAATTGTAATGAATCTCACTCACTAGACGATACTGGTAACACCTTTTTACAATTCCAAGATATTTTTGCATCTATGAGATGGCCTTGCACAAAACGTAATATATACGTATTATGTAAAACTATGAGGATTGGAATTTCGTTCTGATAAATCAACAAAGGACGCTGTTATAATGTGTTTTTATATTTTTATCTATTTTTATTTTTTGCTTTACATTATAGCTGTTACACGTTTCTGCCCCCCCCCCCCAAAAAAAAAAAACATGCCGGTTTTATTCTTTAAATTGTCATAGACACATGAATTTTGTAGGCAAGTACATCCTGAATAGTAATCATGCTTAAATACTCCTTTATTGAAAACTTCAAGAGATGATGTCCTCCTCTGGCAGAAAAAAAAAATATATATATATATATATATATATATATATATATATATATATATATATATATATAATAATAATAATATTTTTCCCTATGTGCCTTCATAGACATTTGATATTTGAGTCATAGACATTTGAAATTTTATATGAAGGTAGATCTTTAATAGTACACATGCTATGATAATTTGAAAGCTGATAAAAAATGTGTTACTTTTTTTCAGCGAATGGGGTGGAGGGTGGAGACCTTCTTTAAATGGTATTAGTGGTGAAGATAAATTTTTTTACGGTTTTGGAAAACAGACTTCACAAGAGTTCTTCCTATCGACCTTTATTTGCAGATCATTGATTTAGAAGAACATGATCTACGAGTTGTAATTGTGTTAAAATTAATCTAGTCACATGATCTATATTGGGTTTATGTATGCTGAATGTGAGAAAAACTGTTGCTGATTAAAAATATATATTTGCTAGTTTTTATTAATTGAAATAAATATTACTCCATCATAAATGCTAATTTTAATTTCTTTCCAACCAACAAACCGTACTTCATGAGGTGAGTCGACAGTCGACTCCCCGTTCCCCAAGAGCGTCTAGCGCTCACACTTTTTCGATTTATCCCTGATACTTTGATCGTGTGGGATCAGCACTCTGCGCATACCCTTCCGCGCATGATGTAGTGAGCTTATAATGTTCTATGATACTTTTCATAAAGGGTGTGATCGCTTAGCGACATGGCGCTCGCTTCCAAATCTGACAACCACAGTTCGACTCACGGCAGGGGAAAGTTTGAAACTAAATGGAATGATTTGATTACTGCAAATTTTATTTTTCAATATTTAATCAAGCTATTAAAATAATTTGTACCAATATTAAAAACTTATTTAATATTTCCTATTTTTAGAGCCTAGACGAATTATTAGTGCATTTTTTTTTCATAAGGGTCATAAGGGTTGATTGCTGAAAATTTTATTTCTCAATATTTAATCAAGCTATAAAAATAATTTGTACCAACATTAAAAACTTATTTAATATTTCCTATTTTTAGAGCCTAGACGAATTATTAGTGCATTTTTTTCATAAGTTTAATATTATTAAATAAATAATATTTTTCATAATTTTAAATTTATTAATTTTCATATTTTTTTTCATAATTTTAAATTAATTAATTTTCCTAATTTATTAACTAATTTTTTTCATAATTTTAAATTTAATAATAATTTGTTTTCATAATGTTAATTCCAATAATAATTTTAATTTTTTCATTCTTTTAAATTAATTTTAAATTTTAATAATTAATAAATTTGACTAAAAATTAAAATGCTAAAAACTAACTAGGTGGAACCTATCAAAACTTAATGGAAAATGACTGGATGGTACCAAAAAAAATGTTCCTAACCTCTTAACAATAGTAAAAAAAAAAAAAAGCAAACTTATTCTTCAGGCTGGGGACAGGCATTGGCGCAGGTGCTATCACAGAATTTCTCTTATTCATACTCAGACATTTTAATTGTGTGAAAATACATTTGAATTTTACTATGCAGGGCCAACAGCTAGAATTGTGTCTGAGCCAAAGACTAAAAGATCTGAATTGCTAATTAACCAGTAGTTGGATTAACTGGCAAACTGTAGTTATTAATAACAATAAAATATAATAATAATTGATCCTATTTCAATTAGACACTTCAACTGATTTGTTAACTTTCTAGGAAATTTTTTAGAATTAATGATGATTCTAGAATTACTGATTAAAATTGCTTATAATTCGGTTTCTTTTGCTTAAAAAATGTTTCTTCATTTATTGTTTGTATTTTATCAAATATCATTAAAACTCTTATGCAAACAAATTTTATTTTTATGACTTTATTAGATGATTGATTTTATAGACTTTATTAGATGCAAGAATATCAGTGTATTAAGATGCAAAAATATCACTGCTAAGAGCTCCAACTTCTTAAATATAATATATATCATTAAATTAATATGAATTCATCAAGTCAGTTATAAACGTGATATGTGGCAGATGCTATTTCTATTTGTGTTCTAATCTGACAGTAAATGTTATTTATTAATGTAGAATGCTTTCATAATTAAAATAAGGTGTAGGGATATCAATCCGGCAGGCAGCCTTTTTTTTTTTTTTTTTTTTTTTTTTTTTGCAAATTCCTTTGATGTATATTTCTAATAATAATCTTGACATCCTATCAAGATGGCCTTGATTGAACCAAGGCCATCTTGATATAACAGGCCGGGACAGCGTATTCGCCGCTAGGGGAATGGAGGGAAGGTTGAACTCTATATCCACTATGCTACAATATGAAGTTTACATCTAAAATATTAACACATATATATTTTTTTCATGTACTGTCGTTGATTTCATAAATAAAAATCATTTTGCTTTTCAGTACTTAATTTTTTTTTTTTTTTTTTTTTTTTTTTTGCAATTCTTATATATATATATATATATATATAAAATTACAGATAAATATAAATTTACTTGCCTTCACCAACACATATGGCACAACAACTTGCAGAAACTAGTTCACAATAAGTAAAGGCAAATTTCAAAAAGAAATTAAGATGTTATTGTATAATTTTTTTTTTTTATCACATTAATGTTTAAAAATGAACTGAATGTATAAAAACATGGTTTATTCTAATATTTTTATCACACAACTCAAACAAAAATTTAAATCTTTATTAAAAATTCCGATTTAAATCTTTCCTTTTCAATAAATTTAAAATGAAATCTAATGATAATATTCTTTCATTTATAATTTTTTGTTATTTACAATATATATTTAATGTGCATCAAAGGGTAACATGAATAATAGGTTATGGACTTTAATCAATTACATATTTTTTTTTTCCTTGAGGTTTTGTTTGCTTGTTTGTTCTTCACACAGAATAAATAATTCATATAACGAATTTTGTTTTATTAAAATAACTTTCTAATAAGGATAAAAAGCAGCTGTATTCGTTATACGAATTATTTATTCTCTGAATATTATACAAATTGAATTAAAAAAATTCTTTATCGTATTTAAAGACTCAACCATTTTTGTTGATAAAGTTACATCAAAGATGGAACAGTTACAGAATATCAAATGAAGTATCTGGACAAACTAAATGAAAATTTACTGGATATTTTTCTCATGATAGAAAAAAATAAACTCTATTTCGGATATTGAAGAATTGAAAAGAGAAAATAATAGGATTGATACCTTACTTAAGGATAATTATGTGAAACTAATATTACCTAACTAAATATTACCTTGAATTGGTGGAGAAAATTAGAAAATATTTTAACTAGTGTTAAAAATTAAATTTTTGAATCCCATGAAAATAAAATAGATAATTATTCTAAGACTTGGAAACTGTTTTTATATGAAAATTCTAATAGTGACATTTTAGATCAACTGTGTATTACTTATATAATTCTAAATTACTTTGTTTGCCATCTTAAAAAAGCATTTAAAAAGAATATATGCAAATTTTAAAGTTTCTCCAGGTTTTGCAACAATTAGAAATAAATCATTAAAAGAAAAATGCGTTAATTTGAAACAAAATTTACAAAATAGTCAACTTTTTATAAAGTATTCTCGGGGATCTGTTTAAGAAAAAATTGGGTCCTTTAAAGGACCCTTCACAAAATTATTTTCCCTAAAACAGGACCCTTCACAAAACTATTTTTCCTAAAACAGTACCCTTCACAAAACTATTTTTCCTAAAAATATGTTTTCACAAAATTTTTCCATCTTTTAACTGAACATTTCACAAATTAATCATTTAAAAGTAAAATCTGACCTGTCACTTTTACACATATAAAGAAAATATATGTATTTTACATCCATATATCTTCTTAAAAATGTATAAACAAGAACCTGAATATAACGATCATTTCAAATTCAAAAATTATGACTAGATTTTTCCCAAATATAAAAAGCTGTTCAGAATTTCACAAAAAAAGGACCCTGGGAAAAAAGTCTGAAAATCTGGACAGACCCCTGATTCCCTACAAAGCCCACAAACTTGTGGGATTTACAAACAAATCAGAAAATTATGCGACTACTATACAGGCATTTATGTACACGTCAGTTTTATTTATTTATTTATTATTTTTTAATTAAAGAAATTACTTAATTATTTGAATATTTAAATAAAAAGATTATTATTTGTTATATACCTTAATGCGTATAAAACAAATTTTTATTAAGTAAATATTTTAAATTTTTTATTAAGTATTTTTTAATTCAATTTGTACAATATTCAGAGAATAAATAATTCGTATAATGAATACAACTGCTTTTTATCCTTATTAGTAAGCTATTTTAATAAAACAAAATTTCACATGTATTCTAAAATATCCCCTAAATGAATCAGAAGATATTGTGTATTCTAGATATATTTACTGTATAAAACTAGGGATCTGTTAAGAATTTGGTCAGTTAAAGAACACTTCACAATTTTTTTCTTCTTAAAACATGACCCTTCACAATTTTTCTGTCTTAAAAAAGGACCTTTCACAAGAGTTTTTCATACAAAAATGGGCTCTTCACAAGATTTCTTATTAAAATAAAATTCCACCTATAACAGCTGTAATCCTCGAGGACCCTATTATCTAGCTATATGTATAATGTAAATATGTTTACATGTAAATATATCAAAATTTAATGCATTTATATATTTTTTTTTCGTTAAAACAAGACCAAGTTATGATTTAATTGCCTAAACAGGAACCTAAATATAACTCTAATTTCAGATTCCCCCAAAAATTATTAAATTTTTCACAAATATGAAAAGACGCTCACAATTTTCAAAAAACAGGACCCTGTGAAAAAAGTCTGGACATACCCCTGAAAATAGCTTTAATAAAGACCTTTGCTAATATTTGCTTTGCAATAGATGAAATACAGTCTTCTTTCATAAGGAAAATAATATGAATTTAGAAACCTGTTTAATATGTATCAAAGGGTATCACAAATATATATTATGGAGTTTAATCAATAGCATAAAATTATATATCGAGTTATTTTTTCACAATACAGAGATAATAAACATTTTATATAATGAATACAATTGATTTTTATCGATTTTAATATAATAAAACAAAATTTCATATATATTTTAAAGAATCCCCGAAGTCAATGAGAAGATATTGTATATTTTAGATATATTTATTGTATAAAAGAGCTTTAAAAAAATTGTAAATCTTTGTTTTCAAATAGATGAACTACGGTATATTTTCATTTAAAGAAAAAAATATGTAAATTCACATACTTGTTTTATACGCATTAAGGAATATCATAAATAATATCTTTATTTAAATAATCTCATTATTTTAAAAATAGTAAATAAATAAAACTGATATGTACATAAATGCCTGTATAGTAGTTGCATGATTTTATGAATTGTTTGTAAATCCCACAAGTTTGTGGGCTTTATAGGAAATATTTATAAAAAGTTGACTATTTTTTAAATTTTGTTTCAAATTAATGCATTTTTCTTTTAATGAATTATTTCTAGTTGTTGTAACACCTGGAGAAATTTTTAAATTTGCAGATATTCTTTTTAAATGAAATTTTAAGATGGCAAACAAAGTAATTTAGAATTATATAAGTATAAGTAACACACAGTTGATCTAAAATGTCACTATTAGGATTTTCATATAAAAACAGTTTCTAAGTCTTAGAATAGTTATCTATTTTATTTTCATGGGATTCAAAAATCTTATAATTTTTAATACTACTTAAAATATTTTATAATTTTTCCAACAATTCAAGATAATATTAGTTAAAAATACCTCAAAATTATGAATTATTTGCTTACCTGTAAATACAGCTACTTGCAATGGGGAAATTGCACGTTTTTCAATTTAACTTGCATCTGATAGAGTGTAAAAATACGAACATTTTGATACAATTTTTACATATATTTGAAACTTGTATAATTCATTAAATTAACTTTTAAAACGCAGTTTTTGCCGTGGCGGGAAAAACCCACGTCACGTGACGAAAGCTGTTCTGACGTCACTACACATGAAAACAAACCCTCGCTTAAGGCTTCTATATATTTAGTAGCTCTACCCTCGCTGTATTTCTCCCTGTTATTTCCTATGGGGACGGCTTGCTTTACGCTGGACGATTTCTTTCTTTTCTTAAAAATGATTAGTATAACAAATTAAAAGTATTGTAAATTTCTGTAATGAATAAATAATACTGTGAATTCCAGGTGATATTTTTATTCCATCGCGTTTCTAAGAATTTTCATTTCCAGATCTCGATGTAGAAATAAAGTATCGGTACAAGTTAATACTCGTACTGCAATATTGTATTTTATAGAATAAGGTATACTTATCTCTCTCTCTCTCTCTCTCTCTATATATATATATATATATATATATATATATATATATATATATATATTGTACAATATTAAATAAACTGGTACAAATAGGATTTATTTCATTAGGGAGGGTGGAGTCAACTTATAAAAGGGGTTTTGTATTTATATTTTATACTTAAATTATGAATTTTACTTGGTTCCATTATATGTTTTATCTCTTTAATTGTTAAATAAACTGTTTTGAATCTTTGAAAAACAGCTAAAGTTATTAGAAAGAGCGAAACGCGCTAAGATAGCTTTAAGACAGGCTTACAGAATTTTTATATAAATATACACGAGAAAAGTTTAATAAGTTTTCAAAAAATGTTTCCAGGGCTATATATATATCCAGGCTTTTCTCACAGGGTTCTTTTTTTGTGAAATTGTGAAAAGTATTTTATATTTGTGAAAAAACTAATTATAATTTTGTGAATTTGAAATAACTGTTATATTCAGTTTCTTGTTTATGAATTTTTGACAAAATTCTTTATATATGTAAAAGCTAGATAAATAGATTCTTTGACGGCTTCAGTTGTTTTGTGTCAGGTCAGATTTTTCTTTTAAATAATTAAATTTGTAAAAGGTTTAGTTTGGAGATGGAAAAAAATTGTGAGAGGCCTATTTTTAAGACAAAAAAAAAATTGTGAAGGGTCTTGTTTTAAGGTGGAATGTATTGTGAAGGTTCCTGTTTTAATATGAAAAATTTTGTGAAGGATCCTTTAAAGGATTCAGTTTTTTCCTAAACAGATCTCTGGACTACACTACACACAGGCAAAACAATCAAGTAATTATTTTAAATACTGTCAGTTTTGTGAAATTTTCAGAATGTGGGATTGAAGGTTTTATGCTTTATAGAGCTTTGCAGATTAGAGATGATGTTTAGTTTTAAAATTATCTGTTTTATTTTTGTTATAAATTAAAAATATTTCTACGGAAATTAAAAAGGCCAAAAGAGAAATATTATGCAGAAATATCATAATTATAAATGTATTTGAAGCAATGTTATGTATATTTAAATTTTATTGTTGTTATTAACATTTTAAACATTAAAAGAATGGTAGTATGTTTGAATTTTCTTTCGTGATCTATAAATGTTTTCTTTATTCTTTGGTTCTATGTTAAATTTTTGTTGCTAAATTAATATATAATCCATACCTTCCAAATAATTAAAAAAATTAATCAAAATTAATGCCTTACCTGTGAATTGAATTTAAAAACCATTGTGATATTATAGCGTAATATCTCTCAACATAATGCCCTTCCCTTATGATACTGATGCATTGTTCAAACAAAGAATAAACCTTGAATGATAATATATTTTGATTTCCTTATATGTCACTATAACAAGTTTACGTGTAATGAGATGGCTGTTTTCAAAAGTGAAAAGAGTGGACTCTACTTCAACAACATATTCAAATTCTCAGCACATCTCGCTCTGTTTTAAAAAAGCTTTGTGCAGTATAATGCTTATTTTCAAAATTAAGGTACTGCTTTCTTTAACAAGATTTTCAAATGTATTCATAATTTTTATTTTTTACGAAAGTTAGAACATTGAGGAAAATAAAGATATAAAATTTTTAGAACCTGATAAATCTAAAAATAGGACATTCTGAGGAACTATATTTCAAACAATCAAAAAGTACTGCATCCATTCAAAAAATATATGTAAGGAAATAATAATAAAACGATAATTAAATTATTATTACACTTTTCTATATTAATTGAATTATGATTATACGTTTAGAAATCAATTTAGCAATCCTAAAAAGATAGTTTAAATAATGCTTTTTTTTTCTTTTCTCTTTCCATACCTTAAAACAGAAAAAAAGGCAACGATTATACATTTATTTTAATAAATTTATTAGCTCTCATTTTCTACCAAGCGTAAAAAAAAAAAAAAAAAAAAAAAAACGGTGAATTTTCCCATTAAGCTTCGGTGGCCACGCCAAATTATAGTATTATATTGGACATTTTTTGAAAAATCACGAATTACAATTATAAAAGGAGGCGTGATTATCAAAATAAAAATTGTATGCTTATATAAAAGTTGTGTATTAAAAAAATATATTTAATTTAATGCTTATTTTTAAGTGAGTACATAAAAAGAGAAAATAAAAGACAATAGTGATAAATTTACTCACGTATGTTGCAGTATTTTTTTTTCCCTGAAGTGTGAATGCACAAATATTATTGTCAGTATTTAATTAAAATTTTTATTCAATAAATCAGTACTAAATAAAGCATTTTTTTTGTTGTTGTTGTTGTTTCCTGCATTGTTGCTTAAAATTTCGTTTTCTCATAATTAAAATTTTAATTTAATTTAATTTCTTATCCGTAATATAACCTGCATAACACGAAATTATATTCATATTAAAACGAATTATTAAGCATTAAAACGAATTAAGAAAATAATGCATTTCAAGAACTATATAAATGTGATTTTACTTACGATTTCTTTTGTAATAAAAGTGTCATTCTTATTTCGTTTAAATAAATCAGAGTAAGTGAACAATATACGTGCCTTTTAGCTTTAGCTTCCTGTATTTTTACCTACATGAAATGCAGTTTTTCTGTCCTAAAAGCAACTTTGAATTAAAAAAATAAAAAACTATTTCCGAAAGAAATAATTTTGTATTTTTCGAATCCAACCAACTTCAACACTTTTCTAAATGAAAATTAATGCAAATGTATAAATTAATAGTGCATTATTTTTAGATATGATAAAATAATCTTTTGACTTTAATTTTTGTTTTTGTGTAAACGAGTCTTTAAAAGATGTTTATAGTATATAGAAAGCAATATTAAACAGCCTGCGAGCACTCGGCTCTAAGCAGAACTCCCCGTTTCATGTGTAGTGACGTCAAACCAATCCCGTCGCGTTTTCCGATCACGTGGTTTTGTTTTGCTTTTGACGGAGTTAAAAACTCCAATAACTACATAGTTTAAATTATTTTTGCGATTCCGAGTTAAGTTTTGAGGTATGTAAAGTTGTCTTCATCAATTAAACATAAAAGAATGCATAATCTAAAGTGAGTGCAACTTCCCCATTTGACATCTATTTGTACCGATTCCACAACTTTAACACATTTGTCACACATATATAAAAAAATTAATGCATTCATCGCAATAATGAATATCTAATAATTATCCTTAAGGAAGGTATCAATCCAATTATTTTTTCTTTTCAATTCTTCTTCCACTTCCGAAATAGAATTTATTTTTTTCACCACAAGAAAAACTCCAGTAAATTTCTACTAAGTTTGTCCAGTTATTTTTTTTTCTTTCAATTGTTGCATGCCTCGCGAAAACATTTTCATTTTCAGATACTTCATTTGATATTCAGAAACTGTTCCATCTTTGATGTAACTTTATCAACAAAAATTCTTGAGTCTTTACACATGATAAAGAATTGTTTTAATTCAATTTATACAAAAAATTGCATCTAACGAAAAAAACAAACGAAGCACGTGTTTACACCGTAGCAATAACACAACACAAGCCAAATTTCAACTCAGGCAAGAAATCGGAGCGGGGTGAAGAATTCAAGTCGTTCTTGCGTTCCCTCTTTTGATCACATGACTTTCCCCAGAGTGGCCAGCTGTCAAAGCCCGGTATATTGAGACAGCCCTGGTTCAATCGTAGCCTAGGATGATGCGCGGCGCTCTTCAGCCTATCATTTTGAACGATTTCTCTAAACGGAAATGGGCCAAGAAAATAGTTTACATTTCATCTGGCAGAGGGCGTCTTTCCCTGGGAAAACAAACGTCAAAATTACATTACTGGTAGTTCCTTTTAACTTTGTGTGACGCCTTATTTAGCGGAGTTTTCGTTAATTATTATGATACATTTTTAAAAACGACATATTTCCTAACTGTTGATCCCATTGAGATCACACTCTAAAACTTTCTGGATTTAAAGTTTAGAATATTACAAAAATATATTTTTTCAAAAAATTATTATTATTATTATTATTATTATTATTATTTTTTTTTTTTTTTTTTTTTTTTTTTACCAAGCATAGTCAACTTTAATATCAAATTAAACCTTATGAAATCCTATTTAAAATGAGGGATTAAACAATTCTCTACACCTGATAGAACTTCCGAAATTCAAAACTGAAAACATTTATACACGCCAAAAAATTATGATTTTTTTTTTTTAAATTAAAGAATTAATTGAATGAAACTGTACTGAGATTAAAAAACATATATATATGGAAGTATATTCTTATTTATATCATCAGAAAGAATGATGTATAATAGTAGTGTGATGTAAGAGTGTTGTATAGTATAATGAATTTTCTAGTGTAATATTGTATTGTATTATGTAGTATAGTTTTTATAGTATTGAATATTTTCACAAAGTATACGGTATCACTGTAATTGTTTTGCACAGGTTCTTATCTTGTACATTTGCAAAAATATAATCTGTAGTGTTGCAGCACAATGTTTTGTATAGTGCAATATTGTATTTTACTATGCAGGATAGTGTTTATGGTACTGAATATTTTTGAAAAAGTGTACTGCATCTCCAAAATTATATTGTATAGATTCTTATTGCAAATGTGTATTGTTGTATAGTATATTATATTTTATTATGTAGTATAGTATTTATAGTATTGATACTCACACCTCGCATATGTTTTGCTGTAGGGGAGACTGGTACACAGTGGACCACTTTTTCAGTTAATTTTTTTCTCTCTTTAACGGACAAACCGATATGCATGAAAATATTTTTGAATATTCCTTAAACCTTTATACATTCATCATGGATACAATCATCATACATATATGATGGATCTCTACTTTGTCTTTTAATAATCTGGTTTTGAATTTTAGGGTTATTAAAAGAATTATAAGCATCTGTCCAGGTTATTTTTTGACACCCTGTAAATTCAGTAATATATTTGTTCCCTTTTAATTTCTGTACTTTTGCGGCATAAATATGAGAGAAATAAACTCATTACTAACATTTTGTGAACATTATACAAAACTAATTAAATATGGTAATGATATGATGAGTGCAGAATAATTCTAAATGATTTTAACAAGTTTTTTTCTTTTTTTTTTTTTTTTTTTTTTTAAATACATTAGTATAATTTTCCCAGTGTCAGATCAAAGAGTCTCTCTGGATAAGTGCAACAGCCTTTTACATAAATTTGTTTTTAAATATTTTGTTGTAGTTTTTAAGAACAAATGCCCAAGAACCCTTTAAAAAATTCAGTTTCCAGTTAATCTGGTACTGGTAAAAAACAGAAAGTCATTAGCTTTAAATATTGCACTTAGTAGTTTTAGAGAAGTTTGCGATAAACAATATTCAATGATTTTTATTGCATTTATTACTTTTTTTAAAAATTTGTGCAACTCCTACCTTTTGTTTTATAAATTATTTTAAGCCAATGAATGCAAATCTTGTTTCATTTTTACTCTGCAAGTCAATACAATATTTATAAACAGACATTTCCGCTCCTTTCCCAAAAGCATTTTTAAATTGTTTTACATTTCATTCTAAAGTGATGTAAATGATCAAGTATTTAAATTACCCCCCACCCCCTCATAAAAAAATAATAAGGAAAAAAGGGGAAAAATCCAGTTTACAATATTTAAATACCTTATAATTTTTTTTTTTTTTTTTTTACTTGTTCTTAAAACTTTTCAGTTGTTCTATTTATCACTTTATTATAACAATATAGAAAAATGATCATCTTAATATCTTCAACTATCCAAAAAAAAATTGTGCATATATTGTTCATATGTTATTATGTGTGACTTAAAATCACTGATGCGTAAAATTCTTTCAAAGTGTGCTACAAATTAAATTTTAAGTAGGTAACAGTTTTAATAAATTTTCTGAAAAATAATTGTTCTACATAAATTTTGTAAAATATTTATAATAAATTGTTTTACATTTCATTCTAATGTGATCTAAATGATCAAGTACTTAAATTACCCGCCACCCCCCCTCTCTCTCAAAAAAAAAAAAAAAAAAAAAAAAAAAAGGTAGGGGTAAAATATCTCCAGTTGACAATGTTTAAAATCTTTATTATAACTCTTTTAAGAAAACTTTTTCTCTCATTTTGCCTGCTGCCCTATTTATTACTTTATTATAAAAGGATGAAAAAAGAATCATCTTAAAAGCCTCAACTGTCCAAAAATTTTGTGCACCTTTTCTTCATATGTAATAATGTGTGACTTATAATCACTGATTCATAAAATTCTTTCAAAGTGTGCTACAAATTTTAAGAAGGTAATAACTTTATTAAGTTTTGTGAAAAATCCTTGTTATACATAAATTTTGTAAATTATTTATAATAAATTGATTTACATTTCATTCTAATGCAAAACAAATTAATAAATTATTAAGCACTTACCTCCCCCCCCCCGAAAAAAAAAGTCTTTTTTCTTAAAAGTTTTCTGCTGCTATTTATTATTTTATTTAACAATAATAAATCATCTTAATTATCCAAACATTTTGTGACCCGCCCCCCCTTTTCCCTTTCACAGAGAAAAAAATTCTGTATAACTATGTAGCATCAATAAAAAGATAAACAATAATCTAAATTCCTGTCACCCCCTTAGAAAAGATTGGGGGAATTTCTATAACCATGGAAGGGGCAAAGCAAAAATCGTTCCTCTCCTTTTCAACGTTATATTACACATCATATATGTTTAAAAAAAAAAAAATGTATGTAACGTAACTAAATCGTTCAGTAGAAATGATTCAAAACTACTCAAGACGAAAATTTTATCTCCGGCACGGCATTTTGTATTCGTTTTTTTTTTTTTTTAATCTAGTATTTAAGAATCCAAAAGGTGTTTTGTAATACGATTATCAAAAAATATTAGATAGAAAATGTTTTCGATATACGGGGATGAGCAATCAGCTGTTCAATGGTTTGCCAGTAGATGGCGCTCGTCCCAGGAAAAATTCCCACTCCCTGTTCCCTACTTTTGAGTCGAAAATGATAGGCTCTACAGCGACGTGCATCATCGTAGGCTACAGGTTCAATCGTAGCCTACGATCATGAACCTAGATACCTGGACCGGAATCCATAATGGGGATTTAGCTTGAAAAATAGTCCTTGAAATTTAGTTGATCTATAAGCCATCAGAGGGCGCAACGATTCGCAGCGATAGCAGATTTACATGCAAAGAATAGGAGAAGTTACAAATTTTTCTAATTTTAATTAATTTAAAGAGCTCTTAAACACATTATGGCCAGAAATTGTTTTGCTCCGGGTTGTGATACTGGATATCCCAGCTCTTTAAAGAGAAATAAAGCCTTAGGAAAAAAGAATCCGAGTTTATTTTCTGCACCTAAGGAAGTTATGGCTATTTTATTTTGGGCTAAAATATCTGTTATCTAACAAAATAATTACTGTTTTAAGATATATAAATGTTAATATATGTGTTAATTAACACTCATCCATCTCTATTGTCAAATATGTTACTTAATTATTTGTTATAGTGCGATTAAAAATTAGGTCTATTGCTACAATTTTGACATGTTATCACTACTAAATATATTTGTATTAATATCGATCACATTTTTAATTCGTGAATATATAAACAACGATTTTTATTTTATTTTTAAAATAGAGCCAGTTGTAACTGTCTAAAAGTATATTGTTTTATCCATAAAAAAAATGCCGCCAATATTTGTTGAAAATCTGTCAAAATCGAAAACAAAACTGTCGTGTGCATTCTATAACTACTTTCTTGATTGGTAGAATGTGATAAGGTAAATTTATTTTATGTTTTGGAGAGAAAATCTTAACTTACTTTCCACCATTTTGAAAAAATATCATAAAAAACGTTTAAAATTAAAATATAAAAATGAGACTGTTAAAAAAAAAAAAAAAAAGCTAGTTGTGGGCACATCTACAAATGAACAGCTTTTATTTAAAAAAAAAATTAAAATTGGTTCAGTAGAAAGTTCAAGGCAGATGACTAAAACAACAGCCCTGTGTTTTAAATATATACATATATATTAATCTTTTGTGTAGCAAAAGAGAGGCAGGGAAAATTTTCACTTCATAATGATATCTGTCAAGTGAACAAAAATTTTATGATGTACACTATAATGCAACAGTAACTCTTAATATTAGTTATAAAAAGCTGCAAGTTAATATTATGTAATTAAAATATTGGAATTATTATATCTATTTTTTAAGATTGCGAGGGGGGAAAAAACCCAGAAAAGTATGGAAAATCCAAGTTTGTTTTATACAGGTATTTTAGGAAATATTTTGAGTAGAAAGTATAACTTTCATCATCTAAAAAAATCATTCAAATAAATCTTATGTTGCATGAGAAACTATAATTGATAAAGATAGTAAATATATTTTATATTATCTTTTAGAAATAAATTAATGTTAGATGATAATTCACATTTAAAACTTACAAAACAGACTTCATGCTAAAAAGTTTGTGTTGAATGTAACCTACTTACTTTACTTATTTTAAATTATTTAGGTTTTTGTGTTTAAAATTCTTACATTTTTAATACAATTTAATTGTTTACTCAATAAAAATGTTGAAGTAAACAATCTGACTTTATCTAAAAATTTTCTTGCAAAAAAAAAAAATAAATAAATAAATAAATAAATAAATAAAATAAAATAAAATAATGATAATAATAAAAGTCATAATTCATTGTTCTGGAAGTAAAGGGAAGCATAAGCTAAATAGTTTCTTCGAATATAAATTTCACGAAAGTCTAAAATATGTTTTTCTTCTCAAATTCATGCATTTATTTTACTTTTAAAATGATTAATTTGATAATGTTAATTTTATAAGAAAAAACTCAGTAGATGGCGCTGCGCCCCGCAGCGATAGTTTTCGACGTTTGTCCATGTTGAAAGAGGACCATATCTGTAACGTTGGAGTCCGGTCCATCTCTTCTAGGTTCATGCCTACGATGATGCGCGGCGCTTTAAAGCCTATCATCATGGAGATAGAAATAAGAAGGAGAACAGTGAAGATAGGCTTTCAAGATCACAACATGGACCGGGAATTAGTACCCAGTTTGTGGCGCTGGTGCTCCCAAAGGCCGGTCATGTGACCTGTCAAACATGACAAATTGTCGTCTGCTCTTCCTGCATTTTGGTTTCGAGCATGGTAAAGAGATAGAGGGCGCTACACTTCCTAAAGGCCCAAAAGACCAGAAACACCGCCATACTAGGTACCGCTTTTAGTTCCATAAGTAGAAACATTATCTTTGTTCTCCTTCTCTCTATCTCCCTGCCTATCATTTTGAACGATTTCTCTAAACGAAAATAGGCCAAGAAAATAGTTTACATTTCATCTGGCAGAGGGGGATTTCCCTGGGAAAACAAACGTCAAACTTACATTACTTGGAGTTCGTTTTAACTTTGTGTGACGCCTTATTTAGCTGTGTTTTCGTTAATTATTATGATATATTTTTAAAAACGACATATTTCCTAACTGTTGATCCCATTGAGATCACACTCTAAAACTTTCTGGATATAAAGTTTAGAATATTACAAAAACATATTTTATTATTATTATTATTATTATTATTATTATTATTATTATTTATTTATTTTTTTTCACCAAGCATAATCAACTTTAATATCAAATTAAACCTTATGAAATCCTATTTAAAATGAGGGATTAAACAATTCTCTACACCTGATAGAACTTGCGAAATTCAAAATTTAAAACATTTATACACGCCAAAAAATTATGATTTTTTTTTTAAATTAAAGAATTAATTGAATGAAACTGTACTGAGATTTAAAAAAAATATATATGAAAGTATATTCTCATTTATATCATCAGGAAGAATGATGTATAGTAGTGTGATGTAAGAGTGTTGTATAGTATAATGTATTTTCTAGTGTAATATTGTATTGTATTATGTAGTATAGTTTTTATAGTATTGAATATTTTCACAAAGTATACGGTATCACTGTAATTGTTTTGCACAGGTTCTTATCTTGTACATTTGCAAAAATATAATCTGTAGTGTTGTATAGCAGCACAATGTTTTGTATAGTGCAATATTGTATTTTACTCTGCAGTATAGTGTTTATCGTACTGAATATTTTTGCAAAAGTGTACTGCATCTCCAAAATTATATTGTATAGATTCTTATTGCAAATGTGTATTGTTGTATAGTATTTATAGTATTGATACTCACACCTCGCATATATTTTGCTGTAGGGGAGACTGGTACACAGTGGGCCACTTTTTCAGCTATTTTTTTTTTCTCTTTAACGGACAAACCGATCTGCATGAAAATATTTTTGAATATTCCTAAAACCTTTATACATTCATCATGGATACATTCATCATACATATATCATGGATCTATACTTTGTCTTTTAATAATCTGGTTTTGAATTTTAGGGTTATTAAAAGAATTATAAGCATCTGTCCAGGTTATTTTTTGACACCCTGTAAATTCAGTAATATATTTGTTCCCTTTTAATTTCTGTAGTTTTGTGGCATAAATATGAAAGAAATAAACTCATTTTAAAGTTTTCTTTGTCATTTTTGTCTTTTCACGTAATATTATTGTATTTGTTTTAAGCAAATACTGTAAATTTTTAAAAATATATTTATTAAAACAAAAAGCATTGTTGATAGTTTAACATGGCTTAGTTTCTTATGAACTACCATTTTGTGAACATTATACAAAACTAGTTAAATATGGTAAAGAGATGATGAGCGCAGAATAATTCTAATTGATTTTACCAAGTTTTTTTTTTTTTTTTTTTTTTTTTTTTTTAATACATTAGTTTAATTTTTCCAGTGTCAGATCAAAGAGTCTCTCTGGATAAGTGCAACAGCCTTTTACATAAATTTGTTTTTAAATATTTTGTTGTAGTTTTTAAGTACAAATGCCCAAGAACCCTTTAAAAAATTCAGTTTCCAGTTAATCTGGTACTGGTAAAAAACAGAAAATCATTAGCTTTAAATATTGCACTTAGTAGTTTTAGAGAAGATTGCGATAAACAATATTCAATGATTTTTATTGCATTTATTACTTTTTTTAAAAATCTGTGCATCTCCTACCTTTTGTTTTATAAATTAATGAATGCAATGCTTGTTTCATTTTTACTCTGCAAGTCAATACAATATTTATAAACAGACATTTCTGCTCCTTTCCCAAAAGCATTTTTAAATTGTTTTACATTTCATTCTAAAGTGATGTAAATGATCAAGTATTTAAATTACCCCCCACCCCCTCATAAAAAAATAATAAGGAAAAAAGGGGAAAAATCCAGTTTACAATATTTAAATACCTTATAATTTTTTTTTTTTTTTTTTTTACTTGTTCTTAAAACTTTTCAGTTGTTCTATTTATCACTTTATTATAACAATATAGAAAAACGATCATCTTAATATCTTCAACTATCCAAAAAAAATTGTGCATATATTGTTCATATGTTATTATGTGTGACTTATAATCACTGATGCGTAAAATTCTTTCAAAGTGTGCTACAAATTAAATTTTAAGTAGGTAACAGTTTTAATAAATTTTCTGAAAAATAATTGTTCTACATAAATTTTGTAAAATATTTATAATAAATTGTTTTACATTTCATTCTAATGTGATCTAAATGATCAAGTACTTAAATTACCCCCCACCCCTCCTCTCTCTCAAAAAAAAAAAAAAAAAAAAAAAAAAAAAAAAAAAGGTAGGGGTAAAATATCTCCAGTTGACAATGTTTAAAATGTCCAAAAATTTTGTGCACCTTTTCTTCATATGTAATAATGTGTGACTTATAATCACTGATTCATAAAATTCTTTCAAAGTGTGCTACAAATTTTAAGAAGGTAATAACTTTATTAAGTTTTGTGAAAAATCCTTGTTATACATAAATTTTGTAAATTATTTATAATAAATTGATTTACATTTCATTCTAATGCAAAACAAATTAATAAATTATTAAGCACTTACCTCCCCCCCCCCCCCGAAAAAAAAGTCTTTTTTCTTAAAAGTTTTCTGCTGCTATTTATTATTTTATTAAACAATAATAAAGCATCTTAATTATCCAAACATTTTGTGACCCCCCCCCCCCTTTTCCCTTTCACAGAGAAAAAAATTCTGTATAACTATGTAGCATCAATAAAAAGATAAACAATAATCTAAATTCCTGTCACCCCCTTAGAAAAGATTGGGGGAATTTCTATAACCATGGAAGGGGCAAAGCAAAAATCGTTCCTCTCCTTTTCAACGTTATATTATACATCATATATGTTAAGGCTGATCGTCACTCATTTTTAAAATCCTGTTTCGCTCAGATAGCAGATCAGTGCTTACCCCCCCGTGCTGTCAAAGAGCCGTTACCGTTAAATGCCCTGAAGTACAACAACCTGTATCGGCAGTCTGTTGACAGAATTTTTGACTCTGTGGTCAGGGGAAAGTGACCCCAGCTATCTCCCCCTTTAGAGGAAGGTGATCTATTTTCGTTATTAGGGTGAGAAGGATTTTGCAGAGAATTTTGAACTCTGAGTATTGTTATGTGTGCAACTTGGACTTTCAACAGGCAGTTTGAAACATTCAGAATAATTTCGACTTTTATACCGGCATAAATTTATTAAATACCAGCTCTTTAGCAAATACTTGATGAAATAAAATTCGGCAATAAAAAATGATTCAATGGAGTTTTTCTGGCTAAAATTATTTAGATGTACCTCTTGCTAAAAGGCGTTATTATAAACAGTAAAATAAGTTTTATTAGACTGTTGACATGTTTCATGATTTATTTTTTTTAGCTTACTTTATATTATCTTTATTGTATCTTCAAATTTTAAAATACATATACATTAAACAAAATTGTTTCTGAAAATTTTCCAAATTTAATTAGATAATGTGCAATATTTTTTTAATTTTTATTTAGATTGCGTAAAGCAACATTAATTTACTACTGAAGAACCAATACACACTTGATTGTATAATTACTGCATTGTGTATTTTAAACAAACAAACACAAAGTATTGTTATAGATAAAAATAATTAAACATCATCATGTAATTGAAATGGAGGGAGAGTGAAGATTTTAGTAAGTCTGTAAGTTGCATATTCTTTTTTTCAATATAAGATATCTAAAAATGTTCCATAAATTTATTAAATACGTTAAAATTCGATATTTTCTTGGGATTTTGTGCCTATTTTATAAACGATAATATATAGCCATCAGTATTTCGCATTGGATAAAACAATGAAATTCTTTTGTGAAATTGTGAATGTAGTAACTTCCGCTCTTAAAAAAAGGACAAAAAGGGGGGGGGGGGAAGACGTCAAAGAATTTTAACAAAATATTTTTGATTATTGAAATTATTTCATGCATTGGCATTTATTTTAGCATTTTCATAATGAAATTAAACTAGAGTGCAAAATGAATATAAATTATACCAAAAATACTCCAAGTGGTGTTTTCTAATAGAGCTTTATTTAGCAAAAACATAGTATGAGATTTACAATAATGCAATAATGCGGCCATTACTACAATATTTAAAATTTATTATTATCCTTTTTTAGTTTTGATCATCTGTCAATAAAATTAACACTAATAAAAAATATTAAAATTTCCGAAGCGCAATACATAATACTAATTTTTAGTTATTTCTGCCATTGTCATCTATACAATTAAAGGATACAATATTCAATATAAATACATTATATATGCAGCAATATATATGTATGATTCACCAAAAAAAAATACGATAGTATAATACTATTAATGTTAAATTACTATTAAATTAAATGTTTGGCGCTGTATATTTCAATCTGCACTTATATTAATTTATAAAATCATTTTAAATTTTAATAAAGAAAATATGAACTGCTTTCTCTAAAAAAAAAAAAAATTTTTTTCGAAGTTTTGTTACTTTTCATTTGAGTTTATGAAAACTTCGTTATATTAAACAAACTACTACAATTTCTGTAGCTACATCGAGTGTATATATTATCTGATTTTATTATTATTATTATTATTATTATTACAGGGCATTAAAAAAAAGTGACATATTTGTGTAGACTGAAACTCAGCACTAAAAATTATTTTAAATTCATTGATAATTCAAAATGTACCATAGTAGAGTTTCTCATTTATTAGAATTCCACATATTTCAGTAAACTATCAGCCAAAATTCACGGGTAATTAAAGTAGATACTCTCAATATGGTACGACTAGTTCAAAATACCAGTTCATTAATCCTATATTTCTGATGTCAATATCAGCATTCTTTTTTCTATGCACATATACAAAACGCACAACGATGAATGAAGTATCATACGAAATGTTTTTGAAAAGGCGGCTTTTTATATCACTCACATTTCGTTAATAAACATGTTGTTTTATTAATAATTGCGATTACATAAAAATTAGTGAAAAACACAATTAATCTCGAAGATTGCGTACGAAAGCTTCGTACAAGTGCACTGGTATTATAATAATAAAATAGAACAAAAATCATAATGAAACAGTTTCGTAAATAATTCAGTAATCAGCTTGAATTTGCTATACTCAAACAGTAAGAAAAACGAAAATATTCAGATTAAACGCAAGCGTAAATGTATAGTTAATTTATTGTTGTGGGTAAAAGCCATGGCATACCTTACAAGGGGAAAAAATGTTAAATTTTGAATATCTTAATTAAAACAGTTTATATTATAATAACTTTGCAATTTTAAGTTGACGTTTTATCGGTGCGCTTTCTTCAAGGTGCGCTTTTTTCCGAGTGCGCTTTTCTCTGGGTGTGTTTTTCTCCGGTGCGCTTTTTTCCGCCTATCGTTGTATTCATGCTATGTCAAGTACTATAGTAAAAATTTCAATCTCCCACATGCAAAATTAACTGAGTTTTGATGCTATGAATTTTGTGACATTTCGAAGCTTTTCATCAATAAAAACACCAATAAGTGTTTCCGCTAATAATACTTTTCATTTCTATTGTCAGAAAGCTCCAAAATTTCATTTTAAAAAAAAGGTTCTAATTTACGAGTTTCGAAGAGGTATTTTCAATGGATATAAAAATAAGCATACCATAAGACAAAACGACAGACCTTGGATAAATCATAAGGGAGCGCAAACACGAAAGGGCAGAACCAAATGTCCTTGAAAGAATACGTGATTTTGACCCAATTGTATTCTTTTTTTTTTTTTTTTTTTTTCAAATTTGTGAATGAAGAGTACGTTTATGATGTAATGTTTTATTGATGGAGGCATTTCGATATTTTGTGTTTTAGGGTTCAAGAACAAGCAAAAACGTCTATATGAAAAATTGTAGATGCGTAAATATTTATTTAACTAAATTTTCTGAAACTGTCAAGCCATGCAGTTCCTAGTTGCTGTGGCGGAGGATTTTGCCCCTAAATCAAAGTTCGTTTCGATAGATTTTCATTTAAAAATATATAAAATCCTACAAATTCGAGCGTGTACGCTGTCGAAGGTAGCAGTACCCCCCAGCATTAGGTTCGTTTAGAAAGTTTTTTTTTTTTTTTTTTTTTTTTTTTAAATATAAAATGAAAACAGATCGGAGCGTACATAGCACCGGAGTACGCTGCCGAAGGCAGTGGGGCCCTCGACTCTAGGGTCGTTTGGATATATTTTCGTTAAAAAATATAAATTCATATCAATCCGAGGATGTCGAAGGCAGTCGTGTCCACTGTCAAAGTGTGAATCCACTGTCGTGTGTGAATCCACTGTTGAAGGCAGTGTGGCCCAACATTAGGTTCGTTTGGAAAGATTTTCATTTAAAAATATAAATAACTGAACACTAATTTTATATATATTTGAGGTTATTATCGCGAGCCTAGGCAACAGCGGGCCTATATATATATATATATATATATATATATATATATATATATATATATATGTATATATATATATATATATATATATATATATATTCAATAAAAAATAAATAAATATCAGAGAATAATTTTAATATATATGCAAATTAAAAAGATGAAATCATCCTATAAAAATGAAAGCAATATTGCTGATCTCAGAGTAGTAGCCTCATCTAACAAGATTTCAACACCTAACAAGGAAAAAAAACTTGTGGAGAGAGAAAAATAGGTTGTTCTAGACATATTACGCGGTATAGTGAAGTGACATTTTCTGAGTTTGTCGTGCTATTTTCTAAATGCACCTAATTGTTTCAAATGTATGCTCACACTATGCGAATACTACCGGTCTGCGGCCGAAATTTCCAGGCCCGACCCGATCTGCAGAAAAAAAATTTCCCCGACACGGCTCGTTATAAAAGTTAAAAGTTCGGCCCGATCCTGGCCCGGTATAATGACTAAAAGTCAAATACAGTCACATCAATTAAAAAATGCTACACCTCCCAAATTTATTTCTGCCTATGCCCAGTTAAAGTACCATATTGATTTATTTTAATGAATCTCTACTTGTTTGTAAATGTCTGAGTTATCATTAAAATCTTTAGTCCATGTTCCATGGCTTGAAGACTTAAAAATCTGAAAAATGCTATACAGCAAAATCATCTCAACACGAAATCGCATAGGAGAAAAGGAAAATCCGTCATAGACAGGTACTCTGTTTATCATGTACATCGTCTACTATAAATGTATTATACTCTTTTTTTCACGAATTATTATATATTTTCTATCTTGCATGGATCAACACATTTTTTCCGTAGATAGGATTCCGTCATAGACAGGTTCCTTTTCATAAGTTTTACTACACTATAATTTTTTGCCTACATATGACATATTCTTAAAAAATTTCAATTGTAGAATAATGTCGATATAAAAATATCTATTTTTTACAAAAAATATTGGAGCAGGCCAAATTTTATTGATTTTTACACAGGGCAGGCCGGGCCAATTGATATTCATATGGTTTCGCGGTTTGGGTCGGGACCAGGCATGAAATTTCGTCTTATACAGACCTCTAGTAAGCCCTGAAAAAAGAAGTCTGATCCGGCCCGGACGTAAAAAGAAACGCTTCGTTAAAAAGTAAGGCCCGAGAAACCCTTCCCCGAAAAGAGCAAAGACTAGGCCCGGCCATCCCGAGTCTCGCGAATAAAAATAGACCTGAACCCGACTCGCGCACTGGGCCGGGCCGGGTTCCGGCTTCACACCCATGCAGATCTCTAGCGGATACACTGTGCTATTCCCATACATGCTATGCCGTTTTCTGATTGTCCTGTGCTGTTATTAGTGTCTAGAATAAGTAATATACAAAAATAAATGCAGCTTATTTGAAAATTAATCTAAATATAATAACCAACGATACCATTTAAAATTATATTTCGCATTATGCTCAAGTAATATTCATTTGCCAAATACAAATATGCAATTTCCAAATAGTATATAGCATAGTAATAACGCTTGACGGCAGTGTTTTAAAAAACTGTAAAATGAATTTGTTTCGTGATTGCATTATTAGTAACGAAGAAACTACATATAATTACTTTGACACGGGTGAAAATTTTTAATTCATCTTTTAATAAAAAAAAAATGTGAAAAACATACAGAGGCTAAAATTAAAATTTGTGCTTAAAAAAATGTAATAAGAATTAACGTAATAATAAAAATAATTAATTTTTATGTTGATGTTAAATACCATTTGATGTATTATTTCGAGTATAATAACTCGCCTACCTTATATAAATTCTAAAAGTGAATGTAATTACGTAAAACAGTTACAAATTATGTTACAAAAGTTACAAATTATGTAAAATTAACTATAATGCAAACAATAAAACAAAGTGTGAAAAATATATTTGAAAATTATTAAAATAAACTACATAAAGATTTAAAATAATCAAATTAAAAACATGGAAATAAACTGTGCTTATGAAAAACAGAATTCTGGATAAGAAATACACTATACTAGCTTGAACAGTTCTCTCCTTTACCCCTAACTAACCCCTAAAACATCTCCCCCTACCTAACTCATCACTCAAATCGAACAAAGAGATCGGGGAATCCTTTCATATCAGGTGATAAATTGCCTGGCGGGGGGAAGGAACAGAACTGATCAAAATAGAAATATGTGTTTTATATTAATTATAGCTTCTTCTAGAATAAATTAAAATAAAAAAAAATTATATCAATGTATAGATCAGAAACACTAGTTTTTTCCGCGTTTTTTAAAATTTCCAAACAACCTATTAAAACTGCCAGAAATTCCAATTTACTGAGGCATAGTAATTATTTTCATCATACTCCGATTATTCCACATGAAATCAAGTATTTAAAATTATTTTAAAAAAAAATTGAAAACTGGGGTAAAGAGAGACAAGTTTTAAGAACTGCATGCAAAAAACAAAATTTTAAAAACTCAATTTGTTCATGAGAAATCCTTAGAAAAGTGAGGAAAATTATCCCCATTGGATTAACATGGAGAACGGAAAAAGAAAATTTAACTGATGAGCAGCCTTAAAAAAAAAAAAAAAAATGTATGTAAGTAACTAAATCGTTCAGTAGAAATGATTCAAAACTACTCAAGACGAAAATTTTATCTCCGGCACGGCATTTTGTATTCGTTTTTTTTTTTTTAAATCTAGTATTTAAGAATCCAAAAGGTGTTTTGTAATACGATTATCAAAAAATATTAGATAGAAAATGTTTTCGATATACGGGATGAGCAATCAGCTGTTCAATGGTTTTCCAGTAGATGGCGCTCGTCCCGGGAAAAATTCCCACTCCCTGTTCCCTACTTTTGAGTCGAAAATGATAGGCTCTACAGCGACGTGCATCATCGTAGGCTACAGGTTCAATCGTAGCCTACGATGATGCGCGGCGCTTTAAAGCCTATCATTTTGAACGATTTCTCTAAACGAAAATAGGCCAAGAAAATAGTTTACATTTCATCTGGCAGAGGGGGATTTCCCTGGGAAAACAAACGTCAAACTTACATTACTTGGAGTTCGTTTTAACTTTGTGTGACGCCTTATTTAGCTGTGTTTTCGTTAATTATTATGATATATTTTTAAAAACGACATATTTCCTAACTGTTGATCCCATTGAGATCACACTCTAAAACTTTCTGGATTTAAAGTTTAGAATATTACAAAAACTTATTTTTTCAAAAATTTATTTTTATTATTATTATTATTTTTATTTTTATCAAGCATAGTCAACTTTAATATCAAATTAAACCTTATGAAATCCTATTTAAAATGAGGGATTAAACAATTCTCTACACCTGATAGAACTTGCGAAATTCAAAATTTATAACATTTATACACGCCAAAAAATTATGATTTTTTTAAAAATAAAGAATTAATTGAATGAAACTGTACTGAGATTAAAAAAAATATATATGAAAGTATATTCTCATTTATATCATCAGGAAGAATGATGTATAGTAGAGTGATGTAAGAGTGTTGTATAGTATAATGTATTTTCTAGTGTAATATTGTATTGTATTATGTAGTATAGTTTTTATAGTATTGAATATTTTCACAAAGTATACGGTATCACTGTAATTGTTTTGCACAGGTTCTTATCTTGTACATTTGCAAAAATATAATCTGTAGTGTTGTATAGCAGCACAATGTTTTGTATAGTGCAATATTCCCAGATAACACAGATTCGTCCAATTTTGGTTTAAAGTACGTAATTTGGACATATGGACGTGTCCAATTTTCGTCCAAAAGTATTCTGTACTTCATCTAAATCTCATCGATTTACGTTCAAATGTCACCACCTTTTACGTAATAAGTACATCTTTTAGACGAGAAAATGAACATAAAATGGACATAATACGGACGTCCAAAATTTGTCCATATTACGTCCATTTTATGTTCATTTTCTCGTCTAAAAGACGTACTTATTACGTAAAAGGTGGTGACATTTGAACGTAAATCGATGAGATTTAGATGAAGTACAGACTACTTTTGGACGAAAATTGGACACGTCCATATGTCCAAATTACGTACTTTAAACCAAAATTGGACGAATCTGTGTTATGTGGGTCTGTTATCTTCCTATAGGGAAGGATAAAAATTAACAAAAAATAAAAACTTTTTCAGTCAAATTTATTGTTTTTTTTAATATTTAAAAGTATATATATATATTCAAAATATTAAAAGCATATAAATATTTTAAAATATTATTGCTAATAAAACTTATTTAACTTTACTTTTAATTCTGTAAGACCTTTAAAGAAACTATTTTAGTTAGTGTCCTTCACCTGAACACAATTATTTTTTTTAATTAATTTTATTTATTGTTATAAAAGAAAATGACATAAGCTTTAATATATAAAATTTAGACTTTAAAAAATGTATCAAAATTTGTGTGACTTTAAAAGGTTCGTTTAAGTGTATTTACACATTCAAACAATATTTTTAATTTTTCAATACACATTTAAATATATCATGCCTTCACTGATTTTATATTATGCATCGAAATATATTTATTTCAATAAATTAATTTTTTCCATCAAAATGATTTATCTTTTTCTATTCACAATCGTAGGATTTATGTATATGTTTACTTTGTGTCATTTTATTAAAACTAAGTGAATGTATTCAAATTGACAGTATGATTTCATATTGGGTAACAATAACTTTTAATGATAAATATAAGAAATGGAAATTCTAAGATACCTTCTGGCTTTTATCCATTCTCGATTACAACAAATCTATGTACTTCAGCTGTTCACATTTTTATTTTACTATCTACTAGAAAAAAAAAATTGTTTTTGGTTTTGTTCTCATATCATTTTAGTCTCTCATCATTGTCATAATATTCTCATTATAGTCCAGTGGAAATGTACCAAAAAAAGGCGTTACCTTACAAAAGGTCGGGTAGAATATTTTATTTTTTTGACTTGTATATAATAAGGCCAGCATGGAAAAACCGAATTATCCAACAAAATTTCTTAAGGGAGAACTTTCTGTGGCCAAAAAACACCAAAAATTTGGGACTTTTATTGTTGTTTTTTAAATATCTAGAGACCCGTTGTCGTAGCGTATTATTTGTTAGTTACAATGTTAAAGAGGACAAAATTCTCTACAACTTTCATATTTACAACTTTTTTATACGCTCAATAGCAAGCGGAGTACGACATTTCAAAAATAAGACAATTTTTTCAATGTCCTTAAAAACTGTGGAAAACATAGTTTTGTCCCGATGCGCGACGATTCAAATGTTCCCCACAGATGTAATGATGTATGTCAACTTCTACAGATTGACAGCAGAAAATTATCTATTATTTGCACACCCTCTTCTTCATTTTTATCACAACAGACATATTTTAAATTCAATAAATCTATATAATTTAGTAAGTAGGGGAGAGTGTAGATGACCAAGACAATTTTCATATTTAGACAATCACTTTAAGCATATACAATTGTTAATTTTAAAGTATTGTTTAAAATAATATTTCAGTATTTAGTAACTTATTGGCACGACAGTTTCAATAAAAAAAAATCTTGTTTAATTTTAATAATTATTTTTATAATGCATGCATATGTTCATTTTACTCCATAAACATTTTATTCTATAGTACAATGGTATATTTTATTTACCGATTATTGATGACATATGTTTTAATGTTTTACTGTTTTAAGTATATCAAACATTGGATTGTAGTTCTATATAAAAGGAAAACGTAGTTTTGTCCCGATGATTCAAATTTTCTCCAAGAATTTAATCATGGATGTCATCTTCTACATATTGATAGCAGTAAATTATCTGTTATTTGCACCCCCCCCCCTATTCTTAAGTGCAGTACAGCTTTTTAAAAATGAGGCTATTTTTCGAACTTACATACCCGCTCTGTTATACAGAGTGGGTATGAGGAAAAGGGGACGGGGACAAATAACTGCCAGGAAAAAAAGAAAAGATACATCTAGAGCAGGAATTGGTAAAAACTATGGTACGCGTACCAGTACTGGTACAGGAAGCTCTGGCTACTGGTACGCAGAAATCCGATACTGGTACGTGGAATAAAATACAGAAATCAGCATATCATATGATACACCCTGGCACTGTATCTCACGATAGAGGAAATAAGTGAACTCTCCTGTGATGGATTACTGGAGTCCACATTCAAAAGTATGAACGTCACAGATTTTTTATTGGCGAGAATATGAGAGTACCGTTTGTGTGTGATATCGTCAAAGTCTGCTTGTGTTTAGCACAACATATATCTGTGAATGTGCTCCCCCCCCCCCTTCGTTACATCAAAAACAAACACACGAATAAAGTAAACTTCGAATGTGACTTATGCCTAAAACTACCTAATATTGAGCCAGACATGAGGAAGCTGTGCTTGATGAAACAAGTCCACCCTTTTCATTAGCGATAGAAGCAAATTAGCCTACTGTAACAGTACATGAATCAGTGTACGCCAATATCTCATTAAGTATTGTGCCTTTTTTCCTATACCAAAACTTTTTTTTTTTTTTGTATGCATTGTTAAAATTTAATGGTGATACTACTTTTTACTTGAATGTTATTACAAAGCAGCCAATCTTAGTACCAATTTAGTTATGTAATTATTCATTTTTAAATACAATAAAACCTGCTATGACGGAAACAGGAAAGACCGAAGATATATTTCGTTTTAGGCAGGTTCCTTTTTATAGGTTTTTCTATATTAGCTTTACGTTTTTTATCTGGTGGTACGCGGAAGTATGAACTTCGATTTAGTGGTACATCGGTCTTAAAGTTTGGGAACCCCTGCTCTAGAAGAACCATGATCCTTGATATATCTTCTATCCAGGAAACTGAACGCTAATAATCCTACAACAGTCCCATCAAAGAGACAAAAATATTGTTAAATATCCCGTAGAAATTATCATTATTAAAATACATTTTTTCATTTAGCTTATGCAGTCATATTGCGTACCTTACTTTATTGTGTAGGGAAAGTGGACTTGAATGAGATAGGGGATGAATGTATAACAACAAAAATATTTATATGGTCTACAATCATAAATAACTCGGTATTTCATTTGATAGATGGTAGCACTGAGATAATTCAACAAATATAGTTTCAAAACAGTACATATTACAGAAGATTAGAATATTCCACAAAGTGTATTTTTCAACAAGTTCTTCTGTTTGAGCTTTAAAGCATTTAATAGATAAAATCTTAAAATTTTATATATTTTTGCACGCTAAAATGATATAATTTCTTGTCATAATATATAATAAAACTGGGAAAATATTGACAATATTTACTAAAAGTAATATTTTGAAAAAATTTATGAAAATAGTTATCTCAAATATTTTATTGATAGAATTTTAAAATTTTACAAGAGATATAAATGCATAATATTAGTTAATGAAATAATATGTTGTCATTTTTATTGTAGATATTTTATAAGGTAAAAATATTTGTTACATAAGATATATTTATTTTTTGAGTCCCTCCTTTTATATAGAACTACAATCCAATGTTTGATATACTTAAAACATTAAAACATATGTCATCAATAATCGGTAAATAAAATATACCATTGTACTATAGAATAAAATGTTTATGGAATAAAATGAACATATTTGCATGCATTATAAAAATAATTATTAAAATTAAACAAGATTTTTTTAAAATTGAAACTGTTGTGCCAATAAGTTACTAAATACTGAAATATTGTTTTAAACAATACTTTAAAATTAACAATTGTATATGCTTAAAGTTATTGTCTAAATATGAAAATTGTCTTAGTCATCTACACTCTCCCCTACTTACTAAATTATATAGATTTATTGAATTTAAAATATGTCTGTTGTGATAAAAATGAAGAAGAGGGTGTGCAAATAGATAATTTTCTGCTGTCAATCTGTAGAAGTTGACATACATCATTACATCTGTGGGGAACATTTGAATCGTCGCGCGTCGGGACAAAACTACATTTTTCACGGTTTTTAAGGACATCGAAAAAATTGTCTTATTTTTGAAATGTCGTACTCCGCTTGCTATTGAGCGTATAAAAAAGTTGTAAATATGAAAGTTGTAGAGAATTTTGTCCTCTTTAACATTGTAATTAACAAATAATACGCTACGACAACGGGTCTCTAGATATTTAAAAAACAACAATAAAAGTCCCAAAATTTTGGTGTTTTTTGGCCACAGAAAGTTCTCCCTTAAGAAATTTTGTTGGATAATTCGGTTTTTCCATGCTGGCCTTAATATATACAAGTCAAAAAAATAAAATCTTCTACCCGACCTTTTGCAAGGTAACATGTACATTTCCCCTGGACTAATTAGTAATGATGCTGGTATGATTTTTAACCAGCACTATTTTTAAATGGAAGTTTTCGCCTTATTTAATAGCAGATATTTGAGATTAAGTATGGCAAAGATTTTCATTAGAAATTAGAGGTGGCCCAGTTGTAAAAATTTATTATATTCATTTATTAGCAGACAATATTGCCTTTTGCAATGTCTTGCATTTGGCGAATCCTTTTTTCCCCCATATAAATTGTCAGTAAAATCATTGCTTAAAAACTATTGCACTTTTCTTTTTCACTAAAATAGCTTTTTTCGATGACAATATCATATTTTTTCCTTTAAGTATGGTTATATTTAAGAAATCAATGACAAAATGTATCAAAGAGTTGGAGTACTTTCTGCCTATGGGAGGTAATTGCTGAAATCTGGTTTTCAAATGTTTTATGCATTTTCTAAAATAATTACTTAGGTATTTTATTTGCCTTATTAAATAGCGAAGTTTTGTAAAAGTATTCTGAAAGTGTTTCATAATCTATGCTTGATGCATGATATTTCTTTTTTGTATACTTTTTGCTGTATTGTACTCTACTCATGATTAGAAAAAAAATTACCCAAATGCAACATTTTTGTGTCTAAACATTTTAAATTACATCAAATTTATTCTTTTAGTGTGAAAATTTCCAGTTAGATCTGATGATATGATCTATCACAGCAGTTTTTAATTTTTTATTTACTATAGACCCTTTTTCACAGATTCCCAGGATTTAAGACTGGATATACTGATTCTTTAGAACAGGTTTCTCTAATCTTTCAGTAAGCAGGAGTGCACTTCAGAGGATGGCCAAGTGAAGGACAACATTATTTACCTGACTCAAAACATGCAACAATATTATCTTACTGTAGTACTGGAATTGGTACACAAATGTCTTATATGATGCACATACATCAGGCCTCTAGGATTCAAGAGCTCTGTGTAAAAATAATTTAGACAAAAATAAAAATAAATCATAGTATATTGAGAATTATATTTTTTTGAGAGAGAGCCTTACACAGAACCCCGATTTAACGAAGAAAAATTTTGGTCCTGATGAATTCATTAAATCAGCGTGACTGTATAAGCAAATTAATTGTATTACATTTTTTGATAAAATTCTTAGCGCAGTAAAACATATGAAAATAGAACATGTCTCTAACGGAATTCTGTCTTAAACGAAAAAATTCCATATTCCCAATGAGAAAAACACCGGACAAATGTACCTGTAAAGACAGAAATCTGTCTAAAAAATAATTTTATTCTGATTCCATGTTCACAGGTTTTACTATATTGCCTTTTATTTTACTCACTAGATTAGTCACAGATTTCAGAAAATGAAAGTTTTTATATTGAACACGGGACCTTCATGGATCCCCTGAAGAACCCTGTGGACCACAGCTTAGGAACCACTGATGTACCATACTGCTATATTTTCTGCTGAAAATTGAAGTCACAGTCTTAAACTTTTTTTTTCATCTCAAAAACTTCGTTTTTGCTTTTCGTTGAAAAAATTCCTGCTTTATTCACTGATAATAATTAAATTTGTTGATTCCAGAATACCAAATATATACAAATAGTAATTGGATACTTATTATTTTTTAAATTATTATTAAACAATTACAGTAGAAGATCTTTATAACGCAAACCTAAAAACATGAAGTTGTGCGTTATATATAATTTTGCGCTATATAGATCACATTTCACACATCATTAAATTTAGCTTGTAAATTATGGTCAAATATGTGTGAAACATACCAAAATACATTAGAGTATCTTTATACTGCATTCTTTATTACCAGGAGTTATATATTATAATTTTTTGCATAATATAGATCATTCCACACATTGTTATTTTTACTTTTTAAAGATTGTCCAAACATAGCTGTATCAAATCATAGCAATTTTTTCAGTAATTAGCTCTGAATTAAGGAGATAAAGTTAAATCAATGTATCAGATCTAGTCCTCTAGAGAATAGCAACAATTTATAATGTAAGAATTCAGGTGTTTCTTAACTGAAAGTTCATTTGTTTACATATGAGAAGTTGTGCGTTATATGGAGAATTGCGTTATAAAGATTTTCTACTGTATGTTTAAATTATTAAACTATTTTGCAAGGTCTTGCATTTGATGAATCATCCCCCCCCCCCCCCCACAATTTAAATTGTCAGTAAAATCATTGCTTTTAAACTATTGTACTTTTCTTTTTCACTAAAATAGCTTTTTTCGAAGGCAAAATCATATTTTTTCCTTTAAGTATGGCTATACTTAAGAACAACAATGACTAAATGTATTGAAGAAAAAGAAGAAATTTTAGTTTTTCAAATATTGTTAACTCATGGTGGCAAATGAGATATTTCCTGCTAACTTTTGTGTAGTGTGCATAAAATTTTACATATTGAAATTTGTAGGAAAGTATGCAAGAAGTGTATTTTACATGTGGTAACTTTTTCAATCTGACACCTCATTCCCTAATATTCTTAAATACATTCCTTGAGTACAAGATTGTACTTTCATTACACATGCATGGGTAAAAAAATCCATAAGTTCAATTTCATCTACTTTTGCCATTATTAAATTTCTTTAGCATCTTTGATTTTTAATTATACATAAAACAAATTATTAATTTTTTAATTGCACAGCAAATTAAATATATATATATATTAATCATTTTAATTATTTATTTTGTTAATATATGAAAAATATAATGGCTTAAGGGTTTACAAGTAATGTAGATAGTTAAAGGTCATGATTGTTAAAAAAATTTACACTTTGAATAATCTATTTTATAATTTTATTAATATAATAATTAATGAATTTTTAAAAGATTCAATGGGAAAATTATTCAGCCTACATCATTGTTTAAAAAATATATACAATAAACATTTGCAAACAAAAAATGCTTTATTTTTTTTTTATTATTATCCAATTGACCTTTTGCATGCCACAACTAATTTGTGATAACTTTTTCGATTTGGCACTCTGATGTTTCATCCCACTTTACATGAGTCTTAACAGCACCTATGAGAAAAAGATTAAAAAAAAAAACACACATATTTAGTTAATACATAAACAGAAGACATATGAAGAAAAAAGTATTTGCGAATACGTATATGAATTTTACTATTTCAGCATTAATTCGATTCCATGGCTTCAATTGGAAATTTTACAAATTTAACTTCCTGAATAACGAAATTAAAAGGCGAAAACACATGGGTGCAAGAAGCCTATTCAAGTCAAAACTGAAAACTTTCCCAATATTATGAATAACCAAATGAAAATAGGCTAGAAGATTTGTATGTCTTGCATTATGGCTAAAAATTGATATCTAACAATAAATGAAAGCGATTAAAAGTTCTTGACAGTAAAATTGGTATTATTTAAGACATACTTGGGAGAAAAAAAGTATCAAAGTTTTACAATATCGACTTCCCTTCTGGTTCCAGAGAGCAGAAGAATTCAAAGAAAAAGATTGACATACAAGATTTTTCTCTCATTACAGATGTATGAATTAAAAAAAAGTTCAATTTCATTCACTTAACATGAAAGCAAGTACTTTATTTACAACTTATTTAAATCAGAAAAAAACTTGTATATTTAATCATATACTATGAAATTAAATTTAAAAAAATCTATTCAGCTATTTGATGCCATCTATTAATGTAAAAAAGAAATGAATTTTGCATAATCATTTATAAATTATATACTTTTTTCATTGTACAATGAGTTTTATATAACAAAACATTTTAATTATTTTGTTAATTTATGAAAAATAAGTCATGGCTTAAGGCTTAAGGCAGACTTTAAAAAATATTATCCTTTAAATAATCTATTAAAAATATATATTTAATACTTTCATTAATATAAAAAATAATGCATTTTTAAAAGAATCAATCTATAAAATCATTCAGAATCAATCTATAAAATCATTCAGCCCATGCCATTGTTTGAAGAAATATATGCAATAAAAATTTGCAAACAAAAACAGCTTAAATCCCCCACCCCACCCCCCTAATCAGTCTTTTGCATGCCACAACCAATTTGCAATAACTTTTTTAATTTGGCAATCTGACGTCTCATTTGTCAAAATATGAGTCTCAACAGCATCTATGAAGAGAAAAAAAAAAAAAAGCTATAAAATACATGTTTAGTTAATATTACAGAAATAGAAGACTTTATAAATAATAAAAAATATCTACTTATATGGATAGGAAATTTTACTATTTCCGCATTTGGGTTTTACCACGACTTTGAAAAGGTGAATTCGGGTTCCGCAACTTAAAGGTGAAAATTTCACATTGTCACCTACATTAATTTTGCAATTTTAGTTTCCTTACTATTGAAATTAAAAGGAGAAAAGAAACAGAAATTTTACTAAGTATTTCAGTATTATTTCAGAACACAAACTAAAAAAAAATTATATATAAATTTATATATACAATTTAATGTTACTTTGAGTTCTGCATATTCTGAAAAAATGTGAGAAAATTTTACAATTTTGACCTTACTACTTCTCTTCCCACAGACCAGAAGATAGAATTAAAAAAAAAATACATTATCTGAGTTACTGAGAATTTCAAAACTAGCATTAATTTACAAATTTTGGCATTACACTGGGCTATAAAAAAAAGGTTATGTCTAAATTTTAGATTAAGTTGATTTGAATATAATATAATATTCTAGATCACCCTATTGAAAATTTCAGTTTGAAAAAACTACCAATTTCTTATGCTTCAAATCAAAATAATTCTAGAAAAATCATGAATATACAATATATGGCCATTAATGACCGGCAACTTTCAATTTTAGACATTTTGTGGAATAGTTAAAAATGTACTTGTCAGATTCTTCTGGAATTTTAGAATTAAAAAGAACAGGTTTGACTTCATATTTATCAACGTCGATTTGATAAGGAGTATAATTAGGGGGCCAAAAAATAATTAAAGAAAAAAAATAATACTTGGGATCACCCTGTAAAATAAAATGCACGAAATGATCTATCGCTGCAGAATATACATAGACAGACATTGTACAATATGTGTATTCATTTGTGTAAGAATAGCATGTCTATTAATAGAGATATAGCAATTTAAAAAAAAAAAAAATTCTTGCATGTTTTTTGCTTATAACATTCAGGGTTTTTAACCAAATTTAACGCCAGTTTCAGAAAAATTGACAAAATATAGCAAAAACAATATTGTGCAATTGAAATGTAAATATATTAAATATTTAAGGAAATATGGGCAGTTGTAGAAAATATTTTTTATCTGTGCATGCGCGAACGATAAAAAGGAACTTTTTGCATAATTTAATAGTCAACTCTATGGAGCAACTTATTAAAAAAAAATCAGTCAAATATCGTAAAAATTCAGAGAGATATCGGCGTTAGAGTGAGTTGTTTTTTAGTTTCTCAATAAAACTCGCTAAATGATAAGGGATTGTCCACAAATTGTCATGTTTAATTTTTATACTATATTTCATTTTTTATTGATACTTTAGTTCGCCTTGGAAAACTTTATTGCACCAGGTTATAATACTTTTGGAATGGATCCTTTGATTTTGATAATTCTTTTTTTGTTCGAATAAGCTCGTTAGGGTAGTTTTTCAAAGTGAACTAAAGTATCATTAAAAATTGGAAAACAGTATAAAATAAAAAATGACAATTTGTGGGAAATCCCTTATCATTCAACGAGTTTTAGTGAGAAACTAAAAAACAGCTCACTCTAACGCCGATATCTCTTTGAATTTTTACGATATTTGACTGATTTTTTTTAATAAGTTGCTCCATAGACTTGATTATTAAATTATGCAAAAAGTTCCTTGTTATCGTTCGTGCATGCGCAGATAAAAATTATTTTATACAACTGCCCATATTTCCTTAAATATTTAATATATTTATATTTTAATTGCACTATATTCTTTTTACTACATTTTGTCAATTTTTCTGAAACTGGCGTTAAATATGGTTTAAAACCCTGTATGTTATAAGCAAAAAACATGCAAGATTTTTTTAAATTTTTTAAAAAAATCGCTATATTTCTATTACTATACATGCTATTCTTACACAAATGAATACACATATTGTACAATGTCTGCCTATGCATATTCTGTAGTGATAGATCATTTGGTACATTTTATTTTACAGAGTGATCCCAAATATTATTATTTTTCTTTAATTTTTTTTTGGTCCCCTATTTGTCCTCCTTATCAAATCAACAATGATAAATATGAAGTCAAACCTGTTCTTTTGGATCCTAAAATTCCAGAAGAATCTGATAAGTATATTTTAAAATATTCGACAAAATGTCTAAAATTGAAAGTTGCCGGTCATTAATGGCCATATAGTGTATATATATATTAAGGGTTTTTTTTTTCAATAAATAATCATATTAATATTGTTTATAGCTTTCTTTTAAACATATTAACTTTAAAGTTAAATAAAAACAAGTATCTTACACCTTTGCAAAATAGTTGTTTTATCTTATTTATCAACTATCTTTAATTACTAAAAAAAGAAAAATATGATGATGAAAAATTTTACTTTTAGAATCTCAAAACAACCAATCAGGATATAATGGTTCATTCGGAGCTAAACATGTTCTCTGCAGGCTGCAAATAATCAATCCAGTGCTGTTGTCTATTAGAATAGAAGAAAAGCTTAAATTTTTTTATATGAATAAAATATTATATTAGGGGATGGTCCACTGTGCCCATAGGTCCAGTATGTACCAGTCTCCCCTACATTCAAACAATATACTTTATTTATGTGTAATATATACTTCATAGATATTTTATCCACATGTCATACATATATATACTACATATATGACTATAATTTGGCAATAGAATAATAAAATGTCATTACATCATATACGACTATAATATGTGATACATCTTGGTTACTTGGCAATTCACTTTCGAAGGCTGCTATAACAAGAAAGTACCTAAAAATTAAATAGATGAGACCGATAATCACCAAATTCCCCACAAAAGAAAATTATCTTGTACTTTTTAATGTATATATATATATATAAAACATTTTTCATAAATTATTCTTAATACATAACTAGCGAATTTTGCCTGCTACTCAGCGGAGCTGCTAATTACATTGAGAGCTTCAATTACAAAAAATTTCCTTCCAAATGAATTTTGAATCAAATGAATCTTTTACAAAATGACCAATAAGCAGGTAAAGAACATTTCAAAATTCAAATTCTGTATTACACTAAACTATTCACCATAAAATTTTCAACAATTATCTGTATTGGAAAAAATTAGCACTCGCTAATCAGCGAGAAATACTTAAAATTTGCCAATTGACTTTATTGCCACCACAGGCCAAACTTAATAGTCACACTCACCAACAGCGATGATTGAATGGAAAAAGATTTTTTTCCGCTGTCGCTCGACGCATTTCAAAACCATTTGGTGAACTTCGCGATTTTTTTCCTGAAATTATTTGACGAATTAAGAGTTTTTTTTCTCAAAGCTATTTGATGATATTCTCAATTTTTTACCTGAGACCATTTGACGATATTTGCAATTTTTTTACCTGGGACCATTTGACGATATTCTCATTTTTTTTTACCTGAGACCATTTGACGATATTCTTAATTTTTTTACCTGAGACCATTTGACAATATTCGCATTTTTTTTCCTGAGACCGTTTGATGAATTTCGCAATTTTTCCACTATCGATTGACGAATTTTGCGATTTATTGACTATTGATTAATGAATTTCATGTTTTTTCCCATCAATGTTCAACAAATTGCACACGTTCTTTCCGCTGATGTTCAACGAATTGTGCACTGTTTTCCGCTGTCGTTCGATGAATTTTGCAATTCTGTTCCTCGATTGTTTGACGAGTTTTGCGATTCCCCCCCCCCCCCCCGATATTATTTCCTGAATTTTGCAATTTTTTTCCCGAGACAATTTGACGAATTTTTTCAATCAAATATATGTAAGTTTGTTACTGGCCAGTGCTTAAAAAAACTGCTGAGTAAAAAAATCCATGTACTGGCCAGTGACCAGTCATTAAAGAAGTTAATTTTTACCTATAATTAACTGTAATATTAATACTTTTACAATTTGCGGGCATAGCCTGCCCCCCTGCCCAAAATTTATTTTGTGATAGTTAGATATTAGGTTGCAACTCCAAAAGACAAGATGCGAAAGCATGTCAATTTACCGATTTTTTAAAATCATGCCAACCATTGGCAGAATGTAAATTTTCACTGAATATAAGGCAAGATGTTATAAGATATACATCAAAAATTCTTTAAACTGAGTTGTAAATAATAAATAAAATAAAATAAGAATGTTTTTCACTCATTACATTTGAAATACGAAAAGAAAAAAGGTTTAATAAGAAATAACAGATACTTTTCTCCATTATCCCATCAACCACTTTCCATAAAAACTATTGCCAATCTATAACACTAATGCCAATAAACAAATAAAAGAATGTTGTCCTTAGAATCTAAAAAAAAAAAAAAAAGAAAAAAGAAGAAGCCCGTTTGAATAAAGTATCAACTTTGGCTAAGCTATCATATTCACTTGCGGTCCGCCATCTTGTTTTTTAAAATCAAAATGTATTAAACTTTTATCATTATATATAAATAAATGAGTCAATAAAATTAAATGTATTTCTAATAAGTAAATATCACGATCATGCATTTTTGGTGTTAAATCCCATAGTTTGGTGAGTTTTTTTTATGAAAAGTGAAAATCGGGATAATGGAGAAGTACCAAACACAGTAGAAGACCATGAATCCGCACAGCTTGGTTCTGAGTGTTTTGCTTATTTGAGACTTTTTGTGGATTACAGATCATGTCTATTTAATCTTTGTTTACATTTTTTTAACTTATTACTTCGGATGAGTTTAGATTGTTAATGCTGAAAAATAAACAAAAACACACAAATAAAGTAAAAATTATTAAAAAAATAATTTATCTATATTTATATGTTTTAAATCTATCATCAATAGTTGTTGGTATTACAACATTTGGTTTATGTTTTTTTACTGTATCTTGCACCCTACAAATGGGCATAATTGTCTACTGAATCACAAAAGTTTGTTTTTTAGTAATTTCGATATCCTTGGCAAACTATTGTAAAAAATATATGTGTAAGACAAATACATTTTTAAAAGGATTTTTTTTTTTACATATAAATGGTTAATTAATTAAAATACTTTTTTATATATATTATTATTTTAAACAACTCTGGATTTTTATTTTCAGAAAATACTATAAAATGTAAGTAAATCTGTATACTGTATATGTATGGTTTTGTATTTTCTCAATGTTTTACCATCTCTTTTTTGTTAAACTAATAGCTTGTTTAAACAAGTATTATATCGAAAACCTCATAGCTAAATTTAGAGCTGTTTATTTTTAATTGATAAACATTCTTCTCGCCCCCCCCCCCCTCAGTATATCATGTTTTTTTCTTATCTCCCAAGTAGCACGATATATTGAGGGGTTACTGTATTATGTAAAACTGTAATAATAAGTAGCATTAACCATGAATAATTTTTATGATTTTTGTGTTTTAAAGAACAACACAACTTTATTTTTAATTGGATTAAAGACTTATAATATAGTATTTCTACTTAATTACTACTTAGTGTGCACAAGAGTAGAAACTAATTACAAAATTTTGTTATTGAAATGTAAACAAAAAAAAAAAACAGCCTTTTTTTCCGATTTGATTTTTCTTTCGTTTACCTATGGTTTCAAAAATCATATAAATTATTATTAATTTAATTTCGAGGCATGAAATATATCATATATTTTCTTAAATCATACCAAAAAAATGCATCTTAACTAAATATTGCATAAATCTGTGGTAATAAAAGCATTTTTACAAGACTAGATTTGTTTTTAACTGACAATCTTCCGGATTTTTGTGTTTTAAAAAACATTAAAACTTTCTTTTTAATTGGATTAAAGACTTATAATACTTCATAACATAACATTTCTACTCATTATACACAACAATACAAAATATATTACAAAATTTTCTTATTCAAAAGTAAACAAACTTCTATTTCTCTACCACTTACGTATGACTTGTATTATTTTAAACTATAAAAAATAGTATTAAATGAAAGGTGATAATATATATCAGAAGTAAAATTAAAGTTGGAGAGAAAAAAATAATGTTATTGATAAATATTGGTTTTAAGAATTAAATTTCTTTGTTTACATTCTCATATGCTGTGCAGATTACAGACATTTGCGAATTAGAGGTACTCTACTGTAATACAATAAACTAAAAACATTTTATAGGTTTACAAGATAACATTTTATTTAATAACATTTATAGATTTTAAAAGAAAGTTTACCCTATTCAAAGTTCGATCCTGCTTGAAATATTAGAGTCCATCCTTTAACCAATTATCCTGTATATGACTTTCTTGCGAAGGATCTTAGATGGTAATCACATTCTCGAACACATAACTACTCATCTAAGATCCTCTGGAAGAAAAACAACTGAAGCAAGATTGACATCTATTCACAAGCCAGATGATTTTCTAAACACAAGAAGCTTGTAACTGTTATTTGAAAAAGAAAAAAAAAGAAAATTAGCGAATCCAACAACCTTGTTCTAAAGCAAATGCATGAATTTTGCAAATGTTGTGATCACTTTAACTCATGTATGTACAATTTACTCCCATAACAAAACAATAAATATATAATAAATTAAGTTGCTTATTCCCCATTTTTCCTTCCCTGGTCGAGAACCAAACATTGATCGAATATTTCATTCAAGCAACGAATTGATATTCGATATTGAATGTTTAAATGAATAATCAACAACCAATGTACACTTTGTACTGTAGTAAAATAATGTATAAGCTATTCAGTAATATAAAAATCTCTAGCAACTAAGAAGTACAGATGTCACCACTCACTCTTGTTTATAGATAAAATTTTATGCAACTAAGTTCATGAATGTAATATTCTTTAGAAGAGGTTAGTTATAAAAATACTGAAATAAATTATCTGTGATAAAAAATGCATATGAGTGCAATAACAGTATGCTTGTTTAATTACCAATACTGAAAAGAATAAAATATATTCATCGAAAATATATTACAAGAGTTTGTTATTGAAAAGTAACAACTGCTTTTCTTGATTCGATTTTTTTTCTGTTTATTATTTCTAAAATCATTTAAAGTATTATTAATTTAGACAGAGGCACGAAATACCTTCTATATACTTAAATCATGTAAAAACAATACAGCTTTACAAGATATACAGTAATCCCTTGTTATATCGCACATTCCGCTCTTTTTCAGTTATCCCCCGATAAATTTAGTTTCTCGAAAAAGCTTGTAAAACTTTTGGGAACAGATGTGTTATACTCACGCACCAATGTTTGGTGACTTTTCGGTTTTCAAGCCTGCGCCAAACCAATAACTTAATACAATAGCTAAGTTGCCATTAAAGGAAAAACTCACCTAAATTTGGCGACTTTTTTCCTTTTTATAACCAATTAAAAAAAGAAAAACTGTGCATGAGTGTATGACATCATAGCCAACTTTTGAAACGTCGAGATCTAAGCAAGTAACTGAAATGCAATTAGTTAATTTTTGTTCTTTAATTTCTAGTGGCAAGCAGATAATTAAAGAAAATAAAAAAACAAACAACTCTGGATTTTTATTTTCAGAAAATACTATAAAATGTAAGTAAATCTGTATACTGTATATGTATGGTTTTGTATTTTCTCAATGTTTTACCATCTCTTTTTTGTTAAACTAATAGCTTGTTTAAACAAGTATTATATCGAAAACCTCATAGCTAAATTTAGAGCTGTTTATTTTTAATTGATAAACATTCTTCTCGCCCCCCCCCCCTCAGTATATCATGTTTTTTTCTTATCTCCCAAGTAGCACGATATATTGAGGGGTTACTGTATTATGTAAAACTGTAATAATAAGTAGCATTAACCATGAATAATTTTTATGATTTTTGTGTTTTAAAGAACAACACAACTTTATTTTTAATTGGATTAAAGACTTATAATATAGTATTTCTACTTAATTACTACTTAGTGTGCACAAGAGTAGAAACTAATTACAAAATTTTGTTATTGAAATGTAAACAAAAAAAAAAAACAGCCTTTTTTTCCGATTTGATTTTTCTTTCGTTTACCTATGGTTTCAAAAATCATATAAATTATTATTAATTTAATTTCGAGGCATGAAATATATCATATATTTTCTTAAATCATACCAAAAAAATGCATCTTAACTAAATATTGCATAAATCTGTGGTAATAAAAGCATTTTTACAAGACTAGATTTGTTTTTAACTGACAATCTTCCGGATTTTTGTGTTTTAAAAAACATTAAAACTTTCTTTTTAATTGGATTAAAGACTTATAATACTTCATAACATAACATTTCTACTCATTATACACAACAATACAAAATATATTACAAAATTTTCTTATTCAAAAGTAAACAAACTTCTATTTCTCTACCACTTACGTATGACTTGTAAAATCATATAAATTATTATTAATAAGTATAAATAAGTAAGAAAAAGAGTCGTTACAGAAATGTTTTATGTAAAGTACACACATCACCACGATAAATCTCGAAAACAAAATGTAATATTTACTTACCAACTTTCGTCGCGCCGATTTGAGAAGATCAACAAAACAATCTTGCAAGATTGATTGATTAGCTGAAGTGGAGCTGAGCTAAACGCAATATATTTAATCAAAATGGAGAGAGAAGGAGAACAAAGATAATGTTTCTACTTATTATGGAACTAAAAGCGGTACCTAGTATGGCGGCATTTCTGGTCTTTTGGGCCTTTGGGGAGTGTAGCGCCCTCTATTTCCGGTTTCGACTGCAAACTCTTTACCATGCTCGAAACCGGAATCCATAATGGGGATTTCTCTTGAAAAATAGTCCTTGAAATTTAGTTAATCTATAAGCCATCAGAGGGCGCAACGATTTGCAGTGATAGCAGATTTACATGCAAAGCATAGGAGAAGTTACAAATTTTTCAAATTTTAATTAATTTAAAGAGCTCTTAAACACATTATGGCCAGAAATTGTTTTGCTCCGGGTTGTGATACTGGATATCCCAGCTCTTTAAAGAGAAATAAAGCCTTAGGAAAGAAGAATCCGAGTTTATTTTCAGACTGTATACAATGTTATAACAGACTGTCGTGTGCATTCTATAACTACTTTCTTTTTACCCTCTGACTTTTCAAAATATGTATTTTAAATATTCATCGGCGCAATGTGTACGGAAAAATTTATAGAAGTTATGTAGTTTAAATTTTTTTTTTCTATAATTCCAATCTAACAAAATTAGTTACAGCTGAACAATTTACATTATTACAAATACTGTTGTAAAGTGATTTTTTTTTTTTCCCCTCGAAATTCAGATTTTTTTTTCTATTATAAATAAATAGGAATGTTTCTTATAATTCTGTTTTTATGTCCCTTTAAAAAAAAATTACAAATAGTACCATTAAAAGTATATAAATTGGTGAAGGGAAAAATTAAATATTTAACTATTATATCAAAAAGTTTTTCCTATGTTGTGTGTCACTTATGTTACACATAGAACAGTGTGTGTTATGGGAGGTTGAAGTTCCTGATAATTAAGTTTATATGCATTATTTTACAATTCAAGGTGTCATATTGACCAAAAATATTAAATGTTCCTGTCAAACCCTCTCTAAATGTTTCCTAATGAATATTTCCACGTTGACTATTGTAAGAAATGCACATTCATTTAATTCAGACTATAAAACCATTTCCTTATTTTTTATGTACTTATTTAACTTTACTGTTATTTATTTTATGTTTTGGAGAGAAATCTTAACCTAGTTTCCACCATTTTGAAAAAATATCATAAAAAACGTTTAAAATTAAAATATAAAAATGAGACTATTTAAAAAAAAAAAAACTAGTTGTGAGCACATCTACAAATGAACAGCTTTTGTTTAAAAAAAAAAATATATATATATATTAAAATTGGTTCAGTAGAAAGTTCAGGGCAGATGACTAAAACAACAGCATTGTGTTTTAAATATATACATATATATTAATCTTTTGTGTAGCAAAAGAGAGGCAGGGAAATTTTTCACTTCATAATGGTTATCTGTCAAGTGAACAAAATTTTATGATTTACACTATAATGCAGCAGTAACTCTTAATATTAGTTATAAAAAGCTGCAAGTTAATATTATGTATTTAAAAGATTGGAATTATTATATCTATTTTTAAGATTGGGAGGGAAGGAAAAAAACCCAGAAAAGTATGGAAATAATCCAAGTTTGTTTTATATAGGTATTTTAGGAAAAATTTGAGTAGAAAGTTTAACTTTCATCATCTAAAAAAAAAAAAAAAATTATTCAAATAAATCTTATGTTACATGAGAAACTATAATTGATAAATATAGTAAATATATTTTATCTTATCTTTTAGAAAGAAATTAATGTTAGATGATAATTTACATTTAAAACTTACAAAACAGACTTCATGCTAAAAAGCTTGTGTTGAATATAACCTACTTTACTTCACTAATTTTAAATTATTTCATTTTTTGTGTTTCAAATTCTTACATTTTAAATATAATTATTTAATTGTTTACTCAGTAAAAATGTTGAAGTAAACAATGACTTTATCTAAAAATTTTCTTGCGAAAAAAAAAAATAAATAAAAAATAATAATAATAATAATAAAAGTCATAATTCATTGTTCTGGAAGTAAAGGGAAGCATAAGCTAAATAGTTTCTTCGAATATAAATTTCACGAAAGTCTAAAATATTTTTTTCTTCTCAAATTCATGCATTTATTTTACTTTTAAAATGATTAATTTGATAATGTTAATTTTATGAGAAAAAACTCAGTAGATGGCGCTGCGCCCCGCAGCGATAGTTTCAACGTTTGTCCATGTTGAAAGAGGACCATATCTGTAACGTTGGAGTCCGGTCCATCTCTTCTAGGTTCATGCTCGAAACCAAAATGCAGGAAGAGCAGACGACAATTTGTCAACTTCGACAGGTCACATGACCGGACTTTGGGAGCACCAGCGCCGCGAACTGGATACTAATTCCCGGTCCATGTTCTGATCTTGAAAGCCTATCTTCACTGTTCTCCTTCTTATTTCTATCTCCATAGTAAAATACAATTGTATTTTACTATGCAGTATAGTGTTTATGGTACTGAATATTTTTGCAAAAGTGTACTGTATCTCCAAAATTATATTGTATAGATTCTTATTGCAAATGTGTATTGTTGTATAGTATATTATATTTTATTATGTACTAGTATAGTATTTATAGTATTGATACTCACACCTCGCATATGTTTTGCTGTAGGGGAGACTGGTACACAGTGGACCACTTTTTCAGTTAATTTTTTTTCTCTTTAACGGACAAACCGATCTGCATGAAAATATTTTTGAATATTCCTTAAATCTTTATACATTCATCATACATATATCATGGATCTCTACTTTGTCTTTGAATAATCTGGTTTTGAATTTTAGGGTTATTAAAAGAATTATAAGCATCTGTCCAGGTTATTTTTTGACACCCTGTAAATTCAGTAATATATTTGTTCCCTTTTAATTTCTGTAGTTTTGCGGTATAAATATGAGAGAAATAAACTCATTTTAAAGTTTGCTTTGTCATTTTTGTCTTTTCACGTAATATTATTGTATTTTTTTTAAGCAAATACTGTAAATTAATACTGTAAATTAATACTGTACTAATACTGTAAATTTATCACTTTGTTATAACAATATAGAAAAATGATCATCTTAATATCTTCAACTATACAAAAAAAAAATATAATAAATTAAGTTGCTTATTCCCCATTTTTCCTTCCCTGGTCGAGAACCAAACATTGATCGAATATTTCATTCAAGCAACGAATTGATATTCGATATTGAATGTTTAAATGAATAATCAACAACCAATGTACACTTTGTACTGTAGTAAAATAATGTATAAGCTATTCAGTAATATAAAAATCTCTAGCAACTAAGAAGTACAGATGTCACCACTCACTCTTGTTTATAGATAAAATTTTATGCAACTAAGTTCATGAATGTAATATTCTTTAGAAGAGGTTAGTTATAAAAATACTGAAATAAATTATCTGTGATAAAAAATGCATATGAGTGCAATAACAGTATGTTTGTTTAATTACCAATACTGAAAAGAATAAAATATATTCATCGAAAATATATTACAAGAGTTTGTTATTGAAAAGTAACAACTGCTTTTCTTGATTCGATTTTTTTTCTGTTTATTATGATTTCTAAAATCATTTAAAGTATTATTAATTTAGACAGAGGCACGAAATACCTTCTATATACTTAAATCATGTAAAAACAATACAGCTTTACAAGATATACAGTAATCCCTTGTTATATCGCACATTCCGCTCTTTTTCAGTTATCCCCCGATAAATTTAGTTTCTCGAAAAAGCTTGTAAAACTTTTGGGAACAGATGTGTTATACTCACGCACCAATGTTTGGTGACTTTTCGGTATTCAAGCCTGCGCCAAACCAATAACTTAATACAATAGCTAAGTTGCCATTAAAGGAAAAAATCACCTAAATTTGGCGACTTTTTTCCTTTTTATAACCAATTAAAAAAAGAAAAACTGTGCATGAGTGTATGACATCATAGCCAACTTTTGAAACGTCGAGATCTAAGCAAGTAACTGAAATGCAATTCGTTAATTTTTGTTCTTTAATTTCTAGTGGCAAGCAGATAGTTAAAGAAAATAAAAAAACAAACAACTCTGGATTTTTATTTTCAGAAAATACTATAAAATGTAAGTAAATCTGTATACTGTATATGTATGGTTTTGTATTTTCTCAATGTTTTACCATCTCTTTTTTGTTGAACTCGTAGCTTGTTTAAACAAGTATTATATCGAAAACCTCATAGCTAAATTTAGAGCTGTTTATTTTTAATTGATAAACATTCTTCTCGCCCCCCCCCCCCCCCTCAGTATATCATGTTTTTTTCTTATCTCCCAAGTAGCACGATATATTGAGGGGTTACTGTATTATGTAAAACTGTAATAATAAGTAGCATTAACCATGAATAATTTTTATGATTTTTGTGTTTTAAAGAACAACACAATATTTTTAATTGGATTAAAGACTTATAATATAGTATTTCTACTTAATTACTACTTAGTGTGCACAAGAGTAGAAACTAATTACAAAATTTTGTTATTGAAATGTAAACAAAAAAAAAAAAAACAGCCTTTTTTTCCGATTTGATTTTTCTTTCGTTTACCTATGGTTTCAAAAATCATATAAATTATTATTAATTTAATTTCGAGGCATGAAATATATCATATATTTTCTTAAATCATACCAAAAAAAAAATGCATCTTAACTAAATATTGCATAAATCTGTGGTAATAAAAGCATTTTTACAAGACTAGATTTGTTTTTAACTGACAATCTTCCGGATTTTTGTGTTTTAAAAAACATTAAAACTTTCTTTTTAATTGGATTAAAGACTTATAATACTTCATAACATAACATTTCTACTCATTATACACAACAATACAAAATATATTACAAAATTTTCTTATTCAAAAGTAAACAAACTTCTATTTCTCTACCACTTACGTATGACTTGTAAAATCATATAAATTATTATTAATAAGTATAAATAAGTAAGAAAAAGAGTCGTTACAGAAATGTTTTATGTAAAGTACACACATCACCACGATAAATCTCGAAAACAAAATGTAATATTTACTTACCAACTTTCGTCGCGCCGATTTGAGAAGATCAACAAAACAATCTTGCAAGATTGATTGATTAGCTGAAGTGGAGCTGAGCTAAACGCAATATATTTAATCAAAATGGAGAGAGAAGGAGAACAAAGATAATGTTTCTACTTATTCATTTCTGGTCTTTTGGGCCTTTGGGGAGTGTAGCGCCCTCTATTTCCGGTTTCGACTGCAAACTCTTTACCATGGAGATAGAAATAAGAAGGAGAACAGTGAAGATAGGCTTTCAAGATCACAACATGGACCGGGAATTGGTACCCAGTTTGTGGCGCTGGTGCTCCCAAAGGCTGGTCATGTGACCTGTCAAACATGACAAATTGTCGTCTGCTCTTCCTGCATTGGTTTCGAGCATGGTAAAGAGATAGAGGGCGCTACACTTCCTAAAGGCCCAAAAGACCAGAAACGCCGCCATACTAGGTACCGCTTTTAGTTCCATAAGTAGAAACATTATCTTTGTTCTCCTTCTTTCTATCTCCCTGCTCTTTACCATGCTCGAAACCGGAATCCATAATGGGGATTTCTCTTGAAAAATAGTCCTTGAAATTTAGTTAATCTATAAGCCATCAGAGGGCGCAACGATTTGCAGTGATAGCAGATTTACATGCAAAGCATAGGAGAAGTTACAAATTTTTCAAATTTTAATTAATTTAAAGAGCTCTTAAACACATTATGGCCAGAAATTGTTTTGCTCCGGGTTGTGATACTGGATATCCCAGCTCTTTAAAGAGAAATAAAGCCTTAGGAAAGAAGAATCCGAGTTTATTTTCAGACTGTATACAATGTTATAACAGACTGTCGTGTGCATTCTATAACTACTTTCTTTTTACCCTCTGACTTTTCAAAATATGTATTTTAAATATTCATCGGCGCAATGTGTACGGAAAAATTTATAGAAGTTATGTAGTTTAAATTTTTTTTTTCTATAATTCCAATCTAACAAAATTAGTTACAGCTGAACAATTTACATTATTACAAATACTGTTGTAAAGTGATTTTTTTTTTTTCCCCTCGAAATTCAGATTTTTTTTTCTATTATAAATAAATAGGAATGTTTCTTATAATTCTGTTTTTATGTCCCTTTAAAAAAAAATTACAAATAGTACCATTAAAAGTATATAAATTGGTGAAGGGAAAAATTAAATATTTAACTATTATATCAAAAAGTTTTTCCTATGTTGTGTGTCACTTATGTTACACATAGAACAGTGTGTGTTATGGGAGGTTGAAGTTCCTGATAATTAAGTTTATATGCATTATTTTACAATTCAAGGTGTCATATTGACCAAAAATATTAAATGTTCCTGTCAAACCCTCTCTAAATGTTTCCTAATGAATATTTCCACGTTGACTATTGTAAGAAATGCACATTCATTTAATTCAGACTATAAAACCATTTCCTTATTTTTTATGTACTTATTTAACTTTACTGTTATTTATTTTATGTTTTGGAGAGAAATCTTAACCTAGTTTCCACCATTTTGAAAAAATATCATAAAAAACGTTTAAAATTAAAATATAAAAATGAGACTATTTAAAAAAAAAAAAACTAGTTGTGAGCACATCTACAAATGAACAGCTTTTGTTTAAAAAAAAAAATATATATATATATTAAAATTGGTTCAGTAGAAAGTTCAGGGCAGATGACTAAAACAACAGCATTGTGTTTTAAATATATACATATATATTAATCTTTTGTGTAGCAAAAGAGAGGCAGGGAAATTTTTCACTTCATAATGGTTATCTGTCAAGTGAACAAAATTTTATGATTTACACTATAATGCAGCAGTAACTCTTAATATTAGTTATAAAAAGCTGCAAGTTAATATTATGTATTTAAAAGATTGGAATTATTATATCTATTTTTAAGATTGGGAGGGAAGGAAAAAAACCCAGAAAAGTATGGAAATAATCCAAGTTTGTTTTATATAGGTATTTTAGGAAAAATTTGAGTAGAAAGTTTAACTTTCATCATCTAAAAAAAAAAAAAAAATTATTCAAATAAATCTTATGTTACATGAGAAACTATAATTGATAAATATAGTAAATATATTTTATCTTATCTTTTAGAAAGAAATTAATGTTAGATGATAATTTACATTTAAAACTTACAAAACAGACTTCATGCTAAAAAGCTTGTGTTGAATATAACCTACTTTACTTCACTAATTTTAAATTATTTCATTTTTTGTGTTTCAAATTCTTACATTTTAAATATAATTATTTAATTGTTTACTCAGTAAAAATGTTGAAGTAAACAATGACTTTATCTAAAAATTTTCTTGCGAAAAAAAAAAATAAATAAAAAATAATAATAATAATAATAAAAGTCATAATTCATTGTTCTGGAAGTAAAGGGAAGCATAAGCTAAATAGTTTCTTCGAATATAAATTTCACGAAAGTCTAAAATATTTTTTTCTTCTCAAATTCATGCATTTATTTTACTTTTAAAATGATTAATTTGATAATGTTAATTTTATGAGAAAAAACTCAGTAGATGGCGCTGCGCCCCGCAGCGATAGTTTCAACGTTTGTCCATGTTGAAAGAGGACCATATCTGTAACGTTGGAGTCCGGTCCATCTCTTCTAGGTTCATGCTCGAAACCAAAATGCAGGAAGAGCAGACGACAATTTGTCAACTTCGACAGGTCACATGACCGGACTTTGGGAGCACCAGCGCCGCGAACTGGATACTAATTCCCGGTCCATGTTCTGATCTTGAAAGCCTATCTTCACTGTTCTCCTTCTTATTTCTATCTCCATAGTAAAATACAATTGTATTTTACTATGCAGTATAGTGTTTATGGTACTGAATATTTTTGCAAAAGTGTACTGTATCTCCAAAATTATATTGTATAGATTCTTATTGCAAATGTGTATTGTTGTATAGTATATTATATTTTATTATGTACTAGTATAGTATTTATAGTATTGATACTCACACCTCGCATATGTTTTGCTGTAGGGGAGACTGGTACACAGTGGACCACTTTTTCAGTTAATTTTTTTTCTCTTTAACGGACAAACCGATCTGCATGAAAATATTTTTGAATATTCCTTAAATCTTTATACATTCATCATACATATATCATGGATCTCTACTTTGTCTTTGAATAATCTGGTTTTGAATTTTAGGGTTATTAAAAGAATTATAAGCATCTGTCCAGGTTATTTTTTGACACCCTGTAAATTCAGTAATATATTTGTTCCCTTTTAATTTCTGTAGTTTTGCGGTATAAATATGAGAGAAATAAACTCATTTTAAAGTTTGCTTTGTCATTTTTGTCTTTTCACGTAATATTATTGTATTTTTTTTAAGCAAATACTGTAAATTAATACTGTAAATTAATACTGTACTAATACTGTAAATTTATCACTTTGTTATAACAATATAGAAAAATGATCATCTTAATATCTTCAACTATACAAAAAAAAAATATAATAAATTAAGTTGCTTATTCCCCATTTTTCCTTCCCTGGTCGAGAACCAAACATTGATCGAATATTTCATTCAAGCAACGAATTGATATTCGATATTGAATGTTTAAATGAATAATCAACAACCAATGTACACTTTGTACTGTAGTAAAATAATGTATAAGCTATTCAGTAATATAAAAATCTCTAGCAACTAAGAAGTACAGATGTCACCACTCACTCTTGTTTATAGATAAAATTTTATGCAACTAAGTTCATGAATGTAATATTCTTTAGAAGAGGTTAGTTATAAAAATACTGAAATAAATTATCTGTGATAAAAAATGCATATGAGTGCAATAACAGTATGTTTGTTTAATTACCAATACTGAAAAGAATAAAATATATTCATCGAAAATATATTACAAGAGTTTGTTATTGAAAAGTAACAACTGCTTTTCTTGATTCGATTTTTTTTCTGTTTATTATGATTTCTAAAATCATTTAAAGTATTATTAATTTAGACAGAGGCACGAAATACCTTCTATATACTTAAATCATGTAAAAACAATACAGCTTTACAAGATATACAGTAATCCCTTGTTATATCGCACATTCCGCTCTTTTTCAGTTATCCCCCGATAAATTTAGTTTCTCGAAAAAGCTTGTAAAACTTTTGGGAACAGATGTGTTATACTCACGCACCAATGTTTGGTGACTTTTCGGTATTCAAGCCTGCGCCAAACCAATAACTTAATACAATAGCTAAGTTGCCATTAAAGGAAAAAATCACCTAAATTTGGCGACTTTTTTCCTTTTTATAACCAATTAAAAAAAGAAAAACTGTGCATGAGTGTATGACATCATAGCCAACTTTTGAAACGTCGAGATCTAAGCAAGTAACTGAAATGCAATTCGTTAATTTTTGTTCTTTAATTTCTAGTGGCAAGCAGATAGTTAAAGAAAATAAAAAAACAAACAACTCTGGATTTTTATTTTCAGAAAATACTATAAAATGTAAGTAAATCTGTATACTGTATATGTATGGTTTTGTATTTTCTCAATGTTTTACCATCTCTTTTTTGTTGAACTCGTAGCTTGTTTAAACAAGTATTATATCGAAAACCTCATAGCTAAATTTAGAGCTGTTTATTTTTAATTGATAAACATTCTTCTCGCCCCCCCCCCCCCTCAGTATATCATGTTTTTTTCTTATCTCCCAAGTAGCACGATATATTGAGGGGTTACTGTATTATGTAAAACTGTAATAATAAGTAGCATTAACCATGAATAATTTTTATGATTTTTGTGTTTTAAAGAACAACACAATATTTTTAATTGGATTAAAGACTTATAATATAGTATTTCTACTTAATTACTACTTAGTGTGCACAAGAGTAGAAACTAATTACAAAATTTTGTTATTGAAATGTAAACAAAAAAAAAAAAAACAGCCTTTTTTTCCGATTTGATTTTTCTTTCGTTTACCTATGGTTTCAAAAATCATATAAATTATTATTAATTTAATTTCGAGGCATGAAATATATCATATATTTTCTTAAATCATACCAAAAAAAAAATGCATCTTAACTAAATATTGCATAAATCTGTGGTAATAAAAGCATTTTTACAAGACTAGATTTGTTTTTAACTGACAATCTTCCGGATTTTTGTGTTTTAAAAAACATTAAAACTTTCTTTTTAATTGGATTAAAGACTTATAATACTTCATAACATAACATTTCTACTCATTATACACAACAATACAAAATATATTACAAAATTTTCTTATTCAAAAGTAAACAAACTTCTATTTCTCTACCACTTACGTATGACTTGTAAAATCATATAAATTATTATTAATAAGTATAAATAAGTAAGAAAAAGAGTCGTTACAGAAATGTTTTATGTAAAGTACACACATCACCACGATAAATCTCGAAAACAAAATGTAATATTTACTTACCAACTTTCGTCGCGCCGATTTGAGAAGATCAACAAAACAATCTTGCAAGATTGATTGATTAGCTGAAGTGGAGCTGAGCTAAACGCAATATATTTAATCAAAATGGAGAGAGAAGGAGAACAAAGATAATGTTTCTACTTATTCATTTCTGGTCTTTTGGGCCTTTGGGGAGTGTAGCGCCCTCTATTTCCGGTTTCGACTGCAAACTCTTTACCATGGAGATAGAAATAAGAAGGAGAACAGTGAAGATAGGCTTTCAAGATCACAACATGGACCGGGAATTGGTACCCAGTTTGTGGCGCTGGTGCTCCCAAAGGCTGGTCATGTGACCTGTCAAACATGACAAATTGTCGTCTGCTCTTCCTGCATTGGTTTCGAGCATGGTAAAGAGATAGAGGGCGCTACACTTCCTAAAGGCCCAAAAGACCAGAAACGCCGCCATACTAGGTACCGCTTTTAGTTCCATAAGTAGAAACATTATCTTTGTTCTCCTTCTTTCTATCTCCCTGCTCTTTACCATGCTCGAAACCGGAATCCATAATGGGGATTTCTCTTGAAAAATAGTCCTTGAAATTTAGTTAATCTATAAGCCATCAGAGGGCGCAACGATTTGCAGTGATAGCAGATTTACATGCAAAGCATAGGAGAAGTTACAAATTTTTCAAATTTTAATTAATTTAAAGAGCTCTTAAACACATTATGGCCAGAAATTGTTTTGCTCCGGGTTGTGATACTGGATATCCCAGCTCTTTAAAGAGAAATAAAGCCTTAGGAAAGAAGAATCCGAGTTTATTTTCAGACTGTATACAATGTTATAACAGACTGTCGTGTGCATTCTATAACTACTTTCTTTTTACCCTCTGACTTTTCAAAATATGTATTTTAAATATTCATCGGCGCAATGTGTACGGAAAAATTTATAGAAGTTATGTAGTTTAAATTTTTTTTTTCTATAATTCCAATCTAACAAAATTAGTTACAGCTGAACAATTTACATTATTACAAATACTGTTGTAAAGTGATTTTTTTTTTTTTCCCCTCGAAATTCAGATTTTTTTTTCTATTATAAATAAATAGGAATGTTTCTTATAATTCTGTTTTTATGTCCCTTTAAAAAAAAATTACAAATAGTACCATTAAAAGTATATAAATTGGTGAAGGGAAAAATTAAATATTTAACTATTATATCAAAAAGTTTTTCCTATGTTGTGTGTCACTTATGTTACACATAGAACAGTGTGTGTTATGGGAGGTTGAAGTTCCTGATAATTAAGTTTATATGCATTATTTTACAATTCAAGGTGTCATATTGACCAAAAATATTAAATGTTCCTGTCAAACCCTCTCTAAATGTTTCCTAATGAATATTTCCACGTTGACTATTGTAAGAAATGCACATTCATTTAATTCAGACTATAAAACCATTTCCTTATTTTTTATGTACTTATTTAACTTTACTGTTATTTATTTTATGTTTTGGAGAGAAATCTTAACCTAGTTTCCACCATTTTGAAAAAATATCATAAAAAACGTTTAAAATTAAAATATAAAAATGAGACTATTTAAAAAAAAAAAAACTAGTTGTGAGCACATCTACAAATGAACAGCTTTTGTTTAAAAAAAAAAATATATATATATATTAAAATTGGTTCAGTAGAAAGTTCAGGGCAGATGACTAAAACAACAGCATTGTGTTTTAAATATATACATATATATTAATCTTTTGTGTAGCAAAAGAGAGGCAGGGAAATTTTTCACTTCATAATGGTTATCTGTCAAGTGAACAAAATTTTATGATTTACACTATAATGCAGCAGTAACTCTTAATATTAGTTATAAAAAGCTGCAAGTTAATATTATGTATTTAAAAGATTGGAATTATTATATCTATTTTTAAGATTGGGAGGGAAGGAAAAAAACCCAGAAAAGTATGGAAATAATCCAAGTTTGTTTTATATAGGTATTTTAGGAAAAATTTGAGTAGAAAGTTTAACTTTCATCATCTAAAAAAAAAAAAAAAATTATTCAAATAAATCTTATGTTACATGAGAAACTATAATTGATAAATATAGTAAATATATTTTATCTTATCTTTTAGAAAGAAATTAATGTTAGATGATAATTTACATTTAAAACTTACAAAACAGACTTCATGCTAAAAAGCTTGTATTGAATATAACCTACTTTACTTCACTAATTTTAAATTATTTCATTTTTTGTGTTTCAAATTCTTACATTTTAAATATAATTATTTAATTGTTTACTCAGTAAAAATGTTGAAGTAAACAATGACTTTATCTAAAAATTTTCTTGCGAAAAAAAAAAAATAAATAAAAAAAAATAATAATAATAATAAAAGTCATAATTCATTGTTCTGGAAGTAAAGGGAAGCATAAGCTAAATAGTTTCTTCGAATATAAATTTCACGAAAGTCTAAAATATTTTTTTCTTCTCAAATTCATGCATTTATTTTACTTTTAAAATGATTAATTTGATAATGTTAATTTTATGAGAAAAAACTCAGTAGATGGCGCTGCGCCCCGCAGCGATAGTTTCAACGTTTGTCCATGTTGAAAGAGGACCATATCTGTAACGTTGGAGTCCGGTCCATCTCTTCTAGGTTCATGCTCGAAACCAAAATGCAGGAAGAGCAGACGACAATTTGTCAACTTCGACAGGTCACATGACCGGACTTTGGGAGCACCAGCGCCGCGAACTGGATACTAATTCCCGGTCCATGTTCTGATCTTGAAAGCCTATCTTCACTGTTCTCCTTCTTATTTCTATCTCCATAGTAAAATACAATTGTATTTTACTATGCAGTATAGTGTTTATGGTACTGAATATTTTTGCAAAAGTGTACTGTATCTCCAAAATTATATTGTATAGATTCTTATTGCAAATGTGTATTGTTGTATAGTATATTATATTTTGCAGGGTCGTACTGGCATGACAAAAAGGGCGGTGGCAACTTGGATAAAAAGGGCGCCAAATTCTTATCAAAGGGGCGCCAACTACTATTTAAAAGTATCTAAACCAAATTTTTTGAAAAGTTAACATACATAACGGCTACAGGATTATTTTATATATTTTGAATGAGATAATTCCTATTCTTCAATGGAGTGTCCTTTATTTGGAGATTAAATGCATTAGAAATCCAACTTAAATGGAGTAGGACTTATGGATTTGTCAGTTTCGCTGTGAAATACCTTTTAACCCCCCCCCCTCCCCTCCTTTCATATGTAATTTAAGTCCCAAGAAGGCTGGCCATAAATTTTATTTTAAGGGGACTAGGTACCTTTTGAACATTTTTTTTTATTTAAGTATTTGAAGGTACATTTTTGGCATAATAATAAAGGACTCAATGAAGGAAAATGATTCTAATAAGAAATTATTCAATTTTCCAGGCAACATTCGATTTTTTTTTGACAATATTAAGTAAATTTTAAAATGTATCTTCTCTTACAATTTTGAACATTTTCAGCTAATTTTTTAAAAAGTATTCGTAGAAGTGTGCTCTACAATTTTAAGTATCGGATAAATTTGGATGAGAATGAGTTCAAGACAGGTTTTAATACACCTGAGTTTCAATTTTGTTGTTTTTTTATATAATTGGCCGAGATATTAATTAAACTCCGCAATTTAACCCCTTGGAGACGAGCGACCGGCATACGTGCCACTTAAGGTGCTTAGAATCCTTCATTATTCTTCTCAGTTATTTTTTATTGTAAATTTTACCTTACTTAGTCAGAGCATTTTCGCGATTCAATTACAGAAAATTTTCTGTTGTGAAAAACCGGTGGTAAAAGGTTAAAAATTAAGGAAAGTGCTCTCGTCGCGAAGGTGTTAAAAGGTTGACCGAAAAATGTTGCATCGACGAGTGCCAGAAACCACGTTCTAAAGTGTGGAGGCAGATACTAGCTGAAAGCGGCTTTTTTTAGCCCGTCTTTCGAAACATGCATCGGCTGAACCGTTCGAGATACATAAAACGGAAAACACCAAATCCCATCTACATTCTTTACGCTTTCTAACTTATCAATCTGTTTCGAAAAGTACGAAAATTAACCCCATCTTTCAATTGTTGAATACGTCAGGACATTGTTTTCAAGCTAGGAATTTTGTTTTTATAATAGAACTAGAATTCTTTAAAAATAACAAAAACGACAATAGGTTCATAAATTTGTTGAAAATGTGAGGTATAAAGACAGGATAAACAAAACAAACTTCTTAAGAAATTTTAGGTCTCTAGAGCTCATTCTTGGTGAAGAACTGGGTTTATCTCTAATCTTGATTTAAGTTGTTATTGGTGAAATTAGTAGCTAACTTCGAAATCTAACCCCGCCTGTAGGCCGAGCCGGCATGACTTTTTTTTTTTTTTTTTTTCTCGCAACAGTTACAAAGAGAAAATAAAGAAATACATTAGGCAAATTTTGCAGATTTCGCAAAAATTCAAACTAATAAACATTCTTGTGAAAGAGATACAATCAAAAAAATTAATTTGTAGTCTTATACCTTATTTTGTTTTTCCATGGACAAGTCACAGTTCTTGTTATGCAACATCAGCATATCTGAGCTGTGGTAATGATATTTTATAACACTGTACACTATTTTTTTTAAAAAAGGTTGAAGTACAAGCTTATTATAAGAAAAAATGTTTAAGATTACACTAAAATAAGTAAATAACTCAGGTCACCGGCAAATAATATAAAGACGGAGTAGTTCTTTGACACTGGATAGAACGAGACAAACGAAGCAGATTTCACATCAAGAGCACTTTACTTATACCGACTATCGGTTGAAAATTAGAAACACATGCATTTCCAGTTTCTGTGGGGTGGACAATAGATGGCTGATTTCGGTACTCTCTTTTCCCGGACATAATGTATTTCGGTCTCATTCGGACATAATGTATTTCGGTTTCTTTTCAAATGAGCAAACTTACATTTACAAAAGCTATTGAGCTACTGGGATTGTTTGTTTTTCAAAGATCTTGTTCTTTTGTACTGCAATTCATGTGTATACGCAGGGCAGGAGGGGAGGGGCAGAAAATCTTTGGAAAAGTAATAATTCCTTAAAAGCATTACTTTGAAAAGTATTACGTGAATTGTATTGCATGATAATTTTGTTTGAAAGGTTTTCATTAAATTTCATTACAACTGCTGATAGCTTTATAAGTGGCCGAAAATACCAGCTATTTTTTATTGCCCATCAGAAACTTTGTAATAGAACTGTCTTTTATATTTTTTTAGGAAAAGCAAAAGATCTTTCAGAAAATGCTCTCAAAGGTGCCGTTTTGAACCTAATTTCCGGACGCAACAGTGCGGGAAGAGGAATAAAACTGCTGTCACAAGACAACAATCAATTTTAACTCAAGATGTGATTAATTTAAAGAAAAGAATCTGTTGTATTACAAATCATTTCAATAACCAAGCCTGCAATTCTCATTCATTTATGTAGAGTTTGGCCGAATATTCGGTTTCATTTTCGTTTTCAGCGCAAAATCTTAGTTTTGGCAAAAATACTGCCGAATAATCGGTATTACTATAACTGCCCCTCCCTATCCTCTCCCAAACGCCACTACCATCCAAAGAGCCGCACATACTATGTATTCACATAAAAGGGGATAAATCTAGAAGGTATTAATAATATTGATTAAATTCGTTATTTTTAAATTAAATTATTTTTGAATCATTTTTTATGTTTATAGCACCTTATATTTAATTCATTTTATTTCAATAAAATTAATTTTTAATTAATAATTATGTACTTCCGTTTCTACTCAAAACATTATTCAGATAACATGCATGTTTATGTTATTACTTTGAATTTATTTTTAAGATAATTTCGTTTTCGTTTTCTGTCGAAACTAGAAAGGTAACCGAAATTCGGTTCCTGTCGAACACTATTTTTATGTTTGTAAATGAGCAGAAACTTTTGCATTACTGAACGTTAAAAAATATTTTTTCGAAAATCGCTTTAAGGATTTGCACGTAATCATAACTTATAAATTTCGGAAAATCGAGTTTTTATTTTAGCGGCTTTATCAACGGAATCAAGAACCTGGAATAGACGATTCTATATAATATATATATATATATACAATATATATAATTATAATATCTTTGAATTTCAAAAAACATATGAAGTTCTTGTAACATTCTAATTAAATCTCCAAAGAGATTATATAATAAGCATTCTACAATAAAATTGAAACTAGTTTTTCTCAAAATTTCATTTTTAAATATATGACCATACACGATTACTTTAATAATACTGAATTGTTTTACTTCTAATTTTGTCAGCTTTTTTTCTTATATAATTATGCAGGGCATTAAGGATTTTTTTATCATCAAAAATTCTCATTTTTCTTCGATAAAAGTTGAATAATCTCTTCAAAACAGTCGGCATTTTGAAAAAAAAAAAAAGCTTTCCGTAATTTCCACCCTTTGTCTCGCCTAGTCACTAAAATAAATCATATTTAATTTTAAATTGCTGTTTATTTTAATTACAGAAGCCAAATTTAATTATAATAGTCGCCGCAACTCACACACACAGACAAAAAATAAATAAATAAATGCACCAGAAGAGCAGCAATAGATTCAAATATATTTACATTTAAAAAATATAATATGTACTATCAAAATTATATTTAAGCATTGTATTACAAAACAAAAAACAAAGTCAAAGAAAATAGAAATACTTAATTGCGTAATGGGGGTAAAATATAGAAAAGAAGAAGAATAACACGTTTTTTTTCTACCGCAATAAGCTTATATGTGTTCATTATTTTGCAGCTATTTCTTACTCGATATCTTGAAAAAAAAGTATCTAAAAAATGATAAGGTTTATTGGCAAAGTTATTTTTCGTTTTCACCTTAATGGGAATGTCTAAAAATTTAAAGTATGTATCAATGAAAATTGTTTAATAATATCGTCAAAAAGTTTTGGACAGCTTATGTTATTGCTCAAAACATTATAAAACTCCTATAACAGCTACTGAATTCGATATTTTATTTTTTCGTTTTTAACGTTTCTTTCTTTGCTGATGTCTGTACGCCGAGCGTGTGTTAATTAGTATTTCATGGAAAAATACCTCCACATCCGGTTTCTATTTTCTTCAGAAAGTTACAGAGATCCAAAAATCCCACAATATGGTATAATCAATAAAAAGTGTCACATCTGGTGGTATTACTTACAGATACCACTGGGTATCTAAGGTGAAACTCCACCGACATGTCTTCTTAGGGAATTTGTCTTCTTAGGAACTCCCACTAACAGCACTGAAAACAAAACAAAAACACATCTGCGCGCATCTGCGCTTCTCTTTCATCCATTCTTTTGTGAAACAACTTTTACAAGTTTCAGTAGTTTATATATTTATTTCGATTACATGTCATGTGAATTTTTCAATTTGTAAATCGGGGTGGTGTTTGAAGTTTAGAGTCGTTAAGCAGATACAGTTTGAAAAAAAAGGGTTTTAGATACTATTGGCATTTTTAAATGCTAAAAAATTGTAAAATTTTTTCAAATAGATATGAAAAATTAACCTTTTATTCTTTGAAAAGCAAAATTTACATTAAGTTTCCATTGCCCAAAAACTTGTGAAAAATTTGTCTTTGGCCTATATTATCATTAAGAAATTATGAAATGTTCCAGTTTATTAGAACTAAGAGCATCGATTTATGTGTGTGCAGTGTTGAATTCAGGCGGTGACCCAGGGGGACATCCCCCCCCCCCTCTAAACAATAAAATGTCCCCTGCGGAAAATGTGAGATTTTGTATTTTGGATGGTCAAAAAGTACAATATCCACCCCTGAACTCTACAATGCCCCCCCCCCGGAGACACAGAAGTCCCTCCCGGAGAAAAGTGTTTGAATTCAACACTGTGTGTGTGCTTATGGGGAGTGTACGTGTGTGTAAGTGGGTGGGTAGGTGGGGGAAGAGCTATTACAAAAACACGATATTAATCTTTTGAAAGTTATTTTTACACAGACGCTGAAAAATCTGACCAAGGGTGCCGTAATTACAAAAACACTATATTAATTTGGTGAAAGTTATTTTCACAGTGGCGCTGAAAAAAATGTGACCAAGGGCGCTATGATTACAAATACACAATATTAGATTTTTTAGAGTTATTTTTAAACAGGCCCTGGAAAAATCTAACCAAGGGCACCAGGATTACAAAAACACGATATTAGTTTTTTGAAAGTTATTTTTACAGAGGCGCTGAAAATAATCTGAACAAGGGCGCCATGATTTAAAAATATATATAAATTTTTTGAAAGTTATTTTTACAGAGGCGCTGAAAAAAATCTGACCAAGGGCGCCATAATTACAAAAACAAGAACACGATATTAGTTTTTTTAAACTTATTTTTACACAGACGCCGAAAAAAAATCTGGCCAAGGGCGCCATAATTACAGAAACACGATATTAATTTTTAAATAGCTATTTTTACAGAGGCGCTGAAAAATTCTGACCAAGGAAGCTAGGATTACAAAAACACGATATTATTTTTTCTTTTTTTTAAAGTTATTTTTACAGAGGCGCTGAAAAAAAATCAGACTATAGGGGCGACATGATTACCAAAGCCGCCTCTGAAAATGGGACCAATTAACCCTTCTTTGCATGAGATTTTCTTTTACAATTGTGTTTTTTTTTATACATATATTAAATATTAGACACCAGAAATTTTAAGATAGATTTTTAATCTTGTTCAGCAACATAGTTCCCGGGAAATTTACTGGATTAATATTTCTATATAAATATAGTGATGGCGAAGAAGTTGATTTATTTATTAAAAGTTAAATAAAAAGTGATGGAAATTTACATCACTATGCAATTAAGGGTTAAAATGAAAATCTCTCTTAAATTGCATTCCATTTTTTTTTTTTCTTTTTTCGTCGTTTGTACTTTCACAAAAAGCAGAAATATTTGATCACCCAGCGCACTAAATATTTGACAGAAAAGTTAATTTTTTTTAAATTTATTTTTAGAAAGACGCTGAAAAAGACTGCCTAAGAGCGCCATAATAACAAAAACATAAATACGATATTAGTTTTTTTTAAGTTTTTTTTTTTTTTTACAGGTTAAAATGAGGCGCTGGAAAAAATCTGACCATGGACGCCATAATAACAAAAACATGAACACGATATTAGTTTTTTGAAAGCTATTTTTGCAGAGGCGTTGAAAAAAATCTGACCAAGGGCGCCAGGATTACAAAAACACGATGTTATTTTTTTTTTTAAGTTATTTTTACAAAGGCGCTGAAAAAGTCTGACCAAGGGCGTCATAATAACAAAAACACGAACACGATATTAGTTTTTTTAAAAGTTATTTTTACAGAGGCGCTGAAAAAAATCAGACTAGGGGCGACATGATTACCAAAGCCGCCTCTGAAAGTGGGACCAATTAAAATGAAAATCTCTTCTCTTAAATTGCATTCCATTTTTTTTTTCGTCGTTTGTACTTTCACAAAAAGCAGAAATATTTTATCATCCAGGGCACTAAATATTTGACAGAAAAGTTAATTTTTTTAAAGTTATTTTTAGAAAGACGCTGAAAAAGACTGCCTAAGAGCGCCATAATAACAAAAACATAAATACGCTATTTTTTTTTTTTAAAGTTTTTTTTTTTTTTTTTTTTTTTTTTTTTTTTTTTTACAGAGGCGCTGGAAAAAATCTGACCATGGGCGCCATAATAACAAAAACACGAACACGATATTAGTTTTTTGAAAGCTACTTTTGCAGAGGCGTTGAAAAAAATCTGACCAAGAGCGCCAGGATTACAAAAACACGATGTTAATTTTTTTAAGTTATTTTTACAAAGGCGCTGAAAAAGTCTGACCAAGGGCACCATAATAACAAAAACACGAACACGATATTAGTTTTTTGAAAGTTATTTTTACAGAGGCGCTGAAAAAAAAAACTGTACCATGGGCGCCATAGTAACAAAAACACAAACACGATATTAGTTTTTTGAAAGCTATTTTTGCAGAGGCGTTGAAAAAAATCTGACCAAGGGCGCCAGGATTACAAAAACACGATGTTCCAGGATACCATGTGTAACAATAGCACATCTGATTGTCGATAATTTATGTTATCTCGAAATTGGGTTATATAATTGTCTTTGATCCCACACAGTTTGCTTATGCTATACTTTTAAAAATAAAAAGTATTACTTTTTAATTTTCCATATGAAAATCTTTGAAATTTTATGCCTTTCAGTATGCACAACTTTAAACGTGCTTCCAAAAAAAAAAAAAAAAAAAAAGTGACGAGGGCGCACCGGGCATTTGCCTCGTTGCCCGGTGGACCAGTACGACCCTGTGTACTAGTATAGTATTTATAGTATTGATACTCACACCTCGCATATGTTTTGCTGTAGGGGAGACTGGTACACAGTGGACCACTTTTTCAGTTAATTTTTTTTCTCTTTAACGGACAAACCGATCTGCATGAAAATATTTTTGAATATTCCTTAAACCTTTATACATTCATCATACATATATCATGGATCTCTACTTTGTCTTTGAATAATCTGGTTTTGAATTTTAGGGTTATTAAAAGAATTATAAGCATCTGTCCAGGTTATTTTTTGACACCCTGTAAATTCAGTAATATATTTGTTCCCTTTTAATTTCTGTAGTTTTGCGGTATAAATATGAGAGAAATAAACTCATTTTAAAGTTTGCTTTGTCATTTTTGTCTTTTCACGTAATATTATTGTATTTTTTTTAACCAAATACTGTAAATTTTTAAAAATATATTTATTAAAACAAAAAGCATTGTTGATAGTTTAACATGGCTTATTTTCTTATGAACTAACATTTTGTGAACATTATACAAAACTAGTTAAATATGGTAAAGAGATGATGAGTGCAGAATAATTCTAATTGATTTTACCAAGGTTTTTTTTTTTTTTTTAATACATTAGTATAATTTTCCCAGTGCCAGATCAAAGAGTCTCTCTGGATAAGTGCCTTTTGCATAAATTTGTTTTTAAATATTTTGTTGTAGTTTTTAAGAACAAATGCCCAAGAACCCTTTAAAAAATTCAGTTTCCAGTTAATCTGGTACTGGTAAAAAACAGAAAGTCATTAGCTTTAAATGTTGCACTTAGTAGTTTTAGAGAAGATTGCGATAAACAATATTCAATGATTTTTATTGCATTTATTACTTTTTTTAAAAATTTGTGCAACTCCTACCTTTTGTTTTATAAATTATTTTAAGCCAATGAATGCAAATCTTGTTTCATTTTTACTCTGCAAGACAATACAATATTTATAAACACACATTTCTGCTCCTTTCCCAAAAGCATATTTAAATTGTTTTACATTTCATTCTAAAGTGATGTAAATGATCAAGTATTTAAATTACCCCTCACCCCCTCATAAAAAAATAATAAGGGAAAAAATACAGTTTACAATGTTGAAATACTTTATATATATTTTTTTTTACTTGTTCTTAAAACTTTTCAGTCGTTCTATTTATCACTTTATTATAACAATATAGAAAAATGATCATCTTAATATCTTCAACTATCCAAAAAAAAAAAAAAAACTGTGCACCTATTGTTCATATGTTATTATGTGTGACTTATAATCACTGATGCGTAAAATTCTTTCAAAGTGTGCTACAAATTAAATTTTAAGTAGGTAACAGTTTTATTAAATTTTCTGAAAAATAATTGTTCTACATAAAATTTGTAAAATATTTATAATAAATTGTTTTACATTTCATTCTAATGTGATCTAAATGATCAAGTACTTAAATTACCCCCCCCCCCCCCTCTCTCTCTCTCTCAAAAAAAAAAAAAAAAAAAAAAAAAAAAAGGTAGGGGTAAAAAATCTCCAGTTGGCAATGTTTAAAATCTTTATTATACCTTTTTTAAGATAACTTTTTCTCTCATTTTGTCTGCTGCTCTATTTATTACTTTATTATAACAGGATGAAAAAAGAATAATCTTAATAGCCTCAACTGTCCAAAAATTTTGTGCACCTTTTCTTCATATGTAACAATGTGTGACTTATAATCACTGATTCATAAAATTCTTTCAAAGTGTGCTACAAATTTTAAGAAGGTAATAACTTTATTAAGTTTTGTGAAAAATCCTTGTTATACATAAATTTTGTAAATTATTTATAATAAATTGATTTACATTTCATTCTAATGCAAAACAAATTAATAAATTATTAAGCACTTACCTCCCCCCCGAAAAAAAAGTCTTTTTTCTTAAAAGTTTTCTGCTGCTATTTATTATTTTATTTAACAATAAAAAAGCATCTTAATTAAGTCAATTATCCAAAAATTTTTTGACCCCCCCCCCCTTTCCCTTTCACACAGAAAAAAATTCTGTATAATTATGTAGCATCAATGAAAAGATAAACAATAATCTAAATTCCTGCCACCACCTTAGAAAAGATTGGGGGAATTTCTATAACCATGGAAGTGGCAAAGCAAAAATCGTTCCTCTCCTTTTCAAAGTTTTATATTACACATGATATATGTTAAAAAAAAAAAAAAAAAATGTATGTGAAGTAACTAAATCGTTCAGTAGAAATGATTCAAAATTACTCAAGACAAAAATTTTATCTCCGGCACTGCATTTTGTATTCGTTTTTTTTTTTTTTTTTTTTTTTTTTTTTTTAAATCTAGTATTTGGGAATCAAATAGGTGTTTTGTAATACGATTATCAAAAAATACTAGATAGAAAATGTTTTCGATTTACGGGAATGAGCAATCAGCTGTTCAATGGTTTGTCAGTAGATGGCGCTTGTCCCGGGAAAAATTCCCACTCCCTGTTCCCTACCTTTGAGTCGAAAATGACAGGCTCTACAGCGACGTGCATCATCGTAGGCTACAGGTTCAATCGTAGCCTACGATGATGCGCGGCGCTGTAAAGCCTATCATTTCGAATGATTTCTCTAAACGAAAAGGAAGATATTCCATCTAAGTCATGATCACGTGGTCCAGGCGAAGAACTTCTTTATTAAAGAAGGGAAGGCACCGTAAACGTAATGTAAATCCCCGACAGGCAACGAAACAGTTCATGGGATAAAGCAATATTAGCTTCCCTTCGTAACAGTTAGAAGTTCTTTGGGTAAATTACCGGTGCCACGTGACCTTTTTCAGCCTCGAACCAGGATTTGGAATATCCTCCAATTTGCCAAGAAAATAGTTTACATTTCATCGGGCAGAGGGCGTCCTTCCCGGAGAAAACAAACGTCAAACTTATAGAGAATGTGCATGTGACGTCACGAAGCCGTAAAGAACGAACGGTAGGCAAAACAAACGCATGCCTACTGTATAGTTAGCTGTGTTATGTGCTTATTATTCATATTTTTTAAATTAATTATTCATATAATTTTGCCTTTCTTAATTGCAGCGGATAGCCCAAGGTAGGTCCTGATGCACCTGAGGCTCGGATTTTTAATTTTTTGAGACCTCGGCCCCCTGGGGCCCCTTTAAGATTTTTTCCCTAAATTATTAATAATTTACCCAATTTTTATCCGATCCTCTTCGTTTTTGGGTCCTTTTTTCCGTTTAGCTTTCACCCATTTCTACGTTCTAGTTATGACCCTGGCCCCGTAGGGCCTGGTACGGGGCCCGTTGAATTTTTTGTTTCCTAAACTGATAATTACTTGCCCGCTTTTAATCCGATTTTCTTAGTTTTTGGGGCCATTTCTTCATTTAGTTATTTCCCCATTGCTACTTTCTAATTAGGACCGTTCATCTTAGGGCCCTGCTCAAAACTATCAGCGGCCCCTTTTGGGCTCCCTACTATAGCTCCCTTAAAAATCGTCCAATTCGCTAGCTTTTTTTTTTTTTTCTAATAACTTCTTAGCAATTCCAGTTAGTACATAAATGACCAAAAATTTCTCGGACAAGATCCGGGCCCCTTACGTTACCCATAACTTCTTAATTATGATACGTATCGAATCCGTTTAATGTTATTATTATTTCTAGGAAAAGGGCCGAAAATTTATATATGACAGATTTTTTATATAATTAAAAATGGCCTCAAGTGGGTGGGTGGGGGGGGGGGGGGAGAGAATAGGAGTTTAAGAAGAAAATCATAACTTTGTCAATTCACAAGTTATCAAATCCGCTAATTTATTACAAATCCTCTTAATATTATCTACAACTTTTATATTGACAAGTTTTTTTATAAAACCACACCTTACAGAAAAAAAAGTCTTTGTGTGCTCCGCCTACAGACACCGGTAGATTTCGAAGTGAGCGGTCCCAACTGCCGCATCATGGCAAAAAGGTCATTTCTTCTGCAATTCCAATAAATAGGCTGCCCACGGTCTGCATCTTCGAAATTTACCTGTGCCTGTAGGCCGAGCTGTCAAGGATATTTTTTTTAAATATTAATCTTTTTCGGCATCAACTTACGTTTACTCACAACAGCCGTAAATTAGAAATCGCATTACTGTTAAAGATAAGGGGTTAAGTTTAGAAAGAGGGGGGGGGGATTTCATCCGTAAATTAAATATCGCGTTAATGTTAAAGGAAATTCATTAAATTTACAGGGGTGCATATTCCACCGCCTGGGGAGTCATTTTTTTATTGGGTTCTAACTAAGGGCTCGATTTCAACAGGGTTTGGTTCATTCAACTCGATATTGAAAACTTGATTTTTTTTTTTTTTTTAATTTATTATCACGGGCGCTAGTCAGTTCGTTATTAATAAATGTTTGGTTCGATTTTGCGTAACTGGATATCATCTTTTGTTACAAAATGTTATTTTTCACAAAAATATAACAAATTTCAGAAAAATAAATTGTATTTTTCACCTCCCCCCCCCCCCCCCACCAACCAAAAAAAAAAAAAAAAAAAAAAAAAAAACTGCATCGACACCTGATTAAATGCTTTTTAAATGGTAAGGTTTTTTTAAAAACATGGCATCTTTTTTTTTTTTTTTTTTTTTTTTTTTTAGATTAAATTATATAATTCTCTTTTACAAAAAAAAAAAAAAAAGTAATATGTTTCTTAAAAAATATCGCTCTTAGTACTTCATTAAATGTTTCATATAAGTCAATTTTTTGTTTTGTCCTGTTTTATACATATTATTAGAATAGTAAAAATATTTTTTTAAAACCTAAGGAGTGTTTATTTAGTATAAAAATTATTTCAGCTAATAAAACCGAATTCTGACAAAACTTATGCTTCAGTTTCATAGATTTCCTTGTCATAATACAACATGTTGAAATTATATAAAAGTGTTTCAGAAAATAAGCAGTTTTGATTTGAGAACACTCATAGGTATCATTTTAATCGATCATTTAATCTGAATATAACGAAATTTGTAAAAATTTTCCGATTAGCTCAAGCAATAAAAAGTTACCATACGAACAAGAACAACTTGAACTACAAGTAGAAAAAAAAATTAATAAAACATTAACTTTACGACATAATTAAAAAAAAAAAAAAAAAGAACTAAAATCTTTCTCCTACCAGCTACAACAAGTTGAAACGCTTCTTGAGCTCTTGAAATCTTCCCTGGAAACTTTTTAAAATAAGTTTCAATATCTGATGAAGCAACCGATGGCCAAAAAGCCATATCTGCTTTCCAATCTGCATCCACAATAATATACGGATCATCTAAAATAATAACACTATTATTCGGTTTGACAAATCTAAGCTTTGTTAAATAATCTTGATTAGCAACAGAATCTAAGTTCTGTGCATAATCTGATAAAAGAAAATTTGTTTTTGAATAAATATGATCCATAATTGAATGCAAAAATTTCGCTTTCTCATAGGAAACCGTAGGAAATAGCGCATTGAGCGAGAAATGTTTTGCCTACCGAAGAGGCGTGGTCGAGTGAGGAACCAGTTTGTTGACAAACATGCACATTCTCTATACGCCGCTGAAGTGTGACGTTTCAACATGGCGCTGGGCATAAACAGATCGAAGTGCCCATTGACGTAAAAAATAAAATCTTCTAGGAATAATAATTTTCATATTTAAGAACATTCAGGCACTGTTCTGCAAAGTTTAAAGTAGGCTTTTCATTATGAATTCACCAAACTTCTGATTTTGTGCTTTAAATTTGAATAATTTATTAAAAAATCAACTGCGGTTAGACAAACATGGCGGTTTTTTACATCGTCTGTGAATCGGGTATGTTTACTTTCATGTCTGTCAAGATGTATTTATCTCTCTTTACTTATTGGGACTTAAAACGGCCTATAGAGGCGCTGATTGCAGCCGTCGGTACAGGAAAATTGGCCCTTTAACTAATGCTAAAGTGCCATTGAAACCATTATTTATTGTAAACGCGTTTAAAAGTGTTAGATATTCAAATGCGGATAATTTTTACTTTGACATATAAACACGGAACACAAATAGCACATGAAATCTGAAATTGTGCATAAAAATAATCATTATGAACAAATTAAAAATGCTTGTAACGCAATGGGATTGCAAGGGATTTTCCTGAGGGAGCAGTTATATCTTTTTTCCACCAGATGGCGTATTCAAGCGCTTGAATTCCCAATAAGTAATTTAATGTTTTAATTATAAGTAAAGAGAAAATCACATTGAAATTTAAAAAATATTAGATTATTTTTAATAATTTACATATTATAATACTTTATATATTTAATATATTAAAATTTAGTATTTTAATTTAATATATTATTAATTTAATAAAGTATTAATTTAATATAAATCATCAGGATATTATTTATATTTACAATATTAATTATTTATTAAGATTAATACTAATTATAATTATAAATATTTTATTATTATTAATATTAATTATAGTTTTTAATATTAAATAATTATTTTAAAATGTTAAATATCATTATTAAATAATTATTTTAAAATATTAAATATAATTATTAAATAATTATTTTGAAATATTAAATATAATTATTAAATAATTAATATTTTAGTTCATATTATTATATTACAATTATTTTTAATTAATAATAATTAAATCATGCTGCTATGATAAATTAAATTAATAATTTGTAATAATATTGTTTATGTTATTAATTTATATTAAATATAAATATATTAATATAATTATAAATATTGATAATAATATAATATAAAATTATAATATAATCTATAATAATAATAATAATTTAAACATATTAAATTATTTGTATATTACATTAAATTAATATTATGCATAATTAATACTACTAATAAATAATTATTTATCATTTTAAATGATTAATAAATAATATAAAATTAATTATTAATAATTTTAATAATTATTATTTAATTAATTATATATATATATATATATATATATATATATATTTAATATCATTAAATTAATAATTTTAATTAATAATTATTTAATTTTATATATATAATAAATAATTATTAATTAAAATTATTAATAATAAATTTTATATTATTTATTAATATCAATTATATTTATTAAACATTTGAAATGATAAATAATTATTTATTATTAGTATTAATTATGCATAATATTAATTTAATGTAATATACAAATAATTTAATATGTTTAAATTGATTTAATATTTAATTTAATATAGTATATCATTTTAGTTTTATAATTTAATATTTTATATTTATTTATATTATTATAGTACATCATATTTTATATATTTAATATATAATTTATATACTTAATTTAAATATTATTTATAATTTATGTATTATAATAATTTATAAATTATAAAATATCTTTAATAATTTTTAAAAATATAAAATTAGTAAAATTATTAATTTAAATTAAATGAAAGTTTTACTTATAAATAGAGAGAGACGGAGATATCTTGATAGACATGAATGTAAATATCACCAATTCAGCCATGTTGTTTGTCTAACTGGAGTTAAGCTAATGACTTTTTAATAAATTATTCAAATTTAAAGCACAAAATCAGAAGTTTGTGGAATTCATAATGAAAAGCGTACCTTAAAGTTTGTAGAACAGTGCCTGAAAGTTCTAATATATGAAAATTATTACTCCTAGAAGATTTTATTTTTTACGTCCATGATATTTCAATGGGCACTTCAGTCTGTTTATGCTCAGCGCCATATTGATGATGTCACGACTTCAGCGGCGTATATTAGTGGGAGTTCGTTTTAACTTTGTGTGACGCCTTTTTTAGCTGTGTTTTCATTAATTATTATGATATATTTTTAAAAACGACATATTTCCTAACTTTTGATCCCATTGAGATCACACTCCAAAACTTTCTGGATTTAAAGTTTAGAATATTACAAAAACATATTTTTTCAAAAAAAAATTATTATTATTATTATTATTATTATTATTTATTTTATTTTATTTTATTTTTTTTAACAAGCATAGTCAACTTTAATATCAAATTAAACCTTATGAAATCCTATTTAAAATGAGGGATTAAACAATTATCTACACCTGATAAAACTTGCGAAATTCGAAATTTAAAACATTTATACACGCCAAAAAATTATGATTTTTTTTAAATTAAAGAATTAATTGAATGAAACTGTACTGAGATTAAAAAAAATATATGAAAGTATATTCTCATTTATATCATCAGGAAGAATGATGTATAGTAGTGTGATGTAAGTTTGTTGTATAGTATAATGTATTTTCTAGTGTAATATTGTATTGTAGTATTATGTAGTATAGTTTTCATAGTACTGAATATTTTCACAAAGTATACGGTATCACTGTAATTGTTTTGCACAGGTTCTTATCTTGTACATTTGCAAAAATATAATCTGTAGTGTTGTATAGCAGCACCATATTTTGTATAGTGCAATATTGTATTTTACTATGCAGTATAGTGTTTTTGGTACTGAATATTTTTGCAAAAGTGTACTGCATCTCCAAAATTATATTGTATAGATTCTTATTGCAAATGTGTATTGTTGTATAGTATATTATATTTTATTATGTAGTATAGTATTTATAGTATTGATACTCACACCTCGCATATGTTTTGCTGTAGGGGTGACTGGTACACAGTGGACCACTTTTTCAGTTAATTTTTTTTTCTCTTTAACGGACAAACCGATCTGCATGAAAATATTTTTGAATATTCCTTAAACCTTTATACATTCATCATGGATACATTCATCAATCATATATCATGGATCTCTACTTTGTCTTTTAATAATCTGGTTTTGAATTTTCGGTTATTAAAAGAATTATAAGCATCTGTCCAGGTTATTTTCTGACACCCTGTAAATTCAGTAATATATTTGTTGCCTTTTAATTTCTGTAGTTTTGCGGCATAAATATGAGAGAAATAAACTCATTTTAAAGTTTGCTTTGTCATTTTTGTCTTTTCACGTAATATTATTGTATTTTTTATAAGCAAATACTGTAAATTTTTAAAAATATATTTATTAAAACAAAAAGCATTATTGATAGTTTAACATGGCTTAGTTTCTTATGAACTAACATTTTGTGAACATTATACAAAACTAGTTAAATATGGTAAAGAGATGATGAGTGCAGAATAATTCTAATTGATTTTACCAAGTTTTTTTTTTTTTTTTTTTTTTTTTTTTTTAAATACATTAGTTTAATTTTCCCAGTGTCAGATCAAAGAGTCTCTCTGGATAAGTGCAACAGCCTTTTACATAAATTTGTTTTTAAATATTTTGTTGTAGTTTTTAAGAACAAATGCCCAAGAACCCTTTAAAAAATTCAGTTTCCAGTTAATCTGGTACTGGTAAAAAAACAGAAAGTCATTAGCTTTAAATATTGCACTCAGTAGTTTTAGAGAAGATTGCGATAAACAATATTCAATGATTTTTATTGCATTTATTACTTTTTAAAAAAAATTTGTGCACCTCCTACCTTTTGTTTTATAAATTATTTTAAGCCAATGAATGCAAATCTTGTTTCATTTTTACTCTGCAAGTCAATACAATATTTATAAACACACATTTCTGCTCCTTTCCCAAAAGCATATTTAAATTGTTTTACATTTCATTCTAAAGTGATGTAAATGATCAAGTATTTAAATTACCACCCCACCCCCTCATAAAAAAAATGATAAGGAAAAAAGGGGAAAAATCCAGTTTACAATGTTTAAATACTTTATAATTTTTTTTTTTTTTTTTTCTTTTACTTGTTTTTAAAACTTTTCAGTTGTTCTATTAATCACTTTATTATAACAATATAGAAAAATGATCATCTTAATATCTTCAACTATCCAAAAAAAATTGTAAACATATTGTTCATATTTTATTATGTGTGACTTATAATCACTGATGCGTAAAATTCTTTCAAAGTGTGCTACAAATTAAATATTAAGTAAGTAACAGTTTTATTAAATTTTCTGAAAAATAATTGTTCTACATAAATTTTGTAAAATATTTATAATAAATTGTTTTACATTTCATTCTAATGTGATCTAAATGATCAGGTACTTAAATTCCTACCCCCTCCCCCTCTCAAAAAGAAAAAAAAAAGAAAAAAGGTAGGTGTAAAAAATCTCCAGTTGACAATGTTTAAAATCATTATTATAACTTTTTTAAGAAAACTTTTTCTCTCATTTTGTCTGCTGCTCTATTTATTACTTTATTATAACAGGATGAAAAAAGGATCATCTTAATAGCCTCAACTGTCCAAAAATTTTGTGCACCTTTTCTTCATATGTAATAATGTGTGACTTATAATCACTGATTCATAAAATTTTTTCAAAGTGTGCTACAAATTTTAAGAAGGTAATAACTTTATTAAGTTTTGTGAAAAATCCTTGTTATACATAAATTTTGTAAATTATTTATAATAAATTGATTTACATTTCATTCTAATGCAAAACAAATTAATAAATTATTAAGCACTTACCCCCCCCCCCCCCCGCCCCCTCCGAAAAAAAAGACTTTTTTCTTAAAAGTTTTCTGCTGCTATTTATTATTTTATTTAACAATAAAAAAGCATCTTAATTAAGTCAATTATCCAAAAATTTTGTGACTCCCCCCCCTTTTTCCTTTCACACAGAAAAAAATTCTGTATAATTATGTAGTATCAATAAAAAGATAAACAATAATCTAAATTCCTGCCACCCCCTTAGAAAAGATTGGGGGAATTTTTATAACCATGGAAGGGGCAAAGCAAAAATCGTTCCTCTCCTTTTCAACGTTATATGCATGGTAATAGAATACCTCTATTTATATCTCCCTGGATTGAACCTGTAGCCTACGATGATGCACGTCGCTGTAGAGCCTATCATTTTCGACTCAAAAATAGGGAACAGGGAGTGGGAATTTTTACCGGCACGAGCGCCATCTACTGGCAAACCATTGAACAGCTGATTGCTCATTCCCGTATATCGAAAACATTTTCTATCTAGTATTTTTTTCACTGATCTTGGAACATGTCCCGAACCCTATTTTTAAACTTTCCTTCCCAGTAGTATTTACTACAGCTATACCATTTACTTCATGTTTAATCAACTCTATCTTTAGTCTCTATCGCTTCTTCTCTTATTCCAAATTTCTTCATCCATTTTTAAATTTATCTTGTTAATTGCTATAAGTAATCTTAAATTTTACTTTTAATTGCTAAATGCAATCTTTATTTTTCTTTAATTGCTATAAGCAATCTTTACCTTCCCCCAACGGCTCACTTTGAAATGACATTCAACTCACACTCGACTGGGCGTTAAGTTGCTGCAACTAGGAAGACCCTGAACCGGCATCAACTGTTCCGGACTGTTCCGGAGTATTTTTTCATAATCGTATTACAAAACACCTTTTTGATTCTTAAATACTAGATTTAAAAAAAAAAAAAAAAAAAAAAAAAAAAAAAAAAAACGAATACAAAATGCAGTGCCGGAGATAAAATTTTCTTGTTGAGTAGTTTTGAATCATTTCTACTGAACGATTTAGTTACTTTACATACATTTTTTTTTTTTAAAACATATATGATGTGTAATATAACGTTGAAAAGGAGAGGAACGATTTTTGCTTTGCCCCTTCCATGGTTATAGAAATTCCCCCAATCTTTTCTAAGGGGGTTAGATTATTGTTTATCTTTTTATTGATGCTACATAATTATACAGAATTTTTTTCTGTGTGAAAGGGAAAAGGGGGCGTTCACAAAATTTTTGGATAATTGACTTAATTAAGATGCTTTTTTATTGTTAAATAAAATAATAAATAGCAGCAGAAAACTTTTAAGAAAAAAGACTTTTTTTTCGGGGGGGAGGTAAGTGCTTAATAATTTATTAATTTGTTTTGCATTAGAATGAAATGTAAATCAATTTATTATAAATAATTTACAAAATTTATGTATAACAAGGATTTTTCACAAAACTTAATAAAGTTATTACCTTCTTAAAATTTGTAGCACACTTTGAAAGAATTTTATGAATCAGTGATTATAAGTCACACATTGTTACATATGAAGAAAAGGTGCACAAAATTTTTGGACAGTTGAGGCTATTAAGATGATTCTTTTTTCATCCTGTTATAATAAAGTAATAAATAGAGCAGCAGACAAAATGAGAGAAAAAGTTTTCTTAAAAAAGGTATAATAAAGATTTTAAACATTGTCAACTGGAGATTTTTTACCCCTACCTTTTATTTTTTTGAGAGGGGGGGGGGGTAATTTAAGTACTTGATCATTTAGGTCACACTAGAATGAAATGTAAAACAATTTATTATAAATATTTTACAAAATTTATGTAGAACAATTATTTTTAAGAAAATTTAATAAAATTATTACCTACTTAAAATTTAATTTGTAGCACACTTTGAAAGAATTTTACGCATCAGTGATTATAAGTCACACATAATAACATATGTACAATAGGTGCACATTTTTTTTTTGGATAGTTGAAGATATTAAGATGATCATTTTTCTATATTGTTATAATAAAGTGATAAATAGAACAACTGAAAAGTTTTAAGAACAAGTAAAAAAAAAATATATATATATAAGGTATTTAAACATTGTAAACTGTATTTTTCCCCTTTTTCCCTTATTATTTTTTTATGAGGGGGTGAGGGGTAATTTAAATACTTGATCATTTACATCACTTTAGAATGAAATGTAAAACAATTTAAATATGCTTTTGGGAAAGGAGCAGAAATGTGTGTTTATAAATATTGTATTGACTTGCAGAGTAAAAATGAAACAAGATTTGCATTCATTGGCTTAAAATAATTTATAAAACAAAAGGTAGGAGTTGCACAAATGTTTTAAAAAGTAATAAATGCAATAAAAATCATTGAATATTGTTTATCGCAATCTTCTCTAAAACTACCAAGTGCAATATTTAAAGCTAATGACTTTCTGTTTTTTACCAGTACCAGATTAACTGGATACTGAATTTTTTAAAGGGTTCTTGGCCATTTGTTCTTAAAACTACAACAAAATATTTAAAAACAAATTTATGTAAAAGGCTGTTGTACTTGTCCAGAGAGACTCTTTGATCTGACACTGGGAAAATTAAACTAATGTATCAAAAAAAAAAAAAAAAAAAAAAAAAAAAAAAAAAAAAAAAAAAACTTGGTAAAATCAATTAGAATTATTCTGCACTCATCATCTCTTTACCATATTTCACTAGTTTTGTATAATGCTCACAAAATGTTAGTTCATAAGAAACTAAGCCATGTTAAACTATCAACAATGCTTTTTGTTTTAATAAATATATTTTTAAAAATTTACAGTATTTGCTTAAAACAAATACAATAATATTACGTGAAAAGACAAAAATGACAAAGCAAACTTTAAAATGAGTTTATTTCTCTCATATTTATGCCGCAAAACTACAGAAATTAAAAGGGAACAAATATATTACTGAATTTACAGGGTGTCAAACAATAACCTGGACAGATGCTTATAATTCTTTTAATAACCCTAAAATTCAAAACCAGATTATTAAAAGACAAAGTATAGATCCATGATTTATGTATGATGAATGTATTCGTGATGAATGTATAAAGGTTTAAGGAATAGTCAAAAATATTTTCATGCAGATCGGTTTGTCCGTTAAAGAGAAAAAAAAATTAACTGAAAAAGTGGTCCACTGTGTACCATTCTCCCCTACAGCAAAACACATGCGAGGTGTGAGTATCAATACTATAAATACTATACTACATAATAAAATATAATATACTACACAACAATACACATTTGCAATAAGAATCTATACAATATAATATTGGAGATGCAGTATACTTTTGCAAAAATATTCAGTGCTACAAACACTATACTGCATAGTAAAATACAATATTGCACTATACAAAACATTGTGCTGCTATACAACACTACGGATTATATTTTTGCAAATGTACAAGATAAGAACCTGTGCAAAACAATTACAGTGATACCGTATACTTTGTGAAAATATTCAATACTATAAAAACTATACTACATAATACAATACAATATTACACTAGAAAATACATTATACTATACAACACTCTTACATCACACTACTATACATCATTCTTCCTGATGATATAAATGAGAATATACTTTTTTTAAATCTCAGTACAGTTTCATACAATTAAATCTTTAATTTAAAAAAAATCATAATTTTTTGGCGTGTATAAATGTTTTCAATTTTGAATTTCGCAAGTTCTATCAGGTGTAGAGAATTTTAAATAGGATTTCGAAAGGTTTAATTTGATATTAAAGTTGACTATGCTTGGTAAAAAAAAAAAAAAAAAAAAAAAAAAAAAATTAATTAAATAATAATAATAATAATAATAATAATAATAATAATAATAATAATAATAATAACAATCTTTCGGAAAAATAAGTTTTGGTAATATTCTAAATTTTAAATACAGAAAGTTTTAGAGTGTGATCTCAATGAGATCAACAGTTAGGAAATATGTCGTTTTTAAAAATATATCATAATAATTAACGAAAACACAGCTAAATAAGGCGTCACACAAAGTTAAAACGAACTCCCAGTAATGTAAGTTTGACGTTTGTTTTCCCCGGGAAAGACTCCCTCTGCCAGATGAAATGTAAACTATTTTCTTGGCCCATTTTCGTTCAGAGAAATCGCTCGAAATGATAGGCTTTGCAGCGCCGCGCATCATCGTAGGCTACGATTGAACCATGGTAATAGAATACCTGCTATTTATTATTTTATTTAACAATAAAAAAGCATCTTAATTAAGTCAATTATCCAAAAATTTTGTGACCCCCCCCCCTTTTCCCTTTCACACAGAAAAAAATTCTGTATAATTATGTAGCACCAATAAAAATATAAACAATAATCTAAATTCCTGCCACCCCCTTAGAAAAGATTGGGGGAATTTTTATAACCATGGAAGGGGCAAAGCAAAAATCGTTCCTCTCCTTTTCAACGTTATATTCATGGTAATAGAATACCTCTATTTATATCTCCCTGTATTGAACCTGTAGCCTACGATGATGCACGTCGCTGTAGAGCCTATCATTTTCGACTCAAAAATAAAGAACAGGGAGTGGGAATTTTTCCCGGGACGAGCGCCATCTACTGGCATACCATTGAACAGCTGATTGCTCATTCCCGTATATCGAAAACATTTTCTATCTAGTATTTTTTGATAATCGTATTACAAAACACCTTTTTGATTCTTAAATACTAGATTTAAAAAAAAAAAAAAAACGAATACAAAATGCAGTGCCGGAGATAAAATTTTCTTCTTGAGTAGTTTTGAATCATTTCTACTGAACGATTTAGTTACTTTACATACATTTTTTTTAAAAACATATATGATGTGTAATATAACCAGGGAGATATAAATAGATTAGAGAATTTCCCCTATGGCATCTTCCTTGCAAACTTGAACCTAACGCCGAAGTGGCCGCATGTGGCGCTGCGATCTTTAGCTGAGTCAAAATAACATTGTTTGCTATAGGAGTGCGTTATTATTTCTTTAATAAAATATTAATTTTACATTATATTTTAATATGGCTCGGAACTGTTTTGCATATGGATGTGACACAGGTTATAAGAAAGTCGAAAGACAGAATAAAGAACTGGGTATAAGAAATCCATCGTTGTTTCCGTGAGCATAGCTCGTCTAGCACAGTAAAAAATGCCAAAAATTTAGTTCAGATAGGAAACACAGTTAAAAATGATCTTTTCACCAATTCAAAAAAAGAATCTACCCCTTCCGGGAAAAAAGAAAAAGGGAAGGGCAACAGATAAATTAACTGAATAAAATGGATGGCCTTTGTGCTTCTTTTTGAAATTATATATATATATATATAGTTTTTTTTTTTAATCTAAGGTGAATGCTGTGATTTTTAAATGTTTGTAGTCGAGTAATTCTTCAAATTGAATTTTTTGTATTTTTCTTTGTTAAATAAATGTTTGTTAATTATTTCTGTTAAATAATGTTTGTTCCTTAAATAAAGATATGTAATTTTTCTTGTGTAATCTTTATTTAAATATAGGCACAAAAGTTTTTTAATTTATCAAAATATCTTGATCATATGCAATAAATACATAGACATCAAATTATTTTTTGATTTGAAAAAAAAAAAAAAAAAAAAAAAAGTATTTCAAATAGGAAGTTATTGACAGCAAGTCTTGAATGTAGAAAATGATTCATATTATACATGTGTATTAATTTACAGAAAAAGCTAGTTGTATTTGAATTTATATTATATTAAATATAAGAATAAAATGACAATAATCCAGCAGTACAGGAAACACTATTTTTATTTTCTAGGGTCCCCTTTCCTGTATTGTCACAAAAATTTGAGCATTTCTGATGCCTCAAAGTATAGATGGGAGTATATAAATAAATATTTAGATAAATATATTTATTATTATCCTACTCTAATAGTATAAAATATCATCTCTAATGAAAATTACATGCTGAATTTGGGGGCCTAGGGCCCAATTGCTACAAATTTCAAATTTATTTTACATTTGCAGTAGGCATAAATATTTTTTAAATCTAGAGTTTGAGTACAATAAAATTAATCCTAACAAAATTTACCTTATTCCAATACTTGTTTTGAATAGGAATTGATATTTTTTGCTCATTTTAAATAATACAGCTGGGAAGAAAAAAAATAATATATATATATATATAATTTTTAGTTATTTGCAGTTTGTAAAATTTACTATGAATATTTAACAAACTCTTAAACTAAATAGTCCTGGTTTTCATATTTTATTTATTTTAAAAAATAAATAAAAGCATATAAAAACATCATCATTTGTTTTAATTAGAAAAAAAAAAGTTATTCTATAAAATATTTCCGAGAATTACGTGATAAATCCCGGATATCGAAGTACAATAAAATTTAAAAGAAAAAAAAGAAATATTTGAGTTCCAGGCTTGTTTTGAATAAGAATGAATATTTTTTGTTCCTTTTTAATATTACAGTGAAAATATATATTATTTGCAGTTTGTAAAATTTAATATAAATATTTTACAAATTCTTAAAATAGTTCGTTTCCTGTTTTATTAATTAAAAAACATCACAGAATTTCTTTTTAAATGCAGCTTGAGAAAAAAAAAAAAAGTTTTCGATTTGCTGAACTTCGATTGCTGACACAGATGGGGCTCCGGCCAGTACACGAGATTTCGCGCATTACCAAACTTCTAACACGGCGTTCCCCTACCTGAGGTATTCTATTACCATGGTTCAATCGTAGCCTACGATGATGCGCGGCGCTGTAAAGCCTATCATTTCGAACGATTTCTCTGAAAGAAAATGGTCCAAGAAAATAGTTTACATTTCATCTGGCAGAGGGCGTCTTTCCCGGGGAAAACAAACGTCAAACTTACATTACTGGGAGTTCGTTTTAACTTTGTGTGACGCCTTATTTAGCTGTGTTTTCGTTAATTATTATGATATATTTTTAAAAACGACATATTTCCTAACTGTTGATCTCATTGAGATCACACTCTAAAACTTTCTGTATTTAAAGTTTAGAATATTACCAAAACATATTTTTTCGAAAGATTATTATTATTATTATTATTAGTATTATTATTATTTTTATTTATTTATTTATTTATTTTTTTACCAAGCACAGTCAACTTTAATATCAAATTAAACCTTATGAAATCCTATTTAAAATTCTCTACACCTGATAGAACTTGCGAAATTCAAAATTGAAAGCATTTATACACGCCAAAAAATTATGATTTTTTTTTAATTAAAGATTTAATTGTATGAAACTGCACTGAGATTAAAAAAAAATATATGAAAGTATATTCTCATTTATATCATCAGGAAGAATGATGTATAGTAGTGTGATGTAAGAGTGTTGTATAGTATAATGTATTTTCTAGTGTAATATTGTATTGTATTATGTAGTATAGTTTTTATAGCATTGAATATTTTCACGAAGTATACGGTATCACTGTAATTGTTTTGCACAGGTTCTTATCTTGTACATTTGCAAAAATATAATCCGTAGTGTTGTATAGCAGCACAATGTTTTGATAGTGCAATATTGTATTTTACTATGCAGTATAGTGTTTGTAGTACTGAATATTTTTGCAAAAGTATACTGCATCTCCAATATTATATTGTATAGATTCTTATTGCAAATGTGTATTGTTGTGTAGTATATTATATTTTATTATGTAGTATAGTATTTATAGTATTGATACTCACACCTCGCATGTGTTTTGCTGTAGGGGAGACTGGTACACAGTGGACCACTTTTTCAGTTAATTTTTTTTTTCTCTTTAACGGACAAACCGATCTTTATGAAAATATTTATGAATATTCCTTAAACCTTTATACATTCATCATGGATACATTCATCATACATAAATCATGGATCTATACTTTGTCTTTTAATAATCTGGTTTTGAATTTTAGGGTTATTAAAAGAATTATAAGCATCTGTCCAGGTTATTTTTTGACACCCTGTAAATTCAGTAATATAATTGTTCTCTTTTAATTTCTGTAGTTTTGCGGCATAAATATGAGAGAAATAAACTCATTTTAAAGTTTGCTTTGTCATTTTTGTCTTTTCACGTAATATTATTGTATTTGTTTTAAGCAAATACTGTAAATTTAAAAAAAATATATTTATTAAAACAAAAAGCATTGTTGATAGTTTAACATGGCTTAGTTTCTTATGAACTAACATTTTGTGAACATTATACAAAACTAGTGAAATATGGTAAAGAGATGATGAGTGCAGAATAATTCTAATTGATTTTACCGAGTTTTTTTTTTTTTTTTTTAATACATTAGTTTAATTTTCCCAGTGTCAGATCAAAGAGTCTCTCTGGACAAGTGCAACAGCCTTTTACATAAATTTGTTTTTAAATATTTTGTTGTAGTTTTTAAGAACAAATGCCCAAGAACCCTTTAAAAAATTCAGTTTCCAGTTAATCTGGTACTGGTAAAAGACAGAAAGTCATTAGCTTTAAATATTGCACTTGGTAGTTTTAGAGAAGAATGCGATAAACAATATTCAATGATTTTTATTGCATTTATTACTTTTTTAATCAAACTATAAAATTGATAATAAATTGCAGTTGATGTGTATCGGAAATTTATATGTACTGAGTATGAGAAACTGTGTAATGTCTGAATCTTGAATACCTTTTGGTTTATATCTTTTTTAAAATTGTTTTAAGCCAATGAAAGCAAATTTTGTTCCATTTTAACTCACCATCTCAGTACAATATATTTATTAAACACACATTTCTGTTCTTTTTCCAAAAACATAATTATGTGTGACTTATAGTCACTGATGCATAAAATTTTTACAATGTACTACACACTTTAAGTAGGTAACATTTTACAAAGTTTAAAATTTTTAATTTTTTACCCTTAAAACTTTTCTTCTGCTCTATTTATTATTTTATTTTAACAATAATAAAAATAATAATCTTTAATTCCCCGATTAGCCAAAAAATTTGTGCACCTCCTACCTTTTGTTTTATAAATTATTTTAAGCCAATGAATGCAAATCTTGTTTCATTTCTACTCTGCAAGTCAAATTTTTTTTTTTTTTTTTTTTTTTTTTTTAATACATTAGTTTAATTTTCCCAGTGTCAGATCAAAGAGTCTCTCTGGACAAGTACAACAGCCTTTTACATAAATTTGTTTTTAAATATTTTGCTGTAGTTTTAAGAACAAATGGCCAAGAACCCTTTAAAAAATTCAGTATCCAGTTAATCTGGTACTGGTAAAAAACAGAAAGTCATTAGCTTTAAATATTGCACTTGGTAGTTTTAGAGAAGATTGCGATAAACAATATTCAATGATTTTTATTGCATTTATTACTTTTTAAAACATTTGTGCAACTCCTACCTTTTGTTTTATAAATTATTTTAAGCCAATGAATGCAAATCTTGTTTCATTTTTACTCTGCAAGTCAATACAATATTTATAAACACACATTTCTACTCCTTTCCCAAAAGCATATTTAAATTGTTTTACATTTCATTCTAAAGTGATGTAAATGATCAAGTATTTAAATTACCCCTCACCCCTCATAAAAAAATAATAAGGGAAAAAGGGGAGAAATACAGTTTACAATGTTTAAATACCTTATATATATATATTTTTTTTTACTTTTTCTTAAAACTTTTCAGTTGTTCTATTTATCACTTTATTATAACAATATAGAAAAATGATCATCTTAATATCTTCAACTATCCAAAAAAAATTGTAAACATATTGTTCATATTTTATTATGTGTGACTTATAATCACTGATGCGTAAAATTCCTTCAAAGTGTGCTAAAAATTAAATTTTAAGTAGGTAACAGTTTTATTAAGTTTTCTGAAAAATCCTTGTTCTACATAAATTTTGTAAAATATTTGTAATAAATTGTTTTACATTTCATTCTAATGTGATCTAAATGATAAAGTACTTAAATTACCCCCCCCCCCCCCCCTCCCTCTCTCTCAAAAAAAAAAAAAAAAAAAAAGGTAGGGGAAAAAATCTCCAGTTGACAATGTTTAAAATCTTTATTATAACTTTTTAAAGAAAACTTTTTTTCTCATTTTGTCTGCTGCTCTATTTATTACTTTATTATAACAGGATGAAAAAAGAATCATCTTAATAGCCTCAACTGTCAAAAAAATTTGTGCACCTTTTCTTCATATGTAATAATGTGTGACTTATAATCACTGATTCATTAAATTCTTTCAAAGTGTGCTACAAATTTTATGAAGGTAATAACTTTATTAAGTTTTGTGAAAAATCCTTGTTATACATAAATTTTGTAAATTATTTATAATAAATTGATTTACATTTCATTCTAATGCAAAACAAATTAATAAATTATTAAGCACTTACCTCCCCCCCCCCCCCCCCGAAAAAAAAAGTCTTTTTTCTTAAAAGTTTTCTGCTGCTATTTATTACTTTATTTATTTCTCGAGTTATTCGACCGCTTCGAGACATTTCGGACACCCTGTATATGAATGTGTGTTTATTTGCTCATACTACAGTGCCTAGAAGCTCTTACTTCTAGGCACTGTACTCATACTATATAATGTATGGAAATATTCAAACAAAATACCAGAAATAAGGCGAAAAAATATATTGAAAATTTGTTTCCAAAACGTTTTAGAAAAAAATGTTAAATTTGGAACATATTCTGAAGTAAGTTAAGAAAAAATCTGTTTCTGTATAATATAACATTCAAATATCTATATTCAATTGTGTCACCGCATTAAATGGACTTCCAGGCCGAGCCGTGAAGACAACTGACATAGAAGGTATTTTAAAGTGCTACCTCAAAATCACCTCTATTTTATTAATCAACTCCCACCACAATTTTAAAACGACATATTTGTATATAAAATTTGATGCTGTTCATAGTAGATGCTGAATTGCTGACATCGCAGACATTTTCAAACCCTACAATTACACCATTCATGATAAACCAAACGATATCAACAACAGTGAGACCACTACTGACGTGAATAACGATATCCTGGAAGCCCCAGTTGAGGACACTTCCAGTTACACCAAACAAAATAAAACACCGCCTGTTATACAAAATAATTATACAAACACATTCAAAGATATGTTTGACACCTTCAAAGACATGAAGGAACTTCTCCAAATTACCAAACTCCTAAAACATTTAAAAAACATCGCCATCAAATCAAAAAATTGCAACAACCCATTCGACAAAATGTATATCATAATAGAAGAATTAGACGCCTTTTCTACGGAGCTCAACATTACCAATTATGAATAATTACAATAACAAAAATTTCTCTTCTCTTCTTATTTTCTCCTGGAATTGCCAATCATTGCAACCCAGGATTAATGAACTCCGCTCCTTTATTTCCATTAATCCACAAATAGATATACTCTTAATCCAAGAAACACTTAACCCTTCCTGCAGTATCACCATCCAAGGTTACAAATTCCATCATACACCACGTGCCAACTCTCACTGGGGTGGCACAGCCATCTACATCAAAAATTATATCCCACATCACACAACTCAAAATATTCCACTCCCAGGCATTGACTACACCAGTATTGTCGTCAACTTGCCCCATGCCAAAATTAACTTCACATCTTTTTACGCACGACACGGGCGACGATACCCCATAAATGACCTGACACACATCATTACACAACACCAACACGCATTTATCGCTGCTGACTTCAATGCACATAGCAGGCAGTGGAACTGTCATTCCACCACTACCAGAGGTAGATCTCTTCACAACTTGGTTAGCCATTTCAATCTCAGTCTCCACGCACCTACTACACCGACACACATTCCTGTTGCTCGCAACCAGCACCCCTCTATTATTGACTTCGCCATCACCAAAAATCTTACCTTCCCTATCAACACTTCTGTTATTAATGACCTAAGCTCTGACCACCTTCCTGTCTTCTTCAAAATTGATCTTATCAACCCTATCTCTCCTCCTCCTTCAGTAGCTATTGACTGGAATAAATTCCAAAATTACATCAACAACACCGACCTTACCTACCCCACAATCAACAACACTACTGACATTGATAACGCAGTTAATAAACTCAACAACATCATTTACAAAGCTCAAAAAGATGCCACTTACACCAAATTCAAAAATAATAACTCTTACATCTTACCCACTTACATACATAATATCTGTAAACAACGCAACACACTCCGTCGATTCTACCAAAATACCAGAGATCCCACCCTTAAAACAGCTGTCAACAGGCTCAACAATAAAATTAAAACCCTTATTCAGAAAGATAAGCAAAAAAACTGGTCTAAATTTCTCGAAAGTCTTACTTGCGAGGATAACTCTCTTTGGCAAATCAAAAAGAAACTCAATAATAATTATACCCCTATTCCTCCCCTTACTGCCAATAATCAAACTGCGTATACTGACGAGGACAAGGCAGAATGCCTCGCTAGCTCATATGAAAGGCAATTCTCTCCGAATCCCTTCCTCGCAAGTCAAGCACACTTTAACAATGTCAATGATACTGTTAATGACTTCCTCTCAACCCCTCCTATCCCTCTCCCCGAAATTCAACCCATCATGATCAACAATATTATTCAAAAACTTAATAATAAAAAATCTCCTGGGTACGATAAAATTTCCAACTATACTCTTAAACAACTTCCTATCAACTGTATTCTCTACATTACGAAGCTCACTAATTCTATCCTCAAACACTGTTATTTTCCTAAACCCTGGAAAACCTCTATCATTTCTCCTATTCCTAAACCATCCTGCAATCTTAATGACCCAACTAATTTCCGTCCCATCAGTCTTCTCTCCTCTCTAAGTAAAGTCATCGAACGCGTCATTAGATCACAGCTCAATGACTTCCTTCACAACAACAACATTCTTATGCCTGAACAATTCGTCTTCAGAGCCAAGCACTCCACCCAACACCAACTTCTTCGATTTGTGGAATTCTTAACTGAAAACTTCAACGAGAAGAAGCCTACTGCTGCCATATTTCTTGATGTCGCCAAGGCCTTTGACAAAGTCTGGCACGCGGGCTTCATTTACAAATTAATTCGGCTTAAGTTCCCGTCTGGACTTATCAATTTAATACACTCTTACCTTGGTGATCGTGACTTCTATGTCCGTGTAAACAACTCACTTTCTCTACTACACATAATACTCTGTGGTATTATTCAGGGTTCAGTCATTGGCCCTATTTTATTCATAATATACTTTAATGACATTCCAAGCACACTCTTCACATCACTCGCACTCTATGCGGACGACACTGTTCTCTATGGCACTGCACATCACCCATACAATCTTTACAAAAATCTACAACACCACCTCAACATCTTCATGGAATGGTGTGATCAATGGCTCATTAAGATAAACGAATCTAAAACTACTGCTGTTTACTTCTCTAGAACCTTCTCCACTCCTAATAGATTAACCATCAATAACACTACCATTCCCTGATCTGACGATGCCAAGTACCTGGGAGTTACCATTGACAAACGCATTACCTTTAAAAAGCATATTCTTAATATCCGCGGTAAAGTCGCCGGAATTTCCAAAACCCTCGCCCCACTTCTTCGCAGTCACTCACTCTCCATACACAACAAACTCTTAATATATAATGCTTGCATTCTCTCTGTTATCACATATGCATGTCCAAACTGTGGCTTCACTTGCAAAACCAGTATGAACAGCCTCTCTAGTACCCATTACAAACAGCTCCGTTACATCAGGAACGGGTCTAGATACCTCAAAAACTCCACAATCCTCAAGGATCTGAAAACGACTTCACTCAAACATCGCATTAAACACCTTGCGAAAAAATTCTACAATGACATTAATCACATTCCAAATGAACTCATTTATGAGCTACCTGACTACGATGCTTGCAGTCCATCCAACCGGAAAAAACCAAGGTACTCCACTATTCTTGATGAATAGTCCTTCCGAGCTATAATTCTTACCTCAAAATTTTTCTCTTTAATTAAAAAAAATATATATATATATTGATATATAATTTTTTACTGATAATTTTATATTGACTTTTCTCCTAAACTTCTCCTAACATCTTTACTTTACCTCGTCTGGCATATTTTTGTTTTTTTTGAACTATGAACTATTTTTACTTTTATACTTTAACTAGTAAATTTTCATTATTTTATAGATATACTTAACACTATCCTATTTTATGTAGTCAATTGCGGCTAGACATTTCATATGGCTCTTTCAGGATTTGATATACACCTACTCAAAGCCAGGGTGTGCAGTTGCTTCGCAACTTGGAAGCCCATTGAACCTATCACAAGTTCAAGTTCAAGTAGTAGATGCTGTTACTTCTTCAGAAAATTCATGGGAAATTTCCCTCAACAGAGGGAAAACTCAAAGAAGATAAATGTAAGAACAAAGACATCTAGAATAGAGCTCCTATAATACTATTCCTATTATAGGAGTCTTAATCTAGAGCAGAGCAGACATGCATGTTTATAAAAGTTTTAGATGCTCATAAAATATTTTAAGACCTCTACTGTTTTTTTTTATATTTTTATGAAAACACAAAAACTGGCATGTTATTTGTAATCAATTTAAATTATGTTGAAAAATCCTAAATATCCTTTATTCATTCGAAAGTTATTCTGTCCTAAAGTGTAATCCTATTTACGTTACAATGATGTATATATTATTTAATTTACAAACTTATCAAACATTATTTAAAGTTAATTAAATTTGGATTTGGATTATATATTGCCGAAACACACAATCATTAATCCATGTTTATGAAAATTTTAGCTACAAATTAAATATGTTTAAGACCTTCATTATTGTTTTATATATTTTTATGAAAAGACAAAAACTGGCCTGTTATTTATAATCAATTTAAAATTCTGTTAAATCATCCTAAATAACCTTTGTTCAGTCAAAAGTTATCCTGAGCTAATTTACAACACCTCTCAAACATTATTTAAAGTTATTGAATTTCCATTATATATTTTTACATTTCAAAAGAATAAAGTGTTTCTGCATAAAAATAATCCTTATTTACATGTATTGTCTGTTTTTACTGAAGTTCTGGCTGAGATTTGAACCAAACACAGAAAAATCATCTGCAGTTCAGTACATAGCAAAATTCTTCTCTTATAATTTCATTGAAAATATTCTTCAATATCGTATTCATATTTAAAAGATGATAACACGAAAAGAAGTTTGTAACTGTTATGCTATCACTTGAGCTGTGAGTATTTGAAACAAGGGAAGAGATGTGTTACTATCACGCTAAAATGTAAACAAAAGATTGGCGACTGTTTGTTTGGCGCGATTTCCAAGACTGCGCCAAACGAATAACTTAATACAATGGCTAGGTTGCCATTAAAGAAAAAAATCCCCTAAATTTGGCGACTTTTTTCTTTTTTTTAACCGATAATTTTTTTTTTTTTTTTTTAGCGTGAGTGTAAAGCATCTAAGCCGAAACAAGATAATATGGATAAGATATTATTCATTAAAACTTTTTACTGGCAGTTTAATATGAAATCTAGGTATTGAAAAAAATTGAAGCACCGCCCTCTTCTGAATGTTTTTGCTATATAAATTTCTTAGGCAGTTTTTCAAGGTTTTAAATCAATAAATATATTTTAATATATTCTTTCAACATAAAGTGTCTCACACTCTTACGAAATAAGTTCAAACATATGATATAAATATATATTTTTTGAGAAAAACTTACCAACATAGAAAAAGATACATTTGTGAAACTAAGGATCTCGAGCCCGCCCTTTGTCGATGACTTTTTGTTATGTAAATACGAACATATTGGTGACTGGTCAATAGTATTTTAAGTATAGGTCTTCTCAATCTGTACATAAAATATATTTAAGACCTTCGCTGTTGTTTTATATATTTTTATGCAAAGGCAAAAAATGGCCTGTTATTTATAATCAATTTAAAATTATGTTAAAACATCGTAAAATCCAATGTCGTAAATTATTAATTTAGAGCACCTATCAAACATTTTTTTAAGTTAATTAAATTTCCATTATATATTTTTATATTTCAAAAGAATAAAGTGTTTTTGCATAAAAATAAGACTTATTTACATTTATTGCCTGTTTTTACTGAAGTTCTGGCTGAGATTTGAACCAAACACAGAAAAATCATTTGCAGTTCAGAAATCCTTTTTTGATGATTTCATTGAAAATATTCTTCAATATCGTATTCATATTTAAAAGCTGAAAACACGAAAAGAAGTTTGTAACTGTTATGCTATCACTTGAGCTGTGACCTGTGAGTATCTGACACAAGATAATATGAATAAGACAAAATTCATTAAAACTTTTTACTGGCATTTTATTATGAAATCTATATTTTGAAAAAAATAGAAACTCCGCCCTCTTCTGAAAGTCTTTAGTATATGAATTGCTTATGCAGGTTTTCAAGGTTTTAAATCAATAAATATATTTTAACACGTTCGCTGCCAAGCTAAAAATGCCGGAATTTTCATTTTATTTAGAAATTTCACCAGAAAATACTAACAGCAATATTTACTTTGTTTTATTACAGACATTTCGTGATTACATAAAATAAAGATTTTTCTTTTGAAATTTCCGGTGCGAATAACTAATTTTAGATTGAAGAAACGTAGATAGCACTACGAGTAACTACCGTCTAGCGCTCACACTTTTTCGATTTATCCCTGATACTTTGATCCTGTGTAATCAGCGCTCTGCGCATACTCTTCCACGCATGACGTACTTATAGTGACTTTCTTACGTTGTTTACATTTGTTTTTGTTGAATTTTCCGCATGGCCACTAATTTGAATCAAAATTTTGAAAAACAAAGGCCCTTTTCAGGGCCAATATCTGTTCAGAATGAACAGTCTGTGCCCTCAGAAATTTTCAGCAAATGAGAAATTAGATTCTTTCAAATCCAGAAAAAAAAAATAATTACTCTCCTGAAAGTATTACAAGAATGCATTTTCTTTAAATTAGGGTAGATGTGCGGGTAGAAAAATTCGTTTTAATTAATAGTTATTATTATTATATTTTAGTCTTTTTTAATATTATATTAATCTATCAACAATATTTAACCATTCTCATACTTACATTTCTGAATGTGAATCAAAATTTTAATAACAGAAATACATCAAACACTTTTAATTCCAGTAATACACACCCTACAAAAAGTAATAAATTGATTTTGTGAAAGTATTTAAAACAATAATTCAATGAAAGCATACTAATCAAACAAAATATAGTCATGTTAAAATAAATTCAAAAGCTAAGATATCAATAAATAATAAAATATTTATGATAATAATTCATTGTTTAAATTATTTATTGTCATTATCACAAGATCAATATTTTAATTATTTTAGATAGAAAATTTAAAATAATTGCATAACACAGATATGTAAATTTCAGGCTAACATTTCAAGCTATAATAAATTTAATTAATAATTATTAAATTAAAGATACGATGTGTATGTATAGTAATGTACTCATATTTTATACAAAACTCAGCAGTTAAAATCATGTTTTATTTGACAATATTAGAATTTATTCACAAAATAATTACAAACAAGAAGAGAGCAGAAAACCACAATTGTTGAACAGTTAATTAAAATAATATATATACATTTATTCCTTTTTGTTGGGGATTTGATGCAGGGTTATTTTCTTGGAGCCCATCATGTGAAAAATAAAATTTTATAACAAAAGATGAAAGCCATTTACTCCAATTTTAATCAGGCATTTATTAACAATAACTTCTTCAAGTCCTTCTGCTAAAGTTTTCCCTTCTGGTGAACTTGTTTTGTTTGCAAATTACACATTTTAAAACATAACAAAATAAAAATAATTAATGAAGAGTATGTTTTTATGGAATGGAATTTTGTGAAGGGTACTATTTTATTAAAAAGAATTTTGTGAAGAGTCTATTTATTAAAAGGAATTTTGTGAAGTGCCCTGCTTTATTAAGGGGAATATTGTGAAAGGGCCTGTTTTATTAAAAAGATTTTTCTAAAGGGGCCCTAAATAGGTCTCAGATTTTGCCTGTATCAATCCCTGAATTGTCTACTTATTTTAATTGCATAAAATAAAAACATAAACAGTAAAATAAATTTTATTCGACTGTTTACATGTTTCAGCTCCATCCGAGCCGATAAAAAATAATGTGCGTAACTTGAAAAAATACGTGAAATATTAAATGATAGTGTTTCAAATAATAACTTCATAGACCGTTCAATTATAGAATACTCTTATTTGTTTTGATAATGGCTCAGATGGAGTGAAACATGCCAACAGTCTGATAAAACTTATTTTACTGTTTATAATGTTTTTATTTTATGTCTTTTAGCAATTAAAATAAGTATATTATTATAAGGCGTTATAATTTGTTATATTGATTATATTGATTATATATTAATTTGTTATATTTGATAGCACAAGAGGAAATTTTATTATTAGAAATATACATCAAAGGAATTTGCAAAAAAAAAAAAAGGCTGCCTGCCGGATTGATATCCCTACACCTTATTTTAATTATGAAAACATTCTACATTAATAAATAACATTTACTGTTAGATTAGAACACAAATAGAAATAGCATATGCCACATATCACGTTAATAACTGACTTGATGAATACATATTAATTTAATGATATATATATTATATTTAAGGAGTTGGAACTCTTAGCAGTGATATTTATGCATCTTAATACACTGATATTCTTGCATCTTAATATAAAGTCATAAAAATAAAATTTGTTTGCATAAGAGTTTTAATGATATTTGTTAAAATACAAACAATAAATGAAGAAACATTTTTTAAGCAAAAGAAACCGAATTATAAGCAATTTTAATCAGTAATTTTAGAATCATCATTAATTCTAAAAAATTTCCTAGAAAGTTAACAAATCAGTTGAAGTGTCTAATTGAAATAGGATCAATTATTATTATATTTTATCGTTATTAATAACTGCAGTTTGCCAGTTATCCAACTACTGGTTAATTAGCAATTCAGATCTTTTAGTCTTTGGCTCAGACACAATTCTAGCTGTTGGTCCTGCATAGTAAAATTCAAATGTATTTTCACACAATTAAAATGTCTGAGTATGAATAAGAGAAATTCTGTGATAGCACATGCGCCAATGCCTGTCCCCAGCCTGAAGAATAAGTTTGCTTTTTTTTTTTTTACTTTACTTTCCTTTTTTTTACTATTGTAAAGAGGTTAGGAACATTTTTTTTTGGTACCATCGAGTCATTTTCCATTAAGTTTTGATAGGTTCCACCTAGTTAGTTTTTAGCATTTTAATTTTTAGTCAAATTTATTAATTATTAAAATTTAAAATTAATTTAAAAGAATGAAAAAATTAAAATTATTATTGGAATTAACATCATGAAAACAAATTATTATTAAATTTAAAATTATGAAAAAAATTAATTAATAAATTAGGAAAATTAATTAATTTAAAATTATGAAAAAAAAAATTATGAAAATTAATAAATTTAAAATTATGAAAAAAATTAATTAATAAATTAGGAAAATTAATTAATTTAAAATTATGAAAAAAAATTATGGAAATTAATAAATTTAAAATTATGAAAAATATTATTTATTTAATAATATTAAACTTATGAAAAAAAAATGCACTAATAATTCGTCTAGGCTCTAAAAATAGGAAATATTAAATAAGTTTTTAATATTGGTACAAATTATTTTAATAGCTTGATTAAATATTGAAAAATAAAATTTTCAGTAACTAACCCATTCCATTTAGTTTCAAACTTTCCCCTGCCCTGAGTCGAACTGTGGTTGCCAGATTTCGAAGCGAGCGTCATGCCGATAAGCCATCACACCCTTCGTGAAAAGTATCATAGAACATTATAAGCTCACTACATCATGCGCGGAAGGGTATGCGCAGAGTGCTGATTCCACAGGATCAAAGTATCATTGATAAATCGAAAAAGTGTGAACGCTAGACGCTAGTGTTCCCCGAGTAGGATTCCACTCAGACTCGACTGCTCAAAATGAGTCGAAATGTCGATCCCTATAACTAAATATTCACTAATATATATAGATTTGTCTCCCGAAGGGTTCCAAGACTCAACATGACGGTGAAAAACGAAATATTGTACCAGTTGCCGAACAGTTGATGTCGGTTAAGGGGCTTCCGAGTTGCGATCAACTTTACGCCGAGTCTATATGTGAGTAACCTGTCTTGTAAATATTGAGCCGTTGGGAAAAGTTAAATGTAGTATTAGCTGCACAAGAAAGAACAATTAAAAATAGAAGAAAAATTAAACAATGGGAATAAAAAAGTAAAGCTATAGAGATTACGGAAAGAGTCTAATAAATGGGAAAAAGTAAAATGGTATAGCTATAGTTAAAATTAACTACTGAAAAAAGTTGAAAAAGTGTAAAATAGGGTTCGGAACATGTTCAAAAACAGTACATAAATGCCAGGTGGAAAAGGCAGGCAAAGCTAAGCTTTAACAAAAATAGCACTTAAAAAGAACAAACAGATTTATTATTTACAAATTTTTTTTTTATTTATATATATATTTTATTATTATTTTGTATAGCATAGGAATAAGATATATAAAAGTAAGAGAGAGAAATTTGCAGAATGGTGAGCAGAATGCTCATAATCAATAATGCAAGAATATTTTGGACGCTTGCGGTGATGTGGTTCGAATGCGTCATAATCCGGCAATTCTGCGATTAGGGAGGTCATATAATTTTTCATAAAATTTTTTGGCAAGCTGGTTGATTCTTTTATTTAATGTGGTAGTTTTGAGGTCTCTGCGAACAGTGCTATTACGGAGATAGCGAGAGGCATTTCTGACAGTACGCAGATTTTTGTTATGAAGTTGGCTGAGCTTTTCATGGAGGATTTGCAGATATAGCCCCAGACCGGACAGGCGTAGGTGATAATTGGTAAAATGCAGGAATTATAAAGGAGAAGTTTGTTATGGATAGCCAGTGTTTTACTATTAAGAAGAGGTTTTAGTGCAATCATAGCTCCAGCGACTTTCCCCCTGATGGTGAAGATATGTTTTTTGAAAGAAAGTCTTTGGTCAAGGGTGACCCCCAGGTACTTTGCTTCATTAGTCCAAGGTATAGTGGTATTATTAATGGTTATTCTATTGGGATATGTTAGTTTTCTAGAGAAATAAACAGCAGTAGTTTTGTTTTCATTGATTTTAATGAGCCATAGGTTGCACCAGTCTAAGAAGGCATCAATGTGAGTCTGTACGTACCTGTAAAGTGTGTATGGGTGATGAGCGTAAGCGTAGATTGTAGTGTCGTCCGCATACAGTGCAAGGTGGGTGTTAAGTGAACGAGGAATGTCGTTAAAGTATATGTTGAATAACAAGGGTCCGATGACGCTCCCTTGGAGGATGCCTGCTAAAATACGGAAAATGCTAGAAAGAATGTTGTTAATGCGGACGCGAAAAATGCGATCGCTAAGGTAGGAGAAAATAAGGTGTATAAGTCTAGCAGGGAATTTAAGCCTAATTAGTTTGTATATAAGGCCCACATGCCAGACTTTGTCAAATGCCTTAGCGATGTCAAGAAAAATGGCAGCAGCAGGAATCTTCGAGTTTAGCTTTTCGCTGAGAAATTCGACTACTCGAAGTAGTTGGTGTGTTGTTGAATGTTTTGGGCGAAAGCCAAATTTTTCAGGCATAAGAGTGTTGTTAAGTTGAATGTGGTTCTGGAGTTGCGACCAAATGACGCGTTCGACAACTTTGCTGAGTGAAGGAAGAAGAGAGATAGGTCTATAGTTTACTGGGTCAGAAAGGTTAGCACCAGGTTTGGGGATAGGAGAGATTATAGAAATTTTCCAAGGTTTCGGAAAATAGTTAAATTTGAAAATGGAGTTAGTAAGTTTCGTAATGTAGATGATATAGTTAGGAGGTAGGTTTTTAAGAGCCGTATTAGGAATTTTGTCGTACCCAGGGGCTTTACGTTTTTTAGTTTAGAAATAATTTTGTGGATAATAATTGGTTGAATTTCAGTGGGGGGTTCATCAGGGGCTTGTGCCAGGAATCTGTGAACAGTATCGCTGACGTGCGTGATATGATTTTGGCTAGCGAGGGTGGAATTTGGAGAGAATTGGTTAGAGTAAGCTCTGGCCAGGAATTTAGCTTTATCCTCGTCAGTGTAAGCATTGCTGTTATTGGTCGAAAGGGGGGGATGGGGGTACGGTTGTTATTGATTTTACGTTTAAGAAGCCAGAGAGAATTATCCTCGCTAGCAATATTATTGAGAAAATGTGACCAACTTTTCTGTTTTTCTTTGAAGATGCTATTTTTGATACTATTATTAAGTCTATTGATGAGGGGTTTAAGAGTGGGGTCTCTAGAGTTTTGAAAAAGACGCCGAAGACGATTGCGTTGTTTACAGAGGTTATAAATATAAGGAGGAGGAGTGAAGGAGTTGTTGTTTTTGAAGTATTTGATGGTGGAGTGGTTTAGAGCTTTAGTTATGTGAGAATTAAAGTTGTCAACAGCAATATCAATATCAGCAGTATTATTGATTTCTGGAAGATTTAAGTTATTGTTATTGAGAAAATTGATAAATTTTGTCCAGTCAATGGCCATGGAAGGAGGTGGGGAGAGAGGATTTATGAGATCAATTTTGAAAGAGACAGGAAGAGGGTCAGAGCTAAATTCGTTAAGTACAGTAGTAGAATTAGGATAGGGAAAGTTTTTAGTGATAGCAAAGTCAATTATGGTGTTGTGGGTATTAGTCCTAGTACTTATATGTGTTGGTGTGGTTGGAGCATGAAGGCTAAGATTAAGGTGTTGAATGAGATTATGCAGTGAGGTACCTGTTTGGGAGTTACCATGGCAGTTCCAACGTCTGCTTTTGGCGTTAAAGTCTCCAGCAAAGAAGCAATGTGTATGTTGTGAAATAAGGTTAGTGAGGTCGTTAACTGGGAAAGTACCAGAAGGATGTATATAAATGGAAGCTAAGTTAATATTAATATGTGTAAGTTGTAAGACAATACTTGTGAAATCAATTTTAGGAATAGTGGAATTTTGAGTAATATAGTGTGGTAAGTGGTTTTTAATGTATATGGTAGTGCCGCCCCGTCTGGGGTCAGCGGTGCGTGGTGTGTAGTGAAGCCTATACCCAGGGATGTTAATACTGAAGGTAGGGTTACGGGTTTCTTGAAGAAAAATAATGTCAATATGTGGATGATCGAGGATAAAAATTTTGAATTCATTAAATTTAAATTGGATAGAATTGCAATTCCAGGTTAGTATGATACAAGAAGAGAGGTTAGTGGAATTATTCATAGTTGGGTTTGTTAAATTTCGAGGCAAGACTGTCGAATTCGTTCATAATAATGAACATTTTCTCAAAAGGATTAGTACAGTTTTTAGTCTTTTTAGAGATGTTCTTAAAGCATTGTTAAATTTGAGAATTTCTTTCATTTCCTGAAAGGTTTTGAAAATTTCAGAAAATTCTGAGGTAAAGTTAGTGTTTGGAACACTGTTAGTAGGTGTAGAATGAGTGTTAGAAGACGGGTTCTGTAGGTCAGTAGGATTAGTGGAAGAGGTTTGGGGTGTAGTGTCCGGATACGAGCTAGTGTTAATTGTAGGAGCAGTATTAGTGTTGTTAGTGGTAGGAGAATTTGCAGTCTTTTTAGTGTAATTAAAGCTGGCAAGAATGTCAGTCATAATCTTAACTTCATTTTTTGGGTTAGGTTCCTTACGGTTGGGCCTAGTTGATTGATTTTTTCGGGCAATTTGAGGGGTTTTAGGACAGCCTCTATACGTAGCGAGGTGTGGGCCAGCGCAGTTAGTACATGTTGGGGTTATTTTTCCAATTTTGGGGCATTCAGGGCTGAGATGCGGACCAGCGCATTTAACACATTTTGGGGGAAAGTTACAGATTTCGGACGCGTGTCCAAAACCCTGACAGCGATGGTACTGTTTAACAATGTTTGAGCCTTTAAAACTCTCAACAGTGACGCTTAGGTTACATATTTCATTTATTTTGTATATATCGTCGAAGTTGTCTCTGGGGAGAAGATTAATAAGATATATGGGCATGGGATCGCCAGTTTTTCTATTTTTTAACATTGCTGCTCTGTTTGCAGTGAAGTTATGTTTTTTAAGTGCTTCGATAATTATATTAGGGTCAGTGTATGGAGGAATGCCTCTAATACATACCTTACGGGGGCGTTTTTCAGCAGGGCTGAGAGTAGTATACGCGATACTATTAGTATCAAGATAATTTTGAGTTTTTCTGAAGTCGTTGTCATTTTTGCAGTGAACTTTTAAAAGTTCACCGTCCAATTTAATTAGGGGTTTAACTTCATTTATTTTGGCAGCAAGGTCATGCCAGTGGCCTTTAATTTCGATAAAAAAAGGATGAATTTTGTTTTTGGTTGAATTTTGATTTTGAGTATTTCCGGAATTTTGAGTACTGCCGGATTGGTCGCATTCGGAGGGAATGTCCTGATCCATGGAGGTAGTAGCAAATTTATCCTCACTTAAAGCTTGAAACTTGTTTTTGAGTGGTATATTAGGAGCCGTGGGAGTTTTGCGTTTACGGTTGCTGACTGAGGTAAAACCATCATCAGTGCTCAGGTAAGAGCAAGGTAAGAATCTAGGATCGTTAATTACTTTTAAATCATTTAAAATGACTGTTAAGTCTAGGTTATTATTATTTCCAACATAGTGTTGGAAAAATTTAAGTTTTATCAACTTTACGGGGTCAAATGGCTCAATAAACAAGAGAAGAAATTGAATCTAGAAGATTACTCACATGCTGCTGTTTGTCAGAGTTGGTTTTAAAGTCTTCAGTCAATAAAATGTTCTTGACGTATCCGTCAACGTATACTAAAAAATCCGTCACAATTTTGTGGTGATTTTCATCTGTTATTGTTGGGAACTCAGTCCATGCTCGAGAGAGGTCGATGTAATCATTGCCACTAAGCAGTTATTGTTGAAATCGAACCCCATGTTTTTAGTCTTTAAAACATAGGCAAAACCAAACTGTTTGGCGGAAGAACACTGTAGATGTCCAATGCGATAAATACGGTAAAAAAGTAGTCACAAGCACAGAGATAATGCACACAGAAAATCTCCGGGCGGGAAAGTCTGGCCGGAAGCGAGAAGAAAACAGCTGGTGAAATCACGTCTGAACAATACCTGCTCCACAAACGAACTCCAAATTTGTGAGTGTAACGCAGTGACTGTGACACTCAATCACAGCAATGGAGAAACAGCAAGAGGGCGGAAATAACACGCCCCCTTTCCAAGCTCGGCCCGGGAAACACACAGCAAGAGGGCGGGAATAACACGCCCCCTTTCCAAGTTCCACCCGAACACGCAGCAGTCGAAATATGCAGACTTGACGCTCAGAGCAACAGCGTAGTCATGCACCGGAAGCATCCAGCACTTACATGATGAGAGCGCGATTGCCTATAGGTCAAAAGTGCTGTGCCAATATCAAACTCAATACGGCCAATATTGTACCGAAATAGGGTTTAAAATGTATGTGACATAAAACATTACAATTATAGTGGTGTGAGAAGTTTAAAAATATTATCATATTTTCAGAGATCAATTCAATAATGTTAGCATTACAAATTAAAAATCAATATTATATATATATATATTAAATTGAAGCTGTTGTATAAAAGAATATTATTTCTATTTATTAATTTTATTATTAGTATATATTGATTAAATAAATATATATATATTTATATATATATATATTGGAAAGTATATATATATATATTTATATATATATATATACTGGCTATATATATTGATTAAATAAATAAATATATATTTTTATATATTTATTATAATATATATATTTTTTATTATTTTTATTAATATGATATTATATTCATGAAACTTTTTATTTCCGGTTTCTGATGTATCTAATCTCTTCGCGACAAAATGTCTTTACAGAATTTTTAATATATTACCACCGGTTTTTAAAAATAGTTATATTTATCTAATTGAATCGCAGATATGACTTGATTAAATAAAGAAAATTTTTCGATTCAAAGTTGCTGGAAGGAGTAATCAAGAATTTAGGACACTTTATATATATATATATATATTTATAGAATAAATAGAAATAATATTTTTTTATAAAACAGCTTAAATTTAATATATATATATATATATATATATATATATATATACAGGGTGTTCCGTTAAAGGGGTCCAATATTAATAGGGGTAATAGAGGAGATCACACGGAGCATAAATCAGTATATAATGCCTGGCCGGATCTCAATAATTTTCACGTTACAGCAAATAGAATGAAAAATCGGAAATTTGTAAAAAAACCCTCATTGCTAAACTATCGATAATGCTACATAAAAACGAAGCACATATTTAGAAAGAGCAGAAAAAATCCTACGAAATGACATAAGTTGTTTTAGAATATTGAGAATTAATGGCGAGTTACAAGCTCTGAAACAGTGAAAAAATACAAAATCAAATATTTAGCAAAATAGTTAATCGTTAATTCCAAAAATGCAACTCTACCTACATCAAGGAAAATGTTATAAAATTTGGTCCATTCCGAAAGCTTTCGAAGAAGCTGACAATAAACCATATCAGTTTAATTGTATGGGAGAAATCAAGCAGTTCCCTAGTTACAACTCTGTACTGTTGCACGCTCGGAAAGAGCGAAACTCCACCCATGACGATTGTAAACACCCCGTTTTAATATCTTTCAATTATACATTTCTGATCAACCTCTATCAATACCCTTTCATTATTCAGTCTGGTCAAGTGAATGACATATTGTGCAGCTCTCGCCTTGTCTTAAAGCAAACTCCGTGACTGCTGCGTTTCCTCCATGAACTTTCAGGATGATGAAGAAGAAGTACTTTTTATGCAAATTTTCTATGTGTATAGAAAGAAAAGTGTAATACAACAGCAGTCATCAGTGGGCGTTATGTTAAAGGGAGGCTGTTGTAAGTGGGATTGTAGTAAGTTGATGTATAATAATTATGCCGGAATACTCTAACGAAGAATATGCGGACATGCATCTGATGTACGGGCAAGCTCATGGAAATGCATGTCTAGCACAGCGCATGTACCGTGAGCAATTTCCAAGGAGACGTTGCCCAAGTTCGAAACTCTTCATAAAAATCGATAGACGATTACGGGAGACTGGATCGTTTAATACAGCAAGCATTGATGCAGGGAAACCTCGACATGTACGAACACCTGCAATGGAAGAAGATGTACTGAAAGTTTTAAAGATAACCCCTCCACGAGTACACGAGCTGCTGCGTCTGAAGTCGGTGTTTCTCACCAAAGTGTGTGGCGTGTTCTGCGTGCAGAAAACATGCACCCCTTTCATGTGCAGCGGGTACAACTGTTATCAGTAACAGATTGTGCTCAGCGGACAGAATTCGTACGCTGGTTGCTTAATGTAACAGAAAATAATCCACAATTTCTGGAAAATATTTTATTTACTGATGAAGCAACATTTACGAGAGAGGGCGTGGTAAACACGCACAATATGCACACATGGTCATATACAAATCCGCACACTGTTTTCCCGTCGAACGCACAACAAAAGTTCAGTGTGAACATATGGGCAGGTGTCCTCGGCGATTATCTCATAGGATCATATTTACTCCCAGATGTACTCAATGGCAGTACGTACTTGGTTTTCCTACGGGATATCTTACCGCAGTTACTGCAAAATGTGCCAGCAACATTGCGCCACAATATGTGGTTTATGCACGATGGCGCACCGGCACATTTTTTCATAGGTGTTCACAATCACCTCAATTCAACATATCCTGGGAAATGGATTGGACGCAGTGGACCTGTTGCTTGGCCTGCACGCTCTCCAGACCTCAATCCGTTAGACTTTTTTGTTTGGGGACACCTTAAATCGCTGGTGTATGAAACGCCTGTGGATACACCGGAGGATTTACTAGCACGAATCTTTGTCGCTGCAGGAGACATTCCCAACTCCGTCGGAGTTTTTCGGCGTGTTCGCCAATCTTTACGACGTCGCTGTCGGCTGTGCGATTCTGTTAATGGGCGCAACTTCGAACACCTATTATAATAATGTCCGTTCGTCTGCCTTCCGACATTGAATTGTGCAGCGCAGGCCAGAAGACTATGCTTCACATATGTCATAAAGTACGTGGAATGTAATTCTTTATTTGTCATTTTTCTTTTATTTTCAACACTTTTTGGCACAGTATTTTGTAAGTCACAGACTGTGGTGTACTCAAATTGTAAATTACAAAGTTTGTATGAATTAATTTAAAATTTAGTGTCTTTTTTAAATTTAGAATTAATAAAATTATTATGCTATTTGTTATTATTATTTCCTATCATAAATTATGATGCACATATACATACAATAATTGTCCATGTAAAACATGTACTGAAACTTCTTGCATAGTTACAAATCGCAATATTTTTAATTATTTCCGAATTTTCACCACCAGTTTAATTTTAAGGAATTTAACTTAAGCTTTATATCAATAAAAGACCACTTTAAAATGTAGACTATTATTGTAAAGTTATTTTGGTTCATTCAACTCTTGAATAATTAAAAATGTTGCATCTCAGAAGAAGCATGATCGAAAATGTATAGTTGAGAGTAATTAAAAAGGCGGTGTTTCCAATCGTGATGGGCGGAGTTTAACCTTTGCTAGTGTCAAAGAAAGCGGAGTTGTAACTAAGAAACTGATTAATTTCTCTCACACAATTAAACCGATATGGTTCATTGTAAGCTTTTTCGAAAGTTTTCGGAATGGACCAAATTTTACTACATTTTCCTTGTTGTAGCTAGAGTTGTCTTTTTGGAATTAACGATTAACTATTTTGATGTATATTGGATTTCGTACTTTTTTCACTGTTTCAGGGCTTGTAACTCGTCAATAAATATTGCTATTTTAATACAATTGATGTCATTTTGTAGGTTTTTTTCTGCTCTTTCTAAATATGTGCTTCGTTTTTATGTAGCATTATCGATAGTTTAGCAATGAGGGTTCTTTTACAATTTTCCGAATTTTCATTCTATTTGCTGTAACTTGAAAACTATTGAGATCCGACCAGGCTTTATATACTGATTTATGCTCCATGTGATCTCCTCTATTACCCCTATTAATATTGGACCCCTTTAACGGAACACCCTGTATATATATATATATATATTAAATTGAAGCTGTTGTATAAAAGAATATTATTTCTATTTATTAATTTTATTATTAGGCAGTCATAAGTTGTATTAATATGTCATTGCTAAATTACTTCATACTCCAGAATTTCAAACTATTGTTATTTTTTTACTATTTTTATTAAAAGATATAGAAATATAAATAAATATTCATGAAACTTTTTATTTCCGGTTTCTGATGTATCTAATCTCTTCGCGACAAAAGGTCTTTACAGAATTTTTAATATATTACCACCGGTTTTTAAAAATAGTTATTTTTATCTAATTGAATCGCAGATATGACTTGATTAAATAAAGAAAATTTTTCGATTCAAAGTTGTTGGAAGGAGTAACCAAGGATTCAGGACACTTTATATATATATATATATATTGATTGAATAAATAGAAATAATATTATTTTATACAACAGCTTCAATTTAATATATATATCAAATTGAAACTGTTGTATAAAAGAATATTATTTCTATTTATTAATTTTATTATTAGGCAGTCATAAGTTGTATTAATATGTCATTGCTAAATTACTTCATACTCCAGAATTTCAAAATATTGTTGTTTTTTTACTATTTTTATTAAAAGATATAGAAATATAAATACATATTCATTCAACTTTTTATTTCCGGTTTCTGATGTATCTAACCTCTTCGCGACAAAAGGTCTTTAAAGAATTTTTAATATATTACCACCGGTTTTTAAAAATAGTAATTTTTATCTAATTGAATCGCAGATATGACTTGATTAAATAAAGAAAATTTTCCGATTCAAAGTTGTTGGAAGGAGTAATCAAGGATTTCGGACACTTTAAACGTCGCGTATATTTGATCTCGTCGTGAAGGTTTTAAACGCTTTGAGATCCTGAATATAATTTGACAGTTTATCTACAGTTGTCTGTCAGTGTGGTAGAAAAATTTTGCGGTCGTGTAACTCGAGAACATTGATAAGAAATTCCGTGAAATATCATATTTAGTTAGGATTTGACACAGATAGATTCGGATTAAATTGTAATGTATCTCACTCACTAGACGACGCTGGTAACACATTTTTACAATTCCAAGATATTTCTGCATCTATGAGATGGACTTGCACAAAACGTAATATATACGTATTATGTAAAACTATGTATTAACTATTGGAATTGAGGATTGGAGGATTGGAATTTCGTTCTGATAAATCAACAAAGGACGCTGTTATAATGTGTTTTTATATTTTTATCTATTTTTATTTTTTGCTGTACATTATAGCTGTTGCACGTTTCCCCACCCCCACCCCCCCCAAAAAATGCCGGTTTTATTCTTTAAATTGTCATAGACACATGAATTTTGTAGGCAAGCACATCCTGAATAGTAAACATGCTTAAATACTCCTTTATTGAAAACTTCAAGAGATGATGTCCTCCTCTGGCAAAAATAAATGAATAAATATATATATATATATATTTATTTTTATATATACTTATATATATATATAATAATAATAATATTTTTCCCTATGTGCCTTCAAATAGTCATAGAGACTTGAAATTTTATATGCAGGTAGATCTTTAATAGTACACATGCTATGATAATTTGAAGGCTGATAAAAAATGTGTTACTTTTTTTCAGCGGAGGGGGGGGGGGGAGACCCTTTTTAAAGTGCTCATCGACTGGACATCGACACCCTCAAATATTTTGTTTTATGTTCGTATAGAACAGATTGAGCCCCCTGGCGGTGGAAGGTGTAACTAAAGGATTTTGCAGCTAAATCGTGTTCTATGGGTCCCATCACAACGCCTTTGGCTTATTTGACTCGACTTCGATAGAGCTTTCCCGATTTTAGCTCCAAGTTTCACCATTAGGGGGCGCTTTACTACCTCTGGTTCTATGGGCTGGATCACGACGGGGTATGGCTCATTCGAATCGACATTTATAGCCTTAACTATTTCAGTTATGTTCGTATAGAACAGAATGCGCCCTCTGGCGGTGGAAGGTATAACTGATGGATTTTGCAGCGCATGCGCAGCACGCCTGCTGTACGGTGCCACAGGAAGCGGGGACACGTGTCTGAGGTTCGTATAGGACAGATTGCACCCCGTGGCGGTGGAAGATGCAACTAATGGATTTTCATAGATTCGAGGCCCCGGTGTAAATTAGGGGCCCGCTACCGGGCGAAGCCAGCTAGTCACTATAATTAATGTTTGTTGCATTAAAAGAAGGACAGAAATTTATTAATTAACCTGAGAAAAGAACAGGGTACTTCACTTTCGTAAGCAGAAATCAAAATAAAAGCTTTGGTTAGGATTAATAGGAAAATATTTAAACAGTTGAACTAGATTTAAATAGATTGAACAACGTAAAGACAATTTTACCTATCTTTGAGTTTTAATTCCTCGTATTTCAGCTCCCATGAAATCCGAGTTTTTTCATAGAAACGAAAGCAATGACATGCTGTCAATTTTCGGCAGGTTGTCGGATTGTCCTTTGGTGAATCCGGGCAAGAAAGACATTATGAACGAAGATAAATGAGTAAATATATTTATATATATGTAACTAAAATGAGAAATTGGTAAAAAAACCTTCAAATTTCTCGGAAACAAGAGCTTAGAAACACAGCGCCGCTGGCCAACAAAATGTAAACATTGGTATATCGTGAACAGTGACGTCATAGCGAATCACGCGGCGTTTTCATGTCACGTGGTTTTCTCTTAATTTTAAAATTAATCTTAAAACTATTGAACGATTTTTTTTGCATTTTGAAAAGATCTTTTAAATTTATGGATCTGGAATTGATCGATTTCTTCATGTGTTGCAAATTCCTAATTGTGTCAACTAGCAATGCTATCTACATGATCACTGAAAAAAATCTAAAGATGGTTTACTAAAAGAAACTTGTCTGGGTCTATCCAACAAAGAATGTGCAAAATCACCTTGGTGCAAATTTTTTCGGATAGACCTAGACAAGGATCTTGGAGTGTTGTTTTTTATGGTCTCCATCACCACTTACAAAGCCTGATAAGTGACTGGCTATTTTAAAATCACCCGTTTTTTTTTAGACTTAAGACCGTGTTTTCCATGTATGTTTTGGTCAGACTTGTTCTTTGAGGTCCAGCTGCGAGAGTTTGGGAAATGTTTGAAGACATCTTTTTTGTAAAAGTGCAATGACTTAGTTTCGACTGCAGTTATATAAACACTTCCTGCATTTTTGCAGGAATTGCTGCAAGTCTGCATCTCTTTACGATTCTATTCTTTGGTAATAATGACGTTCTATCGCCAGTCGCTCTTCAGAATTGATTTTAATTTTTCCCTCTCTACAATCATCTGAACGGGCAGTGTTGTCTCCATGATCATTGGAAACATCCAAAGATGGTTCACTCCAAGAGTCTTACCTCGCTCTATCCAACAAACAGTGTGCAAAATCACCTTGATGCATATTCTCTTTTGGATAGATCGAGGCAAGTTTCTTGGAGTGTTGTGTTTTATGCACTCCATCACCACTTAATAAGGCTGATAAGTAAATAGCTATTTCAAAGCCATCTGTTTCATCTGTTTGAGACCTAAGACTGTTTTTTCCATGCATGTTTTCCATGTATTTCTTTCCATGTATCCCATAGGAATATGGGATTTCCTCCTCAAATTAACAATTATTGCTGCAACATTTTGAGTTTTCACGATATTTCACTGGTCATTTTATATGAGTTGCCCTATAGTAATCATGACAAAAAAAATTTTGCTGTAGTTCGCGCATGTGCAGTTAAAATTTATTTCATACAAATACCCATACCTCATCAAATATACAACATATTAATATTTTAATTGCAATATACTATTTCTATAATTTTTTGTCAAGTTTTTGGAAAGCGGTGTTAAATTTGGTTGAAAACTCTGCATGCTATAAAAAAAAACCTTCTGAAGTTTTCACAGAAACGCTAACATCTTCACCTAAACCATGAATTTCCTAAACAAACTTATTTTTTATTTGTTCATTTGTTATTATTAACAAAATACTACCATTGAAAAAAAATCTGAATAATATAATATTTAAACTCATTAACGAAAAAAGATAATTTACAAACTATGATTGGGACTTAACCCTTTAACGTTCATTGGTTTCCCTACGAAACCACAAAATTTTAATTACGAAATTGAACAATGACAGCAGAATTTTAATGTTTTCCATTTATTATGTATGTGAAATATCGCTTTTTTGTTATATAAAAATAAATTTGTTCATGATTTCCTGTGTCAATCATTTATTTCAACATTTTAGCAATTGAAGTTCTTTATCCGTTAAAGGGTTAAAACGGCCTATAGAGGCGTTGATCGCAGCCGTCGGTACAGGAAAATTGTCCCCTTAAATAATGTTAAAGAGCCATTGAAACCATTATTTATTGTGAACGCGTTTGAAAATGTTAGATATTCAAATTTTGATAATTTTCAACTTGTCATATAAACACAGAACACAAATATTACATGAAATCTGAAACTGTGCAAAAAATAATCATTATGAACAAATTAAAAATACATGTAATGCAATGGGCTTGCAAGGGATTTTCCTCAAGCGAGAAGTTATATCTTTTCTCCACCAGATGGCGTATTCGAGCGCTTGAATTCCCAATTGCTTTAACTTCTCATGCAATTTTAACATCGCGATGAATGAAAGCTCGTTTTTCCATAGACCGCTAGAGCAAAACATCCTACAAGAAAGCCTCCACACAGCGTCCGTGACGTCGAAGCTAGTCGTCCACCGTTGATTTCGCGCAAGATTTGACGGTTGTTTATAAGCGTTGGAGAAAGATAAAATAAATTAATCCATAAGCGTATTGTGCTGTGTAACATATAAAAATTCCATATTTAAAAATGGTTTTTATTTGGTTTTCATTTTTACTTTCTATTTTGCAAGAAAACTGAAAGCTCGTTAATCAAAAATTCTAGATAAGTATTTAAGAATGAGTATTCACAATATAAGAAATATTTAACGTAAAATAATATAGAATAAATAACGTAAATAAATATAGAATTGCATAATAAATATTATATATACATTTTCAGAAAATCCATACAATTAGAAATTATACTTAGGCTCATGACATTCTTTAACAGGATGAAATTAAGAGTAAATATAGAAGTTGTAGCTTATTTCATTAAATTATATTATATTACTTTTATTATATTAAATTATTTCTTGTAGGATGTGTTGGCTAGAGTCACACGACTTTCAGAAAGGGCGGAAGCACCCCGGCCGGTTATAGATCGGCCGTGATTTAAAGTTTATGACGTCATCAAGCCACGATTTTATTCAAATTGCAATGCATTTTATAAATAGTTTACACATGTTTTATTTTCATATTTTATATTAGGCATTCCATGATGGGTAAGTATTACGGTGACCCCCCCCCCCCCCCCCAATGACTACTTTCGTTTAGAACTGATATAAATTTGGGGTCCGTGTAGGATCATCTTCTTTCCTGGAATTAAGGAATGGACACACGAGATACAGGCCCCATCCAATGGATACCAGTATTTTAGAATAATAATCATCGCCCTACATGAGTGCTGAATTTCTGTCATAAATAAAGCAAAAATTACTATTCGAAAATAGTGGTACAAGTATGTCCGGTTCCCTAAAGTACTTAGTCGGGCCCTTTTTCTTATAATTATCGAAAGAAACAACCTAATAATGTAACACGTTAACGATAATACATTCACTCTGACATTTTATGTGATATTAACTTTTTAGATCCCAGTCCTGTGATTATTTTATCTACCTCCTCCCCTCCTACTTCAAGTGTCGGCAGTGTTCTTTTCTATTCATACGAGTATTTTACGTTCATAACCTTTAGAATGGATTTATATGCTTTTTTAAAACATCCTTGAGAAAATCTCATATATCATTCGACTCACTTTTCTTTTCCAAAGGTTCTGTGGTCATTAACAAAAGAAAAGTGTGTCAACAAAACTTTGAAGCGGTGATAGTCATGTGACCTCTGACCTACATACAAGCTAGGAAGGCTGAAAACATGACAAGTACCTATTAGATCAACGCCCCCCTAGAGATAATGCCTCAAGACTGGCAACACTGGATTGAATGACGTATTTGCAGATCGGCCATTCGCCCTTCCCTTCTTTGTGCTGCAGCATAAGGAGACGAAGCACGTTGTAGCGGCAACGTGCTTCGTAATCAGAAAGTTCTTGTCGTCTAATTAATTCTAATTAATTCTAATTTGATAAAAGACCGGATTGCTTTCAATAGGGCAGTTGCAATCAGCTGATCAACCATTGTATTCACTTGGAGGTAAGGGTAATTCCATCAATCAGAACTGCCTATTTGTATTGTTTACCTCCAAAGTGACGTCAATTGCAACTGCCCTATTAAAGTAAGTACTTATTTATAGTATATATGTGCATTTTTATGAATATTAACAATGTTAATCACTATCTATTAAAATATGTTTACTTTTGTTCTTGTTGCACGATTAGGCTTAATCGCACAGCTTTGTTAAAGCTGGTGATGTGAAAAATATCGTATTACTTTTGCACTATTTGTTTATTTAGTAAATAATTAACATTTCGCGCAACAATTTTTGTATTCAATATGAATTTGCTTTATTTGTAAATGCAATACTTATTAGTTAAAAACTGCCATTCTTTTCATGCATATGAATAGAAAATTGTGCATAATAAATAATTTCATATTTGTTCGCTTATGATAGCTTTCATATTTTTCGATGCAATTATTTGTAAAGACTTCGATTTATGCAAATAATTTTAAAACTGCTGTGAATTAAAAAAAATTTCAAGAAACATTTGCAGGGGTCTGTCCAGACTTTTTTCCCAGGGTCCTGTTTTTGTGAAATTGTGCACAGCTTTTTATATTTGTGAAAAATCTAGACATAATTATGTGAATTTGAAATGATCGTTATATTCAGGTTCTTATTTATACATTTTTAAGAAGCTATATAAATGTAAAATACATATATTTTCTTTATATATGTAAAAGTGAAAGGTCAGATTTCACTTTTAAATGATTAATTTGTGAAATTTTCGGTTTAAAGATGGAAAAATTTTATGAAAAACCTATTTTTAAGACAAAGAATTTTGTGAAGGGTTATATTTTAGGGAAAATAGTTTTGTGAAGGGTTCTGTTTAAGGGAAAATAGTTTTGTAAAGGGTCCTGTTTTGAAATGAGAAATTTGGTGAAGGGTCCTTTAAAGGACCCAATTTTTTCCTAAACAGATCCCTGAATAAGTTTTGAGAAATTCACGATTTTTTCATTCTGGTGCTCCCCCCCCCCCATATTTAATGCATTTTATCGCTAAAATATTGATATATTTTTTCATACAGAGATTAAATTATAAATTTATTAACTTAATTAAATGTTTCTCTTGTCACTAATTCATATGCAAAATTATATCAGTTAGTGAAAAGTGTAAGATAAAACTTAATATAATGTACTGACTATCGTTTGATAATTACATATTTGATTTATTTCGCCATATATGCAGTGTTTCTATAATCACCAATAAAAATCACCAGAGATATTTTACTATTATTAGAAAATATTAAATATATATTTTTACTAATGTTCAAATGAAATTATTACGGCTAGTATTCAAATCGTCCTAGAATTATTATATTACATAATAAAACACCTTTGGTTACATTTTGAAAAAAAAAATTATTAAATATTACATATATATGTGTGTGTATTGTGTATAAAATGCAAATATCTAGCAAATTTTTTAGAGCTAACATTTAAATTTTGTAATTACTTTTGTGTTAAAAATATTTAAAAAACTAATTAAAAGTTAGTTTTTATCTTATCATGTTTTGCATAACAAAAACAAAATATTTAAATATAAACCAAAACAAAATTATATCTTTTCAATTGCACATGACTAAAATATATATTTAATATTTTCTAATAATAGTAAACTACTACTGGTGATTATAAAAAAAAAACTGCATCTATGGCGAAATAAATGAAATTTTTGTAATTATCAAATGCAAATATTCAATCAAGTATTTAGCAATGGCAAAGTAAACATATTTTAATAGATAATGATTAGCAATGTTAATATTGATAAAAATGCACATATATACTGTAAATAAGTACTTACTTTAATTGAAAGCAATCCAATCTTTAATCGAAATATTATTAATTTTCATGAAAATATGCTAGAACTCAAATATGAGCTTTCATTTGCACATTAACAAAAAAAAAAAAGTGTTAATGAAACCTCAAAAGATAGCTTTTATTTTTCAATAAAAATAACTATTTTGTATTTCAAATTTTGTTACATAAAACAAAATTTTCTTGATACTATATCCTACAGTTTTTTTTTTTTTTTGAGCGGGTGTGAAAGCAAATAGTGTCTGTTTTGAATTAGTTGATCTTCAATTTTATTATGAAAGTTAAAAAAAAAGTCATTTTGAATTTTGTTTTATTGTGGTTGCAGGAATGGTAGGATGCTATCAGTTGAATCATTAGCCGATCTGCCGTGACGTCAAAATTGAGCTCTTAGGCATTATCTCTAGGGGGCGTTGATTAGATAAACGTAGTGCTTTTTAACCTTAAGACCATAAGTGCATAAGTTGTGACCATAGGCAAAGAAAAGGCAATTTTTAGTAAGTCTTCAAATGCGAAAGCTTAAAGCTTCAAATGCGAAATTGTGTTGCTCCTCCATTAAATTTTTGCCGTTTTTTCTGTTTAAGAATTTTTATTTATATCTATGTAGATAACGATTGTACAATTTTATGATATATAGGCAATCACGTTGACTGTTTGTCAAAAAAATGGCAATTAGGAATTAAAGCGCTCGAATACGCCATCTGGTGGAGAAAAGATATAACTTTTCGCTTCAGGAAAATCTCTTGCAAGCCCATTGCATTACATGCATTTTTAATTTGTTCATAATGATTATTTTTTTTTGCACAATTTCAGATTTCATGCAATATTTGTGTTCTGTGTTTATATGACAAGGTAAAAATTATCCAGATTTTAATATCTAACACTTTCAAACGCGTTTACAATAAATAATGGCTTCAATGGTACTCTAGCATTAGTTAAAGGGACAATTTTCCTGTAGAAACGGCTGCGATCAGCGCCTCTATAGGCCGTTTTAAATTCCAATTGCTTTCTGAACATGATATATATATAAGGAAAGGGCATGTTTACAAATAAACAGTTCCATCAACCAATCTACCACTGCATTTTTGTCGCAGCTAGGAATTGCAGGAATCGTCATGGCGACGTAGGCCAATCATATCACAGACCAGTTTAACGTGGAGCAATCAAATCTCTCCATCTCATGTGTACTGTGAGAGTCGTAAAGAACGAACAGGTTTTCTCCCAAACCAACAGTAATTTAACCAACAGTGACGTCAGTTGCCCTTTCCTTATATAATTGGGAATTCAAGCGCTCGAATACGCCATCTGGTGGAGAAAAGAGATCACTTCTCGCTTCAGGAAAATGCCTTGCAAGCCCATTGTATTACATGCATTTTTAATTTGTTTATAATGATTATATTTTTGCACAATTTCAGATTTCATGTGATATTTGCGTTCTGTGTTTATATGACAATGTAAAAATTATATAATTTTGAATATCTAACACTTTCAAACGAGTTTACAATAAATAATGGTTTCAATGGCACTTTAGCATTAGTTAAAGGGACAATTCTCCTGTACCGACGGCTGCGATCAGCGCCTCTATAGGCCGTTTTAAGTCCCAATACCTTTGAAATCAAAATACATCAAACAAGTTCTAGTATCAAAATCTGACCCAAACTCCAATTTAAAGTTGACATGTAGTTAGTGTATAAAGAATACATTACCAAAACTCCAATTTAGAGATGGTATATACATAGTAATATACAGGGTGTTTCACTACCAGATCGAGGAACTTTGAGGGGTGATAGTAGACATGAAGACAAACATCATTAAATAGGAAACCATGGGGCAAAAAGTCTTCTGTAGCAGCTAGGGGGCCATTAAAGTTTAAGGTCCAAAACTTCAAAGGATGATAAAAAACCAAGAAAAGGGTGGATTCACGGTTGATTTTGCGGTTTTCGCTAAAATCCTTCTTTTTATCACGATTTTCTTCAAAATAATTTTAAAGGTTACGTTCAAAAATTGTCGCTAGAGAGTGCTTTAGACTGTAGAGGAACAAACAACTACTTTTATCGTTATTTTTTGTATGGGGTTAAAATTATTCTAAAGTTTAGACTTTAACTGAAATTTTAAGCCCAAAATTGAAAACATTGGGATCGGGTAACTAGCGAAAATTGAACTGTGAACAGAGGAGGGGGATATTTTAAGCACTCATAAACCTGGAACAAACTAATCGATTTCGTTGCGGTTTGCGTGTAGGTCATTGATAATTATTTTATTCAAAATGACGTACAGCTTTGGTGTCTACATTTTTTGATAGAGGGCGCTTCCGACATATCAATGACATTACCAAGGCCTCCTTATCATAGTATCAGGCCTCACAATCAGCAAGTTTCTTTTGACCGCATGGTTGTCCTGCTACTAGCGCCATCAAACGTCAGTAATAGGCATGATCTCCATGGTAATAGGAGTATTTACGACAAGAAATTTTTTCACAGCTCCATTTGTTCTATGCATTTGCTTATGAACTAGTATCGGTAGTATCCACCAGGCGGCGATACTTTCTGGAGAAAGTCAATTAATAAGTTGGCGATTACCGCGGACATTTTCTCCCATAGACTTTCTCCGGATTGTCAAATCTGATCTATGATAAAGGCGCCTTGGACATTACTCCTGGGTGTTTCCCTACCAGACAAACATACTTGCAGGAAGTGTAACGGATGCAAAAACGACTCGGAATCACGTAGGAATGTAACGTCGGAAATGCCTTTTTTGCGAGTTATGGTTAAAAGAACCAGAGAAAAAAGCAACAGAAAGAAGCTGAGAAACAGTGACACGTTAATGTGAAAGAAAAAAGTTTATTTAAAGGTTTTACTACAAAAAAGGTTTGAAATTACGAACAGAAGTAGTCCGGCAAACTTGACAGCAGCGTCTCATGGAATTCTTCACGCTCTGGAAGATTCCTGGCATCTCTGATAGCTTTCTGGCAGCCACAGAAATACGAGCCGCGAGGTCTTCAACTGAAGGTACAGGAGTATCATACACCCAACTTTTCATTTGACCCCCAGCAGAAGAAGTCCATATATGATGGGTCCGGCGATCTGGCAGGCCAATGAACCGGGCCACAACAACCCATCCACCGCTGTCCAAATGTTACGCAATTGCTTTCTGAACATGATATATATATATATAATACCTTTGAAATTAAAATACATCAAACAAGTTCTAGTATCAAAATCTGACCCATACTCCAATTTAAAGATCAAAACTTCTAAGAAAAAATGTTACAGCTCAGCCGACAATTATGGCCAATTGTAAACTGCTATTTACACTACAAAAACATTAAACAAATGTTTTAACACCAGCAAATACTGATGGTAGATTTAAAACATATAATGATTATTAAATTATCTTTTAACTAATTCTTGCTTTATGTGTATGTTTAAGTGTGTAATTTGTTTAGTTTTATTTTTAAACATAAACAATCTAAATTTGTCCAAAGTATAAAATAAAAAAAAATGTAAACAAAGGTTAAATAGACATGGCCTGTAATCCGCAAAAAGCTTAGAACCAAACTGTGGGGATTAGAGGTCTACTGCAATATATTCATGTTATCAATGTTCAATGTGTAATAAATATAAATTACAAATTCACAGAATATGCTTAGAATTCAGGATTGTTGCCAGTGTTTCATTCATTGATTTCCAAACAATTTTTCTGCTAGGTTTTCTAGAACACATTTACCACTAAGGTTCATAACTTTCATGAATGTAAAATTAAAAAGCAGTAACTAATATTTTAAAATGAAAAATTGACACTTCTTTGTTATCAGGACCTCAGAACAACTCAATCTTAAGAAAGTGCAATTTTGTGCCACATATTATAAACAGAGAGAAAAATAAAATTGCAACCAATGAAAAAATTTCGAACAGCTTTTAGCTTATTTATGTTGTCATATGTTATATATTTTGTATGACATCATTATATGGCTTATTTATGCATATATTAAAATAAACTGCTTTCAATGCACGTATTAAATGACGCAAATATTAAAAAAATTGCTGATGAGATTTTAAATGTAAATAATAAAGGTTGCCAGGAAGTAATTTTAAAAATTTTGCTTTTCTCGCCAAATTTGATTTTGCCATTTTCTCTCTTCCACCAAGGCCCCTATAACAAAGAAGTATGCAGAAATCATATGTTTTCAGTTAGTTAAGAAAAACTAATGCAGATGATATTCTTTTTTTAATTTAAGGTTTCCTTCAATAGAGGAAATACTGCACTTTTCCAGAAAGTGGTACATTTTTAAAAAAATGTCTGAACAATATTGTTCATTATAGTCTAAAGTGAAAATTGAGTTAATTTTTGAGCTTTCAGAATGTCGTACAGATGGGTTAATGGTGAAAGCACTTGGTGCGCTGTACCAAAGGATCTGGGATCGAACCCCGGTCTGGACATTTTTTTCACTCTATTGGTTGTACGCTGTTTAGTAAAGTAATAATTCACATCCTTTTTATTTCATTAATTTACAGCGTAATTTCAGCTCTGCTGAAAAATTAATTAGTATATAAATATTTTATTTCATTAATCATTCATGTGGTTAAAAAAAAATAATAATTTTACCTTAAAAAATGCATTTGTCATATATATATACTTTTTACAATAATTTGCCAAGAATATCAAAATTTCTAAGAAAAAAAGTTTACTGTTCAGCCGGCAATTATAGGCATTGCTAGACTGCTATTTACAGTATAAAAAACATTAAACAAATGCTTTAACACCAGCAAATACTGATGGTGGATTTAAAACATATAATGATTATTAAATTATCTTTTAACTAATTCTTGCTTTATGTATATGCTTAACCCATAAACCGCCAAAACTATGTTGGCGGAGCCTTCAATATTTTTACTGAAATTAGTTTCCCACCAAAAATTCTGAAAGATAATATTCGGTATGTTTAATAGCAAAGTTTTTGTCATTAAATAAAGTATTTTTTAACATTAAAATAGTGGTGGCATGGCAGGTTTTTTTTGTACAATTTCATTTTGAATGTTGCGTTAACGCAACACCAGCGGGTAATGGGTTAAGAGTGTAATTTGTTTATTTTTATTTTTACGCATTAACAATCTAAATTTGTAAAAAGTATAAATTAAAAAAAATTAAAAAAGGTTTCAGGCTTAGAAAAGGTTTAGAATTCAGCGTTGTTACCAGTTTTTCATCGATTGATTTCCAAACAATCTTTCTGCTAGGTTTTCTAGAAGACATTTAACACTAATGTTCATAACTTTCATGAATGTATAATTGAAAAGCCTTAACTAATTTTTAAAATAAAAAATCGGCACTTCAATGTTAACAGGACCTCAGCATAACTCAGTCTTAAGAAAGTGCAATTTTGTGCGACATATTATAAACAGTGACAAAAATAAAATTGCAACCAATGAAAAAATTTCGAATAATTTATAGTTTATTTATGTCGACATAGTTTATATATTTTGTATGACATCATTGTTTGGCTTATTTATGCATATATTGAAATTGCTTTCGATGCATGTATCAAATGATGCAAATATTGAAAAACTGCTGATGAGCTTTTAAATGTATATAATAAAGGTTGCCAAAAAGTAATTTTGAAAATTTTGCTTTTATCGCCAAATTTTATTTTGCCATTTTCTCTTTTGCACCAAGGCCCCCTATAACAAAGAAGTACACAGAAATCATAGGTTTTCAGTTAGTTAAGAAAAACTAATGCAGATGATATATTTTTTTTCAATTTAAGCTTTCGTCAATACAGGAAATATTGCACTTTTCTAGAAAGTGACATATTTTTTTTTAAATGTCTGAACAATATTGTTCATTATAGTCTACAGTGAAAATTGAGATTTTTTTGAGCTTTTAGAATGTCGTCCAGATGGGATTAATGGCAAAAGCACTTGCTGCGCTATAACAAAAGATCTGGGATCAAACCGCATTTTGGACATATTTTCACTCTATTTGCTGTTGTACGCTGTTTAGTAAAGTGATAATTCATATCCTTTGTATTTCATTAATTTGCAGCGTAATTTCAGCTCTGTTGAAAAATTAATTAGCATATAAATATTTTATTTTATTAATCATTCATGTGGTTAAAAAAAATCCTTTTAAAAATGCGTTATGTCATATACATATACTTTTTACAATAATTTGGCAAGAACATGAAAATTTCCAAGAAAATGTTTTTACAGTTCAGCCGGCAATTATGGGCATTTGTAGACTGCTGTTTACAGTACAAAAACATAAAACAAATGTTTTAACACCAGCAACTACTGATGGTAGGTTTAAAACATATAATGATTATTAAATTAAATTATCTTTTAACTAATTCTTCCTTTATGTATATGTTTAAGTGTCTAATTTGTTTATTTTTAAGCATTAACAAACTAAATTTGTGCAAAGTATAAATTAAAAAAAATTAAACAAAGGTTAAATAGTAGGAAGTTTCAAAACTTTCATGAGTGTACCATTAAAAAGCATTAACTAATATTTTAAAATGAAAAATTGGTACTTCTTTGTTATCAGGACCTCAGCATAACTTAGAAGGAAGGTCTCCTTAAAGCGCATACTCAGAAAATTTTGAAAAAAAATGCTAATGAAGCTACACATGTATGTAATAAAGTAACAGTGAAATTTAGCTGCAGAATCCCGGTAGAGAATCTGCAAAAAAATAAAATACTTTTGAGTATTTGGCACAAAAACACACGATTTGGCTAGCAACATTTTTTCTTCGTCAAACGCAAACGATTTTAATGCATTTTAAATTTCTTGTAAAATGATTATTCGAATGTGCAATATTTAATGAATTTAAACTTAAACAATGAAATATTTATTATTTTTTGTATAATATATATAAGCTGCTTGTTGTTGCAGTTATTTATTTTTACCACTGAAAAAATATCTTCTATGTTTTGGAAGCTGCAAATATCTATTTTATGTTATAGCGAAGCTGACATTTAAATTATATGTATTATTGAATAATTGAATCTGTATGTTTATTTTCACTTTTAGTTAACAATCAAAATTTTAAAAATATGTGAATCTGAAAGGCATATTAAAGTAAGCGAAGAGTTTGAAGAAATTCTTGTTATGAGACCTGTCTATGAGATTTTTGTAAAATTTGAAAGCGTAAAATTGTCATAAGCTTAAAAAATTATACGAATGGGTTAATTCTATGGCTCGTTCAACATTTTCAACTCACTGTACGTTTGCATTAATATTCATTTAAAATATTTTTAAAATCATATTTAATAGATCACTCACGTTTTTTCTCTATTTATTACCGATTGAATGGAATTTTGCCTATTGTTTTATTTTCCATTCCATGATTTTTTCTAATTTAAATGGCTTCAACAGTTGTACAAGTAATTTTAAAATGTATTTTAAAAGGGAAAGCCCGATGACAAACGGATTTGTTATACATTTCTATATCAAAGAAGCCGTTGTTTCCATAGCAACAAAAACTTTCTTGAATTGACAATGTTCAGAATCGGGCTTATTTTTTATCTTGAAACAATTTTAATCAATTTAAATTTTGTTTAAATACAATATTTTAAAAATATTGTATTATATTTAAAAATATATAAAATACAATCTTTAAATTCCATTATATATACATATAAATTCATACACAAAATTGTAGTTATAAAAATTTATTTTTTATATAAGTTAAACATGCATAAACATGTTCAGTATGAAAAAGTTTTTCCTTAAATAGTATTTGTCATAAAAGAGTATTTTTTAACACCTTGAAGGGTGGTGGGATATAATATATCCCTCTTAAGTTTAATTCCCAAATGCCATAATGACATGGGAATTTTGGAATCAAATTTTACTTTTATAATATACGTGAAGAAAATCTTTTACTTATTTGAAAATAAATTTGTTGTGAAATCCCGGTGTGACTCAATGATTTCAACATTTTAGAAACATAAGTACTTTGCCCCTGAAAGGGTTCATTTCATTCCGTCGCTAACCGGTGATAAATCGCCAAATAAACGAAATGTTCATATTTTTTTATGGACGTTATATCGCAGTTCTGCTGAAATTTTTTTTTATACACGTATATATCCTTATCCTCATAAGAAGAACATTCTGTAATTTTTTCAAAAATTTTCTGAGTATGCGCTTATGGAGACCTTCCTTGTTAGTATTAAGAAAGTGCAATTTTGTGCCACATATTATAAAGAGTGACAAAAATAAAATTGCAAACAATGAAAAAATTTTGAATATTTTATAGCTTAATTATGTCGACATATGTTATATATTTTGTATGACATCATTATATGGCTTATTTATGCATATATTAAAATAAACTCCTCTTCAATGCATGTATTAAATGATGCAAATATTAAAATAACTGCTGATGAGATTTTAAATGTAAATAATAGAGGTTGCCAGGAAGTAATTTTAAAAATTTGGCTTTTCTCGTCAAATTTAATTTTGCCATTTTCTCTTTTCCACCAAGGCCCCTATAACAAAGAAGTACACGGAAATCATATGTTTTCAGTTAGTTAAGAAAAAGTAATGCACATGATACACATTTTTTAATTTAAGCTTTTTTTCAATACAGGAAATCAGCACTTTTCCAGAAAGTGGTACATTTAAAAAAAAATGTTTGAACAACATTGTTCATTATAGTCTACAGTGAAAATTGAGTTGTTTTTTGATCATTTAAAATGTTGTCCAGATGAGTTAATGGTAAAAGCACTTGGTGCGCTATACCAAAGGACCTGGGATCAAACCCCGGTCTGAACATTTTTTCCCTATATTGATTGTATGCTCTTTAGTAAAGTGATAATTCACATCCATTGTATGTCATTAATTTACAGCATAATTTCAGCTCTGCTGAAACATTCATTAGTATATAAATATTTTATTTCATTAATCATTCATGTGGTTAAAAAAATATTTTCTTTTAAAAATGCATTTGTCATATACATATCCTTTTTACAATAATTTGCCAAGAATATCAAAATTTCTAAGAACAAATTTTTACAATTCAGCCGGCAATTATGGGCATTTGTAGACTGCTATTTACAGTACAAAAACATAAAACAAATGTTTTAATACCAGCAACTACTGGTGGTAGATTTAAAACATATAATGATAATTAAATTATCTGTTAATTAATTCTTGCTTTATGTATATGTTTAAGTGTCTAATTTGTTTACTTTTATTTTTAAGCATTAACAAAGTAAATTTGTCCAAAGTATAAATTACAAAAAAATTAAACAAAGGTTAAATAGATATGGCCTGTAATTCACAAAAAGCTTAGAACCAAGCTGTGGGGATTAGTGAACTACTGTAATATAGTCATGAAATCAATGTTCAATGTGTAATATGAAGTAATTTTTTACAGCATATGCTTAGAATTCATGGTTGTTACCAGTGGTTCATTGATTGATTTCCAAACAATCTTTCTGCTAGGTTTTCTAGAAGCCATTTACCACTAATCTTCATAACTTTCATGAATGTAACATTAAAAAGCATTATCTAATATTTTAAAATGAGAAATTGGTACTTCTTTGTTATCAGGACCTCAACATAACTCAGTCTAAAGAAAGTACAATTTTGTGCCACATATTGTAAACAGAGACAAAAATAAAATTGCAACCAATGAAAAAATTTTGAATATTTTATAGCGTATTTATGTCGTCATATGTTATATATTTTGTATGACATCCTTATATGGCTTATTTATGCATATATTAAAATAAACTATTTTCAATCCACGTATTAAATGACGCAAATATTAAAAAAACTGCTGATGAGATTTAAATGTAAATAATAAAGGTTGCCAGGAAGTAATTTTAAAAATTTGGCTTTTCTCGTCAAATTTAATTTTGCCATTTTCTCTTTTCCACCAAGGCCCCTATAACAAAGAAGTACACGGAAATCATATGTTTTCAGTTAGTTAAGAAAAACTAATGCAGATGATATTCTTTTTTTTAATTTAAGCTTTCCTTCAATACAGGAAATATTGCACTTTTCCAGAAAGTGGTACATTTTTTTAAATGTCTGAACAATATTTTTCATTATAGTCTACAGTGAAAATTGACATGTTTTTTGAGCTTTCAAAATTCTCATCTGCAAGACAAAATAAACTTTGTGTTTTTATTACTGAAGAACATCTAATATGAATTTGTGCTTTATATTTTTCTGTTATTTGTCCATTTTTTATATACATAACTTTTTCGCTCTGTAATATATAACTGTATATATTGTATTTATAATATAACCGTAACTGTGTAATATATAATTGTATATATTGTATTTATAATATAACCGTAACTGTATATGTTTTGTACTACTAATCTAACTTAACCATAACCGTGTAACTGTTGATATCCTAAAGATGATGTAGCGTGAGCGTGTGTGTGGCAGTGTGACTACCTCTTGAATAAAGCTTGATGTTGAAGTTACTATGTCTCATTAAATGAGTTTAATATTATTTAATAATGATGCTATTTAATATAATAAATAGAGAACTTAAGATCTACAAAGTAATGATCTTTTATATGGTGTCAGAGATGACGATGTTCAAGGATTGAACCTGCATGCTCTACTGTGATGGAATTATTCAAAGCTCCGGGAGAGTTCAATTTCACCTGCGGTAGCGTCGCCGAAAATTGGAAAAAATGGCGGTAAAAGTTTGAAAACTTCATGATCGCCACTGAAAGAAGTGAGAAGCCTGATAAAAATAAAATTGCGATTCTTCTCAACTTGCTGGGTGATGAAGGCGTCAACATATTCAACACTTTTAAATTTGAAGCAGCAGAAAAAGATTCCTATGAGGCTGTTATTACTAAGCTTGAGCAATACTGCACGCCACGAAGAAGCGTAGTCTTCGAACGATACAAGTTCTTTTCGGCTTTTCAACAAGAAGGTCAATCGATAGACAATTACATCACCTTGTTGAAAATTTTAGCTACACCTTGTGAATTTGGTGATCAAGAAGAAAGCTTAATACGAGATCGAGTCGTCCTAGGTATATGTTATGTCCGTGATGGGGGTTTACAGGAGAGACTTCTGAGGGAAACAGATCTGACTCTTCAAAAAGCTGCTGAGTTTGTGAGAACGACAGAAATCAGTAAACAGCATCTAAAGTCAATAAATGGATCTAACGTTTCCAGTGCGACTGTGGACATTGTTCAAAAGAGACAAAATAGTGCCAAACCAAAAAACTTTAAAACTGTAAAGAAAATGACCAGTCAAAATGAAATATATGACTGTTTGAAATGTGGTAGGAAACACAAAAAGTTAGAATGTCCTGCATATGGAAAAACTTGCAGAATATGCAAAAAGCCTAATCATTTTGCTGTAGGTTGTAAATTTAATAGAGAGAAAAAAAATATATGAAATTACAAATGAAAATGATCAGCTGTTTGTTGAAGCAGTTGAAATTAATAGTGTGGTAAGTACTACATCAAATTCTTGGTTAAAAGATATTGATATTAATAATGTTAATGTTAACTTTAAATTAGATACAGGGGCAGAGACAAATGTCCTACCCTTATCCATTTTTAAAATGTTAAATTTAGATATGAAAGTAAAATTAACTCATACTGTGCTTTTGTCATTTGGTAATTTTAAGATTAAACCTGTTGGTAAAGTGACATTAATGTGTATTGTTAATAATCATGTAGATATACCTATTGAATTTATTATTGTTGATAAAATGTGTAAACCTATTTTAGTATTAAAAACATGTAGTGAGTTAGGATTAATTCAAAGGGTTGATTGTGTAAAAGCTGAAAAGCAAAATATATTAGATTCATATAAGGATGTATTTAACGGCTTAGGTACATTTCCTGGTGAGCCATATAAAAATGCTGCCCTGTGGTGCATCCACCTAGGAGAATTCCCCATTCAATCAATCTAAAATTGATACATACTCTTAAAATATTAGAAAAGAGGGGAATAATTTCAAGGGTAAACAAACCGACAGAGTGGGTACAAAGCCTAGTTGTGGTTGAAAAACCAAACGGCGATTTGAGAATATGTTTAGATCGTCGAGATTTAAATAAGGTACTTAAAAGAGAACATCATGTAATTCCCTCACCTGAGGATATTATTAGTCGGTTAGAAGGGAAACAGATATTTTCAGTTTTAGATCTCAAGGATGGATTTTGGCAAATACCTCTTGATGAACAAAGTTCAGATATTTGCACATTTAATTCACCCTTTGGGAGATTTAAGTTCAATAGAATGCCATTCGGAGTCGCCTCAGCTCCAGAGGTCTTTATGAAAAGAAATCAGTAATTATTTGGTGACATAGAAGGGGTCGAAATTTATGTAGATGATATCATAGTCTCAGATAAAGATGAAAAGGAACATGATGAAATATTAATTAAGATATTAGATAGGGCTCGGAAAAACAATGTTAAGCTAAACAAAGATAAATTTCAATTTAAAACAACTGAGGTCAAATACTTAGGGTATATTATTTCCAATCGAGGGATCAGAGCTGACCCATCCCTTGTTAAAGCGATAGTAGAAATGCCCACTCCCCAAAATAAAAAGGATGTTAGGAGATTTTTAGGGATGATAAACTATGTCTCAAAATTTATGCCTAAAGCTTCTGAATTAATGGCTTCCCTAAGAGAATTATTAAAAAATAATACTGATTTTTTATGGTAAGATCAGCAGGAAAATGCCTTCATAAAAATAAAAGAAATTTTGGGTAAAAGCCCTGTCCTGAAAGTTTTTAACCCTAGAGAGGAAATAATATTGCAATGTGATAGATCTAAAGATGGATTGGAAGTATGTTTGGTTCAGAAAGAACAACCAGTTTCTTTTTCATCCAGAAGTTTGACTGAGAATGAGAAAAACTATGCTCAAATTGAAAAAGAGTTATTAGCTATCACATATGCCTTTGAAAAATATCATAACTTTGTCTATGGTCATAAGGTAACTGTACAGACAGATCATAAACCATTAATCTCTATCGTACACAAACCTTAAGCTAAAATTACTGCTAGAATGCAAAAAATGGTGTTAAAATTGGTAAAATAAGATTTTAAAATTGAGTATGTTCCTGGTAGTTAATTATATTTGGCTGACACACTTTCTAGAGCATTTTTGAAAAATAATAACAAAGATGATCCAGAAATGTTAAATGTGATCCATAGCATTACAAAGGCACTGCCTTTAAGTGAAAAAAGACTTAAACAGTTTCAAACTGAAACTAAGAATGATGAGGATCTTGCTCGAGTAATGGAATTTTGTAAAACTTCTTGGCCTAAGAATAAAAAAATGTTGTCTGATAACCTTAAACAATACTATAAAGTCAAAGATTTCATATATGTGAATGATGGTTTAGTATTTAATAATAACAAATTAATTGTTCCAAAAAGTTTAAGACTGAATATGTTAGGTTTAACACATGAAGCCCTTTTTGGAATTGAGAAATGTAAAAATAGAGCACATGAAATCTTTTACTGGCCAGGTATCTCTGCTAATATTGAGGGATTAGTTTCAAAATGCCAAATATGCGAAAAATTAAGAAAGAAAAATTCAAAGGAACCACTAATGCCCCATGAAATACCAAATAAGCCTTTCGAAAAGATTGCAACTGATATATTTCAGTTTGTTAATACAATTTATCTAGTTATAGTTGATTATTATTCTAAATGGATAGAATGTGCTAGTATAAAAGATAAGACTGCAAATGAAATGATCCCAAAATTAAAATGTGTCTTTGCTAGGTATGGCATACCGATGGAAATGGCGTGTGATAACAATCCCTTTAACAGTTATTTGTTTAAGAAATTTGCAGATGACTGGGATTTTGAACTAAACTTTAGTAGTCCCAGATTTCCTCAGAGCAATGGAATGGCTGAAAGAGCAGTAGGAATAGTTAAAAATATTCTACGAAAAGTACAGGATGTAAATATAGGCCTAATGGAATATCGTAATACACCCATTAGTGGAATGGATCTATCTCCAGCACAACTTTTATTTAATAGAAGGTTAAGAACAAAATTGCCTATTAGTAATAAATTGCTAAAACCTGAAATAAACAACCCTAACTCTAAACTTAAGGCACGGCAGATTAGGCAAAAATACTATTATGACAGGACAGCACAGACATTAAAGGAACAAACACCTAGTGATAACATAGTATTATTTAATTTTAAGAATGGGCAATGGGATAAAGGACAAATTATTTCAAAACATAAATCTCCTAGATCCTATATTGTAAGGAATGGAAATGGGGAAATACTTCGAAGAAATAGAAGGCATATCAGAGTATCAAAAACTCCTTTTGAATATCATCCTGTGTATTATGATGTATTTATTGAGTATAAGATTGAAAGGTCAGAAAATTATGCAATGCCTGTTATAAACAATGATTATCAACAAAATATGCCTAATACTACAATTACAAGAAGGGAGAGAGTAATTAAACCACCTTCTAGATACAGAGACTTTTGTATGCAATAAACCATCGTATATACTGTGTATTTAGTGTCATGTTTCTTGTATTTGTTATAATTTCAAATATGATCCTTTCTTGTATTAATATAAACTTACTTGCATTTAAAATTATATAAGTGTACTTGTTTCTTTAACTGGAGGAAAGGATGTAATATATAACTGTATATATTGTATTTATAATATAACTGTAACTGTGTAATATATAACTGTATATATTGTATTTATAATATAACCGTAACTGTATATGTTTTGTACTACTAATCTAACTTAACCATAACCGGGTAACTGTTGATATCCTAAAGATGATGTAGCGTGAGCTTGTGTTTGGCAGTGTGACTACCTCTTGAATAAAGCTTGATGTTGAATTATTTGATTAATATGTCTCATTAAATGAGTTTAATATTATTTAATAATGATGCTATTTAATATAATAAATAGAAAACTTAAGATCTACAAAGTAATGATCTTTTATACGATCAAAGGGTATTTTATTTCTATTACAAAATCATTAGAAATACCATCAGGAGACGCTCGTATAACCAAATACTGTGGGGATGTTTTTCATCGCTGTTATTCGTGCATAATGTAGTTCACGAATACAGTAATTGTACATTGCTTAACTGTTTGTTCTTCAGCGGAATTGCAGATTTCAGAAGACATCTGTGAGCTGCAGTAATTCAAAAAATCATGTGAAGAATTTCCATGTCGACCTTTTAAAAAACTTAAAAGTAAGTTGTGAATTGACAAATTTTCGACATCTGTCGCTCTTTTGAAATACTACTTTGTAAGCACACTGTCATATCTGCTTTCCAGTTTTGATTTTTCCAAGATTGCATTTAAAAATGGCCATCACTTGGAGGCAGAGACTGTACATTAGTTTTAAGAAGATCTTTACCTTTGATAAATTTTAATGATTTACCAATAGCTGACAAACGTGATGTTTTCGAGTAGCAGGAAACAGACGTTATTGATGGTTCCTCTCTCCGTCGATGGATCCAAGTCAATAGTACAACTGCATGTTTGCATCCTCCTGTACAGATAAATAATCTAAATTAATACAAATTGTCAGTCACATACAGTTAATTTTTATAATGCATTACAATTAGCAAAACTAATCCATATATAAAGATTTAGTAACAAAAACTGAAGGTACTTTTCGGTTAGCTGGGCACCAGTGAAATATATATAATATATATTTATATGTATACACACACATACACACACATATATATATATATATATCTACCCTATATATAAAATCCTAATGAAACGAATTTGTGAAACGATTTTATGAAACGAATTTATGAAACGATTTTATGAAACGATTTTATGAAACGACTGATTAAACGACTGATTATGTTTCAGGACTATTTTTAATAAAATATTAAACGCTTGATGGTGAAATTAATACCAATTGTCCATAAAAATCCGCGGATATCAAAACTGGTAATAGAATTTTGAAATTGGAATTAGTTTTCGAGATATTAATTTTTTTTCTAATTTTAATGACATTTCTGTAATGATGGCAACTAATTACTCAGTTTTTTGTGACAAAAAAGGGGAAAAAATTGAAAAGGATCCCGATAGGGATTATTGATTTCTTTTTATTCGTCATTTTCAAATTGAAATTGAATTTATCTTTTATTTCAATCGATAATGAAGAAAATATTGTGATCAAATTATGTTTTTCAGGAAAATTTGAAAAAAAAAAATCACATTTCTATCGTCAGGATTTAATCGTCTGTCAGCATTTAATTTAATTTATAAACTGAAAATATTTTGAATAAATTCGTCCAAATGACGTCATTTATGTAAACGCAAAAGAAAGGGGAGGGGAGGAATTAATAGTAATTATTATTTATTGATATCATTTTGTTATTTTTTTTGTAAAATTTAATTAAACGAATTTATAAAATCACTAATTCGGAAATTTGAAACGAATATATAAAATAATAATTGTCCAACTGAACGCAAGGAGAATAAAATATCCTGCTTGGTTTTCTTTCAATTTTAATGAGAATATGACATCAATTATGCTAAAATGACATTTACTATTTTCTCTCTTTCATTGGCAGCAAGGAAAAAAATGCTTTCTATATATTAGAGAAATACTATTAAAGTTTAAAACAAATGAATATTTCAGTAGCATTACTTTTTTAATAATGAATTATATGTTTACACGTAAATATCAAAGAGAAGAAAAAACTTTAAATAATTAAATTACTATACTCGAAACACCCTTAAGGTGTAAATTGCGTTATATATTAAAATGTTTTTCGTTACTTTTCCAATTTAGGGACCTTCGCGAGATAAAGAAAGTGACCTTGGCGATGAATTGAAATTCGGCAATATGTTTTCTAACAATCTATTCGCTTTTTGATATACACAGGCAATTATTTCGATATGTATACAATTTATATTTAATATAAAGAAGACAATTATCTATTTTTATATACAAAAAGAGGTAAATTGAAAGAAAATTATAAATAAATTATTTATATACATATACATACATGTATAAACAAGCATAAAAGTTCGGTGGTTTTCCAGTATATGGGGCCTTAACGAAAGAGAGAAAATAGCCTTGGTGGAAAAGGAAATTTGGCAACATACTTTCTGTCAACCTATTCACTTTGTCATTTCGTATACAGAAGCATTTTTTCAATATTTATACAATTTGTTTAGCGTAAAATGGCATTTTTCCTATTTTATATATTAACAGAAGTAATTTTTATAGAAGTAATAATAATAATATACGTATAATTAAAATACGCATGTAAAAAAAAAATCGTCAAATTTGTTTCCATGGCTGTTTATGTCATTTGGCACCAAATCTCACTTTCTGATGCCCGAATCGCGCCAATCTTTTTAAAAAAGCGTCAAGACCCCTATAATAGAAAAGCACCAAAAGTTCATTGGATTTGTTTTCATAACTTTGGGCAACAAATCTGAAGTTCGAATTACGCCAAATCTAAAAGCAAAGGATCCTATACTGGAAAAGTACCCGATTTTCTTATGGACAATATTCAAGTGACATAACATGGTGTAAAAGTATTGCGGATAGCAAATATGTTTAAATATTTCATCAATTGATGCTGAATAAATGCAGGCATCCATGCACGAAATATTTAATTAATTTTGTATGATAAATAATTATTAGAAAATTCTTATATACATATTAATTTAAATAAATAATTTACATATTTAAAATAACATGAAAATATGCATGAAATAACATGAAAATATGCATGATGGTGCACTAAAATAGAGAAAAAATTAAAACCTGTTACTGAAAATGTCTATAACATAGTACTTTTCAATACCGTGGTTCTTAAGCTTTTCACAAGCAGATGGAATTATTCTTATCCTTAAATGCAAAGGAAGAATAGAATACAGATCGTTGTTATAAAAGTCCGAGAGGTAGCCACAATTTAAATCTAACCATTTTATACAAGCTGGTTTTCAAGGTGTAATTGAAAAAACAGTCGTCAGTCCCGAAAACAGTCGTCAGTTATCGCAACAGCTGTGTATCAGGCCATGATAATCAAAAAATGACATATTAAAACGTTAAAAGCATGGCAACTCAATTACAGATGATTTACCAATATTTTTAAAACAAAGCACGCTGTCATGTTTTTAGAGGCCTGGAAGTCTGAGAGGGGGTTGGCGAGCGTAGCTCGCAGGGGGCAGGCCCCCTAGTATATATATATATATATACATACATACATATTTGTATGTGTATTATATATATGTGTGTGGATATATATATATATATATATATATATATATACATATTTACATATATATGTGTGTGTGTGGATATATATATATATATATATATATATATTTCACTGGCGCCGGGCTAACCAAAAAGTACCAAACTGATTAATTCAAAATCTCATAAAATGAGTGTTCACACAACTATTATAATAAATCAACAAAGCTGTATCCATTATATGAGGTTTTTTATACCTGGGATATAAGAGTCTGTATCTATCATTAGCATAAGTCTGGTTTGAGGTACTTACTTTTTTTACGAACAAGATGATACACCGCCAACAAAAGTATAAATTTACAAAATTGGAATTGATTTGTATTAATAACTTAATTTGTTACCTCATACTTACATCAATGTTTTGCATGCTTATTTACATTTTGCTGCATTCATCATACAATATTAACTTAAATAAATTTGCATTAATAAATGATTAATATATGCTTATTATATCTTACAATATGTACGTTATGCATGTATAAATCATATAATATACATTTCACAGTGGTAGCCATAAGTCTGTATGATGATAATGTCCCACGTAAAAATAAATTACAGGAAAAAATTATAAATCATACTAAATTTAGCATTATAGGGCTGTGTCAATTTTTTTTTTGTCAGCGAAGGAACCAAAAACAGTCTTACCATCTGTAGTAAAAAAGCATATACCCAAATTTCCTACCTATAATCCGCAGGTGTCAATTTCATGATATTTTGAAGAAAAAAAAACCATTGTATAATCCACAGTGGTGTATAATCTGCAGGTGGAATTTCCGCTTTAAAAAAATTCGCAAGATGTATAAGACCAACATTCAGCCATAAGGAAAAAAAAAAATATATTGAATCTAGTGTAAAATATTTTAATTTTTAACTTTTGTATTTAATATAACACTTGATAAATAAATAAATATTAAATAAAAAATTGAAAATTCAGTACAAAGATATTTCCAATTCTGTTACACATAAGTAAGAATAAATTTGAAAGATTTACATTACTTGGTATAGAAATTATAATTAAGTAAGTTAATTACTTAAACATATGTGTAAATAAAATGTAAAATCATTGTACTAGTTTGTTTTTGTCTTATTTTTATTTTAATATGATTCAATCTTGAATGCTTTTAATATCTGCAGGGATGGCGCCATCTACCGAACTACGAGAGAAATATCGAAAATCAAGCATCATCCCCGAATACACTATATTATATTATATTATACTATATATAATGTTATATTTCCTGATAAAAAATATATGAAATGAAAAGATGTTTTAATTTAATCAAAGGACTTCATTTAAAAATTAACATAGATTTTGCTTTAAATTTAATATTTTAAAAAAAATTATAATACTGAAAATAGAAACTTACCCATTATGTTACATTACAAACTTGTACAGCAAAAATATAAACAATACTTAATAATTTATTATATAGACGTAAAAAATAGGATACTCTTAACAATAAAATAATTTATTTAAATAGATCAAAATAGGGAGAATCAGTATATAAAAAAAATAATATACGAAACGAAAAGATGTTTTAATTATCAAAGGATTTCCTTTAAAAATTAACACAGATTTAATAAGTTGCACGGTAGTGAATCTGTTGATTTTTAAAAAAGATATTTGTAAATTTTCTCAAAAAAAATGATTATTGACATTTACAAAGATACCCAGTAGGAAAAAATTTTACAGATAAAGTTTTTTAACCCTTTTTATCCTGACGGTACTTATAAGTACCACTTTAACCCCTTCGCGACGAGCGTCCTTTACAGAATTTTTAATCTTTTGCCACCGGTTTTTCAAAACAGAAATTTTCACCTAATTGAATCTCAGAAATGCTGTCATTAAATAAGGCAAAGTTTACAATAAAAAGTTACTGGTGGGAATAATCGAGGATTCTGAGCACCTTATGCGTCACGTATACGTGTCGCTCGTCCCCAAGGGGTTTCATAAAACGCCTATATATTCGTAATATGAATATCGTTTTTCCTAACGATATTCACAATGGCACAAAGAGTGTATTTCTGACAGCAGGCAGGAGGTGGCAAATTCAAGCACATATCCTCTTTCTTTGCATTGTAGGGATTTTACATTTGCCACGCTACATTCGAAATCCATTCTGCAATAGAATTGACATGCATGTTGTTCTTCATTTGAGTAATTTTAGTGGTTTATTGCAGGTTATTTAGTACTATTATTTTCTATTGTTTTCTATACTCTACAGGTGAACATTTCCTATATTTTTTTTAAGTTTACTATTTGAAATTTACTATTTTATGGTTGTTACAGTTGCATAATTAACCACTAAAACACTATAAAAATTATTTTCCTCTTTCCTATGTTTATTCTGCACCAAAACTTATCCAATGATGCAAAAATACAATTAAAAAGTAGCTGGAAAATGAATTCAGGATATAAAGGGTTAACGTATAATCGGCAGATTATACGCAATAAATTAGGGTAGTAAACAATAATGATTTTAAAGCAAAATACCTCTTAAAATGGATTTTTATCTCAAAATAATATTAATAATAATAAGGTAAATTTTGATGGGGTCTTCACAGGACGCTTTTTGCTTGCCCGCACCACTTTGGATAACTCTGACATACAAAATACTTACATATATAATAATACATATTGTATTACATACAACAATATAGTAGCTAAGGATTTTTTTTTAAATGTATAACTTAGATGTAGTATTTTATTCAGATATATATTTTTTAAAATTATAATATTCCAAACAAAAATATTAAAGTACCTTTCAAATTAGTTTAAGAAGGTGGAAATAATTTCAGAAGTATAAATACTTCATAATTTTATACTTAAACATAATTTTCGTCTATATTGCTTTCTACAAAATGCTTATCATTATTATTAAGATTCGGAAACGTCTGTGTGTGTGTCTGTATGTGGATAAACTCTGTGAGCAAAGCAAGCAGCAAAGCGTTTTAGACGTAAAACAATTCAGAAAAATCCAGGCCTTCTGGAGTTGCAGTTTCGAAGAAGTCAGCCCTTAGTTAAGAAAGTCTCGAAAATTAAGTGCAAAAAGTTATTTTTTACTGAAACTATGAAAGAATTCCATTCCTGCCTACTTTCGAATCTCGCTGAGAGATTTGGAGAGCTGGAGGTACGTTTGGTGAGAGGTTTATACTAGAGATGTGTCATTTGTCAAGGAACGATTCCAAAGGAACGACTCCGGCAGTGAAATTGAAGGAACGATTCCAGTCTTTAAAAATGAATCGGTCCTTTATGGAACGATTCCTCGGAATCGGTCCAAAACATACCGAATGTACCGACTCCGAAAATGACCGAGTTCTTGGAATCGACTCCGAAAAGGACCGATTCCTCGGAATTAGTCCAAAATGTACCGACTCCGAAAAGGACCGAATCCTCGGAATCGACTCCGAAAGGGACCGATTCCTCGGAATTAGTCCAAAATGTAGTGTTTCCGAAAAGGAACGATTCCTAGGAATCGGTCCAAAATATACCGATTCCAAAAAGGATAGATTCCTCGGAATCGGTCCTGAATGTACAGACTCCGAAAAAAGAGAGAGAGAGAGAGAGGTGCGGGGGGATGGGGGTGGCGATTGATTAATAAACTACAACTGTGTATTACTTTCTCTTAAATTTATCTTAAGATAAATACAAGAATATTATTGTACTTCAGTTAAAATATTGTCTATTATTTAGCTATGTACTTATCACCTGCGACTGAATTACACTGCTATTGAAACTTTTTGTGCTAAATTGATCAGAATAGAAAAAAAATAAGAAAAAAAATTAATGTAAAGTAAATGCTTGTTTAAATAATAGTGGGAAATATATATATTTTTTAAATCAGATTAGAAACAGTTTTGAATAATATAAGAAATACATCGCTATGCCCTGAACAATTGCATTTTAATCAGTTAATAATAACTGATTTTTTTTTAATCTGAAAGAACTGATTTTCGACCAATTTTAATAATTGCGTGGTTACGCACTTTCGTGTATATTTCACTTTTTCATATGTTTGCATCAAGCATAATTTTAGTTTGAGGATCCTCTCTGTCAAAAGAAAAAAAATTCCCTGACTGCTCGGCCAGCAGACACAGGTAGATTTCGAAGACGCAGACCGTGGGGCGCCTGTTTGTTGGGAATTGCAGAAGAAATAACCTTTTTGCCATGATGCTGCAGTTGGGACCGCCCACTTCGAAATTTATCTTGTCTGCAGGCGGAGATGGCAGATATTTTTTTTTTTTAAATTTTTTTTTGGCTATAAGGGTTGGTGATATAAAAAAATTTGTCAATATAAAAGTTTTAGACAATATTAAAAGGATTTATAATAAATTTAAGCGGATTTGATATCTTGTGAATTGACGAAGTTGTGTATTTTTTTCTTCTGAAACCCCCCTTTTTCCCCCCTTTGGGGACATTTTTAATGATATCCAAAATCTGTCATACATAAATTTTCGGCTCTTTACCTAGAATTAATAATAACTTTAAAGGGATTCAATACGTATCATATTTAAGAAGTTATGTTTTTTTTTCTGTTTTCACAAAAAGCCTCCCATATGTATCAGTTTGGAAGAGATTTGTGCAGAATTGTTGAAGTTATAAAATATAAGTGAATTTAAGTTATATACTATAATGAAGAATAAAAAGTGACATAAATAGATAGATAGATAAAGTTTTGAACTAGGGGTGGTTTTGGGTTCTGGGAGTCATGATCGGCGTAGATCTATAATTTTTTTTCAAAAATTCCAACTTAGGGGAGAGTGTAATAGGTAGTATTTCTTACGAAATCTACCTAATAAGAGCATTTACGAGTGCTCGAGTACCACTTTGTTTGCTCAGTTTGGGGTCTTATTTTTCTCTCCTGATCAAAAGATCTCGGAACTCACGTAGATAGTTTTAATCAACTTACAGTGGATACATAAAGGAAAACCTATTTGAACAAGGAATTCTTGCAAAACGTTTTCAACTTTTTCTTAAAATTCCTATAATAAAGATAAAAAAAAAACAAGTATAATAATGTAATAATAATATAACAGTAGCAGTAGTGGGTGGGATTCAAATAATTTAACCGCTGTTCGCTACCCTTATGGCCGTTTTGAGTATGAAAACGGGAAAGAAAAATTACGTGCTGCATATAGATTATCAGACATTTTCCAACATTGTGACATATATGTAAAGCTGCATATTTTATGCTTTTTCTGTTTAATAGATTTATGTTAAGATTACATTAAACTAGTTTTACACTACATGTATATAGTAAAAAAGTATATAGTATATAGTAAAAATATCTAATAAAAAAACCCCCATAATTTACAGTAAAGACATTTATGTTTTTTATTCTATTTTTTTTAAACTGATTCTAGTGCTAATATAATTGTATAATTGTGTACGTGTATACAGATTAATAGACATTTTTATATTTTGCCAAAAAAAATAAAAAGGAGCAGCACTATTACGCTAATTTATTTTTTAATTATTGATTGCTAAAGAATGCAAGTTGTGATTTTGTATAGTTTTTTTGGTCATTTTATTTCTATTTCTTGCTAAATAATAAGAAGTTAAATATCTTTGACTTTGTTTTAATACAACGTAAAATAAAAGCAAGACAAAAATCGTTTTCCATAATAATTTCTTGTGACAATCGCGATTTCACGATCGGGATTGATACTCGCAACTCCCGAAATCAGTTCCCGGATTAATGGCTGTTACTGTGGTGGTGGATAACAGATATTTGCAGTGCCGAAACTACGGAGGAGCAAAGGGGGCATATGTAGAAGGGGGCACCAAAATAGGATTTGATTCTTCTTTCGGTACAAAAAACAAATAACGAAATTTGAACAAAAAAAAAAAAAAGACTTGTAATCAGGCAACCTAAAATAAAAACGTATTCGTTCATTTTATTATCTTTGCTTTCAACAGGGCTGGTTTTTATCATTAGGTGATCACATAGGGGCAACAAAACAGTACTTAATTAACGAATTCTTCCAAGATACTTGCAAGAACAATATACTGTCCTAATTCGGTTTATATATGCTCAGTATATTTCGGATGTTATCGCGATGACAAGCTTTGAATGTTTTTTGCTTTTCTGTGCTCTTGTAAACGAACTATAACAGCTACATACTTGATTAACGAACTCATCTAAGATACTGGCAGATCAATTTACTGTCCCAAATAGGTTCAAATTGATTCAGTATTTCAGACTTTATCGTGATTTTTTTTCATATATTGAAAGTTTAACAGAGTTTTGGAATTATATAGCAGTAATTCTTATTAAACAAAAATTATTTGAAAATAAAATCGACTAAAAAAAAAAAATGTTTACACCAATGAATGAAAAATTTTAGAAACTGGAATTTTACCATTCCTGGTTGTTTTATATCATTGATGTTAATTTTCTTTACTATCATGAAACTGTTATTGAATTGTTTGTTGTACTAACATTTTAGCCTGCTTTTTTGTCGCGGATTATTTTAGGATTTAACCAAATCACCAAATTTTATATATTCCTATTTTTGAAATAAAATCTTTTTTAAGAGTATCGTATTTTGTATTTTCTTATTTATTTTGTGTATTTAAAATCGTATTTGTATTAAACTATAAAGTTGACCAAAGTTAGTTAAGTTATTGAAACGTATTGAACTATATCATTATGATTTTGTTTCTTATCTCAATATCTACAGTTCTAATTATGTGCAATTTCTAAATTTAAATATACTGGTATATCTTTTCAAAAACTTTCAATCACCTAACAGTTGAATTTCAGAAAACATCTTTTGAATAGATTTTTATGTCATAACAGGAAGTAACAACTAAAATTTTACGATTTCAGGTGCAGGCATTTCCGTTTCGACTGTGCATTGATAATGTAGTCAGAAAGGACTTAGTTATATATTAAGACTCTCAAATATACTTCGTTTAATGAATTATGTTTTCCCAAATCGACAGGTATCCGAATTTGATTTTATAAAAGATTCTATTCACGCATGAATAACTTAATACTAAAAGGAGATAGTCCTGGGAATTGTTTAGAAATGGGCAGACTGAGAAAATGACCGATTTCCAAATAATCGTATCGAAATGGATTGACTCTGAAAACGGCCGGTTCCGAGGACTGACATGTAAATGAATGGTTGGTTATCTTGGGGTGAATTTTGAAGAGGGATCTTAATTATAAGGCTTAAAATTGCGCAGACCCTGGTGCCAAACATCAGAACTAGAATAAAGATTCCTGCATAAAATAATCAACAGTATAAATGGAGGGCCATTCACCGATATATTTTCAAGAGGAAACCCGATTACACTAAAAATCGAATGGGTCGCCACCCTGGTGGGCAAAACAAACAGCTACAGTAAAATTTCTTTGAAAAACTATAGCGGTAAATGAAAGGTCATCCAAGGGTAAATTTTCAAGAGGAATTGAGTTTAATGCCATAAACCATAAATTCAGGGAGTATACTTGTATTATGGTAATTAGAAATAATTGCTAATTAATTGCACACACTCATCAATGAAATGAACTCTTGAAAACGAAATCATCTGCCCAAAAAATTTAAAAATAAGGTGGATGGATGCGCAAGAAAATGGACGAATACGTAAGAAAATAAATTAGTATTATTAATATTATGCATTTCATGTTCGTTCTAATACTTCCGGATTTGTTCCTTTTTTCTCAAAATTATCCCTATTATCTTGAATGCGTTATTTTTATCTCGAAAGCATTTCTTTTTCTCGAAAACCTTTTTTTTTTTGGGAATCGTTCCTTTTTCTCGGAATCGTTCATTTTTATTAAGGAATCGTTCCTTTTTTTCGGAACGATTCCAAAAGGAACGACTCCAAAGAACTCGTTCCTTTCGGTGAACGATTCCGGCTGGAACGATTCCCTAAAAGGAACGATTTTGCCCATCTCTACTATTCCAGGTGCAATTTAAGGGTTTTCCGGTGCATGCGCAGCATGCCCGGTATACGGTGCCAAAGGCCGCGGGGACCCGATTTGGAGTTTTGTATGATTTGAGGTTTATCATATTCAAGGTTTTACAAGATTCGAGGCCCTGATGTATTTTAAGGAAACGGGTCTTGGTCTCAAAAAATTCGGAAAAATCCCGGGATTGTTGATATTCAGTATAGAAGAAGTCGGCCCTTAATTGTGAAAGTTATTAATTAAGAAAGTATCATAAATTAAGTGCAAAAAGTGATGTTTTACCGAAACTAAGAAAGGAATTCATTCCTGCCTAATTTTGATCCTCGCGTCCAGGCTAGTATAAAGCTGCACGCTGCACACCAATAGAGGCTAGCATTTTTTCCATTCCAGCTGCAGTTAAGATTTATAGTAGAACATTTTCGGCCCTGTTAATTTTTTTTAATTATTGCATTTATCGATTTTAAATGATGCATCCATGTGTATATTTTCACGAGGATTCTAAGTATGTAATTTTGCTTTTTCTCTGATAATTATGAAGGAATTTACAATCAATTTTTTATTAGATAGCTTAAAATGATTTTATTTGAGAACAGGTGATATCTCAGTCACACATCACGTGGCTTTCTCTTGATAAAAATATGCATTTGAAAATGATTAGATTTTTTATAGGCTGTATAATTTTTTTAAAAATTGAGGATTTTCGTAACTGAAAAGTACGTAAGTTGCTGATAGTGCCCTTGGATTTCAGCGTTTCAAAAAATTTTCAATTTCGGCCCATAATTTTTTATTTTAGCAAAATCCCGATTTTTGTGTGGAAAAACAAGAAAAAGCTAAGGATTTTCATTTCATTTCAAATTATCTGACTGCATTATGGGTAATTAAAGTTTTTCTATTAGAGTGTTGGCTAGGTATTACGATAAGGAAGAGAGGGCTTCGCCCGCTATCGGATCGGTACAGTTGATGTAATTAAGAGACATTTGTATATTTGTAATATTTTTGCGGGAATGGCAAGATGGGAGGGATTGACTTTTTATTCTATAACAACTTGCGCTCATCACCAGGGGGCGCTTTGCTATCTCTGTCTATGGGCTGGATCACGACGGGGTATGGCTCTTTCAACTCAACATCGATAGAGCGTACCAATTTTAGTTGGGATTTTCACCACCAGGGGCGCTTTCCTATCTCTGGTTCTATGGGCTGGATCACGACGGGGTATGGCTCATTTGACTTGACATTGATAGCCTTAACGATTTCAGTTATGTTCGTATAGAACAGATTGCTCCCCCTGGCGGTGGAAGGTGTAACTAAAGGATTTTGCAGCTAACTCCGGTTCTATGGGTCACATCACGACGCGGTATGGCTCATTCGACTCGACATAGATAGAGTTAACCGATTTTAGTTCGTTTTTTTAATCGCTATGGGCACTTTCCTATCTATGGTTCTAAGGGCCAGATCACGACGGGGTATTGCTCTTTTGAATCGACACTGATAGAGCTTACCGAGTTTAGTTCTGAGTTTCACCACCAGGGGCACTTTCCTATCTGTGTTTCTATGTGCCGATCACGACGGAGTATGGCTCATTTGACTCGACATCGTTAGAGCTTACCAATTTTAGTTCATTTTTTCACCGCCAGAGGGCGCTTTCCTATCTCTGGTTCTATAGGCTGGATCACAGCGGGGTAAGGCTCATTTCACTTGACAGCGATAGCCTTAAGGATTTCAGTTATGTTTGTATAGAACAGATTGTGCCCCCTGGCCGTGAAAGGCATAACTGATGGATTTTTCAGGACGTGCGCAGCACGCCTGCTGTACGATGCTGCAGGCAGCGGGGATCCCAGCCGGAGGTTCATTCGGTGAGAGGTTTATACTATTCCAGGTGCAATTTAAGGGTTTTTCCGGTGCAGAAGGCAGCGGGGACCCGATCAAGAGTTTTTTCGATTCGAGGTTTATCATATTCAAGGCCCCGATGTAAATTATTGGCCCGCTAGCAGGCGAAGGCAGCTAGTCTATACTCTTAATGTTCGAATCTGTCTGTCTGTGTGTCTGCCTGCCGTATGTTAGTGCAAAAACTCTGCGTGCGGATGACGGACCAAAGTGCTTTTGGTATAAAAAAATTCAGAAAAATCCCGGGATCACGGATATCCAGTAATCGCAGAAATCAGCCCTCAATTTAGAAAGTTATTAATTAACAAAGTCTTGGAAACTAGCAAAAAACGATCCCTTTTTAACCGAAACCCAGAAAGGAATTCATCTTTTATTAAAACCACAAGTTTATTTATGTGCAAATTCCACCAACCTGCTGAAATTATCTATGCATACAAATCATTCGACACCATCAAAATAGAAGGAATGTAAGCGCCAGCATTGCGACTGGCGTAAACAATTAAAAAATCATCGCATTGGTTTATTGGTTCCTTGGGGTTGCCAGTCAAAGTCAGGTGTGCCAGACAGCAAATTAAGCAATAAAGTGTAGTGCAGGTTTTTAATAAATCGGCTCGCATGTCGGAAAGTTTCGGGCCTAAAAATTCAGAATTTGGACAGACAGACGCAGAAAAATATCTACTTTCAGAAATTCTAAAAATCATTTCTCTGCGATAATAGAACAGAAAAATTCTCTAAAAATCGATCGATAAAAAATTCCTTTTCTTTCATTCCAAAGACAGGTGCATATTGATTTGATTTCCATGCGACAGGAGATGTCGTTATCAGCAGACATATGGCACCAAAGCTACGTGATTTTTTACAGTGGCGGGTTTTAATACGAATGATAAACTTTTAAATTATTAATTTTTTAGTTTAAATTTTTATACATTCGGACGTAACATTTTTTGCTGATTTCAAATATGTCCAATTCAAGACTGTGTGTACATTGGTTGCCGAGTTATTAATTATTATTTCATTAATTGGATCATTTCTGTAAAACTTTACTTTAAACGCATTCTGAAGGTGCAATTTAAGCAAATGTCATGTGACTTTTTAAACTCGTATTTTTCAAAGGGGCATAAAGATTCCGAACTTGCACAAGGGGACGCTCATAGGAGTATTTTATGAAAAATGTGGACAAAATTATTTTGTGAGCTATATCAAGTTGAAACGTTGTAAAAAGCTATTTAGAGTCATTATATATAATTTTTTATCAAAACATATAATTTTTTTTTACGAATTTACAAAAAGTCTTTGCTTTTTAAAACAATTTAAAATAAACATTTATGATATTTAGTGAAATATTCAGTTTTTTTTTACATATTTATAAAAAGTTCTTTCTTTAACTTAATATTCTAATCAGATTCATCTTCATCCTCATCTTCCTCTTCTTTTGGATGTTGTACGTATGGTGTTTCTGGGAGTAATATGTTCTATTGTTTCGCTAGAAAAAGGCTTGCTTTTTTTCTTAGACTTTGGTCTTGAACTACTTATAAAAGGATCAGAATTTAGTAAAAGTCTGTTCAAAACATCTTTATTACATTGCGACGGGAAAATTTTTGGGAAAACTTTTACCTATATTGAAGGAAATGTTTGTTTCTAGATTCAGCATCCTCCTCCGAAAGTTGACCGATAGGCAATATTGCATGTTTAATTACTGTGGCCCCATGTACTAAAACTTTATGTACTGTTGGCGACATTCGGTGCCATCCATATAATTCTACATAAAGCTTTGCAGTTTCTTCGGTGTAATTTTCAAATTTCTTAACATCAATTCTATGTCCACTGGACAGTGCCTCTAAAATTACTTTGAACCTCTTTATAGGTCAATATTTATTCCAGTGATTCGGGAAGCAGTATTGGGGTCCACAAAAAAACTTCTTGATATATTTTCATCATTCGTGGTGCCAAAACCTGTTTTGGGAATATCTACTAGAAGACCCATTTCTTCTTTGAAACTATTTTGAAATCGTTTTTTTGTTTCTGCCACAACTTTTTTGTCTTCATTGGTTCTCGCTTGCCACCTTTTTAAAGGATTTTTTATGACCAATGCAAAAGTGACTCAAAAATTGAATTCATGTATAAAGACTTAATAAACCAAATCTTAAGGCATCAGGATTCTTAGAATTCCTCTTCTTGAATTTATTAAAATTTTTTTAAGTTTCACCACATATGTAGCATCTTCTTGTTGATGAAGTACTTATCGCAGGATTGCAAACCTTCGCTTCTACCATAGTAGGTATCAGCGTGTGTTTTACGTAATATAAACTACCATTATTAGTAGGTATATGAGTTTTCTTAAGATTTTTAACTTGATTTTCAATATATTGAATTTCTTCATTTGTAATATCGTTCGTTTCATGAACGAATGCGTATTGGCCTGCAGAATCTTAGAGAAAAGTAGAGGGTTCTGCCACAAAATCTTTTCTTGGTCGCCAACTTTGCATATTAAACGTAAAGGAACAGGAGAACTCTGAAATATATTTGCTTCACTATCAGAAGTATTCTGAAATAATCTGTTTAAGTTGCGATTGTTGGGATCCATCGCAACCCCATTTAGATATTAGTTCTAAATTGTGATTTTCTTCTTCTGTATTATTTTGACTCACTTCTTCTAAATATTTACAAAGTCTTAAATAGGTGTGATCAACAAGATCCTGTAGGTTAACTTCAGCGATTGTTCCTGTCACATTCATCGACTCTACACTTTCTTCGCTTTCTTAATCAGAGAATAATAAGGATAAATATTCTTATTTGCACATGAATAATTTCCCATTGCTTTCTCGTTAGATCAGCTTCGACAAAAATTGATAAAGCTTTGGATGGTGTATGCTTCTTAATGGTAGATTTTTTTGCTGAAGTTATAATTTTTCTGTACTTGGTAGCTCTTGTTGGACTTAGAGTTATATGTTTTATGAGTGTCGAGGCATCAATATTACTAGCAGCACGTTGACTTGTACTAGCTGCATATGTTAATTGATCAAGATGTACTTGCTCCCTTAAATCACTTGTTTTTCGTCGCTTGCTTCTGTGACACGATTCCGTGAAATCTTTTGTTGGTCGACCTTGTTTTGATATTGAACAGCTAGTATCTTCAACAGCTAATTTTATGGAACTGTTAAGCCAATGTTCATTTCTCTTAAGAAAACGACTTTTTGTCCTATTGAAAGCCTCCCATTTTTTTAAAAAATCTAATTTGAAACAGATTAACGAACTTTTTAATGATTCTTGTTCATCTAACAGGCATTTCGATATTTCTATAACTTTACTTTCCATGAAACACGATTTTTCATCTATTTTCTTATTAGGACAATCTTGAATAAGGTCAAACAGCAACTTTCTTGAAACGTCTTTTGCTGTCACTGAAATTTCTAAAAAAAAATATGAAGATTTTTCGTTTTAAAAATTTCGTCATCTTTTAATACCATTTTTTTTTATAAAATGGTAAAAAAAAAAAAATTGGGGCAAGTATGGGCAAGATTTTATTTTATGAATATAACAATGAATATCTAAATTTTATATGCCAACAAAAAATTTTGCCGGGGAAAGGGCGGAAAGTATTTATAAATCACTAATAAATTAAAAGAAATAGTAAAAATTACTGTTATTTTTAAAGATAAAACAATGTGGCTATATTCATAATTATATTCCTCTATAACTAAAACTAAATGCAGTGATTTAAGCTACATACCTTCCACTTCTATCTCCATAAAGGGTTTTTTCAGGTCGTCATTGTATACAACGATTAATGCATTTAAATAATACAGATCATTTTTGTAAAACTTTACTTTAAACGCATTCTGAAAGTGCAATTTAAGCAAATGTCATGTGACTTTTTATACTCGTATTTTTCAAAGGGGCATAAAGATTCCAAACTTGCACAAGCGACGCCAAAAAAAATAAACTTTCAGAAATTCTAAAAATTATTCGTATATCTTAATTACAAGCTGAGATATTATTAATTATTATTTCACTAAATGGTTTATTTCTATTATATGGTTATTTTAAAAGACAGCCACGTGCTGTTGTGGAATGTGGAACTAACAGACTGCGATTTCATTTAAATTAAGAAATTTAACAATGCGATCTGTTTAAAACTTTAAGATAGAATATAACACATGATAAAAAAATTATAAAACAGAACGGCGCAGTACATTTCTGGGGAGGGGAGGGGAAGGGGTGCGAACAAAATTAGGAAATATAATAAGGTGATTTGTTTGAAACTGTACGATATTTTATCACACATAATATAAATTTTTAAAATGAGGCCGCGTCAAAAAATATGAGGAGGGAGGAGCGCGTTTCTAAATTTTAACGATACACATCATGTCACATATCGTTACAAAGGGCTGTGACCACTTATTCATGTTATGCACCACAGGTGTCACTCCCCCCATTTCCCCCCACAAAGGAGCGGGGCACTTTTCTAAATTTTGCCAACACCACTCATGTGATATATCGTTTGAAAGGCCTGTGACCGCTTAATCATGTTATGCATCTCCGGGGTCCATCCCCCCCACTTCTCCGCCCAAGGGGGAACTTTTCTAAATTTTGTCGACACCCATCATTTGATATATCTATGGTAAGGTCTGTGACCGCTTAATCATATTGTGCATCTGAGGTGTCAATCCCACACTTTGCCCCCCCCCCCCCAAAGGGGCACTTTTATAAATTTTGCACACACCTTTCAGGCATATATCGTAGGAAAGGTCTGTGACCGCTTAATCATATGCATCTCCGGTGTCCATCCCCCAATTTGACCACCCAAACGTGATTCAGTTTCACCACCAGGGGGCACTTTCCTATCTCTGTTACTGTGGGCCAGATCACGACGAGGTATGGCTCATTCAACTCTACATCGATAGAGCTTACCGATTTTAGTTCGTTTTTTCACCACCAGGGGGCACTTTCCTATCTCTGGTTCTATGGCTGAAAGCCTGAGTGAGGCCACTCGTCCGGTGGAGCCGCACCGTTGAGTGTTAATGCCTCACCCCGGATGTTTCGCTGCACGCGAGGATTCCTTTGGGCGACTCCAGTCATGTTCAGTTCATTTCCAACGATATAACACATGAGGGGCACTGGTAAAACCCAGAAAAGCGCCCCCGGGGGAGGAGAAAGCGGGGGGACGGACCCCAGAGATGCACAACAAGACTAAGCGGTCCATTTATTGAATCGTGGGTGCAAACTAGGCCGAGTGGCCGGCACTGCCAGGAAAGATCCTCACGCCAGAAGTGGCAGGCAATTGTAGACGTGAAGAAAAATTTAGAGTACAGAATTCACCGCTGGAGCCAGTGCACCTGCGCGACAGAAAGTGGTGGATGGGTGAATTGTTAGATGATAAACTTGATGAGTAGTTCACAAAGTGGCTGCACCAATTGTACAGTACACTGTATGGTGGCCCTTTTGAGATGAGCTGTCTGTTAGTGTGACTGCACCACTCGTACAGTTCACAAAAGGGCCCTTGTGCAGATGGTAGAAAATACTTGAGGTTGTTCCTTGTTTGTGCTCTGTTGGGTACGATGACCAGCTGACAGGTACATGAGTTTCAGAGCTTAAATTTTATAATAGACTTGGAAGAGAAAACATTAAGGCTATGAAAAAAACGTGGCTATTGGAATTAATTTAAGTGCTTAAGTTTGTAAAATCAGTAAAGAATTTATGGATTGCTTTTAGTTTAAATAAGAGTATTGGGCGAGTTAAGATATTTTCCAACCAGGTTGGAGGTGGTGTGGGGTGATACCGTTGGGGCCAAGAAGCAGTCAGGGGGCAGGAGTAATAGTAATGGTCTGGGCTGCCTACATCACCACATTCGCAAAGGTTGGTCCTTGATCTCTTGTATTATACTGTAAGTCAGGGCATGAAATGTCAGTTGAAATGGTACTCGCCAGACTAAAATTTTTGCTCGCCACTATTTTACATTAATTCAGACAGCAACGTCGGCCCCCACACCTGCCCAGAAAATGAACTATTACTGACAAACTGAACTTAAATTGACCATTGTTAGAAGGAACTGTCTGTTAAATCCAGAATATGTTACATTAATGAAAAATATGAGCAATTTTCAAAAATGTTAACTGATATAATGTGAAGAAATTTCTGGTAACCGAAATCATAAAAGAATGTGGAAGTTGAAAAATTGCTTGAGGATGCACGTGTCACTTTCAACATTTGTGACCGCATCTTATCGCATTTTTCGTTTGATGTATTTATTACCATTAGTAAAAAAGGACTCTATATTATTGCTTTGTCTTTTCTCCATGGCAATAAATAAAAAATAAACTAAAAAGCCAGTTTAATTACCGCCAACTACCACAGAACCAAGAAAAACTCTAAACCAAAAGAAACAAAGAATTTGGAAGAAAACGATTAAATTTTACTGTGTTTCGGTGGCGAAACCTGATTCACTTCACGATGGAGTGAAGAGCGATCAGATTCGGCTTCGGAAGCGAAAAAAGCGGCCTTGCCGTTTGCGCGGTGCGAAAGTGCGAGGACGAATGCAGACGGGGTAATTCGTCCCTCCGTAGGATAGAAATGGAAGTGGGCGACGACGCATTTTTCCAACTTTTAGAAGACAAATGCCGTCGCTTGATTTTAAAACACTTCCGCTTGTCGCTGAATTGAGGCACGATATTCTGAGCGTATATTGTTTCATTTGAAGCACAACATTTTAAAAGACGAAACTTACTCGGCAACCTTAAATATTTACTCGCCAATGGCGAGCTGGCGAGGGAAAATTTTGCGCCCTGCTGTAAGTAGTCAAAAAATGGGCCGTGACCCGTCAGGAAAGCTGTTGTGGATGGGAGGGATTAAAAATTGTTCTTGCGACTTTGGGATATGATTGTGAGTATGTCTGCCTTTAGTGGAGGCGTCCTAGTAGTTTTGCCAGTTTGGAATAATTTTGTTTTTGAGCGTCCTGCGAATAAAAGAGGGGTTACTGGGAGTTCGGGACTGCTTTTGCGAGGCTATCGGCAAGTTCATTGCCGGCTATGCCGACATGTGCCGTGACGTGGCCAAGTTTTATTCCGTTGAGGAGGGGTTTTAGTTTTAGTTTAATTTCCAGGACTATGGGGTGTTGGGTCCGAAAAGAGAAAAGAGCTTGCAGGCCAGACAAGCTGTCACTGTATAGTTTAAATTTTGAGGGCAGGGGTTGTGCAGAAATCCACTCCAATACTTTTAGGATAGCGAAGATCTTTGCCTGAAAGACGGAGTCATTATTGCCGATCCTAGAAGCCCATTCATGTGTCGGCACTCCACCTTCCATGGTGCAGAATTCTGCCGGTCTCGGTGGGCGACCCATCAGTGTAAATGGTTGAAAGCTGTGAAATTTTGTGACTGTTCTTTATGAAAAGTATGCATCATTGCTCATAGTGGCCTGGGATTTCTGTATTTCAAAAACATTTCAATTTCGGTCAAAATTTTTTATTTTAGCAAAATCCCTATTTTTGTATATAAAAAAAGAAAAAGCTGAGGATTTCGCTATTTCATTTCAAATAATGTGGGTTCGTATGGGTCCGATCGCCACACGGTTTGGCTCATTCGACTCGACATCGATAGAATTTATAGATTTTAGTTCCGAGTTGCAACACCAGGGGGCGCTTTCCTATATCTGGCTCTATGGGCTCGATCACGAGGAGGTATGGCTCATTCGACTGGAGATCGAAAGCCTCAAAGATTTCAGTTATGTTCGTATAGAACAGAGTGAGCACCCTGGCGGTGGAAGGTGTAACTAAAGGATTTTGCAGCTAACTCGTGTTCTATGGGTTCCATCACGACGCGTTTGGCTCATTTGACTCGACATCGATAGAGCTTTCCCAATTTTAGTTCCAAGTTTTACCATCAGGGGGCGCTTTCCTACCTCTGGTTCTATGGGCTGGATCACGACGGGGTATGGCTCATTCGACTCGACATTGATAGCTTTGACGATTTCAGTTATGTTCGTATGGAACAGAATGCGTCCTCTGGCGGTGGAAGGTATAACTGATGGATTTTGCAGCGCGTTGGCAGCACGCCTACTGTACGGTGCCACAGGAAGCGGGGACACGTGCCTGAGGTTCGTATAGGACAGATTGCACCTCCTGGCAGTGGAAGGTGGAACTAATGGATTTTCATAGATTCTATTGCTAGATACAGTCACTACAGCTCACTTTGATTGGCTCTGGAGGCTAGCTGTAACTGATTGGCTGTTGTGATTGGCTCTAACTTATGCGCATGCGCACATTCTATGGTTTGTTCAGATCTGAGACACGGTAATGTTCAGTGAGTTATTTTAGATGAGTTTTGCGGTATGAACAGGTATTTAATTCCAGGAAGGTACCACCTGAAAAATGGCGATTTAAGATATCTTAAATGTCCGGTGTGAACAGGGTATTATGGATTTTCAAGCTGAACTATTTAGTTATTTAGTATATTAAGAGATGTTTTTAGAATATAAATAAAATCCTATACAGGGCCACGCAAAGAACTGGATACATGACTGCCTACTGATTATTATTTCCAGAAGAGATTTCAGTATTTTTAAGGGTGTTTTAGCCTGAATTAAATGTTAACTTATTATGTGGCGTGTATAAAAATCTGTAGGAAAATATAGGACTGTACAAAAGGATTCAAGTATGTTTTCGTCTCTTGGTAGATATTCCTGAATGTGAATTTTCAACCTATTATGCGTTTTCTTGCTAAATTAAATTTTAGCACACTATGTAGAATATGTACAAATCTATAGATAAAATATGGAACTGTACAAAATAATTGGAGTACTTATTCTGAAGGCTATGGACGGTAATTGATGAACTCTGGGTTTCAAACGTGTTATGTGTTGTCTAAAATGTATACTTATCCTTAGACACCTACCTTACCAGTGAAGTTTTGTTAAAGTATTATCGAACTGTTGGAATTGGAAAGTGTTTCATAATCTGTGCTTCACTCATGATTTTTCTTTCTTGTTCAACGAAGAGGACTGAGTACCATATAGGCGCTCACTCGTTATTTTAATCATTTGAGCAATACAAAACATCATCTGTAGAACACAGTTTTTTACTAATAAATAATGTTTATATAATTTTATTGATTTAAGTTTATTATTTTTCTCGTCTTGTCATCGTGTTAATTCGTGCAAATTAATTTACAGACTTAAATCTATGGGATTTGTTTTATTGTGTTAAAAGTGCAATTATACTTTTTTATCAAAAGCCCTGCACAGACTATACTTTTCAATTTAATGAATAAAATATGTTTTGAAAGCTTTTTCAACGGAAGATGTAATGAAATTGCTGTTGTTAAATCTTTTGCGATTGCTTGAACAAACTTGTTGATAAAAGGTGAAAAATTTCTGTAGGCATCTGAAAATAGTTTCTCATTCCCAGATTGACATATATTCTAAAAAACCATTATAACAATATATATACAGTAGACACCCTCACATCCGTACAGATTGGGACCAGGGGTTGTGAGGATTTTAGAATTTTGTGAATTGCTGGTCAATGTTTTGCTTACATTTTGTAACAATAATTTGACTGTAGGCCTTGGAAATTATAATGATCTTCAAACCTTACAACTACACTATTCAAGATAAACCAAATGATACTAACGACAGTGAGACTACTGCTGATGTTAATAACGATATCCAGGAAGCCCAAGTTGAGGACACATACAATTATATCAAAACAATACCACCTGTTATAGAAACTAATTGCACAAAATTCATCATATATATGTTCGACACCTTCAAAGACATGAAGGAACTTCTCCAAATTACCAAACTCTTAAAACATTTAAAAAACATAGCCATCAAAACAAAAAATTGCAACAACCCATTCGACAAAATGTATGTCATAATAGAAGAATTAGAGGCATTTTCTACGGAGCTCAATATCCCAATTATGAATAATTACAATTACAATAATTTCTCTTCTCTTCTTATTCTTTCCTGGAATTGCTAATCATTGCAATCCAGGATTAACAAACTCCGCTCCTTTATCTCCCTTAACCTTCAAATCAACATATTCTTAATACAAGAAACACTTAACCCTTCCTGCAGTATCACAATCGCAGGTTACAAACTCCATCATACACCACGTGCCAACTCTCACTGGGGCGGCACAGCCATCTACATCAAAAATTATATCCCACATCACACAACTCAAAATATTCCACTCCCAGGCATTGACTACACCGGTATTGTCAACTTGCCCCATGCGAAAGTCAACTTCACATCTTTTTACACAAGACACGGGCGACAATACCCTATAAACGACCTGACGAACATCATTACACAACACCAACACGTATTTATCGCTGGTTACTTCAATGCCCATAGAAGGCAGTGGAACTGTCATTCCACCACAGTTTAGTAAGTAAGTAAACAGTTTAGAAAATATATACCACATTTGAAAATACAGTTTTCGAAATTAAATTCCTGTGTCAAAAAAGTAGTCGAATTATTTTTTGCAGCCCTGTATATGATCAATAGATGTGGCTATATAGCATGATAAAATTTAGTTTAGTTAGAATATTCACATTCAGTAATTTTCTTCGATCGATGGAAATGCATTCGAAATCCTTTGTATGTCTCTGCATATTATCTGAAGACTTGTACACACCACATATTAAGCTAAAAGGCAACTTAAGACTCACTCGCAGCAATTACCAACCATAAACGACAATGTATGTTGTTCTTTGCGTAGCCCTGTATATGAATTTATTTATATTCCACAAATTTCTATTAGTCTACTAAATATATTATAGTTCAGCAAGAAAATGAGTAGCACAATTAAAAACTACCCTTAAGAAAGAACCCTCTAAATGAGTTTCACATTAAGTAAATATTAATGATTTGTTGAGCTATTTCTATCTAAGAAGTCAATAAATGTTTAATTGCCTAAGAATGGAAATAAAGACTTTAATTATTATTTACTGAATGTTTTCATTTCATATGAAGCTCTCCATTCATGGGCGACTAAAAATGTTCTTAAATGAGTTCAATAACAAATCTGAATGAGAACATACATCTGACTACGCATACGAAGAACGAATATAATTGAAACTAACCTTAATTAAAAAAAATAGAAAATATCATAATTAATGAGTGAAATTCTTTAAAATGAAGCTATGACAGATGACATATAAACAAAACAGTAAAGTTTGTGGCTTGCCGCCCAAGCTAACTATGAACTGCCGTCGCTTCGCTGGATGCTATATCATTATATTTATCGCCTGCGCTATTGGTTGGCTGTTTCGTTGCCGCAGATTGGCAGAAAGCATGAAATATTGCTTTTTTGTGATCCTTTAACTAAATTAGAGTTTCTTCCGCATCCTTTTGTCGAGATTCACGCGTTTTCAGCGATCCTACGACGTGATTCGCGTTTTTTCAGCAATCCTTTGACGAAATTCGCTTTTTTTGTGATCCTTTAACTAAATTCGAGTTTTTACCGCATCCTTTTGTCGAGATTCATGCTTTTTCAGCGATCCTACGACGTAATTCGCGTTTTTTCAGCGATCCTTTGACGAAATTCGCATTTTCCCTTATCCTTTGACAAAATTCGTTTTTCCTGCGATCATTTGACGAAGTTTGATTTTTTTGTGATCCTTTAACTAAATTCATTTTTTCTCTGCTGCCTTTTGACGAGATTCATGTTTTTTTCAGCGATTCTTCAAAAAAATTCGTGTTTATTCAGCAATCCTTTGACGAAATTCGCGTTTTTATCGCAATCCTTTGACGAAATTCGCGTTTTCCAGCGATTCTTTGATAAAATATGCTTTTTTCCACGATTTTTATCCGAAACACAGTATTTTACATTCAGTTCTAGAATTTATCGCATGTTATCAGTTCACTGTACTTGGGGACTAAAAATGTAACCGAAAACATTAACAGGAAGACTTGGGTTGATTATTGACGGCCAATTATCTACACTTGGGATATAGGCCCGGGGGGAGTGCCCTTCGTGTGGGGGTCTTTCTAAGGGAACCTAACCCATATTTACGCATGGATAAATCCACGGCTCGAAGAAAACCACGAAAACTCCGAACGATTAGGCCGACGGGCGCGATTGGGATCGAACCCAGCACCTCCCGTCTACCAGCTTCGAGAACAGAACCTCTCAGCCACTGGTGGGGCCATTAACAGGAAGAAAGATAGTAAATAACAATAAATACTCAAAATTTTCACTTCATTGAATTAGGCCTAAGCTTTGAACTGATATGCCTGGCACTATCAAAACATTCAGTAAATTGCAGTATATATGTTTTCATTAATATTTCTTATCAAATTCATAACATATAGGAAAGTGAAGAGAAAATATTAGTAAAAGAAAAAGAACTGAATGGAAAATCCCAAAATGTTTAATTAATCCCATCGCTTTCGTACTGTCTTTTACACAGGTAATTTCAATTCCAGACATAAAGGCGACTCTATCCCCAGATTAAAATAATAAATTAAAAGCCTATTGATAACCGAAGAATCTGAGCTAAGATGTTTAAACTGCATTATGCGTAATTAAAGATTTTCTATTAGAATGCCGGCCAGATATTATGATAGGGAAAAGTGGGCTTTGCCCGCTATTGGATCGGGACATTACATGTATTAAGAAACATTTGTAATATTTTTAAGGGAATGGCGAGATCAGGGGGGAACGACTTTTTATTAAATATCGCATTTATTCTACATCAACTTGCGCTCACCACGAGGGGGGCGCTTTGCTATCTGTGTTTCTATGGGCTGGATCACGACGGGGTATGGATCTTTCCACTCGACATAGATAGAGCTTACCGATTTTAGTTAGGATTCTCAGAACCAGGGATATATAAAACATATTATATCCCCTGGCGGTGGAAGGTGTAACTAAAGGATTTTGCAGCTAACTCGGGTTCTATAGGTCACATCACGACATGGTTTGGCTCATTCGACTCGACATCAATAGAGCTTGCCGATTTTAGTTTTGAGTTTCACCACCAGTTGGCGCTTTCCTATCTTTGGTTCTATGGGCTGGATCAGAAAGGGGTAAAAGAAACATGCGCCGCAGGCGTCCCGGTGCGGGACGCACCGCACACAATCGACCACCGTGCCCAAGTCCTGAGAGACTTATACTGCACCAGTAGCTTTGTCTCGCTACGGCGCTACGGCCGGCCAGAGAGCCGCACCTCACTGCGGACCCTCCAACCTAGTACCCACGATTCGATGACATAGGTCGCTAGGACAGTAACCCCAATCTGGGGAAACTCCCCACAGGACGAACCCGTGACAAACTGGCGAAGGCCACCCGCCGACCCCGACGCCGAAACCCCATTTGGGGAGACGGTTCTGGGTCGTCGTGCTGCCGCGACAACTTTTGCTTTCCCATAGAGGCCGAACTTTGACATGCATAGAAGAGCAAGCAACTAGTCTGTTCCTCCATGAGGTTCACATATCATACACTACTACATATATATCACTACTACAAATATCACTACTACATATATATCACTACTACACATATATCACTACAAAAGAGCAGTCCTTCCCTAGGGAGATACCCGCGAGGCATCGAGATCCAAGCGACATGGTATCCCCTGGGAGATCACGCTCAAAATGGAGAAGAAAGATCCACTACCGGACTCTGAGGGACGTGGAACCCCTCAAACGCGCTAAAGAAGCGGGCCCGGCCGGGCTTCGGACCAAGGTCTTGAGTTTCGACCGATCGATGCCGCGTTAGTCGGCAGCCTCCGGCCCGGTTCCTCGTAGTCACATGACAGAAGGTGGCGGACGCTCCCTACGCACAGAGAGCGGTCTCGTCCCTGGTCTCTTTGGGCGACCTTTGGATAGTGACCGTCCCTTTGGTTCGGGCACCTCCTGTGGTGGCCATTGAGGTCGGCTCACAACTCTCCAGCTGCAGAGGATAGCGTGGGGTCGCCAAGACGACTGTTTCACCTCTGCCGCCGCTACGTCGCAGATAGTTGCTGGATGCCGTATCTCCCGACGCCCGGCGAACTACAGAGTCACCACACATCGTGCTCTTCAGAGATCGATCCTGTCTCCGTCAATTCCTTGGTCAAGTTTTGGAGAGATCCGGCTGGCATTGGCTCCGGCCTTTGCCCAGAGTTCACTGGGTACGGCCGTACGGGATAACTTTCCACCACCTACGGAGGAGGCTCCGAGCATTGGCCAATCCTCGCGCCGCAGAGAACCTGCGCTTGCGAGGGGGAGACCCACTATGCCCGCAGTCCCCATTGGGTTTTCACCCATGCGGGTTTTAGCGCGGTGTCTCCGGCTTTCAGAAATCCCTCTCACTGGCGGACCACGATGAGGAACCCAGACCGGTCATCTCCTGTCCCCGTCTCGCAACGAACGCAAACCATGGAGCGCCCGCGCACTGCTCCGCTCCCGGTCACCTCTTCCACTGAAGGAGTCGGGTCAGGACCACGGAGAGGGGCCCGCCAGATCAGAAAGGGGTAATGCTCATTCGACTCGACATCGATAGCCTTAACGATTTCAGTTATGTTCGTATAGAACAGATTGTACCCCCTAGTGGTGGAAGGTGTAACTAAAGCATTTTGCAGCTAACTCGGGTTCTATGGGTCACATCACGACACGGTTTGGCTGATTCGACTCGACATCAGTAGAGCTTACCGATTTTCGTTCTGCGTTTCACCATCAGTTGGCGCTTTACTATCGCTGGTTCTATGAGCTGGATCCCAACGGGGTATGGCTCATTCAACTCAACATCGATAGCCTTAACGACTTCAGTTATGTTCATATAGAACAGATTGTGCCCCCTGGCTGTGGAAGGTGTAACTAAAGGATTTTGCAGCTAACTCGAGTTCTGTGGGTCACATCACAATAAGGTTTGGCTCATTCGACTCGACATCAATAGAGCTTACCAATTTCACTTCTGAGTTTCACCACCAGGGGCGCTTTCCTATCTCTGGTTCTATGGGCTTAATCACGAAGGAGTATGGCTCTTTCGACTCGACTTACGGTAATACATGGGAGTGTGCATGGCACGCCCAGTGCATGCCGTCTAAGATAGTGGTGCCCCAACATTAGATTTGTTTAAAAATACCTGACCACCGAGTACTGCTATACAAGTCTCTCAGCGAGCTCTGATACTGTTTATGAGGGTGTCAATAAATGTTTGTGGCAACAAAGCCCATTCTTCCAAAAGCGCGGCTTTTAACTCCTGGCGGGTCCTAGGAAAAGGGTTAGGCTGTGCGATGGCTCTTCCTAGACCATCGCAAACGTGTTCCATAGGATTGAGGTCCGGAGACCTCGAGGGCCAATTCTAATCGCTAATATCCTCTTCTTCAAGCAAATCATCAACAATGTGAGCTCTGTGTGGCTTTGCATTATCATCCATAAATATGAAGTCCGGACCTACAGGACCGCGGAACAACCTCACATAGGCTTCAAGGGCCTCATCCCTATAGCGATGTACGTTGACAGTACCCGCATCGAAGACCTGCAGTGGTGTACGACTGCTCAACATTATGCCATCCTAGGCAAGGATTCCTTTGCCACCAAATCTATTAATTTATTTTACGTAGGATTGATAATAGCGAGCTCCACGTTCTCTCCAGATGAAGGTTCAACGAGAATCACTCTGCGTTGTGAATCTCGACTCATCACTGAAAAGAACACGGCGCCATTTTGTTGCGTCGAAGACTGATGTATTCGGCTCCACAACAACCGGGCTCTCCTGTTAGATGCAGTGAAAGAGACACACAGAACTGGACGCCGGGTGTCAAGAACACTCTTTGCTAGACGTCTATATACTGTTTGCCTGGAAATCCTTATTCCAGACGCAGCAGTAAGGTCACGAGCAAGTTGAGGAGCCGTTGCCAGCCTATGTCGTCGTGAGCTTAATGTAAGTAGCAATCTTGCACATGTGTCGTTGCTCTGTGGCGGCTTTTGTCGGCTTTCCTAGTGACATTAAGATGGTCCAGGAAGAGCCATTGCACAGCGTAACCCCCCTCCCAGGACCCGCCAGGAGTTAAAAGCCGCGCTTTTGGAAGAATGGGTTTTGTTGCCACAAACCTTTATTGACACCCTCATAAACAGTATTAGAGCTCGTTGTGAAGCTTGTATAACAGTGCACTGCGGACAGACTCCATATTAGACAGACTTTCCACGAGATAAACGCTTTATCTCTGATTTATGATTTAACACTTTTTGATATACCCTGTTTCTTAATTCACAATTAAAATCTTTTCCATATTGTTATGTTGCTATATAATTTCTGCCATAGTAATATACCTCTGTGCCAAATTTCGTGGCAACACAGTGAATAGTTCATCAGTTTTCACATATTTTATGTTTATGACCTTAATTTTGGATATGATCCGTAAGGCATGGTGACGTCACGGCGACGTCACTGTGAACTGTAACTTTGTGACCGTCGTCGTGACGTCGATGTGAAGTCATTGTGACCTAAATGCGAGGTCGTTATGGCCGTTTTCAAGGCTTTCTGTGACCTCACAATGTGACTACTTTGTGAAGTCACCGTGCGACTTCAATGTGAAAAATGTGACGAATCTGCATCGGATAGGGTGACCAGATTTTACCCGAATCCTATACGGATTGTTCGGATCAAAATTTTTTTATGGTTCAAGTTTGTGACGTTTGTGACGACACTGCACCGGGTCGGGTGACCAGATTTTACCCGAATCCAATCCAGAAACTTCGGATCGATCTTTTTGGATTTGTTTGGCTACACAATAGATTTGGATTAGTTGTCGTGTGACCTGATTTTCGTGAACCCGATCTGACCCGAGTCGGGTATAATGTTTTTACTGTAAGTCTTGTTTGGAATAGAATCTTGCATACGACCGAGTAACCAGATTTTATCAGAAATTGTGTTACGATACAATTTCTGATGTCGGCTCGGATCTAGAGTCATACACGAATCCGGTTATATACTTCTTGAACATGATTGAATGTCTACTTGAACATGAATGATGGTTGATTGAAGCTATATTTCGATTCAACCCGTATTCTTACCCTAACCCAACAACAACAAAAAATCTGTAAGCCCACAACCCGACCGAACCTGATAAATGATTTTGCATATATTCGGATAACAAGATTTCACCAAATACGGATAAGATCGACGACAAGGATTGGATAGGCAATCATTTTTATTGATGCAACTCGTATTCAAATTAAAACTTTGCATCTGATTGGTAAACCGGCTAATGTAGCCGTTAAGCAAGAAAATTATAAATGTAAAAAACGCATGCTAATATAAAAACAATAGATGAATCCATTAAAAATTATATTAAAAGTAAATATTTCAATAATATGAAATTCTATTGTGCAAATAACAACTTTTTATATTAACTTCTACTTCCATTTGTTTTATGTAACCACCAAAAATAATGACAATAATTAAAACTATGCTATTTTGCTGTTGAGTATTGAAGTTTTTAAATGTGTATACTTTGCCATATATCCCCTCGCTCAGTGTCACGAAACTTTCTGACACATTTATGAACAAACTTTTAAACGCATTGCACTTGCATGCCAGATTATTAAAGCTATTTGGAATGAATAGCGTTTTCCATTTTTATATAAATGTAATACTTAAGATCAATTTCGGTCACGTTTTACCCGTTTCTGACGCTGCGCGTCGGAAATTTGGTTCAAAATACTGACTTTGATAGTGTTTTCTGAAACATCATCTGCCGTTACCAAAAAATGGATAACGCCATTCGATTATATATAGGGTAGATGTGCCAGTAATGGACACCCTTAAGGAATTTCTTTAAAAATTATTTTTTAATTAATAGTTATAATTGTTATATTCAACATTTTTTAATATTATATTACTCTACCAACAATATTTAACCATGCTCATAGTCACATTTCCCAATGTGAATCGAAATTTAATTGTAAATAACAGAAATAAATCAAAACACCCTAAATTCCAGTAATGGACACCTCACAAAAAGTAATAGATAATTGATATTATGATTGTATTTAAAACTAGAATTTAAAGATAGCAAAAATAATGAAATAAAACAAGCTGAATTTTTATTGGTTATTTTTTTATAAACCAAAAACATTGAAGGTGTCCTATTACTGGAAGGCGGTCCATTACTCGCACATCTACCCTATTCTGAATAAGAACATCTGCCAATTTCATGCATTTCCGAATAAAAATGAATTCAGAAATATGTCAGAAATTAGCTATTTTGGATTTGAGAACAACTTTAAAGAAAATATAAGTATACATTTTAAAATAAGCATTCTGAAAAATTTATATTAGTAATCAATTTAAATAATAGATATACCTATTGTGCGATATTATTAAATAATAAACATTGTATCAAGCAGTAAAACAGTTTTCGTTGTAAATGAAATATAGAACTTAAGATCATAAATGCCAAAAAAAATTATATATTTTTTTCTTTACAAATTATTTTATTTATAGTTTTTGATAGAATACTAATTTCAGAAATTAAATATCAATTTCTACAGTAAAAACATTCGATAACACAACTGGAAAAATTACCTTAACTAAACAATTATTTTATTGTTTCATCAATATTTATTATTTTTGTGCACCTAACATCGACATATCTCAACAAATAAATTATTCAATGCATTAAATTGTCACATTTTTTTCAAATACTATACAGGAAAATTATTTCTGGAAACCTACACTAGCAACGAAATTATCAAATTGCAAATCAAATATTAATAGTTTTAAAAATTGCAATGTTTTTAATTATAATGAATAACTATGAAAATTGAACTAGGAAACGCAAAGTAATAAATAAATTCATCATTAAAAAAAATCTTTACATTTAGAATACATATTGTTAGTAAATACTTTAAGCTTTTTTCCAAACAGTCTATTAAAAAAAAATTTAAAACATTAAAGATAAAATTTAATACAAGTGATTTTTTAAAAGAAAATTTAAACATCTTAACTTTTAAATAATGCACTATTAAATGTACTATTACTAAACATGCACTATTAACAAAACTGCGAAGACATTAAAAGTTACCTGCTGATCTATAGGTAAAGGGGTTACGATTGAATGCTCCTTATCTGCTTTCTTTTCATTGAAAAATTAGACTGTAAATTCACTACAATAATTTTCAAATTATTCCAGCAGAAGAGGTGTGTTCATAGATCTGAGAAATCAAATATCACCGACCCAGGCCTTATGAACGCACCCGGCTAGACACAGGGAGATGTTAAAATGGATGCTTTACTTTAAAATAGAGATTGTTCACTTTAAAACGTTAATTTACTTACACAGTATAAATCTACAAACTTAAAAGAACACAACACACGCTAATCCGAATTTCGAATGTGAAAAAATCGTCTGCCTTCAATATGCGCGCGCAGTATTGTTTAAACACAACAAAATAACAACTAGCAGATGTTTCCAATTTACCGCAAATGATATAGGAAGAAAATAATTTAAATAAAGACATTTCAAAACCTTTATAATTTATATGGCTGAAAAATGAACTTCTAATGATGCTATAATATTCTTTTTTTATGTGGAGAGAGTTTTGTATTCTTAGAAATAAGATGTGAAAATTTACATTTTTATATATTTTTTAATCCATTGCATTTGCTTTAAACGTCAAAATTAAAGATAAATTTTAAATAAAAATTGATTTATTAGGCTTTAGAAAGTTATTTCGATATAAATTTAAATTGCAATCAAATTTCATAAGTACAAATTTTTCATTTTTTACACTCTATCGAAAAGAGCAATTTATTTAATAGAGGTGACATTTTACTAAGCACTGGCCAGTTTTGGATAAATTGATATAGGAGTGACATATACTTTATAACATGTTTTCAATTCATTTTTGCTCGGAAATACACGAAATGGGCTCGTGGTTTTATTCAGAAACTATGTTATTGAAAATCCTTTTCCATTTTTTGTTAAAAACAGAAAATCTTTCAGAAAAGAATGTCAAAGTCGGCGTTTTGATTTGAATATCCGACGTGACAGTGAAAGACAGGAGAAAAACTGGTCGTCACGTGACACGAATTGCTTATAACTCGATAAGTAACTAAATTTCTATTTAAGGATTTTTACCTGTGTATTATATAGTATATTTGTTAAATTTCATGAAAATGGTAATGAAAATTGTAAAAATTATCTGCCTCATATATGTAGACAGATATTTATTTATTATTTTATTTTGGAAATACTCAATATATTTAAATAGTGTGTGACAATATTTTTATTAATGATTTAGGTACATGACATAATTCAAATCTATATTTTGAGTTTTTTTTTTCTAAATTCACTCTCCGATCACACCGTGAAGTCACAGAGTGTTGGCATTTTGGTCATAGGTTTTACGTGACTTATGTGACTTGTAGTGACGTCATTGCAACGTCACAAAAAATTTTAATACTGTCAAAAATTAATTTTCTTTATGCCATAAGATGTTCTAAAGTTTATTTTAAGTTTTCTTTAGATCTCCAAGACGTTCACATTTTGGTCACAGTGTGACGTTAAAAAGTGGTGGCATTTTGGTCACAGATATGACGTGACGTACGTGACTCACAGTGACGTCACAATGACGTCACTGTGACTGTGCATGCTATGCGGGGAGTGTATATGCCAGCAATATCAGATACTGTTTCCAAAATATATATGTAAAAGTGATAATTGATGGCAGCACATATTATTGGACTTCAACGGGATATAAGGGAATGAACAAATAATTATTATGAAGTAATTAGAAGAATTGTTATAAGAAGTAAGCTAAATTATGATTTTTGTGTCAGGTCACCATACGCAAACAATTTTTAACATAAAAGCGATGTAAAATTTAACAATTAAGGATTATTAAATATTCAAAAATAGGTTTTTAACAATATTTCTAAAAATAGAGAAATGAAACCTTTTTACTTCTGTCAGGAGGTTCTGCGCTCCTGAATCCCCTATTTAAGTTAAAATAAAAACATATAACTTTAAAAATAAAATATAAATTAAAATTGTCTTTTACGAGGGGTTCAGGAACTTCATAGAGTAGTTCACTGACAAAAAATGCGTATTTACATCTTCTGTTACCGTGTAAATCCGTCTGCGGTTACTTGGAAGATTAAATTTGATATTTGTACTAATCATATTTCAATTTGAAAACCCAGTCGGGAAGGGGAGAGAGATGTTTCCGCCAGTCCACCGCTGAATTCAAAACGGCCTTCAACCATCCGTTTTTGACAAATTTTTAACACATAAACATTAAAAAAATACAAAGGATGTGAATTATCATTTTACTAAACAGCGTACAACCAACAGAGGGAAAAATGTTCAGACCGGGGTTCGATACTGGATCCCTTGGCATAGCGCACCAACTGCTTTACCAATTAAGCCACCCGGACGACATACGGTCTAGCATTCTCTCACTTTTATATGGCTAGGCTTCAACCTTGCAGCACAAGATAGAACTTTAATCATGAGCATAACTTCTAATGACGTACATGAGACAAATCCAACATAGTATCGGTAAATATTTATATACTAATTAATTTTTCCTCAGAGCTGAAATTACGCTGTGAATTACTGAAATACAAAGGATGTGAATTATCACTTTACTAAACAGCGTACAAACAACAGAGTGAAAAAATGTCCAGACCGGGGTTCGATCCCGGATTCCTTGGTATAGCGCACCAACTCGAGTTGAACAACATGAGTTTGTGCTCATGATTGACGTTCCATAGTGTGCTGCAAGTTTGCAGCCTAGCCATATAAGAGTGAGAGAATGCTAGACCGGATGTCGTCCGGATGGCTTAATTGGTAAAGCATATGGTGCGCTATACCAAGGGATCCGGGATCGAACCCCGGTCTGGACATTTTTTCACTCTGTTGGTTGTACGCTATTTAGTAAAGTGATAATTCACATCCTTTGTATTTCAGTAATTTACTGCATAATTTCTGTTCTGCTGAAAATTTAGTTAGTATATTAAAAAAAATATGTACAATTCATGTCTCCTCCCCCCACATAAATAATAACGTTTTACAATCTTAGCCATCATTTCAAATTGACCAAATCTACCCAAAATATTCTTCAAAATATCCAATTTTCTCGGCAACAAATGGATCAAACTTTTTTCTCCTCATTTGTTAAGCAAAGAAAATTTCTCTAATAAATTATATTAATCAAATTACATTCTAACTATCTATTAACAATAAAAAAAACTCTAGTAATAAATTAACCTCATTAATTAAAAAAACTAAGTATTATGACAGCGATAATAAATTACCATCTTTCCTATAAAAATATCAACACGCAGTCGACTTATTTCCGACATTACTTCCATTTAAAAGTGCTCACTCGCAAGTCTTGATAGCTCAATCGGTAAGGCTCAGAGCTCGTAACAACAAGGTCCCAGGATCGAGCCTCGCGTGGAAAGGAAGGGAATCCTCTAGCACTCGAAAATAAAGATGATTACATTACATAGATGGCAGCACTTCACTTTTTTGTAGCTGTTTGCCCGGGTAAAAAAAAATATGGTGATATTTCAGACATTTCAAGTGTTTGAAATTCAGTCGCAAACAAGCGTCTGAAAAAATAAGACACACAAAAGTGTCTCTTTTTTTAACCATCAGTTTCAGTCACTTAAGTGTCTGAATTTCAGACATTTCAGTTTACAGTTAAATTTCAGAACTTGAAATACATATTTAGACTCTTTTGCCATTTAATATCGATTTCTCCGGAAACCTCTATCCAAAAAACAGTCGGTAGATTATAGGATTGCTATAATTAAACTATTTTATACTACACTGCTCAAAACAATTAAAGGATATTTGAAGTTTTATATAAAATAAAGATATAAACGAAATTTTTTTTGCCGAAAATAGAAGAAGAGAATCACAAATGCAAATTTTTCTGGTTTTCAAAGTGTGGAGTATGCAAATTTTGAGTTCGACGTCAAAAACGTCGCTTCAGCGGCAGCGAATGAAATTTGACTTTCAACTGGATAAAACAGAATGAAGACAAGGATGATCGGCATTCAGTGATTGCTTTGTTTCGATGAGTACGATGTCTCAGCGAAGTCATTTGACAGATTCAGAAGCTTGGAGAATTGTTGGTAGGTTAGAAGGGGACCAAACTCAAGCCGAAGTAGCGCAAGCCATTGGAGTGTCACAAAGTGTCATTTCCAGGATCTGGAACCGTTTTTTGGAGAGTGGATGTGCAGGCCGAAGACCAGGGCAAGGTCGTAGACGGGCAACAACGCCCAATGAAGATCGGTATTTAGCGTTAACAGCTCGGAGACACCGAAACATGAACGCTACTCTTCTCCAACAACACCTTCGCTCGGCTACAGGCACCACGATTTCAACTCAGACTGTCCGAAACCGGCTCCATGCTGTAGGCTCGCCGACCGATGGTATGTGTTAGATTAACATCAAGGAATCGTCGCGACCGCAGGGAGTGGGCAACCGAGCATGTCAACTGGAGGAGAAATGAATGGAGCAATATTCTGTTTTCTGACGAGTCCCGTTTTTCTGTGCATCCGGATAATAGGCGTATTTTCATCTGGAGGGACTGTGGCAGTAGGAATAATCCTGCGTTCGTGCACGAAAGTGTCAGATTTGGCGGTGGAGGAGTGTTGGTGTATGGTGGCATCTCCATTGACGGACGCACTGACCTCTACATCATTCGAGATGGAGCTCTGACTGGTCGCCGATATAGGGATGAGATCCTCAGACCTATTGTAGTCCCTTACGCTGCAGCAATCGGAGATAACTTCATTTTAATGGACGATAACTGCAGGCCACATCGTGCAAACCTGGTGGAGGATTTCCTTTTCGAGGAAGGAATCGTTCGAATGGAATGGCCAGCGTGTTCTCCAGACATGAATCCAATTGAGCACGTTTGGGACGCTCTAGGAAGACGAGTTTCTGGCCGCCAACAACCCCCAAAAACTCTCCAAGAACTGGAAAGAGCTCTTCTGGAAGAGTGGGGCAGAATACTCCAACTCGTCATTAATAGCCTCATTGAGTCCATGCCTCAAAGGTGTTCAATGTTGCTGGCCGCCCGTGGAAACCATACCCCTTACTGAAAATGATTTTCTTTGAAGAAAACACCTTTTTTTATTCTTTTTTTCTCATATGCACAAATTGTGTTTTTTTCCTTTTGTACACAAATGCGCAATAAAATGCATTTTTTTCTGCCAAACATGTGTAATTTATTCTCATATAAACCTACTATGTCTGTCGACCATGTATCAATCAGCTAAAAAGTTTCCCAGATACAAAATCCACCTAAAACTGCAATATCCTTTAATTGTTTTGAGCAGTGTATTTTATACAATTGTATACAAATTCGTTTTTTAAATTCAGTAATACGGAAATAATAGGACTCCATCTTAAATAGGACGTAATCACCATGGCAACTTAGAAACATTACCTATCATGGGATATCATTGAATTAATTACGTATGATAGGATTTAATAGAATGAAGAATGTGACTATAACTTGGTCATAGAGGTTATAAAATGTCATATACGACTATAACGTCATACATGTCAGATTACGTGGCGATATATCTCGGTCGCTTGAAGATTAATCCTCAGAAGCTACTATAAGAAGGTAAACCAATTCTTAAAAAGTTTAAATTACTTAATAAATATTTGTATTAATATATTTTTTAAGTTTTGATTTGATTTTCCTAAAATTTGAAATGACTCGACAAAATTCTGCAGCGATTACATATATACAGTGTGATTCATAAATGTCGAAACAATAGGCTATCTCTTTAAATATTTCTCCTAGACACATACTTCCAATTGCAAAGTTTCATAAAAAAAGGTGCAAAATTTGATGAGATAAGTTGCACCTTCATGGGGGGGGGGGTGTCTATTTGAGAAAATACAAAAATTAAATTTTTATACGGCCCTCGTAGGATAAAATTTCCAGTTAGGAAATTTTTCTTTATCCATTCCTGAATTAAACAAAAAAAAAATCCATCTTGATATCTGCAAGACTCATGGACATATGTCCGTTTTAATAATTCGTGATGTTTCAAGGGATCAGACACAAATTGAAATGCGTGTAATTCAAGAAACAATGTTACTGTAAGGTGTCCGGGAAACATTTTATTTATTTATTTATAGAGTTAGAAATTTGAATTTATTGTGATGATTAGCCATATAATTTGCAAACAGAATCAAATCATAAAACTTGTTAAAAAAATGGGAGAGTAATTTAAAATTGTTATAACTCGAAATATTATTTGCCGAATTGAATTTTTTTCCTTTAATTAAACAGAAATATGTAAGTTTTAATTTTTATTCAGCATTTTGAAAAATATTAATAAAAAAAATATTTAAAATAGCAATTAAAAAAAGAGGCAACTTATTTTAAACATATCATATTTTTAAAAGTGAATAATTTTTTTTCAAATTTGCCGAATTAAAATTTAAGTAAAATATTTGAAAAAGATATATTACAAGTTTGAACCATTTATAGAGGTTATATAAATTTAAAGATGAGAAATACTGAAAAAAACTTATGATGCCGAAAAATGCATTTAAAGTTTTAAACAAAGATTGGGTCCTAATAGAACGTTTAAATGCTTTTTAAAAGCTTCCAGGTGAATAAGTAACTCCTTCCTGTAGCTTCAATTTCTGATTACGATAGTTTGCCTCTCGGGTACAGATATTAAATTTGTTTAACGCATGCCCTAGTCTCTCATACGAATGTGGTATACAGCGAAATTTACAAAATTTAAGTTTATTAGAGATATAAATTTCTTTTATGCACTTTATTTTTCAGGCCGGGTTTATTGATATGATGCGAAAGAAAACCATTTTCATGGGCGTTGCACTTAATTTTATTTAATTCATTATCTAGACAGGTGTTTGTGCATATTTTAGATTCCTGCACAAGCTGAAATTTGTACAAAAAATTCCCATTTATCTTAAGATACAATTAAGTATATTTTAAAGAATACTACATACATATTTATGAGAAAAATTTACAGTATAATTTAGATTACTATGTTTTCGCATGACAAAAACATAGCTGTCAAACCTCCCACTAATCCTCCGTAATATGTAGATTAATTTGAACCAGTTAACCACTTTAAAACTAGAAATTGTTTAATGAATCTTTGACTTATTTAATTTAAATGTTTTAAGTCGAATCATTACTACATTTAATTGAATTTCTTAAAAGAGTTTGTGGTTCGAACGTATTGAACCTGGGTCAAATGAACACACTTATAACGGAAGATTAGTGAGAGCTTGGCATCTATTAAAAAAATACGCAATAGCAGCGTTAATGATTATTTATAACTATTAGACTGTTATATTCAAATAAAGATTTATTTTAAAAAACAATGTCGTTTGGAATAAATGAAAAATAGGTTAAAAACATCATAACTTTTGAAACTGTATAACAAAAAAAAAGATTTTTGAAAATATTTCTGTGTAATTTATAAAATATTATTTTCAATGATTCCGTTAACAGAAGTTTCGTTATCGCTATTACTATTTTTATAAAACTTATTGCCTTCCTGACACGTCCTAAGAACAATAAAGACACGGGCCGGCACGGTCCGGCCAGCGGGCCGTGCCGATTACGACCCTGGGACCAATCTCGGCCTCATGCAGACTTCTCAAGCAAGTTTAACGTAAAAATCTTTACGCTAATATTTTATATCTAAAAGTTAAGGCATTGTCTTAGATCGACTTTTAATAATGTGTAAATGTATGGTCGATCCCTAACTTGCATTGCAAATGAACTGATATCGCGTCTCTCAGAGGTATGCTTAAGTGGTGTAAGTCACGATTTTTTTTTTTTTTTATCTCTGTAAATTTTGCAGATATAAAGATGGCATTTTTTTTTGTTTAATTCAGGACTGGATAAGGAATAATTTCCTAATTGGAAACTTTATCCTACGGGGGCCGTATAAACATTTAATTTTTGTATTTTCTCAAATAGACCCCCCATGGAGTAGCAACTTATCTCATCAAATTTTGCACCTTTTTTTATGAAAATTTGCAATTGGAAGTATGTGCCTAGGAGCAATATTTAAGGAGATAGCCTATTGTTTCGATATTTATGAATCACACTGTATAATTTCAAACCATTCGGTTGGGTAGTTTTTGCGCTGTTATTTGCGGCCAGACGAACGGTTGGACCATTCAGGGATGCTACGTATTTTAATAAGTACGAACGCACCTAAAAACGCTTATCGGAATCGTGGTTGTTATTGAATGTTATTGTATAGATGCTATTGTATACCGTACGTACTCGCGTATAAGCCGACACCCAAATTTGAGATGCAAACGGATTTAATACCAGTAATTCAGAATGATTTTCTACGCTTTTTTTAGCTTATTTAATTCTGAATTATTTAAGGCGTAGAAAATCATTCTCAATTACTGCGGCTTTAAACTTGTTTTCATCTCGAATATGGGGTTTGAATAGGTAAGGTATTTTCTATCGTGGTTATATAATATATTTTCTCAGTTTTAAAGACTTTTTTTTTTACATTATTACATAAAAATAGTTTTTTGCTTTATCAGAAGCTTGTTTTCATAGTTTATATTTCATGTTTTAATATCAAAAGCTTATTTTTATAAATGTTTATTTCAATCTCGAAAATATATGGTTTTCTGTAGGGACCGATTTACAAATTTAGAAGCCCTGGGCACAGATGATTATGGGTACCCCCTTTATCCTATGCTTACAGCGGTCTTGATTTAAAAAATATATTATTGAAAGCGGCACTTATTAAGATAACCACTACTGACTTTAATAATTTTGTGATATTTAATGATGTGTTTATTAATTTTCTTCTCAATTTTTTAACAGTTAAAGTTTTTATAACATCCTCAAAATCTTAAGCGTTCTATCTCTCTGACGATTTTTCCATCTTTCGAAATTTGTTCCGAAAGTGAAAGTATCCTAATAAAAAAACCCCTGTTAACAAAATCAAAAAAGTAAAAAACAGCCTTTGTAGAGATCGACCTCAAATATCCAATGGAAAAAATATTTTAAAAATATTGAACTGCAAACGAGATATTTTTAAACATTTCTCCCATAGGATCGACATTAACGAGCAGGTGTTTTCGCATGAGTGATGTAACACTTAAAAAGTTATTTTTAAATAAAAAAATAATAAACAAAATTTTCCATATTAATTTTGTTTTTTAATAGTTAAAACTTCATCAGATTTTGACCAATAATTTAAAAATCTTCAGTAGCATTTGGAAGCCCTAGAAAATCGAGGGTCGAATGCCCTGCCATAAATCAGGCACTGGTTTTCTGAGGTTTCTAAGTATAAAGAACGCTTATAGGAGTCATGGGTAACTCGGAAGATATTATTGTACATTTGCGTTCATGGTTGCATGATATTTTTGTGGATTAAGAAAATTTTGTCTTTTTTTCTCACAATACAAGGAATGCTATCGCTTTTCTTCATCTTCACTTGATTAAATTTAACAATTTTTTATATTAATTTTGTATATAAATTCTAAACATCTTATAGAGGGTTACAGAAAAGAACTCAGTTACATTATGGTGTATGGGGAAAAATCCTTTTAATCTATTTTAATGGTGTTATACAGGGTGTCCCAAAAATCCTTGACACATTTTAAAATTCAATAAAAAATTAAGCAATTGTCATACGAGAGTGCGGTTTGGACGAAAACGCTTCTTATGATCAAAAAATTTCTTTAAAAAAATAAAAAATAAACGTTCCAAAAATTTCTTATAGATGGCGTTACTTGTTCAAAGCTATCGAAGAGGTAGAATGCCTTTATACATAACAGTGGCGAAAGCCGCACAGTGCGTATGCACAGTTTTTGTCCAAACTATGGCAATCCACATCCCAGAACTTAACGATACTCGCCTTCATGAGTTCGATTAGATGAGTGAGACAAGGATACTACAAAGTTCGGCAAGTTGCTTGGTGATTTGTTTTTCTTTCAAAATCGTATCGACAAAACGAATGTTTTTGTCCGCATGTCGCTATTAACTGACAGAGGCATCCTATAACTCTTGGAGAGTTTCGATTTTCCCCAAACTAATGTTTGTCGATTTGTTTCACTCGTCTAATCGAATTCATGAAGGCGAGTATTCTGGAATGTGGATAGTTTGGACAAAAACTAGAGTTGCAAAAAACCGGTTTATTCCCAGGTTTATTTCCAATAGACCCGGTTTATTCCCAGGTTTATTACCAAAAGACCTGGTTTATTCCCATAAAACCAAGTTTATTCCCATAAAACCCGGTTTATTCCCAGGTTTAAACCGGGCTTTTTCTAGCCTTTGCAACTCTAACAAAAACGGTGCATACGCACTGTGCGTCTTTCGCTACTGTTGTGTATAAAGGCATTCTACCTCTATGGTAGCTTTGCAGACGTAACACCATGTATGAGAAATTTTTGGAACTAATTTTTTTTAACGAAAATTTTCGATCATAAGAAGCATTTTTGTCCAAACCGCACTATTGTACGCAAATTGATTAATTTTTTGTTGAATTTTAAAATGTGTCAAAGATTTTAGGGACACTAGACGAGCAAGACAAGGATACTAGAAAGCTCGGCAAGTTGTTTGGCGATTCGTTTTTCTTCCAAAATCGTATAAACAAATCGATTTTTTTTTGTCCGATTTTTTTTTGTCTATTAACTTACAGAGGTATCCTATAACTCTTGGCGGGATTCCGATCATTCCCAAACTAATATTTGTTGATTTGTTTCACTCGTCTAATTGAATTCATGCAGGCGAGTATTTTTAAATTCTGGAATGTGGATTGCCATAGTTTGGAGAAAAACTGTGCATACGCACTGTGCGTCTTTCGCGACTGTTATGTATAAAGGCATTCTACCTCTACTGTAGCTTTGCAGATGTAACACCATTTATAAGAAATTTTCGGAACTAATTTTTTTTAATGAAAATTTTCGATCATAAGAAGCATTTTCGTCCAAACCGCACTCTCGTACGCAAATTGTTTAATTTTTTATTGAATTTCAAAATGTGTCCGAAGACTTTTGGGACACCCTGTACTATAACATACCGAAATTGATATACAGTAAAATCTCGTTAGAACGAATTTCTGGAGACTACGATTAAATTCGTAATTGTGAAATTCCAATATGGCGTTTTTGCATGCACATTGAATAAAATACATATTATCACAACACTTTTATTAAATTTCGGTTAATATCCAAACAGGTCAGTAAATAATAAATAAACAGTAGTAATGAGTTGTGAACATACTAGTTTCAAATCACATAAAAATTAAGTTCATTAAGTTTCAAGATTTTAATCGTAATTATTATAAAGGAACTATAATTTATCTTAGATACCTGACGGATTAAGAAACCTCAATGACATCTGCCGTTAATGTAACTTTATTTCTTTACAAAATGTTTCTTTTTTTATATGCACTGAAGACGGCAAAGCATTTTTCAAAACAAATTATATAAAATGTTTTTTAAACCTTATTTTGATGAGATAATTACTTTTTAAGAGTTTCAATGTTCTATAGAGTCCCCTTTGATTCGTAGAACACAATCTTTGGCACTTGATGGACAATCATCATCAGCTTCATTTTCAGTGTCGTCTGCCTTTCCTTCATTGAGTTTCCGACGAAAGTTATTTCTTCCAAATTCAATTTTTTCCTTACAGATATTTTTTTCTTCTCGATCCAACATTCGTAAAACTGAAATAACTATTATTTTTAAGTTTTCAATAATTTCGTTAATTTGAAATATTCATTTATATGAAATTCGTTAAAATGAATATTTTTGTAATGTGAAAGCAAAGGAAGTTATTTAACAATCCAAAAAATATTTGTTGAACTGAAAAATTCGTTAAAGTGACTTTCGTTGTAACGAGATTCGACTGTACAACATTGAAGTGCTTTAGAAGATGGCTACGATTAGAATACGGTGTGCATAGCATTGATCGTTCATTGACAGGGACACGCAAAAGAATTCGGTCTATGAACAATAATGGGTGGGAGTGCATTTTCAATTGACGTATGCGTTATAAAAATTAAAAATGATTTGGACTATTATTTTTTGTGCATAAAATGTACAGACCCTATTCATGACTGTACAAAAGAATTCCGTTACAGTATTTTGCATTGGGAAAATTCGTTTGCGGTGTATTTTAATGATTTCATACTATCCTATTGAAATTGATATACGAGTGAAGTGCACGACAAGATGCTTACTATGGAATAGCCTTTTAAGGTGTATCCGTAATTATAGAAATACTTAGAACCTACAGTAGTCATCTGGTCCATCCATCTGTCCACATATAACAGCGAAAAAACTACTCAATCGAATGGTTTGAAATTTAATATATATAACGGTTGCGGAATTGAGTCATTTCAAATTTGAGGAAACTCGAATCAAAACTTAAAAAGATATTAATAAAAGTTTTCTTCATTCTATTGCATCCTATCGTTATTTATTCCATGACAGGTAATGATTCTAAGTTGCCATATTGATTACGCCTTATTTAAGATGGAGTCCTATTATTTCCATATGAATGAATTTCAAAACTAAATTTGTGTACTAAAATTGTTTAATGATAGCAATCCTATAATCTACCGACAGTTGTTTGGATAGATGTTTCCGATATTAAATAGCCAAAGGGTCTAAATATAGATTTCAAGTTCTGAAATTTATCTTAAGTTTCCCATTGGAATTTTCAGTCAATGGCAACAAAAGATAAAATGTTGCCAACTTAAAATGCACTTATTTCATTATGGAAATTAATCCTATCATAGTAACAATTCCTTTCACTGAAATAATAACAGTACAAACGCACCTCATTTGTCACGTTTGACGTACAATTTCCAGCTTGTTTATATTAGATAACACATTTAACTTCTTAGCAATAATTCTGTTAGTGTTTCATTATCTATACTGAATGGATGTTTTTTCGTTCTTATGATTTTGTGACAATTCGAAACATTCAAGTTTAAGGTATTACAATTTGTCAGCGGATCTGGAGACTTCCTATGTATGATAAGGCCGGACGTGAGTTTTCATTTAATCTATGTTTTTTTTTTAATTGTTGCTGACGTCGTTTAATGATAACGCTGATTACTCCAGGTGAGTTGATTAGTTTTTCTCATTTTCTAAACTGTCGTGCTAGTTGAATATTAATAATTATTATGTAAATTGGATAGTTTTCACGTCTATTTTTAAGCAAAGTTATTGGATAGCTATTAGATCGATTTATTGATTACTGATGTTATATGACTCCATCCATTCCTGTTCTACAACTGTTATTACAACTTAAATTTAATGCGAACGACAGGAAACGACGATGGCGATTATCATGGGTAAGTAGACTGAATATTACGTTGTATGCTGTAGGGTACTACACTACACTGTACTACACTACTCTACTGTACTGTACTACAGGGACATATACTGTATAAGTGTCTCCCGTGCTTAGTTGAATAATTGTTAAAGCATTGCGTTAACTATTACGTAGCGAAAAGGTTCCACTTCTTCATTTTTAACATTTTCCAACATAGGTGAAGAGAGTTTACGTTAGTCTGTCTGACTGTCCGTCCTCTAACTCGCTGAAGTACACTCGGATTGCCATGCAATTGATGTACGCTATTGATGTTTACTATAGCATGTTCGGTATTGAAAATGAACTGTGTAGCATTTACTGTTCTTTTACAGGGACACATAAAATAATTCCTTTAGATTACGGTATATGGGAAATGTTCGTTTGCGATGTATTTTAAGGATGTTGCACTATTTCAAACCTACTGAAATTGATATAGATCACCAACCCGCACAACACAATGACGTCCTCAAGAAATTTTAAAGTTGTCATTTGTAGGATGTTCTGATATCCTAAGGACATCTTATTTTTCCCTACCGACATCCTAAAGATTCCTTTAGGTAATCAGAATGTCCCACTTGTGACATCTTCTGGAAGTCAGTAATAAGACACTTTTAGGTTCTTTCAGGTTGTTTAGGACATCCATAGACCAATCATAGGATACCTTTAGAATTTATGCGACATACTAAAGACAAAATTAGGATGTTTTCTGGAATTAGTAGGATAATTTTGGGAACTTTCAGTATGTCCACAGGACAGCTTAAAGATTCTATTTAGACTTAATAATGATAAAAAATATGATGTTTCTTGGTATTTATAGTATTGTTTCAGGAACTTGTTGGATGTCCACAGGTAAGCAGGAATTTTTTGTTAGGTTCTTGTAGTCACATAATTTTTCTCAATATCTTAAAACTGAGTGTTTGTTTCCATGTTAAAAAGTATTCTTTTTTTTTTAGATCATCCTTTTAAATTCGCTTTTAATCTATCAAAAAGATGAAATATAAAGAAACTTGCGCCTTTTTTCAGAAGAGAAAAGACTAGTTTAAGCAACAAAATAAAACAAGTTATGAAAAACTACTTGTTTTTTTAATACTTTTATTTTAATCATTTTTATTCGTATAAGCTTCTACTTTTATGTGTCCAAATTTTACTTACCATTTCTTAAAAAACCTACATACATGACAATTTCTTTTCAATTAATTAAAAATTCCTTATTAACCCGTTTGTGGCAAAAGTCACATGACAAGTGTTCAGAATTCATGATTTGTACAAGTAATTTTTAATTGAAAATTTGCCTTGTAAAATCAAAGCATTTCTGGAATTCAATTAGCCAAAAATTTCTATTTTTATAAGACTGATAATAAAAGATTAAAAAATCTGTAAAGTACTTAATTTCAAAAACTTTATTTTATTTTTGGAGGGACAACTGACATTGGATTTCAGAAAATCTACAGTGCATAGTTATTTTAAAGGTCCTAACAAAATTATAGTTAAAATTTTTAATACTAGCTGCAACTTTCTAAAATATGTTTTACAGTTCATTCAAGCAAGCATGTAAATAAATGAAGAAATTGGTTCACAATGAAAGAAGAAATTTGTTAAATATTATAATATATACTATGTAGACGCTTAAAATATTTTGACCTTCTTATAAATTATAATTCATTTTATTAAAATCTACAGATGTAATGTAGATATTAGTTCCCAACAGAGTTTAAATTTAGGATGCATATACTCCATTCCAAATACTGTTAAATTGAAATTAAACAGCAGCCCCCCCCCACCCTTTTTCTTAGGTAGTGTCTGCAATTGAAAAAAAAAAACCTGAATATTTTAACAGACTACAATACCATTAATACCTTTTTTTTCTTCATGGCTTTAAAGGCTATTGATCCCTCCTACTCAGCTTGAGAGTATAATTTTGAAATATTTTTACATTTAATTCTTTAATCATATAATTTATAATATGACTGAATAACATGAATGCAAAAAACTTTATGTCTTGCAGGATCATGGTTTAAATCCAGAAATTTCCCCAATTTCATTCTCCCCAAAACATAAAAAAGATTGACTTCCATCACAGAATAGAAAACATTCCCCCATGTGCAAATTTTTCTTTCTTTGTGGATATTCATCTAGTCGCACATACCAAACATACTTCTTATGATTGTATATGCATAAAAACTATCAAACTTTATGATTTATGGTATAAAAAAGGCTTTATGAATTCAATGGCAAACAAATTTCATGTTTACCTAAGTTAAAAAAAATTATACTTTGTGTATCAGTAACTGATTATGCAAAAGTGGCATTTCTAAATACTTAAGGAGATTGGTCAGTCAGATCTCAAATTCCTCTCACTAATGTCAAATCTATGGAAGTGGAATGCATTCTTATATTTAAAATATCTCCCCAGGAAATTTACTTGTGACTTATTATGTCTGAATTCTTAAAGAATGTTTTTTTAGCTGTCAAAATATTTCTAAAATATATGTTTAATTTAATATTTTAAAATCATATGAGCTCTGAGTAAGATTTTAACTCTTCAGATAAAATTAAGCATTAACTTTGGAAATATTTTAACTAAAAGAAAAAATTAAGAAGAGTATATACACACAAAAAAAAGAAAAGTCAATATTAATTCTTTTACAGGGAATATAAAAAATGACTCACCCCACTCCCATGGGTTTAACATTAGCAAGGGGAATTTGAGATCCAACTGATCCCTTAAATAGAAATTCTACTTTCAAAAATGCAGGAATTTGTTTTTCTTTGATACTAATCATTTCAGTTTAAAAGGAAATTTAAACGAGTTTTGATTCATTTTTATTTTACTTGCATTTTTATCACAGAACACTTTATAATTTACTTCAAATTTCTACTAGCCAATTACATTTTCTATATCCTAAATGCATAAATGAATAGTTTAGAAAAACTACAAATATGATTTTTAAAAGGAGCTTATTACTGTTTTTTTAGTTATTCTCAATTATATTTTTACATTTCTCAGGGGTGATTGTGTTCCGGTATTTTGTACACCACTAAATTTATATAGCAATCTTTTTCTTCTTTAATCGACAAATTCTGCGATAACCTACTAAGAATATTGCAATATAAATTTAGTGGTGTACAAAATACCGGAACACAATCACCCCTGATTTCTTAAAGTTCACTGAAATCACAGTAATTTCTTTTTGCAAACAAAATTTCATGGAATACATAATCTTTTTAAAAGATATTTTAAATGAATTTTTAACTATTGAAAAATCTTTTAGAACATTCATTTATCTTCTTTTGAAGAAAGAACAATTTTTTTAACAGTCGTAACATATTACAAAGATTTATTTTTACTGCTTTTTTTAAACATTATTTAATAATTGGTATACTTTCTCAAAATAAAATAATAAATGGATTTTAATGTAACAAAGTATACCTGACACCTGAGAAAAAAAAATACAATTGTATTAAGATTCATGTCATAAATAAACATAATTTTTAAACATGTAAAATGTACAAAATGAATAAAACAATAAAAAATAAAACAAATATCTTTATTAACATGATTAATATAAACTATAATATGCAACAGAGGTTCAATTTTAAATAAACTTCACAATATTCGATACAGGGTTATTTCTTCAGTGACATTGGCTGCAATAATCTTTTTTGATATCAACAACAGATAGCTCCTCTAACTGTGCATGGGATTTTGTCAATGTCTGTGCTTTAACTAGGGACATTTTTCTATCGCCTCAATGGAACTTCATGATTTCGCAGAATATATAGACTGCAGCTCGAGAAATATCTGAAACACAGAAAATACAAATTTCATTATTACTAATCAATGATTTTTTTTACATGAATATCAATTTGAATATGAAATCTTTACCCAAAGTTACAACTATGTAGAGGGAAAATATCAGATGTTTAACTAATTTTTATAATTCTACTTTTACTACTTTGGTAATTTCATCTAAATTGGACTCCATTCAGGAATTGCAGTATACTGGACAAATCAGTTACAATACCAAAACTCACACTCTCATTACCGTTATTTTATTATAAATTAGATTAAAAAAAGATGAGTTACAACAATCTACAAAACAACTTCAAAAATTTTATACTATATTTTTCTTCCTCTTAACAACTTCATGGACAAGCAAGATTTTTAGGTACATAACATCTTTAAGTTTGAAGCATTTTCGTAAAGAAAATTTTCAGACTTAAATAACCGCAGATATTCAGCAATTCAATAAGGTGTGAAATTACAATTTGAAAAAGCCTAGTGCTGCAGATTTATTGCCCATTGTGAAGGCATTATTATGCCAAGAATATGCTCTAAAAACAGTTTTCAGTTCCACCTAATATTTAAGTAGTGACAATCAGTTTAACGGACTGGTGTCATACTGACAGAAGGCCTCATTAAAATTTTAAATGCATTTTTTTAAAACAAGAAATCAAGGACAAACCTTAAAAAGTTTTAAAAAGGAAAATTTTCTTTTGCCAAAATCGAGTTTAAACACCCACCAATTTACGAAATTCTGATTTATCTTATCAACTTGAGGTTTGGCAACCAACTAATTTAATTTATTATAAAAATCAGCATGATTTTTTTTAAATGATAATTTTTAAAAGCACAATCACTATATATTCATGATCACCATTAATTTTGAAGGAGTTCAGATAAAAAAAAAATCCACATTTTGTATCACAATTTCACAGACTTAGATGAAAATACAATAAATTCATTGTCACCCCCCCCCCCCAGCGCATTATTGAAAAAGAAAAGAAAATCCTGAAATTGGCCTTAAAAATCAAGCTGTGCAGGGAAACACGTAGACACCTTTAATGACAGTGAAAGAAAGAAAATAAAAATATGAAAAGATAATATAAGTTTAAATAGCCCAGAAAAAAATAAATATAAATTATTTTAAGTACGTGAGTTTTTTATATATATATATATATATATTTGTAGCAAAACCCAATTACTTTAGCACTAATTTCCCCCCTATATACTAAAAATCTGAACAGATCACACAATTTAATACAGACAAACCCGGTTAAGACAAGCTTCAAGGAAGTGAACAAAATCCCATATTGCATAAATGTCGCAAGAACTGTACTTATTTACAAATCTAATCCTCTAAATGAACTTTAGAGTATTCGTATGTGTTTACAGTATAGGTGCAGATACATGGTCGCCAGTCGCCAGATGGCGATTATTTTTTTCTTTGCCCACTAACTTTCCATGTCTAAGTCGCCTAAGTCTAAGTGTCTTACAGGAATGCCCCTTTTCCACCAACTGTCAGATTTCCGCATTAAAAAAAAAATTATTCTTTAAATCAATTTTGCACATTTTCTGCTATATTTGCCACTTTTTATATTTTTTCTGTTGTCCATAATTAAAAAAACATGATTAAGCATGGATACCCCATTTCCGCAGATATGCAAATTTCCCGTTTTCTTCTTAAAAAAAAATTATCCCTGAATGCCAAAAATTGTTCAATTTATTTTATTAAAATCTAAATCTTAAAAGAAAATAAATCTTCTCCATATTTTTTCATATGTACTTTTTCTTTTGATTTTTATAGACATAGTTTTTGATGCAAATGCCCATGTTGAGCATTTATTTTCAGCTATGAAAAACACTTTGCGGGGGGGGGGGATATAGCTATAGAACAAAATAGTTAGAGAATCGTTTATGTGGTGCCTTACATTACAAATATGTATTCCTACAAACTGTATACAATTATGGTTGGAAGATTCTATAAAATCCAATTGCCCAATTTTAATGAAGAAAAAAGAAATCATTTATTTATTTAAGTTTTGTGTAAATTTTAATTTAAAATATACAGTTTATTACTTGTAAGTTTTAATAGTAGACAATAAACTCCATATAGCCATATAAATGCTATTGTTTTTATGCGTTTGTTTCACAATGTGGCCACTGGATTTTCTGAGTTTAGGAGCCACTGGCTCCTTACAGATTTTGGGAATCTGCACCTATAGTTTACAGTAAAAAACTGCATCTTTTACACATATTTAAATAAAAATATAACTGCATTCAAGTGCACGTAACTCACCGGTCATGAATTAATCAAGAAAATCAGACATTCAAAGAAAGTAATGAAAAACAGAATTGAAAACTAAAGTACATTTTCCTTCACATGAGTTTAAAAAAAGCACACAGGATGCTTTATTTACTACAGTATACAAGAATCAACAATACCACGATTTCTGAATAATACTATTAACGTAAATTAATGTGTCATAAAATAAGGTGAATATTTGGAAATACTGGCAGATATCAAATTAAAAAATCCCATTAAACTGATAACACTGAAGAAAAAATTTGCTTCTTCTTTTTATGAATTCGCATACTAAGCGAGATTTTTTTAACCCAAGGGACAAACTTATACCGAATATTATGTGGGATCACAAATAAATGAGGTATTTTTGCATTAGTCTTATGGGCAATGGTCAAGAGAGGGAAAAAATCTGCGTACTAAGTGGGATCGTGTATTTACCCGTGAACGTCTTAACCGGGTCTGACTGTATATAAAGCCAAAATATAGAATTTAAAAAAGTCTAGATGATGAAAAAATAGCTACATGTAAACAGGGTTGGGTTTCTTCCGGAAGAAACTAGTTTCTTCCAGGACAGTGGAAGAAACTGGAAAAAACCGGAAGAAACTGGATGAAATGGAAAAAAAAACTGGAAGAAATGGATGAAACCTACGAAAACAAAACAGTTGCTCAAAATTAAAATATATTAACTGTATAAAAGAATTAAATTCAAAACCTGATTATATGAAATTTAAATTGGAAACTTTAATTAATATAAAAATATTATTTATAGAAAAATAAGTTATTTTTTAATAAACTTCAGGTTCAGCAGATATTTACAGGTTATGTTTATTACAGCAGTAGAAGAATAATGGGGGTTCTGCATCATGAGGGGTGGGGGTGGAGGGCGTGGCCGAAAGGTGACAGGTGAGTGATGGATAGGTGACAGGGTTAATAAGAAGGTTAATGAGAAGGTTAATGAGAAAGTTAATGAGAAGGTTAATGAGAAAGTGAAGAAGATGAAAGCGGCTAGATCGTTGGAAAAAAGGTATACTTACGGAGAGTGTCGCAGAAACCACCTACTGTCTTGAAATCCAGGAAGAAATTGACGGGGTTTCCGAACTATAAACGGGCGATGTCATACTCCTCCTAGAGGGCGCTGCGATCGGCGCTGTGATGGGTCGAGACGAATGCTGCTCTCTGATTGGCTGTGTCTATTTCACCTGAGGGGAGTGCAGTACCTCCTGAGAGGGGCTCGATGACGTCATGTTCTAGAACATTCTGATATCCTTATCCTAGGGGGCGCTACGATCGGCGTTCTGATTGGACGAGAGCTTTTCCCCTGAGGGGATGACAATACCACGTTGCTGCGAGCGGGATGCAAAGATTTTATACGTGTCATCCAGACTTAGTGCTGCTCATGAAGAAATATTAATTAATTTTTAATTAATTAATTAATTTTTTTAATTTTTTAATTTTTTTTTAAATAACGTGAAATAAATTACTGTAATGATCCTAATTTAAGTGATATAAAGTCATGAAAGTGTTAAACAAGTTTTGAAAACAATTCGTTTTTTAATTTTTAATGAATTAAGTGAAGGTTTATTTTTTAAATGAAATGTTTTTGTTGAAAAGAAACAATTAGTTAAAACATTTTTTTAATTATCAGTTACAAAATAATCTTATATGAATTTTGTAAACAAGTACTTTGAGAAATAACTTCATGTTTTTTTAAAGACACTTTCTTAAAAAACATTACAGAATCACTTTAACTTGTTATTTTAAAATGTTTAGAAACATTTATGTAACTGATTCATAAAAAAGTTTTTAGAACAACAGTTTAAAACCAAAAAAATTACTCTTTTTATATGTAACAGATAAAAAACATTAAGTATCTGTTGTTCAAACATTAAACCTGCATATTGTTTTAAGCATGTAACATAAAAACTAAAGAAATGTATGCTTAACATGAATAATATTTTAAGAAAGGTTCCTTGTTTGATGAAAATAGTAAATAACATTAACTTTTTAATGTTCTAAATTATATTACACATAGTTACAAAAAACACTTACCTTAAACTTTCTTGAACACATCTATTTAACCTATCATCATTTTTCCTTTTCCTAAACTTTAACATCAACTTGTTGCAACAAACCCTTACTTTGAACTGAGAGAAATAAGTAATTTAGATGTAGATGGCGCACTTGTTGTATGATGTCACTTTTTCCTGCCTATAAGAATAAGAAAAACCGTTTTGATTGGTTATCTACTTCGAGGGAGTGATGTCATGGCCAGTTTAGTACACGATACTCTACATGATAAGAATCCCCTATAAAAGCAGCATACCCAATATTCTAATCACTATGTTCGAGTAAGTTGTCTTGAATGCTGATCCTTGTTGCTGCTCTAACCTTGCCGGTTTTCCTGTCTGAACCTGTCTAACGTTGCTTGTTTACCTGTCCGAACCTGTCTAATCTTGCACAAAGCTGTCTAACCCTGCCTGACCTTGCTTGTTTACCTGTCCGAACCTGTCTAATCTTGTACAAAGCTGTCTGATCCTGTTTGTCTGAAAAAAATGCCTGTTACCGTTTTCAACTAAAATGAACTGGATGTACTTCTGATTTCCGATTTTATTCTAAAAGACCTAGCGGACGATTATTTTAGTGAACTGCAAGCTTTGCCCTTTTATACACCTACTTTGAAACTACGAGGAAAAGAAATAAAACCTAAAAGAAAGGTTTTAGCTTACAGTGATTCTGGACTGTCTTATTCTTTCAGTGGAACCACCATTTCTGCATTAGAATGGACACCGTTTATGTTAGAATTAAAAAACCAAGTGGAAAACCAATCTGGGAGAAAATATAACTTTGTGCTGATGAATCTATACCCGAATGGAAGAAGTTATTTATCACAACATAAGGATAATGAGAGCGATATAGATGAGAATGTCCCCATAACTGTACTGAGTTTTGGAGCAAAACGGATTATAGAGTTTCAAAGACTTACGTGTCAAGAGGGTCGAATAAGCTTAGAACATGGCTCTTTGTATTACATGTTTAATCCTACTAATGAACTGTTTACTCATGGAAATTTGCAAGAACCTGATATTAAACAACCATCCATTAGTTTAACCTTCTATTATATTATTTCAAACCCTGTTCCTTTAAAAATACAAAGACTTAGTTTTCTTCCTGTTTCATCAGATGAAGCATCTTCACCTAAAAACGAACATTTACAAACAATGGAAGTGTCTTCTGAGCAAGCATTTGCTAAACAAGTGACTTCGGAGTCCTATGAAAACGTTACTGCTATGCAAGAACAAGCTTTTTCAGCTATATACGGTAGTGATATACTTTTTGCAGAATTTTCTATATGTTCAGGTACATTTCTTCAGATTCGATTAAAAAATTATGTTTCCTTAAGAATTCCTATTAGAAATTTCAAGGAAACGAAAAATGGAGATAAATACCCTACAAAACAAGAGATTATTATGACCGCCCCAACATGGGAAAATTTTAGTAAAAAATTATCAGATTTTCATTTTTACTCGAAAGATGATTCTTTTATCGCAAATAATTAACTTATTGTAATGGGTCTTGATGAAGATAATTGTTTTATTCAACAGCACTTTAATTTGAAAAACTTTTGTTTTTATTTAAAAAATACTGGAATTCGTATGAGTAAGGATCAGATACTTAACTTGATAGAATTAGTTCCACAAATTACTGAAACGGTGATTGGCATACTTCTAACTCATGTTCTACCGAGTTGTGTTTTTAATAAGTTACCTGTATGCTACAATCATATGGATTTCAACACTGCTAAGTCCCATTTCTTATTTTGTTTGAAACAAGAGTTCGGATCTACTGCTTGTAAAATGTTTAAGGGGTCAGATAACCTTTAAAGTGTCAGAAATTCTGAAAATTTTTTATTAGCATATAATTAAATATGATTCTTTAGGAACAATTTAAAATAAACCCCATGCAAAAATTCACTTTAGAAGTGAAGTTATGTCTAAAACAGTCTGAGCTTTTCTTATACGATCAACGGTCAGTTTGATCTTTGAAGTCAATTTTCTCAAAACGACGATTTTGGTCATTGCGCGCACGATTTAAGAAAAATGGTTGGTTAGAATTTCATGAAATTTTGACTGAATGTCTTAACCAGACAGATGCACAAAATGACCTACGATTATGTTTCTCAAGTAACAAGTTTAGAATTTATGACTACTTTTGTAGTAAAAAAAACTCGATATTTCGAATTTCTCTAAAAAAAATTTTTTTTCTCAAGATCTACACATTTTATTTTTTTCATCGTAGGTCATTTTAAGAACACATTATATATGTACTCATTAAAAAAATTTTGGCTGGTTTTAGCAATTCAAATGTGAAAAATCATGCGCGCAGTACATGCAAGAATAATTCTTTCGTAAAAAAATTATTATATTTTAAAATAAATTTAAAAGCTTTATATGAGTGTATACATTTTTGGAGAATTTTAATTAATAAAATAAACCTTTAATAATATGTATTTTAAATTTTATAATTAAAAGTCAAATAGTTACGGAGTTATGGTAATTCTTATAGAGGTCCCTTTTTCATGTATTTTGTGAGTTCAAAGGTTACCTGACCCCTTAAATGCGATGGGTGTAAACATAGATCCAACTCACAACTCTATCACGCTTGCATGTTAACTGAGACCCAGGAAAAATTTTATATGTATAAAGATTCAACTTTTCTAAATATGAATACATTTGAGTTATCTAAGAACATTTGCCAAAATTGCACATGTCAATTTACAAATACATTTTTTAAATGTTTTGATAGTCAATTCTATGAAGAATATTTTGAATGTAATATGTTCAGCTAAAAATTGTGAAAATCTTTGATATGTTATTTCAATAAATATATTTTTTGTTAACTGGAAATAAATCTCTCTTTATTTCTAACTGTAAGCAGAAAAAAAACTTATGTTTGTCTAAGCTGTGAAAGTAACAGCTTTTCCAAAGGAGTTGAAATTATGTTAAAAAAATAATAATGAAAGATTTTATGCAAACAAAGATAAAAATATATTGAATACAGTTGTAACAAAAAACTTTTTTTTTTTTTTTTTTTTTTTTTTTTGCTAAATTAAAAAAATTCTAGTATAAAAAAAAATTCACAAGAAAAACTATCTTTTAAACTTTTACGTAAAAAATAGTTTAAGTTATTATAAAAAAATTTCTAATAAAGTTAAAAAATATATGTTGAATGCAGTTATAACAAAAAAACTTTAGAGTTTTTTTGCTAAATTATCATCCAGTTATTTAAATATCATCGAATGATCGGTTGCTTTCTTGTTTTATATGTAAAGGTTTTATTGGTTACTGTTGAAGATAAACAAAAAAGCAAGAAAGCAAGAATGCAACCGCTCAAAATAAAAAAGCAACCGCTCAAAATAGCAATGCAACCGCTCACGAGCGGTTGCTTTTTTGAATTGAGCGGTTGGTTTGTGGCTTTCTTGTGTTATATGTAAAGATTTTAATGGTTACTGTTGAAGATAAACAAGAAAGCAACCGCTCAAAATAACAAAGCATCCACTCAATACAACCTTTATTCATTTCTTTATGTTAAATTTGAAAAAAACAGTTTGATATTTTTTCTAAAGACTTGTTAACATACATATATAACGTATGTATAATTTTTAAAAGGTTATCTAGTAATTTTTTTTTATATTTTAAACTTATAGTATTCCTTCAAAACATTTTTTGAATCTGTTTCTAAACGTTTAAAAATAATTCTGTTGATCTTTTTTTAATGAAAATAAAAAAAAGTTTCTACTAATAATTTTTTGACAAAATATTTTTTTAACACTTGCTAAAAAATCTGTTACAAACAAAAAGTTTGTTATTTCTTTATTACATTTTAAAAGAGTTTGATATTTTTTTCTGTTACATATAACATATGTATAAAACATATATAACATATGTATGTAACCTATCTAACATATGTAACATATGTATAAACATATGTAACATATGTATGTAACCTATCTAACATATGTATAAAACATATGTAACATATGTATGTAACCTATCTAACATATGTAACATATGTATAAAACATATGTAACATATGTATGTAACCTATCTAACATATGTAACATATGTATAAAACATATGTAACATATGTATGTAACCTACCTAACATATGTATAAAACATATGTAACATATGTATGTAACCTATCTAACATATGTAACATATGTATAAAACATATGTAACATATGTATGTAACCTATGTAACATATGTATGTAACCTATCTAACATATGTATAAAACATATGTAACATATCTAACATATGTATAAAACATATGTAACAAATCTAACATATGTATAAAACATATGTAACATATCTAACATATGTATGTAACATATCTAACATATGTAACATATGTATAAAACATATGTAACATATCTAACATATGTATAAAACATAATGTTTAGTCTATAACGACATATCGACTGCTTAAAACATGTTTTGACAGGTCGTTATAACTATTTGAGCGGTCGTTATAAGCATTTGAGTGGTCGTTATAGCACTTGAGCGGGCGTTATAGTATTTGAGCGGGCGTTATAGCATTTGAGCGGGCGTTATAGCATTTGAGCGGGTGATTTACCCTTATAAACATATGCTGTGATCTATTAGAATACGTATGTTTAGTCTATAACGACAAATCGACTGCTCAAAACATTTTTTTTATGAAAGTAATACAAATAAGTTATATGTTAAGTATGTAAGTTATGTATGTCGATACATTTTGTCTAAATGCATGCGAACTTCTCGGGATTTCTATGACAAAGACATCACCAACCCTATATATATATATATATATGTTGAAAGTATGTTCTCATTGTACCGGTACCTTATGCATTTGCCCTTTTTACGCTTACATTTAATGCTATTGTTAGAAAAATTAAACTAGTGAATTTAATTTGCATGAAGTTATTTCTCAAAGTACTCGTTTACGAAATTCAAAATTTTTTAAAGTTGATACCAACTTTAAATAGCAGCAACAAGGATCAGCATTCAAGACAACTTACTCGAACATAGTGATTAGAATATTGGGTATGCTGCTTTTATAGGGGATTCTTATGATGTAGAGTGTCGTGTGCAAAACTGGCCGTGACATCACTCCCTCGAAGTAGATAACCAATCAAAACGGTTTTTCATATTCTTATAGGCAGGAAAAAGTGACATCATACAACAAGTGCGCCATCTACATCTAAATTACTTATTTCTCTCAGTTCAAAGTAAGGGTTTGTTGCAACAAGTTGATGTTAAAGTTTAGGAAAAAGAAAAATGATGATAGGTTAAATAGATGTGTTCAAGAAAGTTTAAGGTAAGTGTTTTTTGTAACTATGTGTAATATAATTTAGAACATTAAAAAGTTAATGTTATTTACTATTTTCTTCAAACAAGAAACCTTTCTTAAAATATTATTCATCATTGTTTAAAAACAACACAAAATGTTACAAAAAACATATATGCATCATTTATTAAAAACTTTTACTTTAGGTGTTTTAAAAATATACAAAACTGCATTTCACAGTAAAAACCTAGCGCTTTCGAGCCGTCCTGGCTCATCATCAGGGTTAAAACATCACCACGCAGATAAACACGAAAAAAACACAACTAGTCTGAAACACTGTAAAAACATCAATGTCTGCTGAAGACAAGGTCAAACCATTATAAACAAGGTGGGAAGCATAGGGAGGGATGTGCCAATCTTATTTATTCTTGAACTATCTGTAAAAACTTATGCCATACTTTAGGGATATTGTACGAAACTGAATCATTGCATGTTTTATTTTTCCTGGTTAAAATTTCTATTGATTCACTTATTATTGCTTGATAAAAAGAGGATGTGGGTTTAATAATTTTAGCGTTATCAAAATCTATTATAATCGACTGCTCTTGTTTTAATCTGGAAAGTGCCGTTTTACTTCTATTATACTTGACATCTGCAATATGTTCTTTTAACCGAATTTTAAATTTCCTTAAAGTCATACCAATGTAGTCTTTAACTTTATAAGATTTCATCCTATTTTCAACTATTTCCATAATAACTGGGATTCTATAAATTCCTGCTAAATCTTCAATCGGTATGGGATCAATCTTCTTATGTAGTAACACATTCAATTTAACTGGAGGGGATGCTACCAAATTTATTTCATATTTCTTTAAATTATATTTTAATTTTTCAAAAAGTTTCGGAATATATTGGAACTTGTAAAATTTAGTTGGTTTTTCTGTTAATTCTTTTTGTTTTTTACCCTGATATTGATATTGACAAATTAACTTATTAACTAACCTCTCTGAAAAACCATTTTCATTTGCTATAATTTTAACTCTGTCAAGCTCCTCATTGATATAACTATCAGTACACACTGAAAATGCTCTACGGATGTAAAATCTATATGCTGCCAGTTTATAACTTAAAGGTGATGAAGCATCTCTGTAAATAGTATTATTTGACCTCATATTTTTCCTTTAAACTGTCCGATCTATTGTTAAATTACTGTTTTTTATCAGCTCTACATCAAGAAAAGGTAAACTATTCTGTTTTTCCAACTCCAGGGTAAATTGTAATTTTGTATCAATTTTATTAAGTTTAACCAAAAAGTCCTTCAATAAATCTATACCATGCTCCCATATAATAAAAATATCATCTGCATATCTACACCAATATGCAGGTCTTTCACTAAAATCATTCATAACCATATTTTCAATGGGTCTTAATTTAATCTCCGCGCATAAACCTGAAATGGGGGAGCCCATTGGTGCACCATCCTTTTGCTTATAATAAATATTATCAAACTGAAAAACGTTATTGTTTTTAATTAGATTAAACCCGGAAATAAGTGTATTTTTTGTGCTCACGCTAAAAGAATCATTACCATTAATAGCTTCTTCCACGAACAAACCTACATCATTCATATCTACAGATGGATATAACGATACTACATCCAAACTCGCAAAAATTCTGTTCTCAGTAATCTGAAAAAGTTTTACTTGCTTAATAAACTCCATTGTCGATGAAATGACGAACTCTGATTGAAGGAGCATAGTTTTTAATAAGACAACATATGCCTTTTCTAGATAATATGTAGGTCCTATACATTTAGTTACAATTGGTCGAAGAGGGTTTCCTTCTTTATGATCTTTTAAGCGTCCTATAATCCGTGGGGTAACTGCTGTTTTATTAATCCTAATCATGTGTATCATTTCATTTGGCCAACTTCCATTATTTACAATCTCTTTTGTTTTCCTTGCGATCAAATCAACTGGGTCCTTATTCAGAACACTTACATTTAAATCACTTATACAAATCCTCATTTTCTGTATGTAATCTTCCCTATCCATTATAGCTAATTTATTTGACTTATCTGTCTGCAATATAATTATATCATTATTTTCACGAAGTTTAAATAACTACATTCCTGTCTTTAACCATTTTCATGCGTTTTAAATTACTTGACTTTCCATTATTCGCGAACTTATTTACATTATAATACATATTATTCCGTATTTCCTCCTTTAAATGACATGGTGCTGAATTATCAATACTTTCACAATTAGCAATAATTGATTTAATATTTACCTGATTTTCAAACATATATTTGGGTCCAAGTGATAATATACGGTGTTCATATTCATTAGGAATCCAATTTGAGAGATTAGTGTATGGAACTTCTTTTTTCAAAGCATTAACCTGTCTATGTGATAAAATTAAGTTGTTTAGTTTCTTCCTTATGGTGACTCCTCTTTTTTCTTTTTGTATATCACGATATACCTGTAATGTCCTGAAAAACATATCAAAATCCTCTCTCTTAAGATTAAAAGTCAGCTCATGGTAAGTCCGGCTTATATCGGCTTTACCATGAGCTGACTTTTAATCTTAAGAGAGAGGATTTTGATATGTTTTTCAGGACATTACAGGTATATCGTGATATACAAAAAGAAAAAAGAGGAGTCGTCATAAGGAAGAAACTAAACAACTTAATTTTATCACATAGACAGGTTAATGCTTTGAAAAAAGAAGTTCCATACACTAATCTCTCAAATTGGATTCCTAATGAATATGAACACCGTATATTATCACTTGGACCCAAATATACGTTTAAAAATCAGGTAAATATTAAATCAATTATTGCTAATTGTGAAAGTATTGTTAATTCAGCACCATGTCATTTAAAGGAGGAAATACGGAATAATATGTATTATAATGTAAATAAGTTCGTGAATAATGGAAAGTCAAGTAATTTAAAACGCATGAAAATGGTTAAAGACAGGAATGAAGTTATTTAAACTTTGTGAAAATAATGATATAATTATATTGCAGACAGATAAGTCAAATAAATTAGCTATAATGGATAGGGAAGATTACATACAGAAAATGAGGATTTGTATAAGTGATTTAAATGTAAGTGTTCTGAATAAGGACCCAGTTGATTTGATCGCAAGGAAAACAAAAGAGATTGTAAATAATGGAAGTTGGCCAAATGAAATGGTACACATGATTAGGATTAATAAAACAGCAGTTACCCCACGGATTATAGGACGCTTAAAAGATAATAAAGAAGGAAACCCTCTTCGACCAATTGTAACTAAATGTATAGGACCTACATATTATCTAGAAAAGGCATATGTTGTCTTATTAAAAACTATCCTCCCTCAATCAGAGTTCGTCATTTCATCGACAATGGAGTTTATTAAGCAAGTAAAACTTTTTCAGATTACTGAGAACAGCATTTTTGCGAGTTTGGATGTAGTATCGTTATATCCATCTGTAGATATGAATGATGTAGGTTTGTTCTTGGAAGAAGCTATTAATGGTAATGATTCTTTTAGCGTGAGCACAAAAAATACACTTATTTCCGGGTTTAATCTAATTAAAAACAATAACGTTTTTCAGTTTGATAATATTTATTATAAGCAAAAGGATGGTGCACCAATGGGCTCCCCCATTTCAGGTTTATAAGCGGAGATTAAATTAAGACCCATTGAAAATATGGTTATGAATGATTTTAGTGAAAGACCTGCATATTGGTGTAGATATGCAGATGATATTTTTATTATATGGGAGCATGGTATAGATTTATTGAAGGACTTTTTGGTTAAACTTAATAAAATTGATACAAAAATACAATTTACCCTGGAGTTGGAAAAACAGAGTAGTTTACCTTTTCTTGATGTAGAGCTGATAAAAAACAGTAATTTAACAATAGATCGGACAGTTTATAGGAAAAATATGAGGTCAAATAATACTATTTCCAGAGATGCTTCATCACCTTTAAGTTATAAACTGGCTGCATATAGGTTTTACATCCGTAGAGCATTTTCAGTGTGTACTGATAGTTATATCAATGAGGATCTTGACAGAGTTAAAATTATAGCAAATGAAAATGGTTTTTCAGAGAATTTAGTTAATAAGTTAATTTGTCAATATCAATATCAGGGTAAAAAACAAAAAGAATTAACAGAAAAACCAACTAAATTTTACAAGTTCCAATATATTCCGAAACTTTTTGAAAAATTAAAATATAATTTAAAGAAATATGAAATAAATTTGGTAGCATCCCCTCCAGTTAAATTGAATGCGTTACTACATACGAAGATTGATCCCATACCGATTGAAGATTTAGCAGGAATTTATAGAAACCCAGTTATTATGGAAATAGTTGAAAATAGGATGAAATCTTATAAAGTTAAAGACTACATTGGTATGACTTTAAGGAAATTTAAAATTCGGTTAAAAGAACATATTGCAGATGTCAAGTATAATAGAAGTAAAACGGCACTTTCCAGATTAAAACAAGAGCAGTCGATTATAATAGATTTTGATAACACTAAAAATATTAAAACCACATCCTCTTTTTATCAAGCAATAATAAGTGAATCAGTAGAAATTTTAACCAGGAAAAATAAAACATGCAATGATTCAGTTTTGTACAATATCCCTAAAGTATGGTATAAGGTTTTACAGATAGTTCAAGAATGAATAAGACTAGCACATCCCTCCCTATGCTTCCCACCCTGTTTATAATGGTTTGACCTTGTCTTCAGAAGACATTGATGTTTTTACAGTGTTTCAGACTAGTTTTTTTTTTTGTGTGTGTATCTTTGTGGGGATGTTCTAACCCTGATGATGAGCCAGGACGGCTCGAAAGCGCTAGGTTTTAATGTGAAATGCAGTTTTGTATATTTTTAAAACACCTAAAGTAAAAGTTTTTAATAAATGATGCATATATGTTTTTTGTGACATTTTGTGTTGTTTTTAAACAATTATTATAGTACAGAGGTGAAATTGATTCAATTGAGTGTTGTGTTTTTCATGACTCAAGTTTATTTTGCTTCTATAATATTATTCATGTTTAAGCATACATTTCTTTAGTTTTTATGTTACATGCTTAAAACAATATGCAGGTTTAATGTTTGAACAACAGATACTTAATGTTTTTTATCTGTTACATATAAAAAGAGTAATTTTTTTGGTTTTAAACTGTTGTTCTAAAAACTTTTTTATGAATCAGTTACATAAATGTTTCTAAACATTTTAAAATAACAAGTTAAAGTGATTCTGTAATGTTTTTTAAGAAAGTGTCTTTAAAAAAACATGAAGTTATTTCTCAAAGTACTCGTTTACAAAATTCATATAAGATTATTTTGTAACTGATAATTAAAAAAATGTTTTAACTAATTGTTTCTTTTCAACAAAAACATTTCATTTAAAAAATAAACCTTCACTTAATTCATTAAAAATTAAAAAACGAATTGTTTTCAAAACTTGTTTAACACTTTCATGACTTTATTTCACTTAAATTAGGATCATTACAGTAATTTATTTCACGTTATTTAAAAAAAAAAAAATTAAAAAATTAAAATAATTAATTAATTAATTAAAAATTAATTAATATTTCTTCATGAGCAGCACTAAGTCTGGATGACACGTATAAAATCTTTGCATCCCGCTCGCAGCAACGTGGTATTGTCATCCCCTCAGGGGAAAAGCTCTCGTCCAATCAGAACGCCGATCGTAGCGCCCCCTAGGATAAGGATGTCAGAACGTTCTAGAACATGACGTCATCGAGCCCCTCTCAGGAGGTACTGCACTCCCCTCAGGTGAAATAGACACAGCCAATCAGAAAGCAGCATTCGTCTCGACCCATCACAGCACCGATCGCAGCGCCCTCTAGGAGGAGGATGACATCGCCCGTGCATAGTTCGGATACCCCGTCAGTTTCTCCCTGGATTTCAAGACAGTAGGTGGTTTCTGCGACACTCTCCGTAAGTATACCTTTTTTCCAACGATCTAGCCGCTTTCATCTTCTTCACTTTCTCATTAACCTTCTCATTAACCTTCTCATTAACCTTCTCATTAACCTTAACATTAACCTTCTCATTAACTTGCTCATTAACCTTATCATTAACCTTCTTATTAACCTTCTCATTAACCCTGTCACCTATCCATCACTCACCTGTCACCTTTCGGCCACGCCCCCCACCTCCACCCCCTGATGATGCAGAACCCCCATTATTCTTCTACTTACAGCTTTAGAGGTAAAGGGATGGGATATTTTTTCGTTGTTTGTCATTTCTGTGAAAAAAAAATACCTACTCTATCTTTATTTATTATATAAAAGTGCAATATTTAAAAAACTATTGTGCAACACTTAAAATAAACAAATTTGTAATTATGTGTACTACCATGCATATCTTAATGCTGATTTTAAAAGATAAATGTTCTAAAAATAAACTCTACGGGTAAGCTAAAATTCTTTTAAACTCTCCAAGCTCTGCAGGACTTGAAAGAATGTTTTCATCGTTTGCATTCATCCATTCTAAGTTGAGAAATTGATTGCAAAATCCTACTGCTAAAATACTTTTGTTTTGTTATACCATCTTTTGTTTTGTTATACCATGTTGCACTAGGTCCACTACGAGAGGGAATTGTGACTACCTCTGTAGGTTTTCGTACCCCTCGACTTCTGGTAGAGCAAGTACGGTTTGGAACAACTCGGCATAAGGCCTAGGGCATGGTTCCCTTTTGGGTATCCAGCTCCGAAGCTGTTGGGGGACGCCGGCCCGTCTCCAAGTGTCTCGTGGTGATTCCCCTACTGGGTTTCACCGTGTATCGCAATGACTAACGTCGTCGACACGTGGGTTTAAGGTTAGAGGGTACGCAGGTGGTGGTCCTCTGCGCCGCAGGGAGCTAAACCTGCTGGCGCGATAAAAGTCCCTAAGGACTTGGGTTCGGTGGTCGTCTACGCGCCGGGCACTCCCTCAGTGCGAATGGCGGCGCAGCTTACTTTTATACCGTGTTGCACTGTAGTAAGGAAAATGGAGATTTTAATGAAAGCTTGCAATACAGTAATTATTGTATATTTGTTCTCTTAATAAAATGGATGTAAATTAAAAACACGGTCTTTTAGTTAAACGAGTTTCATTCTACAGTAGGTAAATGATCACATACTATTAACTACTAGTTACAGAAGTTTAAATTATATATAAAAAATGTGCCTGTTTTGAATTGAATTGCTTTTAATTGCTTTTGTGTTTTTTGGATAAATTTATTTGTACATTTAAATTTACACCAGCACCATTGTCGTTGCCAAGCATAATAATTGGCGTAAAAGGAAATTCATGTATAATAATTCATTAAAAAAAAAGAACATTGTTGGAACAAAATTGAGCAATTAAAATATAACATTTGGAATTTACAGACTTTCATGAACTATTTTATTAAATCAACACAAATCTAGACTTAAAATAAAAGAACAAATAAATATTATATGATAAAATAATAAAATAAAACTCAATTTAAACTACAGGCATGGAATTGTAATTGTCTCTTAGCATGGCAGTAAACATTTCACTTTTTAAATGAAAACAGTCATTTTTTTTTTTATGTATCCAAAGTCCTAAAACAATTTTATTGCAGCTTCCTCATCATCTGGTAACTGCGAAATGGTGAAATCCATATCAGTGTCAGCAATAATTATAAGTTACAACTTAATATTAAATATTTTCTATTTGAAAAATAGCAAATAAAGATGTTTTACGAGGTTATGATTAAGTAATAATAATAAGAATTAAAAAGATTCATGTTCAATAAATAGCAAATCACAATGTTTGCAATAAAATTCCTTTGCATGTTCAAGGTTGAAATAAATGGCACATTAACATACATTTTGGCATGGTGTTAGTATAATGGAAAAGTACCATTTATTTAATCAAGTACGCAATGATTGGAAAGCTTTAGACAGGTGTGTAATCTTGGCTGAAAAACTTATGTAATTATCAATTTATCATATTTATTTAAATTTGTATAGGTCTAATTAAATTTATTTAAGATTATCTATTAGAAAAATCCATTTATTTTTATTGTATCTTACAAAATTGCTATTTATATGGTAAATTCTTAAAGAAAAGCAGTTTCTTCCATTTCTTTCACTTGGAAGAAACCTATTTCTTCCGGCCGTTTTTTTTTTCACTTTGGAAGAAACTTGCCAATCCTGTATGTACATTAATTTTTATAACTGGTGAAAAAATCAGAATTTAGATTTAAAAAAAAAATGAAAATTCCGTAGTTTTCCCTTATTTGTATGCAAATGTTGCTAATCCTCCCACCCCAGTTTTCGTGGCAATGCATCATACTATCCTTGGATGTTAAAGCAGAATTTTCCCCAGACAGTTTCAGAAGGGTGCTGCACCCTGCCTGCCCTTTGGTTTACAAAATAGCATCCTTCTTGCCCCACATAAAAAATTAGCGCCATTCTTGTCCCCCTAATAAAATAATTAGCACCCGTCTTGCCCCTCAGTAAAAAAAGTGTCCTTTCTCTTTTTTGCATTCAAAAAAATTCCTTTCATAATAAAAATTGACTCAATGTTGTCTTGAAAAGAGTGCCTTTACTTTAAATATTAAAAGTGGCTTTAAAAACCAAAAGAATGCCTTTGATAAAAAAGTTCCCTTTAAGAATTTGGAAAGTGCCCTCAAGGATCCAAAAAGTGCCCTTAAGAATACAAAAGTGTCCTTTTTTCACCAGCAGCACCCTGCCCTTTTTAAAACCTGAGGGAAACTCGGATTAAAGACATCTAAAACATTTTGATCCAAGTTAAGTGTGGACTTTTTTAAATTCCCAGGTTTATAATCGCCAAATGTCTTCAATAACAATACATATACAAAATTAAACAATGAAATTTATATTTAAAATGTTGAAAAAATACAGTAACTTCTTTTTTTACAGAATTTTTTTTCATTGATTTAATCAGATTTTTGGTTTATTGTACTTTTTCCTGAACAATAAATTAAACAATAATTTAAAAACATTAACTTTTTTTTACATTTTTTATCAAAAGTCTCATTTTTGAACAGGAAATTGCATTTTTTGCAATATTATATTATTTGCAAGATAAAATTTCCAGAAATATAAAAACAAAAAAAATACCCACTTACCCAATACCAGAATTTTCTGTGTCAGTCTGCAAACCAAAAGTTATCTGTGGCCAAATAATGCAGAACCAGGATTACTAGATAAAAAGAAAAACAACTAATCATACAACCACAAAAAATTATACTGGCCTATAAAAATAAGCAGAATTTGCATTTACAAAAAGAATGTAATACACAAAATAAATACATCTATGAATTTTAGAATTTTTCTTAAACTCAGAATTTTACTTTACACTATTTTATTCTGGGTGTATGCTGCTGAAGACACCTGGCTTCCAACTCTACGTTCTTTAGGAAAATTTATTATTTGAAAATACAAAATCACAGAAATTCAAGGATGTACACTGCCAAAGTCAGTTGGGGAAGGAGAAGGGGGGAGGGGTTCGCTCATTTCTAGGTTCATTTGAATGGATTTTATTAAAAAATATAAAGCCACACAAATTCATGGTTTGTTTACAAATACAGACCGCAGCGTCTAACATGTGTAGCACACCGATCTTAAATCGATGCAAAAAATATAGATTTAAAGTTAAAGTCAGTGATCAGATTTATTTATTTTATTTTCTGCAAAATTCTGATCTACAAAGGGTATTCCATAAAAACAGAGTAAAATCATAAAAATACAAGAAATATATTTACAACAAAAATACATCATTCTTTTTCAAAGTACTTTCCTCCAGATGATATAAAACTGTCCCATCATTCAACTTACTTTTCAAAACAAGTAGAGAAGCCTTTTTCTGGAAGTTGCTTCAAAGAACCCAGCGCTGCTGAAATAACTTCAGAATCTGCATTAAATTTTCTGCCACAGAGCTTCTCCTTCAACATCGGAAGCAGGCAGAAATCGCATGGTGCGAGATCTGGACTGTAAGTAAGGGACATGTGGCATGATTTTAATATTGCATTTACTAAGATATTGCTGAACAGAAGTAGCAACATGTGGGCGACCATTATCGTGATGTAATTTCCAATTCCCTACCAGTTCATGACGCTTTCTCTATGTGTTGTCGAAAAATTTTCAAAACTGAAACATAATATTCATCATTCACAGTAGTTTTTGAAGGCACATCATGCTGATAGATTACAGCTTTATGATCAAAGAAGATAATCATCAAGATCTTTCCAGCAGATTTGGTTTGTCGGATTTTTTTCGGATGAGGAGAACCAGTGTGTTTCCATACGCTTGTTGCGGACTTGGGTAAGGGGATTAAAATGATGCACCCAAGTTTCATCCCCTGTTATTACAGTCTTTAAGAAATTCCGGATAATTTGAAGCATCTGTTTCTACTCACAACATTGGTGAAGTTTTGTTTGCATTTGTTCTTTAGTAAGGTGATAAGAGATCCATCTGGAACAAACATGGTAAAGCTGTAAATTGTTGCGTAAAATGCGAAATATCGACGTTTATGAAATGTTAGTTGATGCCGCCCCAGGTAGCACAGCAATATCGGCCTATATCGGGAACAACGATTTCGCAATATCGACCAATATCGGTAAACACCGGACCGGCCGATATTGCATGGCTAGCTTTTTTTCCAATATCGGCCTATATCGGGACCCAATATTGACCGATATCGGTGAACGCCGGACCGGCAGATATCGGTCAACCCCGGACCGACCGATATCGATGAACCCCGGATCGACCGATATCGTTGAACGCCGGACCGGCCGATATCGGTCAACCCCGGACCGACCGATATCGGTGAACGTCGGACCGACCGATATTGGCCAAAACTGGATTCAGTACTATAAAATGGCAAATCTTTTTTTTTCTCATATAGGGAGATATTGATTACCAGTCTTAGCAAAATATTAGAAATCAATAACTCTTTACATTAGGAAAAAAAGGTTTACCATTTTATATTGGTGAGTCCAGCTTTGAATTAGCTAATCCATGTATATATAAGCATTTAAAATGCCACATGGATTAACTGTTTTGTTAAAAGCCTCAGTTTTTATTATTATATCCATTAGATATAGTTGTAATATTAAAGATTATGAATGAAAGAATACTAAAAAAGTATTTTATTAAATTTAATATTAATAAAATGATTTATTCAAAATTTTATAATAGCTACATTTTGATGTTTTTTTTTTTTTTTTTTTTTTTTTTTTTTCAGTTTCAGTGTTCTTTGTGAAAACATTAAAATGTAAAAAAGATAATTAAATGTTACTTTTCTCATTAAAAATAAAAAATCATATTATATCCATAGTAATAATTTGAATTTGTGCAAGTGGTAAGATTGAAAATTGTAACATACAGCATATATATATATTTTTTTTGCCATATTACCAATTTTTTATAATTTTTTTTTCACATAATCAATAGAAATATTTAACCATTATTAAAAATTTAAGAAAAATAACATGTAGCTGTAGGGATTTATTCTTTTCTGCTCTTACCATAAATATAAATCTTCAGATTTATTTAATTGTATTTATATAAACTGAAAAAAAAAATCTGGCAAAATTTAGTTGAAAACAATTCGTTAAATTACTTATGCAAAAATCCACCTGTTGTATAACTTTTAAAATTGAATTACTTTATATTAAAAATTATCAAAAATCAATAAAAAATTCATTAATTTAAATTTTTTTCTTTGAAAAAAAAAAAATTATTTTTAGGACTCTTTTCATTTTGAATCAGAGACTCGTGTATACAACTAGCGGATAAACACTCGGTTGGAATTCTATATTATTCAGTGAATATTATATTTTTCATTAAATTTTTATATGTTTTAATTAAAATTACTTTTTAATGGCAATTTTAAATAGAAAGTGCAACTGAAATCACCATTTAAACAGTCAATAATATTTTGCAAAGGCATTAAACAAAGTCAGGAAAACTATTCTTTTCTCGAAATTATGTACAATTAATGCATTTGAAATAGAAACTTTAAAAGAGCTTAACTTTCAAATATCACAATTATTTATGTATGTTTTACTAAAATTCCAATTTTAATTGGATTTTATGAATTGTTTCACAAAGCCTTTAAAATTAATTTTTAATGATTTTAAAGATTTATAAATTTATTTTATAAATAGTATTCTATTAAAATATCTCAAACATGGAACACTAGTTTTAAAAGTGCTAAAACAAAACTCAATTATTATAAATAAATAAAACTTCCTAAAAATTGAGTCATTTGAGCCAAGAACACTTTGCCTTTACCTTATATGACAACTTTCCGTCTGCAGTTGTTTTCTGGAGAATGATTGGCGTTAGGCTTAAGGGGACTCTTCACTGACGCTAAAACACCTGCTAGCTAATGTTAAACCTATGGGCAGGTTCTTTTCTAATTTCTCGTTTAAATTTGAACTTCTTTTTTTTTTTTTTTTTTTTTTTTTTTTTTTTTGCATAAGATAGCTGAGGTTAATCTCAACTATCCAATGCAAAAAAAAAAAAAAAAAAAAATCAAATTTAAACAGGAAATTAGAAAAGAACCTGCCCATAGCTTCAACAAGCTAGCAGGTGTTTTCGAATCATTGAACAGTCCCCATTAATGTCTTCTGATCACTAAATGACCTGCTGTCGTGAATAAGATAAATAAAACATTGCAAAAAATTACAGACCATTGCATTTATTTGAAATCACAACATGTCAAATTAAACTTTTTTTTTATTCACAAACTATCACTATTTATATTATCATATTACATTCAAATTTTCTCCAAGTCATCTATTTCTTGTTCCTATGTTCTCCTTCTTTTCCTTTCAAAACAGTTTCCATCCCAATTGGCAGATCGCACAGGACATTTTCAATGGGGCTGGAGATAACAGTTGTTTTTGCTTTATCAAACTTCATTTTCACACTCACTAGAAAAGTAGAATGAGCAAAAATCAAAATTTGTCCAAGTGAATTTTCATCATGAAAATTAATAACTTATTACTACTTATACTATGCTTACTTATTCTCCTTTTTATTTACAAACTATGTAATGTAAATGCTAGATTTGAATTTAATATTAAAAAATTACAACTTGAAAATTATTTTTTTTTTCACCCAAAATATTTAACCAAACTTGTGTTAATATATTTTATCTTTTTGACTGTCTTCACTCTGAACTTACTGATTCTAGATTTTTCTGCATAATATGAAGCCAATCTTCTGAACATACAATAATTTATAGAGATATAAAGAAATTATAGTGAATAAGAATAACAAAGTACCTAAAACTACTTAATTTGCAGCAAGACTTTTATAAAAATGAAATGGTTACCAATGAAACACAGGATAGTTCAGAATGCAATTATCAAAATTTGGTTTTCACCATGAAAACCAGAGTTAGAAACATATTTTTTTAATTTTAATGTATGAATGATAATCAAAATAGTTTTGTTTAGCTTTAGTGTGTTTATAGTATAAATGACACTTATTAAGTGTGGGATAGGGGCACTACAACAACAAAGTACCTAAAATAAATTTGCAGAAGTATTTTTAAAAAAGGAAATGTTTACTGATGAGTCACAGGATAATTCAGAATGCAACTATCAAAATTTGATTTTCACTATCTTAAAACCGCAGACTAATCGAAACTAACATGCTATTTTTATGAAAACTTAATTTAGCTAAATAATTTAGTATATATATATATATAAAAAAAGCTTGTTTCCACATCGATATTATTTTTGACGTCACTTCAATAAACTTACTTCATTTTCTTCTTTTTCGGCACAGAAACGATACTCCTATTCTATCAATAGATCTTCAAGGTAAAATTTCAAGCCAACATATTTTTTAAAGTAGCAGCTAGCACAGAGGAACATCAAATTTTACGTGCTTGCAGAATATCACTCATGGTAGTCGTTTGTTACACAATAAAACTACACACTCGTGATCCTCAGAGAGCAACCAAACCCGGGGATATCCACCAGACATTGATTCCTTCATCTGTTTCACTTTTCATAGATTGAAATATTAGTTCTTGCCAGAAGTGACGTCAAAAATTATATAAATGTTCCCTAGAAAGTAGTTTTTACCAAAAGCAGAATATGGTTAAAAGTGTGATGTATGTCACAGAACAATGGGCTTCTTTACAGAACATTTCAAATTCTCAATTTCAATGAAATTTATCATTCAGTCTTAGTAAAAAAGTACAAAATCAATCAGTCCATCACCACAAAAGTGCAAAGTTTGTCAGCCTAACATCATAAAAAAAAAATCCTGCAAAATTCTTCAATCATTCATGTAAAAAATAGCAAAATTCATCAATCAGCAGACTTATATAAAACCAAAAATTTTCTGCGCACATAAATATTGTGTCAAAAACTTTCTGCAAATCAATTTAATGTTTAATAAAATTAACAATTTATTAATTTTATTTTTTTGATTTCTTCATTCTGAATCTAAATCTGAACTTACTGATTCAAGACTAATAAGTGATGAACAGTCTGTTGGGAAAAATATTATGTTCTAAAAAAAATAAATAAAATCAATAATTTTGAAATATTTTAAGTGATAAAAACTAAAAGTGTCTTCAAAGAAAAAAAAAATCAACCAAAATCAGAAAAAGTACAAAGAAACTCTGATAGACATCAATCTCAGATATTTTATGTAAAAAAATCATTTCAAAATATTAAAATGCAAACAAGAAATTTCTAAACTAAACTCCCCTGGTTTAACGTTAGCTTGTGAGCATCATTCCATTATTAAATAATGCAAAGTTTAAGTTTTAGGTGGGATTAAGATGCTTTTTTATGCTATAAGTCTGGCACATTTATTTCATACAGAAATTAAATAGGATTTGAAAAGTTTAAATTTCTGAGTTATGCAGATTCATGATCACCATAAGTTTTCATACTTACCATATATATACAGGCATGAAAGTGTCATTATTGCAATATAACATGCAGAAATAAATATCTGTGAAAATTACACAATGTAATTAGATTTAGGTATATGTAAAATAAATATGCAATTAAAGTTAAAAGACATTAAAATTGAAACCACTGTTTTTATTCACAACTATTTTCGGTTATTCATGCTATATTATGAGTTCAAAGTTCAAACACATCCTCATGCTAAAATTTCTGTACTATATTAGCATAGCTAAGCTACTCAAGCTGAAGCAAACTTTGCGGGAAGAAAACACTCTAAAGCAAAATTGGAAATAATATTGCAAAATTTGCATGATATGCATGCATTATGAGCACAAAATAGTTAAAAAAGTATATATATTAGTTTAGCACTTTTTAAAAACTATTTCTATTTCTTATTTTAGTACCCCCCAACCTTCATTTTGCATTTGAAAGAATATTCACTGAAACTGGGACCACTGGAAAAAAAAACTGAGCACACATATTAATTATTTTGTTATGCATCTTAAAATCAGTTTTTAAACTTATATTATTAATTTTACATTTTAAATGTTGCATATGTTACAAGGAAAATTTAAAAGCACAGAATTTGTACACCATTACAATTTTATCTATCTCCCCCCCCCCACCCCTTCTCTAAATTTTCAGGGCATTTTTTTTTATTTTATCCTTTTAATCAATCTCCAAAACAGCCAAAGTGACATTAAAAAAAAAAAAAAAAAAAAAAAAAAAAACCGATTTCAGTAAAAAAACTAAGAACTTTTATTCTTGTATATTACATAGGACGACATTAGGATCAACAAAAATCTTTAAAAAGGGATCTCTAAACAAATTGCCCCATAAAAAATCTAATATTTACAATTGATGTGTTTCAATGTTTTAATTTGACCATTCTAAAAATTGAAGATTTCTCGAATCTTTCACTACAAATATAATTTTCTTCTTTTAACACTTTTCCAATATCAAAAGGATAATTATCGTAATATATTATTCACTACAATTCTACAATAATATACCTGCCAAATTTCTGTTTTTTTTTTAAGTCAAATAAACATACTTTGGACCAGTCATTTTCATTGTTATGACAATCAGAATAAAAAAATCCCAAAACATGCATACTTACGATAGAGTATCTTAAGTATATGATTCTGAAGACTCAATGACCGTTTTTGTTCACAAGAGGGTGGCAGATGACAAAGAGTATAGTACGATTGAGATCCTGGGGGAAAAAAAAAAAAAAGAAGAAAGCTAAATGGTTAAAAATCAACAGAAAAATTTGAAACGTATTATAATACATGTTAAAAAATTATTTATAATGCAAAAACTAGATTTTATTTTCCACAGCTCCCCCCCCCCCCTCCCTAGTCAAATAAGCACAAAACATTTATGAAGTATTTTATAATGTAAGATAAAATTATAAAATGGGTTTTGTTTTTATTTGGTAAGATTTGATTTAATTTATTAAGTAATAATTATTACTACTTCATAATAAATTTATTAAGTTATAATCCTTATTAAAAATGTTTATTTGACTTGTAAGTAATGGCAGCTGATAAAAATAAATAACCAAAACAAAAATCAATAATTCTGAAATATCTTAAGTGATATAAACTAAAAGTGTCTTCAAAGAAAGAAAAATTCAACCAAAATCAGAAAAGTACAAAGAAACTCAGATAGACATCAACCTCAGATATTTTATGTAAAAAAATCATTTCAAAATATTAAAATGCAAACGAGAAATTTCTAAACAAAACTCCCCTAGTTTAACATTAGCTTGCGGGCATCATTCCATTATTAAATAATGCAAAGTTAAAATTTTAGGTGGGAATAAGACACCTTTTTATGCTATAAGTGTGGCATATTTATTTCATACAGAAATTAAATAGGATTTGATGCAGATTCATGATCACCATAAGTTTTCATACTTACCATACATATACAGGCATGAAAGTATTATTATTATTATTGCAATATAACATGCAGAAATAAATATCAGTGAAAATTAAACAATATAATTGATTTAGGTATATGTAAACCATTATTGTTTTTATTCACAACTATTTTCCGTTATTCATGCTATATGCTATATTATTATTGCATCAGTCTCAGAAGCAGCCAAAGTGACATTTAAAAAAAAAGTTGATTTCAGTTAAAAAGCTGAGAACTTTCATGCTTGTTATATTACACAGAGCGACATTAGGATCAACAAAAATCTTTAAAAAGGGGTCTCTAAAACGAATTGGCCCATAAAAAAAAAAAAATCAAATATTTACAATTTCAATTTGACCATTATAAAAAGTTAAAAATTTCTCGCATCTTTTACTACAAATATCAAAACTAGTGCATTTTAAAGCTTCCTCTCTAATTTTTCAGGTTATGATTTTTTCATATTATCCTTTTAATATTGCATCAATCTCAGAAGCTGCCAAAGTGACATAAAAAAAAAAAGCCGATTTCAGTTAAAAAGCTGAGAACTTTCATGCCTGTATATTACATAGGGCGACATTAGGATTCTGACATTAGGATCAACAAAAATATTTAAAAAGGGATATCTAAAACAAATTGTCCCATAAAATATATTTAATATTTACAGTTTCAATTTGACCATTCTGAAAAGTGGAGATTTCTCACATCTTTACTACAAATATCATTTTCTACTTTTAACACTTTTCCAGTATTAAAAGGATAATTACTATCATATATTCACTACAATTCCACAATATAAGTGTCTTATCTTAAACTTTAATACATTTAACAGATTAAAAATACGTTTACCTGCTAAATATCTTTTTTTTTTTTTTCTACATAAACACCATAATACAATTAGGATTCTGAAAAAAAAAAAAAAAGATAAATGGTTAAAAATCCACAGAAAAATTTTAATTGTATGTTTATGATGAAAGATTATGAATACATGTTAAAGAATTATTTAGAATATACATGTTAAAGAATTATTATCGCCCTTGTTTGAAGATCCAACCTTTGATTTAATTTATTAAGTAATAATTATTAGTACTTAATAATAAATTTATTAAGTTATAATTCGTATTAAAAATATGTTTATTTGACTTGTAAGAAATGGGAAAGTGTTGGCAGCTGTGTTTGTATATTAATGTTTTAGTATAATGCAGCAACCAAAAATACTTTATCGCTTTTGTAACAAAACTTATCATATAAAGAATGTCGATATCATATATATTACTTTAACATGTATGCGACGAAGGAATGTTACATTTTACAGGAATAAAAGAGAAAGTTGGGAAATTGCATGTTGATTTTTAAAATAAAAAGAAAATTAATGCGCATGTATATTTAAGAAATCCAAAATTCCGTGACCAGGGATTCCACATCTGTTCCAATAATTTTCTTAAATGTAGAACGTATGTTTTGTTGTTAAAAAAGACATCTGAAGAACAGTAATTTATTTATCTTAAACTTTAAAACATAAATGACAATATGAAAGGTCAGACACAGAAAATCGTAAATCAAACAAAATATGTAAATCTTATTAAACTGAGAAATTAAAAATATTTTTGAAAATACATTCCACTGCGATTGCCTTGAAAAATGGTTTTAGGAAGAAATTTAAAAGTAAATATATAAGCTACATCCTACACAAAGGCACAAAATATTTGAGATAGAAAATACCAATTTCAATAGCATACCTATACGCATTCTAGTTCTATGACAAAATTTAAAAAATCGTTCATTAGAATCAAGACAAGCAATCAAAAAAATAATAACAAAAACATTAAACCATATATAACAATTAGCGTTAGGCTTAAACAGATAAAAAATACGTTTAAATTAAAATTATTTCATCAAATGCATAAAATTATATCTTCAAATGTTCAAAAAGCAGTACAGATTATAAGTAATAGCAATACATACCGATTAGAGAGTAAAAAGAGTCTTCTTTAAAGATGTTTACAATTTTCACGACACAACTAGCGTGCGTGAGCGCGGCCATGTTTTATTTTAATCTGAAGGAAAAGGATGCTTGTCTCTGATTGGTTGAATTGCAGTTGTAATCATGCACATCCCAGCCTGTCGATCTTGATCGATGTCGCCCGATGTTTGCCAATATGAGTTTTTTGCCATAGGTTTACAGAACTTAAAGTGTCGTTTAAATTGTTTTCTGTCTGCTACCTTGCTATAAAAAAAAACTATATATAAGTTAAAAATTTAAATATCGAACATTAGAGAAATTGTAATATTACAGATTCAACATCGGCCAACATTGATCAATATCGGCCAATATCGGTAAAACGTGACCGGTCTTCGCCGATGCATGCCAAGATTGCCCGATATTGGTCAATATCGGACCGATATTGCTGTGCTACCTGGGGCTATCACCTCACATGTCATTCGCTGATTTTCTTGCAAGATTGCTACACAGTGTTAACATTACTATCTTTCACAACACTTTCTGGTCGACCAGGCTTAGGAGCCAGTTCTGCAGATAAACGTCCTTTTTTGAAATTATCATGCCATCTAAAAATCGTAAACACACCAAAACATTTGTCTTTGTAAGTTTCTTTCATTAGCTTAACTGTTTTTGGAGCTGTTTTGCCCAAACGATAATAAAATTGTATGATAAAATGCATTTCATTTTTTAACTCTGAATCACTCACCTCCCTTTCTGTACTGCAAATAAAAACAGTTCTTTAAACAGACACGAAACTAGGATAATAAAATTGCCTGCTTCGTTTAGAATATTTATAAACGTACAGTTAACAGTTTGAAAAAATCGCTTGCAGTTTTATTTTTTAGTTTCGTGGTGTTGCCACTACGTAAAAAACAACTCTCAGTTTTTATGGAATGCCCTTTGTATATTGATTTATTTACCGCAGACAACCGAAAGTTGAATCAATATCGATGTATTTAACACAGACAATCCATAGTTGATTCAATCTACCGAACATGATTCAGCAGTATCAGATTTAAAGCAAATGCTGCGATTCAATTTTAGTGTGCTGCAATCAATTCATTCAGAGGCAAAATCCAGTTTAATATTTAGCACTCTTCGAATGCTTTTCAGCCAATCCCTGATTTAAGAGTGGACTGGCAAAATTGATTTGTCCTGCCATCTGAAACCAGACAGTCCAATGTAATGAATCATTTTTACTTTGCTTATGAGTAAAAATGGTTTATTCATTGACCGGATTTCAGTCTCAGATTTAAGATCTCTGAAGAGATATTAATTTGATATTAATTTCAATTTTAATAAGCCTGTTATCATCCTGTTATGTGTGATCAGTTTTAAAATATTAGCTGTTTCAGATATTTCTAAAATTTAAGAATCGAAATAATTTAGAATATAAATATGATTTTTTTTTTTTTTGAAATAAGCACTTACGGTCAAAAGTTGAAAAGAAAAAGTGAAGTTTAATATTTAAAATCCAAATGTATGGAATTTCTATTTATATGCTAAATGTATTCTTTTGATGAAATAAAAATTTTTGGTATGTTTGAGTAATATTAGATTTATTTTACATTATTCTGTACAGGGTTTGTAGAAATCATATTTAAAAAAATTCATATTTTAATATATATCCAATATTTTATATATGTATCCGATATTCTTAAAATAGTCAAATTATCAATATAAAAATGAAACATGCACATCAACATGCACGTTGTATTCCGGAATTAATTTTTTATGGTTTTATATATCTCTGTTCCGCCTTTCATTGTTTATTCTATCTAAACTCCGCCCATCGTTAGTATGCCATACATTAATTTATAAAGTAAACATTAATACAAAATTCTTAAAAAATAAAGCTAGTGAAGCATTGTATCCAGTTCCTGTTGAAAAGTCGTGTAAAATATAAAAAGGCCAATACCTGAAAAGTATTTGAAGTAATGGTAATATATGGGATTCGATATTTTTGTCGAGGCAATGTTTACATCTAACTCTACTGTCACATTAGATGCCACGATTTTGTTTAAATTAAAAATTCCTAATATTATCCAGAACGCTTTTTAAAATATCCCTCTAAGGCCCTGATGTGTCTTGAATACTCTATAATGTTTACATACAAATAAATATATATAAAAATAGGGATGACTTGAAATTGTGTAATGTAATGGAAAATCTACTTCAAAAAATTTATGATCGTAGATACAGAAATGCCAATTTTTCGGGCAGAATTTCTTAAAGCTTCAATTTTCGGATCTGAATAGCTCCACCCCGAATTTCGTTTTTATTTAATGCCATTTAATACACACATTTGTGAATATTTATGTGCTTAACAAAACAATTTTAAGGTATATAGTATAAATGGGAACATGTTGACAATTTTAGTGAAAACTGGTGAACAATATCATCCATATTTGTCATGCTTAGTATATTTTCGAATTTTTTCAACTTTACATTATTCTTTGATTTTAAGAAATTGGCTGCAGTGTTTTTGAGAAAAGTGACTTTTTCTAAAATTGAAATATATCTTTCCTTGTGAAATATTAATAAGTAAATATCTTGAGAATTTTTTTTATTAGATAATAAACATTATATGATAAAAAGGCAACATTAGCTCATAAGACATAATAATACAAAATCTTAAAAATGAAATATAAATCACATTTTAACCCAAGAAATTGGAAAAATATTTCAACTCTTTTAAAAACTTCCAAGATATGAGGAGGCCTATTATAAATCTCTAAGGGAAATTTAATCAGGGAACGTTGATTGACACTCAAACAAGCATACTTCTGTAAAAGCCATGTGTAATACTATTTCATATCATTCCCTATATTTAATTACTATACCACGGGCAGTGGTATGTACTTGATATAAATGACTAAATTATGAAAGATTCCATGTATATATCAGAATCAGTTGATTATTATTTAAAACTTTCTTCTTAAAATATTTATGGTATGAGTTATTGATTTTTTTCGAACAGAACAATATTATATTCATTCTAAAAAGGTTCTTTTCATTACTTCTTCATGAAGTATCATCTTATTAATATAAGAAAATAAATGTAACAGTAAATAATTCTTATTTTCGTTTCACAATCATTTTTCAATGATACTTTTCACAATTTGACTTTCAAATCACGCCTTCAAATAATGTCTATTTATAGTTTTACATGATTGAATACTATGTTAGGCAGATGGGTCATTTCGTGTGAAATCAACTAATGGACTGGACCTTGATATCTCATATTTTGATAATTTTTTTGCACAATTATTCTACTATTAGAAATAAGAAATATGGTAAATTGAATTTTTTTGAACAAACAGTTTTGAGATATTGAGGTTCCAAAATTATACAAAATTTATTATGTTAACTTCTGATGCCTACATCTCAAAAACTGTTTAACAAAACATTCAGTTTTTCTTGAATTTTAATTAATAATAACTGAAATATAAAAATTTTAGTTCGTTTACAAGTGTTTTTTTTTTTTTTTTTTTTTCAAAATTCAAAGAATCGAATTTTTTTATTTTTTCTCTCGAATCTGATCCAATTACATGGACAGTTAGAAATTATTTATTAAATTGACAGTTTTTTGAACCGCACGCATCGTAATATAGATACTTGATTTTATATTAAATTCAAAAATTTGCTAGGGACTTTTGACCCCCAATGTATTAGCATACAAATCCCTCCAGCATAAAAATACAGTTCTTCAAATGAAGCGAATGTACTGCAGTAATCTGGAATGAATTTAAATTTTTTACAATTTTATATTTTTAGCAATTGTTTACGTCATATAATTTTTAACAATCAAAACATTGTGTTTTGTTTTCTTTACAACAATAATAGCAATAAAACCATATAAAAATAAAACGTTTTAGTACGAAATGCTTCTAAAGGTATTTTTCTATTGCAATCTCTATAAATTTCTATATAAATTATTATAAAGGAAATTTTCTATAGCAATCATTATAGATTTCTATATAATTTTTTTCAAATATGTTTTTTATGTATAAATAACTATAGATTCCTAGAGAAAATTTTTATATGGGCATTTTCTTTCTTAGCGAATTTCACGAAAGACATCTCAATCAAATGCTCTTCGACGAAATCTATACAAATGGGTGGTCCTTCAGAATTTCCTGTTCACTTCGGTTAAGATTACAAACTTCATCAGATATGCTGAATGTTGTCATATATCCTGAGATTTCCGATTTATTTTTTGATTTATTGGTAGTAGTAATATCATTTTTACGACATTTCCCAATGTAAACCAAACATAAAAGATAAGGCAATACAAAATTCATTTTTTAAAAACAGCAAGCTTATTAAATTTCATTGTTTAGAAAACTATTTCTGTATTATAATGTTACAAAGAATGCATAAAAAAAAAAAAAAAACTCTTTTCAATACTTTCTTTTAAAAACTAAATTTAAGTTATATCAGTGAATATCGGCAGATGTTTAAATTTGGCGTATGACATTCAGCGACTCTCGAATTATTGGCGAATATTGAATAGGACATTGGGCGGTATCTTTGTGTTACCCGAGTAATACATAAAAAAATTTAACACAATTGTTTGGTATTTATCGCACATAATGCAGTTTTTTATAAATTTCAGTTCCCCATCTCTTTAAGATATATCTTTCTTACCTGACAGAAATTTTTTTGACTGTAACTTTTTAATTTTTTATTTTACATGCATTTTTTTAAAGCATTGAACACCGGAATTAAATTTATTCGCTTTTTTTAACTTCTCTACTTCGCTTCTGACTGTTAATTTTTTTCTAAATCCGCCCATCGTTAGTATGCTATACATTCTTTATAACTAAACATTAATACAAAATACTTTTTTAAAAAATAATGCGAATGAAGCATATTCTCCAGTTTGTGTTAAATAGTCGTGTAAAATGTAAAAAGGGCAATACCTAAAAAGTGTTTCAAGCAATGGTAATATATCGGATTAACAATTTTTGTGAAGTTCTGTTTACATCTAACTCTACTTTCACATTAGATGCTACGATTTTACTCAATTTAAATTTCATATAATGCAAAACGGTTTTTAAAATATCGCTCTAAGGCAATAATGTTTCTTGAATACTATATAAAGTTTACATACAAATAAAGGCATATAAAAATAGGAATGACTTTAAATTGTATTGGGTTGTCGGGAAAGTTCGTGGAGGTTGGAAAAATCAATTCGTAACGGAAAATTCTATCATTTAATATTATTAGCTTTTTATTCCTTTATCCCATGTCTAATAACACTAGTTTACATGACTTTTGTTCATGAAATGAAATATATACGGTTACGTTACTTTGGGTATCTACATCTAGGAAAAAATATTTAAAAAAATCCAGCACGTCAGTTTTTTAAAATATTTATCAAGAAGATTTTTACAAAAAAAATAATCTAACTAAACAATAGACAGTTAAAAATGGGTAATTTTTGCTCTTTTTTTATAAATATTTTCATCTGTATCTCTCACAACAGACCAACAATAGTTACGTAGCATATTTTGGTCCCAAAAACGTTGATAATTTTGCTCAAATGATTTTAAATCTTGGTGAAATCACTCACCATGTTCATCACTCATACCACCAAGATTTTCTGAGAAAAAATCTAAATAGGAATGTAAAAAATGAATTTTTAGTGACATATTTACACTCATACGCTAGTATTTGCAATAAATTTTCAACAATCTCTTTATAAGTACTAACTTTTGTACTAGGAGCAAGCAATTTCCACTGTTGCAGCCTGAAGCCAAGTAATTCCGCTTTTGATTTAGACAACTGCAAATCTCTTATAAGATCTATTATTATTTAAAGATCGTTGAGTTCAGACTGAGCTATTAAATGTGGACTGTCCTCATCATCGACAAAGTTATCTGAGCTTGGTTGTTCACTGTCACTATGCTCGTGCATTGTAATACTACTTGATGTATCTGTGTGAGTTTGGCCACTTCTGCCAGGTGGTGTGAGAACTGGTAAATCCTCTGAATGAAGGACCGGCTTAGTCACTGATGGAACGTCTACATATTTTATGCTATCTTTATTTTTTGAGTTAAAACCAAAAGTTTTTGTTAAACAAAAGTAACATTCGGTTACGTAGTTAATTGGCTCCTTCCATATCATTGGTTTACCAAATTTCAGTGATCTATTTTTACCTGAATACCAGGAGTTGAGGACCAATCTACAATTAGGGCAAATCACATGAGGAACCCAATTTTTATGTTGATTTGACACCGGAAATCCAAAATTATGTAAATAGGCTTCTTGCAATGGTTTTGTTATAGGAAAACCACGATTTAACTAAACAATTTTGCCACAAACATAACAAAATCGGTTTGGATGTAGTTTACACACTCTAGATGACATTTTTATGTAAAAATAAGACTTTTGAAACAGAGTTGTTTACAAAATAAAACGATAAACGTATTTAAACAATTGAGGGTAGATAAAAAACAAAGACCTTCATATTTCAGAATTGTAATGTGCTACAAAAAATAAAAAAATATTTTTTTAACTACCACCCATAGCCTACATAAATAGTATATGTTTCATTTCATGAACAACAATTTTTTTTTTTTTTGTAAACTAGTGTTTTGGCAGACAGAAACAGGCAGAATTTTACGGTACAATTGATTTTCCCAACCGACAGGAACATTCCGGACAACCCATTATAATGTAATGGAAAATCTACTTTAAAAAAGAAATATGATCGTAGATACAAAAATGCCAATTTTTCGGGCAGTGTTTCTTGAAGCTTCAATTTTCGGATCTCAGTAGTTCCGCCCTAAATTTCATTTTTCTTTAATCCTTTTTAATTCATACATTTGTAAATATTTATGGGGATAATAAAACATTTTAAAAGTATATAGTATAAATGCGAACATGTTCAATATTAGAGTAAAAACTTCTTCGCGTATCATGATTATTTTTGACGTTTGTAACTGAAAAAAAAAACTATGAAAATCTACCAAATATCAGTCTTTTGTAATTTTACAATACATTTCGATTTCATGAAATTGGCTGCAGCGTTTTTGAAAACAATGGCTTTTTCTAAAATTGAAAAAAGTATTTTCGTATGAAATATTAAGAAGTTAATATTTTAGGTATTTCTTTTATTAGTTAAAGAACATCATGTGAAAAAAACAACAACATTAGTTCAAAAGACGGAATAAGACAAAATCTTATAAGTAGAATAAAAATCACCTTTTAACTCAAGAAGCTGGGAAAATATTTCAACTCTTTTAAAAACTCCCAAGATATGAGAAGGGAAATTTTGATCAAGGAACTCTAATTGACACTCATGTAAACATACTTTTTTAAAAGCCGTGAGTAATAATCATTCATACCATTGCCTATATTTTATTAGTGTACCGCCGCGCCAACTAAAAAAAACCAAACAGCTGCTGATTAACTTTGAACTCAATAGCGTTTTATTATTTTTACTTTTGCGGGCATAGCATACATATATTTCACTACAAACTTAAAAAAAAAAAAAAAAAAAGAATTCATCCGCGTTTCAAAACATGATTACGAGAACAAAAAGCTCCGATAAATCATTCGCCAGTCTTTTCGCCATAATAATTTTTGTTCGCCAATTTTATGATGTATTCGTATTTGGCGAATGACAAGCGCGGCCCCTGCATAAATATACTAAGCTTTGCCTGCACAACTGAATAAAACCAAAATGATAAAAAAATATTTCTAATGAAGCTGCAAGTTTATCTAAATTTGATAAGTTTTCTTTCAGTAGCTGTTCCATATTCGTGAAAAACTTTCAGTAGAATTGTATTACCGTATTCTTTCTCATCCTGGTAATCCTCTTCACACCTATCTTTTAAATACTGACAATGCTATTCTTTATCAGTATCGACCACCTTGCATCCCATCTTTTGGAGTCAGAATGAGAACCATTATCAATAATGGCCCCTTGAATAATATTGAGATGAGTCCATGTCCTTTGCATGTGCTCCCTTCTTGGAATCCCCCCAAAATTACCTCTCTCCATCCTTTTAAAGGTTATGACAAGAACAACTTGGCTTCTAGTGTTTTTCAACAATTATTTGCTGCACATCGTGGAAAATATAATAGCTATACTGATATTTATACAGATGGTTCCAAGAGTGGGGATATTGTTGGTTGTGGGGATTTTGTTGATAACACTAGTTTCAGTTATCGGCTTCACACTTCAATTTCTGTCTTTACGGCAGAGTTGATTGCGATAGAGAGAGCCATGTTACGCATATCTCATCATCATAAAACATCCTTCATCATATATACTGACTCAAATAGTTCTATTGACGCAATGAAATCTTTTAACAAGCACCCTTATGTCACAGCCATCCTGGATTTTTATTATAAATTGACTAGACGTGGTTATAATATTTTATTTTGCTGGGTACCTGGGCACATGGGTATTCCTGGAAATGAAAAAGCAGATGAGGTGGCAAAACTTGCTCTTAATCCATTACACCATAAAATTCCATTCTCAGACGTTAAACTATTTATAAAACACTTTATTCATAATAAATGGCAAGAAAGTTGGGATTTAGAATACAATAATAAGCTGAATCATATCAAACCCACAATCATGACCTGGCCTCCGAGTTATCCAAGAAAAACAGATGTTCTTCTGACTCGTCTGAGAATTGGACATTCAAGGATCACTCATAAACATCTTTTACTTCGGGAGGACACACCCATGTGTCCACACTGTCATTTTGATTACATGACCATTTATCATGTTTTAACTGACTGTCCGGGCCTCCGGCACTTGTACAGAATTTACTTTAATTCATCAACCAATCTTGACGAACGTCATTGGGGAAACACCTCTTTCATTTTTTAAAACATTCCGGCTTTTATTTTGAGATATAGTTTTTATATACTCTTCATGTTTTATCTATAACAATGTTAGTTTATACTTGCTTAACTTGACAACCCCATCCAGATAATATTTCTTAATGTAATATTTTTATACCTCACTTTTTTAAGATTTCTTTATATTTGTTTTATATATTGTATGACTATATCTGGATGGGTAACCCCATCCAGATGATTTTCTCATTAAACTCTGTGGATTTTTTAATACATTTTTTCTTTGGCGCAGCTTGTCCCCAATGGGACTTTGCGCCATAAAACCCTATACAACCAACCAACCAGTAACTGTTCTAAGTAAATATTGTACCACATAATTATTGATTCTACATTTATAAATCTTCAAACATAAAGCTTGAAAAAGATTTTTTCTTTTTTTGGTTGGGGGGAGGGGGGTGAGGGGAGGGGAAGACCCTATAAGAGCAAAAATTCTTTATCTACAGAACGACACTGCCAATAACAGTTATAAAATTACTTTATACTTGTTTTGACTGAAATTATCAAAAATATTATACACAGTATTTTGAAAATAAATATCAAATATGTAAAAATATCGAAAATATTAAACTTCATGCTATTTTGAAACTAAATATCGAATATGGTATATATAAATTGATATATATCACCGAACCCTGTATACTAATTTTTAATATTTAAAATATTTCATCATTGCAGTTTCACAGCTAGTAGACATATTTCAGAGTGTGGTATGGCACATTATAATTAACTATTGTTTTGTATTATACAGTTGTACGAACCATAAAGAATATTTTGCAATTTATCACTTGTGCCCAGCGAACAGAAAATGCTTTAGTATTAAATTATAATTACGATCTAAAAGTATTAAAATATTGTATTGGCCTTGGGAACACACCTGAGTACATAATTTTTTATGATTCTAGCATATCAGGAAGTGAATGAAAACTATAGATTACAAAATTCCATCTTTACATACATGGACAAATTTAAGTCAAATCAGAATGTAAAAATCAAACATAAAGCTTAAAAAGCAAAGTGAAACAGCATTTTTCTTAAACTATAATTAAGATATCTTTAGGAGCATAAAGTGATAAAAATATTTCAAAATAACACAAAAAAACTGAGCATAGCATTAACTTTTTTTTTTTTTTTTTAAGGGTGGGGGTTGACTGCATAAAAATATGTAGAAAAGTGAATTTTTAATTTTTATGGTGGGGCAAGAATTATGTAACATTAATTGTAATATTAGATTTCAGTTTTCTCAAAATACTTTAATAAGAATTGGCATAATTCCTCTCCCCAGTCTCCTTATTTCAAAGGAAAAGCTAAAAGATTGGTAAAAACAAAATTGTTTGCCATGTTAAACAGGGGCCTCCGAGATGTCGCTGTGTGTCCTACACCGGGCCTGCTACAAGTATTAGTGACGTCACAGTAGTGATCCACTTTGGTCAAAGTATCGCAGCAGAAAGATGTAATAAAAAGAGCATTTTCGCTCTTATAATTTGTGATTACATAAATAATATTAAATTTCATAATCGTGAAATAAAAGGGAATTAATATACTTGTTTTATTAAAGGAAATTAAAAGTTTTAAATTAAAAAAATGCTAAGATTAATAAATCAGATTGAACCCATTGACTTACCTTTTCCTAAACACATTATTTTACAATAAATATACGTACAAAAAATATAATAAATCTACCAAAAACTTTACAAAATCAATCCCATTCCTCCCTTTTACAACTACATACCATAATTTAACCATCAAAACACAATAAATGTCAATTTAAATACAGAAATCGACATTTTTTAAGTATAGAGACCTTGGCACTTTTTTTTAACGCTTTGGCGTAATCCGGGCTTCAGAAAGTTAGATATGTTTTAAAATTATATACACAATTATGAAAACAAACCTAATGTACTTTTATGTTTATTTATATATGTATAAAATTATTTATATATACAATTCTGTTCTACCTGCATATAAAAAGAGATAAATGGCTTCTTTATATTAAATAAATTATATAAATATTGAAAAAAAAAATACTTATTTATATGAAACTACGAATAGGTTGCCAGAAAATATTTTGCAACTTTCCTTCTCTCGCCATAAGCCTTTTTCGGTACTTTTCGGTACTTTTCGGTTAGCCGGTCGCCAGTGATACATGCACATATATAAATATATATATTAATTCATACATATATGTGTGTGTAGATATGTGTGTATATATATATATATATATATATATGTGTGTGTGTGTAGATATATGTGTATATATATGTGTGTGTATATATGTATATATATCACTGGCGCCCGGCTAACCGAAAAGTACCCAATTTTCTATCTTGACTTTGTAACTGATTTGTAATATTTTAAAAATTGTCTATTTATTGTACTTGGGTCTAGGACATAATAACCACTCAAAATAACTTATCAAAAGATTTATTTTCATATATTTGTACACTTAAGTTAGCTAAAATGTTAAATTGAACTACGTAGAATTACTAAGTTGTGTAAATCAGTTACTTTTAATTTTATAAACAAAGCACATCACTCACTTCTAACTAAATGTATCCAGATATTAGTCAATTTATTACAGTATTTCTTTCAAAATCATTTTTTAAACTGTTTATCGTCTGCTTCTTTTATTTATTTATTTTTTTTCTAAAGATCATTTGACTCTTTTCGATTTGGAAGTACAAATTCAATCAAATATGCCAGATTATTTCCATTACAGTAGGCTAGACATTTGTTGTTAGGTTTTTTTTCTCTGCACAAGTTCAATACCATCATATTAATTCTAGCTTCACGAATTATGAAAAGTATATCGAAACATTTAATGCAAACCACTTCTGTTGAATTGTAAAAATAATTATCACAAGGTAATTTTCGTAGCTAAAATTTCTTCTTTTCATTATCAGTAGCGAATTTGAAGACTTAGATTAGAAACTAGGAGCACAGCATTTTCTTCTCTTTATTTTATAGATATAATCTACACTTTCTTTAATAATTATAATCAATAATTATTGATAGCATTATAATCTAAATACACTGAAAAATATTATTAATTACTATATAAAACAATAAATAAAATCAAAATACTGTCGTAAACAATCCGTACAAACGAACAAAGTACATGAAAATTTTTAAGTTATTATGGATCACTGTTTTGACGTCAGCAGGTTGTGACGTCACCTGTAGCAGGCCCGGTGTAGGACACACAGCGACATCTCGGAGGCCCCGGTTAAACCCTGTTAAGATGGCTTTAAAGAAAAAACACTATGCATATTTAAAAACAACAATGCACACACAGTGAACTCTGTGAAAGCACAGTTTGTGATCAAAGGTTTTACAAATAGTATACTAAGCATAAGAATCGAATAAAATACTAATTAGAACTTATTGAATCGTTTATTTCTGAAATCATCCTGATACAGAAATAATTCCTGGGCAAAATAATTCGGCTATTTTTCGGATGGTAATTGCTGAAATTGTGTTTTGAAATGTGTTGCTATGCGTTTTCCAAATTGTATGCTTATACATCATCTTTCACCTTCTTTCAGTCAGTGAAATTTTGTTACAGTATGTCGAATGTGTTGGGAAATGTTCCATAATGCATGCTTGATGCACGATTTTCCTTTCTTGTTTAAATCATAAGGGTGGTAATAGAATAGCTTACTTTGAATAGAAGAATTCAAAGATTTTATTATTTATTCATTATTGATGATAAATGAAGGATATCGTGTACGTATTTTAAATTATATATTTTTGGGATGAAAAATGAATTCTAATGTGAGTTTTTGAAAACTGAAATGAAGGTTATTGCAGATAAATTGTCTTTTTTCCGTGTTTTAGAAATCGTCGATCTCTTATGATTAGGGTAATATTAATAAAGAATACGTTTACGTATTGAAGTTTCGCACTATTTCATTTTTATGAGCAAATTTATTGGAATGTCCTTAACTGCGATGCATTGTCGACGATAAATGCGTGCGTTTTTTTTACTAATAAACATTTATCAACCGGCTGAACAAATTTGTAACTCATTTGAACAGTATAAAATATACATACATATAGAATATAATAAAATCAGATTTTGCACTGCAGTCTAATATTTTTTGACACCATCGAATATTTTTGAGATGCAAGTTTAAACTTCTAAAGAAAAAGTAAGGATAATAATACCCATAAACAACATGAGTCAAGCCAGAATAGCATTTCATTGATTTAATCAAACTTACAGTAAAAACTGATCGAAGATAGCAAAAGAAAAAAAAATTAACAATCGTATTTTAACTTCATTAGAGGATGACGTCATCCGCTTCGAGAAAAATACGGTATAAAGAAAAATAAATTGAATGCATATAAAATACAGTTTAATTTAATATAACAAAGCGTGCATTTTAGGCTACACATAAAATGTGGTATTTCCATCGATGAATAGTGTATATTTCTTCTAACTATTTGAATTTGAATTTTGCTTTTTAATCATAAATTTAAGATAAACACTTTATCATTTTTGCATGATTTAGCTTTTTTTTTTATAATCATTGTTGAGCAAGATAGAATGCGGTATTTTATTTTTGTGGCAACAATGATTTGAGAAAAACGTTGCTGATTTAATTTTTAATTAAGAGCAACTTTTAATCAATAAAAATGTTTAAACGAAATGTAAATGTACTTATTTCAGAAGTAGGTTCAAAATCCTATCCAATGATACCTCATTCATCGTTGTGCGCCACATATTAGTTTAGAAAAAGTTATGTTGACAATAGAAATACTATATATATATACAGAGTGTCCCAAAAGACCTTAACAGGTTTTAAGATTTAATAAAAGACAAGCAACTGGCATTCGAGAATGCAGTTTGGACGAAAATGCTTTATATGATCTGAAATTTTGTTTAAGGAAATAAAAAAATAGTTTCAAAAATTTATCATAGATGGCGCTGCTTCAGAATGCCTTTATACATAACAATGGCGAAAGACGCACAATGTGTACGCACAGTTTTTGTCCAAACGATAGCAACCCACATTTCAGATGTTAACAATACTTGTCTATCCAGCCTCACTCGTCTCAAGAACAGTCGTCAATGGATCTCAGGAGGGTGAGAATGGAGGTGTAGAACATGCACTGTAAAATAAAATTCGGAAACGTTACTCCATCTAATGGGGCAGTAATGTAGCCCAGTAAATGGAGTAAAGTTTCCGTATATTTCGGAAAAGTATTTAGTAACGTTTCCGTATATTTTGAAAATATTTCCGAATATTTCGGAAATGTTTCTGCATATTTCAGAAATGTTTCTGCATATTTCGGAAATGTTTGTATATATCGGAAATATTTCTGCACATTTCGGAAAATTTTCTGTGTATTTCGGAAATGTTTCTGTGTATTTCTGTATCATTAATTTCTTTTATTTAAGAGAACGATACAGTTTTTAAAAAGAGTTAATATTATCCAATTCAATTTTATTGCATAATAATATTAAATTTGCAGTTATTCTTTTGTTGCACAAACAAAGTTAAATAATTCCTTCGATTAGTTCCTTTATACTCTTGTTCCATGAATCTATAATAAATATTAGATATTTGATTGATAAATAATAATGTAGTACTAGTATTAATGAAGTACAGATAACACCGTTTATTACGTCTTTATTATCTTTTGGTTTTGAGATTAGGTTCCGATTCATAACTTTTCTATTGATGAAATGTATCGTTTATATGTTTGTTGAACATGAAATTGAACACTTACGAATCGTGGGTATCTCGGAAGAGGTAGTTGTATATTTTAGTCTGTAGTTATATTATATTTTCCTAAATCAGAAAACAGTTGTCTTTTTTTACAGTGTATCTAATTTAAGTGCATTATCATATCATCTGAGTATAAATATTCTTCTGTTAATCGATGAATTTTTTTAGCACATTTTTCAATGGCAAATTAAAATACTGTTGGGGCATTATAAAAATTAACGTAGACTTGTTCCGAGGCTTTTTTGAGCAACATTACAGAGCAACATGGTTGTGGAGCAGCATGTTTGTGCTAGAATTTCCCGTCTTTTGTCTGCAACGACCAGTGTTGGCAGTTGGGCGTTTTTAACACTTTCCAACATAGTTGAAAAGTGTTTATGAATATGGTCTGTCTGCCGTTTGTCCGTGCTCTAACTCCCGTAAATAGACTCTGATTGCCCTGCAATTGATATATGTTATTGAGGTTTACTATGGCATGTTTGGTATTGAAAATGAAATGTGTACCGTATATGGTTAATTTACATGGACACTCAAAAGAATTCCGTTACATGACGGTCTATGAAGAAAAATCTTTGTGGTGTATTTTAACAATGTTACACTATTTTAAACATATTGAAATTCATATATATCATTGAGGTGCACTACAAGAGGCTTACTATAGAATAGGGTGGGCATAGCTTTCCTCGTTCATTGACAGGGACACACAAAAGAATTCGGTTACGGTACTCTATGAACAATAATTGCCAGAAGTGAATTTTCAGTTGTGGTACGCTTTTTTAAATCTGACTAATTTTTTATATATTACTTGGTGTGTATAAACGCTATGGATCGTATACAGGGCAGCACAAATATATTGAATACATTTCGGTTTTTGCCGGAAATTGCTGAATAGGAATTTTTATCTGTGCTATGCGTTTTCTAACTGAACTATAAATTTTAATCTACTATGTAGTATATATAAAAATTTATGCATCGTATACAGGGCTGCACAAAATAATTTGGATATTTTATCGACTATTGATGGTAATTACTGAAATCGAGTTTTTCAATTTGCTATGCGTTTTCAGAAGTTCACTTAGACATCAAATTTCACCTTATTAATTGGTAAAGTATAGATAAAGTATTTTGGAAGTGTTGGAAAGTGTTACATAATCCATACTTGACGTATGATTTTTCGTTCTTGTTAATTATAGAAGGTCAGTTGTTGGCGAAGCTGTGCAATTTTCTTAATCTTATCGTTATGGAACAGAAGCTTACGTTTTAAATTAATTTTAGTTTTAAAAATTCCAAAATAAAATATTGAAGTACGTTTCACGCCTGTCGAAAGATGACAGCACTATAGTAATTTGCCCTAGTAATTTCTGAGAGGAGAATGCATGGGATGATACTAATCTGAAAATGTTTTAGAATCCAATTCTTCTTGGACTTGTAATATATTCTTACGAAATATATTATTGAACATCTACATTGTTTTAAAATAATTCACTTTCTAGAAATGGCGACATCTAATATTATTAGCGTTTTGTATTTTGAACTCTATCGAACAATCAATGGTTTTATAACAACTCCTGTTTGTTTCTGCTGTAAATATTAGTTGTAATGTAGTGAATTGACATATTAGTTGTAATTGTAGCTTAATGATAAATTAAGTATGTGTGCGAAATCAGTTCATTCATCAAAATATGCGGGTTGCACTTTTAGAGTTGCATTATATTCTTATGAAATATCATTTAAACATCTAAAAAAGATACAAGGTGGTTCTGTTGCATTTACTTATTTTGTTCTGCCTCTAGCTAGAGGTATGCACGGGTGGAAATTTTCAGGCCCGTAGTTGACCCGGACTGACTTATTTTCTACAAAAAGTTTTAACGAGTCTCTATTTGTATTGCACAGAGATTCGTAAAAATTTAATTTATATATATATATATATTTAAACAGATAAAAAAAATTATAATTTTGATGCTGTATAATACAGGAAATTTTTTTTAAAGAAAATTTCTATGTAATTTACTAAACCAAAGCAAATATCAAAAGATTATGTAAACAAATATTGCAATAACTCTATCATTTTTATTTTATTAAAAATGCTGGACCAACACAGCAAGAGAAGAATTAAGTCACGCCCGGATGCTGAAAAAAAATTAAGCCCGCGCCCGGCTTGGTTTGAATGTAATGAAAAAAAATTGGCCCAATCCAGATCTTCAGCTCTAGAATTTGTTCCACTACGATTAAGAATTATTATTATTTTTACAGAATTGAGATCGTAATATAGCAGTGATTTTTTATTAGTAATAGAAAATAATTGCCTTAGTCAGTCATATTATACAAAGAATCAGTTTCACAATTTTGCGTCGCTCAATCTTATATTGAGCTCCGATTATATAAAAAAGCCCAGAGAGCGATGTCAGACCGTATTTACTCGAATCGAACACGCACCCTAATTTTTATCACCTAAATTAAGGATTTTTCTTTCGTACAATACGATTTTGACATACGAATTCGACTTGTATATAATGCGCAAGAAAATTTCGAAGAAAAAAAATTATGAAACTTACGAATCTTGGTAAATTGACACTTTATTTATTCCACTATATTAGTATTCATCCTTCGTAGACATACAACATACATGTATATCAACATCGCATGAATCTTCGTTACTGATTTCAAATGTGGCTTATTGAAGTACACAGTCAGTCCGCGACCTACGTTATACACGGCCGGTGCATGACGTTTAAAACGTCCCATGGAGTGGATCATTTTTACACGGTGATTGGTGCAAAGAGACGCACCCACCGTTTTGCGACAATCACCGTGTAAAAATGATCCACTCCATGTGACGTTTTAAACGTCATGCATTTGCCGTTTCTAACGTAGGTTGCGGTTCGTCCCAAAATTTCCCGGGGTGGTTAAATTATCGGCTAATAGAAGGCGCTGCGTGTTCGCAGATGATGTTGAAAGCACGACTACACGTCGTCTTGTAAAGTGGTACAATTTCACGTTGCTATGTGTTGTGTGATGCTGAGTGCATCTGGTTTGTTGTAACAGTGTAACGTGATCATGTCGGAGTTCGTGAAGTCGAAGAACGAACGAACATAAAACTGAAGGTACTAAGGCTACTGGACGTTGCTATTTGGAAGTGTTGAAGCGTTTCATGGCAGAGTTCGTCCTCGGTACCGTCAGCAAGGTCGTTCTTGCATGTCAACACACCAGCACACACTTCGATCATTGTGCGGGAGTTTCTTGGCTTCTAAAGGGGTCGTCGTGTTTAACCATTCTCCTTACTCCCCAGATTTATTCTCCTATTTCATGTTCTTCAAGTTGAAATTGCACCTAATGGGGACCGACTATTTGACGCACATTGCAAAGGTGGCTTCCTGAAGTGTTTTGATGACTATTACATGCGTTGTAAAATGTGTGCTGAGTCCAGCGAGGATTATTTCGAATAATGTTGTGTTTATACGATCAGTCCGGGAAATTTTGGGACTCTCTGTGTGTTTTCATCTTGGAGAACGAGCTTTTATTTTCACACATCCTCTTGAAACAGTGAACTTTCCACTGCATAAATTTCAGGCCACAAATTGTTAGCCATAAATTATGAAAGTTTCTTATTACATTTAGCTATCTGAGCTTGAATCCAATTATAAGTAAAATTTGCGACGAATAATATTGGTCTTGTACAAAATTTTAATTTTCATAACAGTATGGGGAAATGATGTTTTTCGTGTTACACTGCGCTGTGATGAATAAATTACAATATAAAATGTATACTTTCAAAAGTAAAAAAAATCAGGCAGTATAATGTTAATATATCAGTGTAGCAACAAACTCTTTTGTCATTTCTCCAGCAGTGATGGAAACAATTTTGAAAGTGTTGACCCGTGGGAACTGTGATTTGTCGTATGACGGGTTTCACTCTAGGCAGTATAATGCTCTAAAATGCTATCTTGTACGGAAAGTAGCCCTCCCCCTCTCAATTCTTGCAAAATATAAGTTGTAAATATTTTATTTAATCAAGAAGTACATTAAATGATTATTAGTTTGTAACTGAGTATATCCATAATAATATTAATTAATAATATTTTCTGTATTTATATGATTATTATTAATAGTAATAATCAAATTAGAAGGCTGACAGCTATGATGTCATTGAGATTTTGTGTTCGAGCTTTAATTTCTCATCTTTTCTCTACAGAAGCTCTGCTGGTATACCTGACCGTTAAAATCACATATGCCCTAGATTTGGAATGTCCGAATACCGTCAGCTGCCCCTGTGGAAGTGAAGAAGTAAACGTGACGTAAGTATCTCAAAATGAAAACTTTTTATACTACTATCATGCTTTATTGTTGCCATTATTTTAACTTGATTTAAAAGCCCTTAGAAAATTCCTTGGTATCTCTGATAGTCGCACAGTTGTCTGCAATAGAGCTTGTGGATCTGAAGTGACTGTGGTTCAATCACAACACTAGGCTGAAACTGCACGAGCTACTGGACCCGCTCCAATGGGACAGCCTACGGAGACAGTTTTTACTCTGTGGTGTATGGTCTCGTTTCGCTCTGAAAGTCCGCCTTGCATTTCGGCTGAAAATGTTATTCATCCCATTTGAAACTTATCTATTAGCGACAACCCCTTTGTTTGTCTCCCCTCCCATTCAATAATTTCCCAATCCAAATTTTCAACGCCCATTTGGCTACAAAACCAACTTCTTTCAATCCACCAAGCAAGACGATGCAAATCGCTGAGCTGTGCAGTGCCAAATCAACATAGTTAATAGGAATCTAGAACCGGCCAACACAGTATACTAAAGTAATTACCTAAATAAGGCACAACCATGCCATCCAAGGTGCTTGTGAGGTGGACACTGCCATGCGGCGATCAAGTGAATTTTGCCCCGCGACCGTGTTCACAACCCGTTAAGCACTCTCCCGGCAGGTAGAGACCTGGTCAGCGGTAAGGGTAAAAATGATCTAATGGGACATATTTAAGTAAGTCAAAGTGACTTATAATTCACAATTAAGTAAGTCACAGTGACTTATAATTCACAATTTTGAAAGACTCCCAATTGAAGTCGTTGTGACCATTTTTTCAATACTAAAGTATTATATATAGAGAGGAAAGATGCAAATACCGGCTACCACTTTAATTTCAATCTAGACCCTACAATTTTAAAAATTAGTTGAGGAAAAAGTCATGGTATTGTAACTTGATATGTTTTATATCCTCTTAGAAAAGAAAATTAACTTTGAAAAGCGTTTTCTTTTTATAAAAAGAAAAATTTTAAAACGCTGCAAATTTTGAGCTTTGAAAATGGGGTCTAACCTCAATTTTTTTTCAAAAAGAATCACACAAATAGGCCTAATTTTTCTAATTAAGAGAGAAATACTGTTTTAATAAATTTTATTGATTAATAACATTTAGTATGTACAGAAATAACATAAAATTTTTCATAAATACAAATTTTTGCCAAATATTTGCAAGTCTTAACAACTATTTCGGACAATCTTCTTTCGATTCTGATGCTAGCTTTGCTTTATAAAGTGTTAAACAAAAAATGCTTGCTGCTTGATATGTAGATTACTTTATCTACAAAAACCGCAAACATAGTAATCACTATCTGTGTCGGTGCAGTGACTATGTGCCCACATACAGCATTCTAAGCATCGAAACCAGAGTTCTTCCTTCTTGTCCACGCAGAAACCACCCTCACAGAAGACAGAAATTGCATCATCTTGCCTCTTTCGCCTGTATTTTACTAGATTTTCCTCCGGCAGTATTTTTTTTTTCTTCCCATTTACTGCGGACTATTTTTACCAACATTGTAACCATATCCATATTGTAACAGTCCAATGGCGCAGCAAAGCCATACAGTATCCGTGATCCCAAAAATTAATTTGTTTACGAAGCAAACCTAGAGACGTCCAATTACTGGCTATTCGGTATTTAGACCACTCTGGGTGGCCGGTATTTGAACCACTTCTATGTTTAAGTTAAAACCGCTATTATCCATTTATATAGTAAAATACCAATAACTTGCGTTGTTTGTGAGCTAAATATGCCTAGAAAACAATTTAATCATCAATTCAGGTCAATATACGGTCAATATTTAAAAAAAATGAGAAACACATGCCTGAAAAGTTTTGATATCTCAGATTTCGTCATGTCGATACTTTTGCTCTTTAAGTTTGTAAATTACACAGACTTCACCGAAGTACTTCTCGTGAAATTCTTCTCTCAATTACAGGTACAAACTCTGCCTTTCGCCGCGAGGCTGCGCTGCGCTTAGTTCTCCGAACACCTACTAGTCGGTATTTGGACATTCTCCTCTGTATGTAGGTGGAACAGTGAAGAATCATCAGGAATCTATTCCATACGTCACATGAATCCATTTGCAGTTAAACAAGAACGAAAAATCATGCGTCAAGCATAGATTATGTAGCACTTTCCAACGCTTCCAAAATAATTTTACAAATCATACCGTTTAATAAGCTAAAAGATAACATCTAAGTAAACAATTTGGAAAACGCATAACATATTTAAAATTATAATTTCAGGAATTTCCAACATATACAATATTCGGAAAAATATCCGAATACTTTTATTCAGCCCTGTATAGGATCTATAGGTTTGTATATATACTACATAGAATGCTAAATTTTAGTTCAGTTAGGAAACGCGTAGCACAGTTTAAAATTCTCCATCTGGAGTTTGTCAATAAACGGAAATGTGTTCGCGAACTTTTGTGCTTCCCTGTATATGATCTACAAAATTTATACACACCACGTAATAAACAAAAAGTGAGTTAAATTTAAAATCGCGTTCAGTAACTTAAAATGCACTTCCAGGAATTATTGTTAACAGGCAGTAGAGAATTCTTTTGTGTGTCCCTGTAAATGAACGATGACTGCTATGTACACAATATTCTGTAGTAAGCCTCTTGTAATGCACATTAGTGATATATATAAATTTCAGTGCGTTTAAAATAGTGAAACATTACTTAAATAAACCGCAGACGATTTTTCTCCATAGACGTAATGTAACGGACTTCTTTTGACTGTCCCTGTAAAGTAACTATAAGTGCTATGCACACCCTATTCCATATTAAGCTTCTTCTAATGCACCTTAGTGATATATATAAATTTCAACGCGTTTAAATTAGTGAAACATTATTTAAATAAACCGCAAATGATTTTTCCCCATAGAACGCAATATAACGGAATTCTTTTGAGTGTCCCTGTAAAATAACTATAAGTGCTACACACTTCCGTTGAAATAGGGAACATGCAATAGATGGCGACAATAACATATAAAAATTGCAGAGCAATCCGAGCATATTTACGGGAGTTAGAGCACGGACAGACGGACAGACGGACAGACGGCAGACGGCCAGACGGCAGACGGCCATACGGCCAGACAAACCGAAGTCATAAGCACTTTTCAACTAGGTTGGAAAGTGCTAAAAAGATTAAAAGCATACAGGATAAATGATGCTGTAATTAATTGGTTTCTCTGACGTCAGTTTTGACTCATCACCAATTAAAACAAATCTACGCTATAGTGACTTGTATTGGACAGATTCCCTACCTCGCTTGGTGATGACAGATTTACAAGTTTCACTGCATATTTTCAACAATGATATAAGGGTTTCTAACGATGAAATTTAAATTAAAGGGTGTCAATCTGCACCTGCCCTTTTTTCTATAGGTGTGCAGCATGACTCGGACATTTCAACTGATTCACTTGACAAGTTTCAAGGTATCTTATTTATGTACCACTAACGAATACCGCGGCTTCGCATTCCTGGAAATAGAACACACTTTGTTAAAAACATTGTTACAATGTACTCTGTGTGATCATTAACATGAAATGAAAATTACATTGCTACAGTAAAGTGTTGAGAAGTTGGGATTTCTGGTAGCGAGAGTACATCAATATAGTTGTCACACGGACTTGAGTTTAATTACATTTCAACACTGAGCGTCTACCTGCAGTTAATTTCAATAAAGTCTTATTAATAGTCCAAATTCTGGGGAATAGGGTGCTCCCCTATACGGCAACGACTTGTTACCCCCGAGAGTTGGATCTCTCCGCTCAGTCCCGGGATCCACGTAACTTCTCTTGTCAGGTTCGCAGCGTTAATATGATTAACTGATAAGAAATTTGTTTGCGCAACTAGTCGCCAACATTAATTCTGACCCCGAATCTTTTAGAATGGCTGTTTCAACTTTATTTATTCTAATTTTTTTAATATAAGGATAGAATGACGAACATAGTTCTCCAAGCGTCATCAAGTCATTTACTTACTCAGCTGTTATTATATCATTTGACTCTGGGCAATTATATCGTAAATGTGATGTCGATTTGGAATTCAAACAAGCGGGTAACCCCCCCCCCCCCCTTAAACGTAATTTAAATCTAAACAGTATTTTTATTTCCGTACTAGATTATTTGTTCGGCGCATCTCATTTTATTCCCATTTCTGTCTTTCCGTATTTTAAAAAAGTCGCATGTTTTGCCGGGAGTGCATTTCCACGCCTATATTTACTACGCAGCCGGAAAATATAATCCGCCTTTTTGCGGTTTATCATTCACCAAGGCCCGTTTGCGCATTGCAGTAAAAAAATCATACGCCTGTTATAGTTATTGAGTGGTATGAGCTTTGGAGAGAGGATTTTTCTGACTTACTAACATCATTTGTACAACTGGAAGAAGAATGTCTCATTTTAGAATAGGAATTACTCGTTTTAATTAATCGTTTATTATCGGATAATTATTTAAAATCTGATTGATTAACACAGTAAAGTCTAAATCGATCAAAGGTCGTCACTAATAATACTGCAACACTATAAATGCTCTTAGTTAAGGAAATGCTGTGTGTTTGTGAACCTCCAATGAGATAATAAATAAATTCCTAAATGGATACTGACTTTGAGTTCATTGTGGGGAAACACCTTTTGTTTCTTCGAGCCATTACCATGTTTTAACGTAGGCGACTACAACTTCTTCAATATGTTCTTGGTGAAACAATCATTGACTATATTTAATGTGACTCCTGCTTACTTTTTTTCGTATTTTGCATATGGGATTGATATTTCAAATTGCTTGGTGTAGCATGATGAATTGGTGTAAATGGAAGCTTCTTATGGAGAATAATTATAGAAAGTTTTGTGAGATAACTGGAGAGCAGAAAAATCCTACCCACGGCAGATTGCACCTAGGAAATAAAACGGAAATACAATATATATATATATATATATCTGATATTTATCATACGATAGTACTAGTATTTATAAACCGATTTGGATGTAATTAAGTATGTGGATATAATCTGGCATAGCTTACAAGATCTCAAATGGCAGACAACGCCTTGTCTGCCGACTTGTTTCAAAATGGTGGCCAATTAAAGATTTCAAACTAAAAGAAAATGAAATCCAATTTTTTTTGCTTAAGTTTTAGGTTTTGATACAAGGATACCGGAGCATTTTTTGTTTCATCTCTATCTTAAAAAATGGCTGAGATCGAGCAGTTTGATATTCTAGGGTGGCTGATATTCTGATATTCTAGGGTGGCATTTTGAAACAAGATAGCCGATTACAAAAATTAGCGATTAATTTATGAGGTTTAGTGAACGGGGTTTCTCGTAAAATATCTTTCATTGTTATAACCATTTTTCTGTTCTACAGTAAGCATCTCGTAATGCTTTTACCAGTGCTGTATATCAGTCATGTAACGGAATTCTTTTGATTATCCCTGTTAGCGAACTACAAATGATAGACACTTCATTTTCAATACTGAACATGCCACAGTAATCCTCAATAACACATATCAATTACACGATAATCCGAGTGTATTGACGTGAGTTAGACTATCGACAGACTGACAGACAAACAGAATTCATAAACATTTTTTACTATTAAAATTAAATTAAATTTTGTTGAAATGTTTTGGAATGTCCCAAATGCGTTCACAAAAACAGAGACAATATTGGTGAGAAAAGTGATTCAATTATTTTTATTCGAGACACAGAATGTTTCAAACAATAAGATTGATGTGACTGAATTCCAGGATTTGTGTACCAGATACCAGTATTTATGAAGAAGTGTGTTCCAGTCTTTCAAAATGTGAAAATTGTGAAGAAGGCCTTTGTTCGAAGTGTCCAGAAGGATTAGAGGGTCCTTTCTGTTCTCAAGGTACGTATAGTTTCGAAGGAAATTCTTTTTTTTCTTTTGGTATTTTGGCATTGCATATTTATACTAATATTATGAAAAAGTAACTCTTGTGTGTCTCTTTATATAGAGGGTATTTTTCGGAACTACCAAACCGATTTCAAAAATAATAGTGGCCAAATGGTGGTAACCAACTCCCCTCCAACACAGGCTACAGTTTATGTCGGCACAACAACCCCCCAAGCAAACTAGTTCTGAAATTATGATTTCTGGGATAGTGTGTTGGGAATAGAAACTTGAAATTGGGTTGGGTTGGTTACTTAAAAGATGAAACCAGCGGAAAATGTTCTATAAACATTCTAAATTACGATTTATTTGGAACTGTTAGGGTTAAAAACTTGAAATTTGTCATAGCTGTTTCTTTTAAGACGTAATAATGCACATAACATTTTCTAAAAATTTCGAAATGTAAAACAGTGCTGGAACAAAAGCAGTCCTAAAATTGCGATTTCTGTGATACTGTTGGGGTTAAAAACTTCAATTTTACAGAGTAGCTGCTTGTAAGATGAAAATGTTTCCGAAGAACGGTTTCAACAAAAATCAAAATTTAAAAAGGGAGAAATGAGCGGAAAATGTTGTAAAAACGTTCTATATTACGATTAATTTGGAACTGTTAAGACTAGCAACTTCAAACATGACATGAGTGTTACATACAAGAGGTAAATACTCGTAATAGAACAATTTCTAAAATGTTCGAAATATAAAACGGGTTGCAGGAACAAAAAACATTCTAAAATTACGATTTCTGTGATACTGCTGGAGCTAAAAAACTTGAAATTTCGCATCGTGATTAGTTTTAAGATATAAATGTTCTCTAAGAACGGTTTTTAAAAAATTCGAAATTTAAAAGAGGAAATGAGCGTAAAATGTGCAAAAAAGTTCTAAATTGCTATTTATTATTAATTGTTAAGGCCAGAGACTTGAAAAGTATAATGAAACAAGTTTTCTCTCCCCCCCACCCTCCGAACAATCGAAAGATCTCACACAATTTAAACGCAACGCAACTGGTTACTACTCAGCTAGTGTCATAAAAGCCCGAACCTTGAAATCAACGGTAAATACTACGAATTATCAGTGATAGGTGGTTCAGAAAACGTGTGTGTAAACAGTTTAATTTCGCACTTTAGCCGACTATTTCAGTAACTTGATGGAATTTTCGTTAATACCTAGCCTCTTCTAAATATATATATATATATATCCGCAGCGGTCGTCCAAAGTATTAAACGTCGCACCCGCCCGAATCCCGCTGGTTGGTGTCTTAAATTGTCAAATTTAGCTTTAAAATTTTCCCGGTCACATCTTCCGCGATCGGGTCTACCGCTTCCATTCCGGTCAAGTGTTGAAAGGGTGTAGGGACCGCCTGTTCTGCGCGTGCGCCATTTTTTCAGCGACGTATCCTGGACAAATTTGTGGGAACCCTTCTCACAAAATTTCGGGCTTCACCCGCCGAAAAACCACCATAGGTTAGGTTTGCGGGCAAATGTTATGATATGATAAAATCTATAACTTGCCTAGTTGTTACTTTGCTTTACATGTAAACCAAATTGATTTTAGCCCGCAAGAAACTTTGTAATCTGTTATGGCATGGCTCTTTTGGTCCTTGCTAAGTGTAAAAAGAAAGACTCTATCTGTACTAGATTTGATAGAGAAAATATCCAGTTTTTCTAGATTCTGATTAGTTGGTGAGCTCAGATCTGCTGCTCCATGATATCACATTTGATCTCGACAGCATGTTGTGATATAGGAAGGAAGAAAAACAACAAGAACTCACCAGCTTAAACCAAATTCGGCACCACTTGACAACAAGCATTGTCCAGCTGGAAAACTACATCTTTTATGGAGAGAACAGAAAGCATTACACACTAGGCAGCAGATTTCGCGGTGTGGTCCACACCACACCTAAAAGTTACAGCCTAGTAAGTACTAAGCATTGCCTAATAAGGTGCAAAGTTACAGCCAAGAAAGTTAAAAAAACAAGACCAATGTTGTATCTTGCTGAAATTTAAAGTGAGAGCACAAAAATAAACTCTTTCCTACAAAATGAAAAACCACTTGTACCAGAGCTTCCCACAGGAAGACCCTAAAAGCGTTATACTTCCCCCATCCGGTCAGTGGGTGACGATGGTTGGTCAATCAATGTTGACTTAATAGAGTTTATAACTTATTAGGTGTAAAACATTTTAATTGTATCACTAGGTCTTCTGAAATTTTTATCTTCACCACTAAACGGGGACCTTTCAGTTTTTGTACATCTCTCCCACTTACTGTACTATCAGCGAGAGATCACTCAGTGCTACTCCCAAGAAAAATTACAATTTTTTTCAGGAACAGTCGTATTTCCTTATCACGGTCTGAGTATTTTACAACAAATACATATTAAAATTTATTTTTAATAAAAATAGCAAACGGCAATAAAGAGCGAAAAGCTTAAGTTAAAAAAAATCAAAGAAATAAATATTTTAGCAAGGTTTTCTTAAAAAAGAGAGGTATTTCGGTCCCATAGGAGACAAATTTTAAATAAAAAATAGCAAAAATTTAATACTTTTCTGATCATTAAGGAACTTAGAACAAGAAAATGATTCGTAGTCTCTCTTTTACAGTGGTTCTGAAATAAACAAACAAGGATTAAAACATTTTAAATTGAATGTAGAAATCTGGCAAACCGTTCATTTTTTTACAAAAGATACTGCATAGTTATTTTTTCTTTAATTTATTAACTTCAAATTAGGCACTTACTTTAAATTGTAAAATTACACCTGTAATAACTAATTCTGATATTGTTTCTTAAACTGACACTAGGTGGCAATTCTGTCCCAAAATTTCTTATTCACCTGTCTTAAATAATTCTAACACTCTATCTTAAACTGTCAAAAGATGACAGTCAAGTTCCTTAATCTTACTTAATTTCTGGTTTTAACGTGATGTGTGAGCTCCATTTTGTAATGGTTTGAATCATTTAGCTTGAATATTTATAAGTCATGCACTTCTCGTATCCTCTATTGAATTAGTAAATGTTTTTTGGAAATATGTGAAGATTTGTCGATTCATGGCATTCATGCAAGTCACCTTGGTTTTCCTCCATGGTTTTTCCTGTTTTGTTATGGGGAAATGTTCCTTATTTATGTCTTTTTCATTTCATATTTTTTTCAAATTCTTTTTTTTAATGTACCATTGCACAAATCTTGTACATTTTCAGCTTATTAATTCGTGCAAGGATGAAATCGTGCATATTTTGTGGAATCTATGGCAATTTAGGCTTGAGAATTTTGCCATAGTTCCACAATTATTTCAAATGATTTCAATATTTAACTTTTTTCTATTTTCATATTTTATGGATACTTTTCATAACAGATTTGAGTTTTATCTTTCATGTTTTTATTTTCTTTTCATTTTTCCCTCCAATCTGTTTTATATTAATATATTAGCCCTACTATTCCAGCCTATTTGCCTGAAGAATGTTAACATCTTTGATCTGCGACGATTTTGTCTGCCCTTTTCTTATGTTTTGACTAAGTAAATTCGTGTCAACTAATCTGGAGAAATCACAATGGTATTGTATCATGTTTTCTTCTGCTCGACTAATACTGTGAAACGACTGCACTATATAAACTTCCACTATATATGGAGATTGATATCATAGGTATAATCTGTTCCGTAAATCATTATATATTATAGATATATACACTCACTGCCAAAAGTTAAGCACGCAGTAGTAAAATGTGGAAAAATCGACAAGTACTGCTTGGATTGACACAAAATGCTGCAGGAAAGTAGCAAATATGTTTATGCATGAAACACACAAAGAAATACATACAAAGATGAAAACAATATTGAATTGCCATAAGGTATAAGATGAAGCCATATTGGAGTCATTAACAAAAACATGTTTAAAGCCAAAACAAACACACAAAACCGACATTAATAGGATATGTGAGCACCCCTCACTTTACAGCGGGTGACCATACTTTCCATGAGGTGGTAAAACAGGGTAGAGTCAAATGATCGCCATTCCTCCTCTAGAGATGTTTGCAACTTTGTGAGAATGATTGGGGGTGAGAAACGTGTACACAGAGCACGATTGAGGGCATCCCAAAGAGTTTCAATGGGATTAAATTTGGGTGAGTACGCCGGCCACTACATACGCGCAATCCCCTCACTCTCCAGGTGACTTTGACGAGGACAGACCTATGGAGAGGTGCATTATCATCCATTAAAACGAAAGCAGGACGAACTGCTATAGCGTACAATCAGACAGTGGGGTCTAGAACTTCATTCCGTTACCGAACAGCCGTCATAGAATCCCGTCTAAAGATGTGCAATTCGGTGGGATATCCCAGTGAAATCCCTGCCAAAACAACAATGTTTCCAATTCGGAATACGTCTTGTTCGGTAATGTTCTGGGGCCGATTGCGTATGCCTACTTCTTTCCAGACCCTTATACGCTTGTCATCTGGTTGCAGGACAAATCTCGAATCATCCGTGAACATAACATTGCCTCAATCAGACACAGTCCAATTGATATGTTACCAACACCAATTTAATCGTGTCCCTCTGGATTGGACGGATAGAGGAACACAAACTTGGGATATCTGAGCATAGAGTTTATTCGTGTGTAGCCTTCGGTGCCCAATAGTGACAGATATACAATGGCGAGAAAAATTAAAGGAACAACCATAAAAATGTGCTTTATGTGAATTCTATTGCGGGAACTTCAATCAAAGGTGATTGGTTGATAACTCAGTGTTAACGTTATCACTTAGTCCAATGGGATTAACCTTTGCTACAGAAAAATATGCAAATTTTTTGAGCCCGTTGTTTCTGCACGTTTGAAAAGGAGTACACATGGGTGATTTGAAGTCTAATTTCAAGGATTTTACGTGTCGATGCATAACATTTTCGCTTCTAGTATGTGGAGTATGTCATCCAGAAAACATTTGACCGATTGTGATAAATGGCGTGCGATAGAAAGAATGGAAGCAGGACAGACACTGATAGGGGTCTGTAAAGACTTAAAAATTACCGAAAGCGCCGTGTCAAGAATCTGGAAACGGCTTAAAGATACTGGTAATGTGCAGAGACAAATAGGTCAAGGTCGAAAACGTGCCAAAACAGACTGTCAGGACCGTTATTTGGCAACGATTGCTAAAGAAATAGGCAACTGTCGTCAGTTCAGATTTCAAGGGAGATCGCTGCAGCAACAGGAACTGGACTATCCAGATTTACTGTGAGTCACAGGCTGCATAAAAAAGGGCTGTATACAAGGAAACCCATGATTTGTATTCCAGTAACTCCGGCAGCGAAATGCGCCCGGTTAAAGTGGTGCAGAGATCATCGTCATTAGAGTACCACGGGCTGGAGCCGATTTCTCTGTACCGATGAATCCCGCTTTTGTTTGGAGAGTGATTTCAGACGTGTTACCATATGGAGGGAGAAAACACACGCAATAAGGCTGCAAACATCCATGAAAGCATCGATACGAAGGTCCTGGAATCATGATATGGGCGGGAATCATTTTGAATGGCCGCACTGACCTACACATTTTTTCCAGTGCAACTGTGAATGCTGAAATATACATAAATGAGGTTCTTGATCCTCATGTTAAGTTGTTTAGGGGTGCAATCGGTAATAACTTCCTTTTAATGCATGATAATGCGCGACCTCATCGTGCTGGACTAGTGACTGATTATCTTGAGGGCGAAGTAATCCAGCGAATGGAGTGGCCTGTATACTCTCCGTATTTAAATCCGATAGAGCATGTGTGGGACGCACCAGTACGTCGACTTGCATCTCGGCAACCCCCAACTAGCATTTTAAGATGGGTTTTGGGCCTTTAGTTTCTCATTTTTGGCCCCCGTTTAACAACTTTTCAACTTTCTTAATTTTTTTTTAAATACTTAAAATCTTTTGTTCACCCTGTAAATTTTTGAGCACACGTATATAGTGCTCCGATTGTCTCACAAAAATTTCTGGAGCGATAGTTAAATTCTTAGTTGGTGAACCAGCTTAATTGTTTTAATCCGGTGCACTGCAAGCAGTCACCGCGTGGTTGTTTGTTTACGTAAGTACATCTCTCTTTAGCTCCCATTATTTTAATTATTTATGTGTGTCCGAGCGAGTTAAATGCTCATTTGACTTTGTAAAAGGTCTTGCTAAGCTCTGTGGGGCATTTTGGCATATTTTCAGAGTTTTTTTATACCTTTTATGAGCATTCTGCCAAAACTTGTCACGTGCCACCTTTTCGCACCTCATCATCGATCTTTTTTCAAAGTGTATATTCTTAAATCCCTCGTAAAAAATACTTATTATATCTTTTTCTTAATTTTGTTGTTTGCTACAAATGCTTAATTAAATTTCCTACACACTGATGCCATTCATTTATCTCTCATTTTATTTTAAGTGTATGTTATGTATCTCTGAAGTGAAATTTTCTTATTTTGTAATCAATGGCGTCGATTATAAGAGACCCACGCCAAAATTTCCCAACGATTGGTTGGTTGGCTGAAGGATGACGCTGCATAATACAAGTGAAGGCAAACTCAATAAGATCTGAGATGCCTTCATTAGTAGAGTTGTGGCGTTTGAGCTGGCAACCAGCTCCTAGTTTCGAGGCAAGGAACACACGCGCCCAGCTTCCCTTCCAATAAACTCAAATTCTCAAAATTAAAGTCCTTCTCCCATTGCATTCTGGGTAAACATCTTATCTCCAAGCAAGTTAAAGCTAAGAATTATTTACAAGTTTCGAACCTGCGAACTCAGGCCAAATTTTTACTTAATTCCAGTTAAAAACAGCTCAGAACGCCTCGCCTTCCCTATTCGGAATGGAAATTGCGTGGGCATTTCGATTCTGTGGCCCTCTTGTGGTTGGTTCCCTGTTGGTAGCTCAGACCAACAGGGAGGGCCCTGGGGACCCCTCTAAGGCCAATTTAAAATATGCTCCAATCCACTAGTGCAATACATCATTTTATAGGTCTTCAAGTGGTCTTTCCATTCCCGAAGCCCATTCCCATAAATTTTCATTTTTACGCCCCTGGCCCCTCTTTTAAACTTTTATTTAAATTTTTAAATTCACCAATTTTGCCCTCAGCATACTCGAGTCGCATATTGTCACGTAGGTATTTACATTCTACATCTTCCAATCTTACTATCTTTCTCATTCAGTCACTCTGGGGCGCAGGGCGCCTCCTCTTCCCGTCCCTAAGTCTGGTCTTTCTTTAAACTTCAATAAACTCTAATTTTAAATGCTCGGATCGCCCTGTCTTCCCTAATCGTATGGATTTTTAGTGGGCTTTCCGATTCCGGAGCCCCCGTCAAGCTCAGAACAACAGGGAGGGCCCTGGGGCCCCCCTCTAGAGCCAATTTAAAATATGCTCCAATCCACTAGTGCAATACATCATTTTATAGGTCTTCAAGTGGTCTTTCCATTCCCGAAGCCCATTCCCATAAATTTTCATTTTTACGCCCCTGGCCCCTCTTTTAAACTTTTATTTAAATTTTTAAATTCACCAATTTTGCCCTCAGCATACTCGAGTCGCATATTGTCACGTAGGTATTTACATTCTACATCTTCCAATCTTACTAACTTTCTCATTCAGTCACTCAGGGGCGCAGGGCGCCTCCTCTTCCCGTCCCCGGGCCTGGTCTTTCTTTAAACTTCATTAAACTCTAATTTTAAATGCTCGGATCGCCCTGTCTTCCCTATTCGCATGGATTTTTTGTGGGCTTTCCGATTCCGGAGCCCACGTCAAACTCAGACCAACAGGGAGGGCCCAGGGGCCCCCTTTTGAGGCTAATTTAAATATGCTCCAATCCACTAGTGCAATACTTCATTTTATAGGTCCTCTAAAGAGCTTTTCACTCCCACAACAATTTTTAAATCACTTCATTTTTTGGCCCTTGTTACCACTTTAAACTTTAATTTTTTTTTTTTTTAAATCTCTAATTATTGCTCCAGCATACCCGTGTAGGATATCATCTCAAAGGTTTTTCCATTCTACACCTTTTACACCTTGTATTAAATTCCTTTTATCATTTTCTAAGCCCCAGGCTTCATTTTAATTTTTTTTTTTTTTTCTTTTCTTTTTTTTTTTTTTTTTTTTTAAAGTTCTTTTGAATTCCTTTCACTCATACAAGTGTTGCATATCTCCGTAAAGGACTTTTATTTCCTCTTCCATTATTCTTTGAACAAAACTTTTCTCATCCATCTGTGGGCGTAGGGCGCTCCATTCGACTTCCTATTATATATAGTATCGACAACAACACGGAATAAACATCTCCACAAAAGAATTAAAATTTTCTCAAATTCTCTCAACTATCAAGTGCAGCATTTCTCCATAAAGGAAATTCAATTCTCCATCCATTAATTCTGAAATAAACCTTTCCACACATTCTACGGGCGCAGGGCGCCCCATATATCTATCTCATTAGATCTTCATCCGACAACAACATGGAATAAACATCTCCACCCCCTCTCATACATTCTTACCGATCATTATAAATTCGCTTAGATCTCATAGTAGGCTTTCCATTCCCGGAGCCACTATCAAAATACTTTCATTTTCAAGACCCTGTTCCCATTTTAAAAAGGAAAAAGGAAGGTTTTTTTTTTTTTTTTTTTTTTTTTTTTTTTTTTTTTTTCTTTAAATTTTGAACTTTTTTCTCAAATTCTCTCAACTTTCAAGAGTTACATATCTCCAGAAAGGAAATTCAATTCCCCATCCATTACTCTTGGAACATAACCGTTTCACCTATTCTGAGGGCGTAGGGCGCCCCATCCATCTTTCTCAAGTGGTCTTCATTCGACAACAACTTGGAATAAACATCTCCACCCCCTCTCATCCATTCTTTCCGATCTTTATAAACTCGCATAGTTCTCATAGTAGGCTTTCCGTTCCCGGAGCCACTATCAAATTACTTTCATATTCAAGACCCTGATCCCTTTTTTAAACTTTTTAAATAATTTTAAACTTTTTTCAAAATTTCTCAATTATCTAGTGTAACATATCTCCATTAAGGAAATTCAGTTCCCCATCCATTATTCCTGGAACAAAACTGTTACACCCATTCTTAGGGCGTAGGGCGCCCCATTCATCTTTCTCAAGTGATCTTCTTTCAACAACAACACGGAATAACCATCTTCACTCCCTTTCATCCAATTTTACCGTACGTTATAAATTTGTTGAAAACTGTCCAATCCATAAGTGCAGTATTATTTCTCCATAAGGTTTTAAAATTCTACGTCTATTCTCATTTTCAAATTTTCTCCCTCCCGTTCTGAGGGCGTAGGGCGGCGCATTCAACTTTCAAATTGTAGCAGGCAACAACCTCAATTACACACTATCGCTCCAATGTGTCTGACACTGCATCTCTTCACATCAGCGTCAAACTCCTCAAGTGGTATCCTTTCTTCGTAGCCCCTTTCAAAATATTCTTATTTTTGAAGCCTCAGACACAATTTTAAACTTTATTAATAATAAAAAAAAAAAAAAAAAAAAAAAAAAAAAAATTTCTAAATCTCTCAAACACACAAGTGTATTATATCTCCATAAAGGTATTAAATTTCTTCATCTATTCTCATATTCAAAATTTCTCACACCCGTTCTGAGGGCGTAGCGCGGCTCTTTCAATTTTTACATGTTACAGGCAACATCCTCAATTATCTCTCATCCACTCTTTCGGAGGGCGCTGTTCTTCAAAGAGAATGCTAACTCATTCTTTCTCCTCTTCGACGCGGCTGGTCTCATTCGCCTCGCTCATATATAATTTCACCTGAGCAGTTTAAATCTATATTCCCATCTTAAATGTCTTTTTTTTTTGTTTCTATTTTTGCTCAGCCTCTATTTTTCTCTTTACCGGAGAGAGTATCCCACATAACCTTAACAGCTCTTATAAAGTATAACAACAATCATTCTCTAGAACCTCAGCCAAACACCAGCAGACTTCAAAGCCACAAATCAAGAAGAATCATCCCAAGAATTCTTGCATAACATCAACAGAATCCCAAGTCAAAATCAAAAAGAAATGAGCTGCAAATACAACGATAGCTTCGACTCGGACGACATGAGCCCTCACAGTTCAAGATCGAGCACACCACAGAATCACAAATCACAAGCTCATTACTCTGAAGACACAAAAAATCAAAAGAAATTATCATCCACAAAACAAATAAACCTAGACTCAACAGGGAAACTATCAAAACAAGAACAAGAACTAATACCAGTAGAAAAAGGCGAGAAAATGGGCCTCAACGTCAAAGAACTTGTGGCACAATTAATCAGCCACCTCAAAAACCGCAAAGACACACAAATGACTCAAGCAGGAGAATATCAGATACTACTAAATGCAGAAATAACTAGAAATAACAAAGAAATCAAAAAGAAAGCCAGAACCATACAAGAAAAAAACCTAAAAAGCAGAATAGACCAAGCACTGGAAACCTTCGATGATGGGCTCATAGACATAACCCTCTACAAACGAACCACCTACTATGAACTACCACAATTCCTCTCCTCCAAGCCCACATTCCAAGCCTGTCTAATGCAAATGGTCAAAAGTCTGAAACAATATTCAAAACAAAGCAACGAAAAGGCCAACACACTGCACGACAAAATCACAAAACAAGTCAAAGAATACCATCAACTCACAAAAGAACTAAACCAACTTCAGACAGATAACAACACGAAAGAACAAGCCACGACCAACACACCACAGAAAACACAAAACAACAACAAAGATCCACTAGAAGGAAGACTGGAAAAACTAGCAGAAGAGATCAGAACAATAAAAGAAAACACAAAAGAACAGGAGATTAAAAACAATGAAGAACGAAAACAACAAGAAGAAATAATACAAAATCAAGAACGAATCATTCAACAACAAAATCATCAAATAACCACATTACAATCAAACAATGAAGAAGTCATCGCAGAACTAAACAAGAAAATAAGTCACCTCGCACAAACAAACGACAGACTAAAAGAAGAAATACGCATAATTAGAATACAAGAAGTAGAAGAACAACAAAAATATCAGATCCCGGAAGATAAAAAAATAAGAATGCTCACAAAACAAGAATCGCACCAACTCTTACTCAAAATAAGGAACAATCTTCCGTATGCCCAGCACATCAACACAGCCACAAAATCAATTATCACACAAGGCAACACAAACACAGAAGAAATATTGGAAAGACTAACAGAGATAGAAGAGAAAATATCCAAATTACAGAATGAACGAAGGCCAACCACAGACACATTGGAAGAAAATAGCACACACAAATCGTACGCAGACCAACTTAAAATAACAGACACGGACAGACCAGACATATTTAAATCACGAACATCACCATCAATAGCAAGAAGATACTCCAAAGCAGCAATCCTATTAACGAGAAAGCCTAACACATCCCTAACGATGTTCGCAATTAGAGAACAGCTCAACAAAGCCCTCAACAAATACAAAAAAGTCCCACCAATACTCACCACTGTAGCCAGAAACAAAACAACAATCATCATAAGATCCGACACAGACACAGACGTGGACAATCTAATGAATTTGATAGAAAACTCAGAAGAAATGTCACGTCTGGTCTCCATTAAATTCACATCTGAAAAAAGAAGAAAGATTATAGTGCTGGGCATCCCAAAATCATTTACATCCCACGAAACAATTATGAAACTATACGAACAACTAGACCCACTCGACGTAAAACCAACAGAAGGCATATACATACACAAAGAAATATCACACACTAACTCCAAAACATATCAATTAGTAATAGAAACCGACGAAGAACAAGCGGCCGCACTACTCAACGAAGGTCGTCTAGCAATGAACTTCTTTACATGCAAGCTCAGAATTTACTCACCAATAATAAGATGCCAAAATTGCCAAGTTTTTGGACACTCCTCCGACGGATGCAGGGGGAGAACGGCATGCGAGTATTGCATGGAAGATCACTCCTCTGAAAGCTGCCCACACAAAAACAAACCGCACAAACATCAATGCTACAACTGCTCACACACAGAAGACAAACACGGACACCCATATCCAAATAACCATAGAGCAAGCTCACCGGACTGCCAGGTCTATCAGGACATCTACCAGAACCGCCATCGCAAGCAAAACACATCATCAGACAGCTCGCGATGGTAAAAACATCAACGAAACAGTTACCACCCCTCAAAATCGACCACAACGTAGAGATTTCGCGATGGTAACAACCCCAAACCCAACAACCACACCAACTAGCAATAGAACAACAACACCACTCCCACCATTTGGTCACATCAAGATGTTACAAATAAATCTCAACCACTGCAAATCAGCCAATGAAACAGCCAAAAATCACATGATAGACAGCAACATAGACATCGCATTACTGCAGGATGCACACTGTAACAAAAGCGGAGAGCTAACCGGCTTTCCCTCATCGTGGTCCATTTTTCCATCAAAAAAATACTCGGCACATGTAGTCATACAAAACAAAAATCTCATATACACACATCTTTATACAGGAACTCATTGTGCCTTCGTGACCATTATGGCCAAGGAAGGCTCTCTAATAATTGGCTCGACATACGCAGCACCAAAATCTGACTTCGATGAAACACTCGAAGAATGGGAACACATCATCACACAAAGAAAGTTTCTCATTTGCGGGGGTGATTTCAACGCTAACTCCACGTTGTGGGGATACCCCAATGAAAATCGCCGCGGGGAAACATTTACCGAATTTTTAATCACCAACAATCTGACAATAGCAAACATTGAAAACACAGAACCAACTTATAAAAAATATAATTCAAAAGGGGAATTACTGGCTCAAGGCTGGCCTGACCTAACACTAGTCAACACACAAACACTACACAAACTTAAAAATTGGCAAGTCTCCAACCTGTACAATGCATCAGACCACAAGTATATCCACTTCTCCTTCGAGATCTCGCCACTCTACACAATCCGAAGAAGGTTCAACACAACCAGGGGAAACATCCGAAAATTCACACAACATATTAAAAACAACAAACAGCTCCTCGGAGAACAGTTAAACAGCATAACAGAAGCCAACCAAATCAACACATTTACAGCCACCTTGATAGAAAAAATTCAGCAAGCAGCGAAGACAGCCTATAGATATAAAACGGTTAGGAGAACACCCACATTCTCATATTGGAACACAGAACTAAAAACAAAACGAAACCATTTAACAGCATTGAGAAAAAAACTCAAGAGACTCAGAGACAATGAACACGAGTCTGAAACATACAAATCCCTCAGTGCAAAATACTCAAAGCTCTCCGCACTATACAAGCGCTCCGTATTAAATGCTAAAACTAAAGCTTGGAGACAGTTCTGTAACAACACCACAAACCCGTTTGGGACCGCACAGAAGATATACACGGGAAAACTCTTCACTCCGGATGAAATCTTGATCGAGCAGCCCCCAAGTGTCGCATCAAGACAACACAACCTACAACATTTAACATCTCAAATATTTAGACCCACAGCATACCCTGATAACAACAATGAGGACATAACATTTGACTCACCACCTGACAAGCTTTTCACCAAAGCAGAATTAAGAACAGCCTTGCATACATTTAATGACAAGAAGGCTCCAGGTCCAGATTCAATAGATTTTAGATTACTCAAGGCCACATTCCACATAATTCCAAATATTCTTACACGCTGGGCGAACCTCTGTCTCCAGCACAATATTTTTCCAGAGGTTTTGAGACAAGGGGAAGTGGTGTACTTCCTGAAGCAAGGGAAATCCCCCTCTGAACCCAAGTCATACCGACCGATCTGCCTTCTTCCTACCCTCGGCAAACTATTAGAAAAACTTATAGTCTTTCGGCTGACTCACTTTCTAGAAACAAAAGGTTTACTCCATCCTAAACAGTTCGCGTTCAGAGCAGGCAGATCATGTGAAAAAGCATTGCTAGATATCTTGACTTCCTACACCGACAGCATAGCTAATGGTGACTACACTTCCCTGGTCTCGCTGGACATACAGGGAGCCTTCGACAACATCGAATGGAGGGACATACTTATACAATTACGGGCGCTGGGCTGCCCAAGGAACCTGGCTGGGGTCGTCAAGTCTTATCTATCTGAAAGAAGTGTCCTCATTAATTGGGGTGCAGGCTACATTCCGCATAAGCTGGAGAAGGGATGTCCCCAAGGCTCTTGTCTTGGACCTCTACTCTGGCTTCTAATCGCAAACGTTTTTCTTTTAGAGCTGGAACGTCAGGGCATAATCGCATTTGCTTTTGCTGATGACTTCAGCCTGGTTCTCTCGGGTCGCACGCGTCTGGACCTGGAAACTACGGCGGCTCGAGCACTCGCAGCATTCTGCCAACTACTAAATACACACCACTTACACCTATCACCTGGAAAATCAGAGGTCCTTACATTCGCCAAGCCACGCAAGCTGGAGCGTGAACCAACAATGCGGATTAACGGAACTAGCTTGCACCACGTAGCACATATGAAAATCTTAGGCGTCACTATAGATAAATATCAATCCTGGACAGCACACCTCAACCAACTTAAACTCAAATTAGTCAAACACCACCACAATGCATCAAGACTTAGGGGGAAATCTTGGGGGATCAATAATAACATGCTAAAAATATGGTACAATACAATTATAGAAAAGATTATTCTGTATGGGGCTGGAATTTGGGGAGGTAAACTAACAAAAACAAATAAACAAAAATTAACATCAATTCAAAGACCATTCCTACTACAACTGTCGTGTGGTTATAAAACCATCTCAACCGATGCACTAAATGTAATTACAGGTATACCACCCATCACCTTAACATTAGAATATGAATACAAAAAGAGCAGAATCCTACACCTTTCACACAGTCAAACAGTAGAACAGCATTTTCCATCCAAAAGCATCGAACGAATAGTCCATGGTTGGCAATTACATCCAGCAGAAGAAACATCACACCTCCAAGTAAATACAGATCGTAACACGTACACACCATCCACATTGCCAACAATTTTTACTGATGGATCTCGAACAGCAACCGGCGTGGCATCAGCTTACTGTGTCACGGAAGGTGCGTTGATCATCCACCAGTGGGCCTGCAGATTGGACGACAACAACACGGTATATCAAGCCGAACTATATGCCATCCTCCAAGCACTCGAATGGATCCACGCACAAACAGACACAACTCTGTACTGGATATATAGCGACAGTCTGTCTAGTCTGCAAGCAGTTAATTCCCACAGGACCAAACACCCACTAGTTCTTGATATAAAGTAAAGGCTATTAACTATCATAAGCCGCGCACGAATTGGTCATGTGTCCGCACACAAGGGCATATTTGGCAACGAGTTGGCTGACACTTTAGCAAAAGAAGCCACAAAAAAACCCAACATTGATCACCACCTTCCACTCCCACATAGCTACATCAAACGTACATTAAAAAAAAATATTTCAAAAGACTGGCAAGTACATTGGACCACCTCAACCAAAGGCCGACATACTCATACGCTAATCCCCAAAGTCTCCTACACACTATATTACCTCACACCTCACACTACAGCTTTTCTTACTGGTCATGGACCCTTCCGTCAGTACCTACACAGATTCAAATGTGCATCTTCAGACCAATGCGAGTGCGGTGAACAGGGTACAGCGTCACACCCATATTTTCACTGCACACTGACAAGCCAATGGCATCGCAGGTGCACTCAAAACCCTCCAAAAAATTGGCTCGCTAATATCCTAACTCGCCCACTTCTAAAGAGGAAACTAAAAAGCATTTTTGACCACTTAACTTACCTCTCAAATTTAACTTAGGGAGCCCGTCTGTTGGATCTCAATTCATCAATTCTTCGCCCCCTGTAGTTTCCATCACCTACTGATGCCTCTCACTGCCCAGTGTCGCGTGGGAAAATCTGTTTTCCGGCAGTGATGGATCACTCCTGTAAAAGCCTTATTCAGTCCCTGTCACTTGCTCGTATTGGAGCACTCCTGGCAGGGTCGCCTGTATTATATTTCTTTCTTATGTTTATGTTTTGCCGCTCATTGTCGCGTTTTCCGGCGGCATCAGCTGGGGCTGAACACTGTAACCTTTTTTTTTTTTTTTTTTTTTTTTTTTTTTTTTTTTTTTTAAGACCTTAATAAAGGGACCGGGAGGGATACTATGCTCTACAGACTTGGTTTCCTTGTCTGAGCAGTCCCTCTTAGGCAATCAAATCAAATCCACAGTATGGAAAATCGCTGTAAAACTTGCATTTCGGTCAGGAGTGACCACATACCTTATTGAATTATCCTGTGTTTCTCTAAAATATTGTAACAGTACAATTTCCTTATCCCTTCTTATATCACACAGTCCTACTTTTTTATGTAAATTTATTTTTTGCAGAAATAGGCAGTTCAGCATTTTGAATATATGTCAGATATGAAAAAATAAAGATCTTGTGCATGTTTCATGTTCTTTTCTGCAACAGTATTCAAGTTCGATGAGTTTTTATAGCTGTCCCTTTAATTTTTCTCGCCATTACCAATGAACGCTGCAACCATAGATGTCACAAGTGTGGAGGTCGCTCTTTGATTTCACTTGGCTACAACAGCAATATATCGATCCTCCGTAGGGGTCGAAACCCTTGTATGACCATCCACATGTCTTCGGACAAGTGTTTGGTTGGTTAGGAACTGTTTCCATAATCTTGAAATTATGGAATGATAAGCGCCGAAGAAAAGAGCAATATCTGTGATTGCTTGTCTCGCTTCAATGCGTCTGACGTCACACTAATGCTCAGATTCTTCCATTTGTCTTTTGAAAGCCATAGAAACACGCCTGTCTTGAATACAAAATGCAGGATCTAAACACTTTTTATCAGCACTTAAATGTAAATCCTGAAATCCTTCACAATGCTGGCTTTTTATACGACTGCTTTTTTTGCATTTTTTCGACACGAAACCGTGGCTATTATTAACATATTTGCATACTTCTATCTACTTCGCAGCGAATTGCAGCGTCTCCAATTTCAGATTGGCTTCTTTAAATGAACATTTTCCTCTGCGTGCTTAACTTTTGGCAGTGAGTTTATAACATATATGACTTTTAAAGACAAATTTAATGGCTCACCCAATAAAGTATATCTCTCATGCAGCTTCATTCCCCATTTGCAGCAGATAGCTTCATTTACTCAATTCCCCAAGTATTAACGTTGTGGCAGAAGATCTAAACAAAAAATACTGTATAGAAACGTCGGTTCTTTCAACTGATAGCTGAGCAAGGAGTTTGAAACAGAAAGGGTTATTTTTTAAGCTAAATAACTTATTTATTTAGTTTTTAAGTTTTACATCGGCATTCTCCCTTAAGGGAAGAATTAAACTTGATTTAAATCCGCTTTGGTATACGAATGTGTGTCTTTAATATATATATTTTTTGTTTTCAGAAATAAATAAAACTCCACAGAAGCGCCTCGCCACTAATTCCACGCGTACATGGCGTAAAAAACACAGAACTGCTTCCATTATGAGTAAGTAATTTTACTCTCAACTTGTTTATATTGTTGCGTTGCAGTGCATGCACAAAAAGCTTTTTTCAGTTTAAAATATTTTCCAAAAGTACACGGGTGTGCAAAAATTAAGGACGGGGCGGTTTTTCTTAATGTAACGTCATGCCAAAATTCCCAAAATTGACACAAGGTGTAAGAATATTGGAAAAGTGAACAGCACTTCTAAAAGAGGAAATCAAAGGATACAAAAGGAATTTTATTGAAAGGGTAGCTGAGAGCAAAACTGTACATAAGACAGAAATGTCCTTGTGACAGTTGGCTGGCAAGAAAAATTCAGTCTTTAGTAGATGATAGGATGACCGCTGAGGGACCTGCAGGATTTGCATTGTCTATCCATGCTGAGTACGATGTTGTCAATGAGTTGTTGCGAGTTCACGGCATTTCTTCCTGTAGCGCCAATCACAGCTCCAGGATCATTGCTGGTGGCTAGTGACGTGCTGCCAAGAATCTCCCGAGAATGTCCCACAGATGTTTGGTCAGATTTATGACCGGAGACCTTGCTTAATCCATGTGATGAATATATCCACTCTCCAACAGCGCTACGACAACCACTGTAAGATGAGGTTTAGCGTTGTTGTCCATGAAGATGAACTCAGGACTCATAGCACCTCTAAAGAGACGAACGCGTGGAAGGAAAACCTCGGTACACTAACAAGGCGTTAATGGCACTCACCATACTGGTCGACGTGCAAATAAACCATATTTGTGCCACTTCCTGGCCGCAGTAAAACTCGATATCGGACATTCAGTAGTCCGTTGCATGTATTTTGCGGTTTTTCCCGCTGTATGCCGTCTGACCCTTCTCGCCTATAGGACAAGGTACCAGTCACCCGCTTCCGTGTTTGCTCCTAGACAACCACCACTGAATCCTCGGAGAGCTATTTTTGCCTTTTGAAATGCTCTCCAAGCTCGTGAAACGATGCTGTGAGCGATCCCGAACCCTTCCGCCACACTGGTCACATTTCAAATTCCTTCTAACTTCATAATGTTTCTACCTCGGGTAAAGTCATCCAGATGTCGTCTAGAGTATTGCCTGTTAGAGATACCACACTGTGGCAGCAACTGGACGTCTCTGAAACCGATCTGTACAGTGCAATCGCTTTCACAGAAATGCTGAGCGTTCACCGCCAGCATGCCTTATACGCTTCCATAACTCTCACAGCATGCCATGCTACATATATGCGCCTGCTCTACCGTACCTCACTCTAGTCCATGTCCTGATTGGTCTTTCGGTCTGTTCTGCCTTCCCTTTCAGATGTTATGCTAATTTCTTCATTTCACTCTGAATTTTTGCACACCAGTGTATACTTACAATAGCAACTTAGCAGTTAAATACAATTAATACAGAGTGCTTAAAAATGTATACACAGAGGGTCTGAATATGCTCCAGATACAGTAGGCACATGCCTAGGTGCCCAAGCATTTAAGAAGCATCATAGGAATTTTGGTGTTTTGATTTAAAACTTAAATTGTTCTGTATATTAAAAAAAACTAAGGGGAGTTGCACTATTAATTAGATAAATTATGCAAAACAAAATGTAACAATTATATGTAAAATGAGCATTCTGAATTTCAAAACTTACATTGTACGTTAGCGAAGCCGCAGCAAGTTTTGTAATAAAATAAACTAAAACCATGCATGTTTGGTGAGTAAATACCCTTCCGCGGCACCATGACATATGCTCTAGAGAGAGCACCTCAGGTCCCGTGCTCAAGCAAATAGTTATTGTTCACCGGAAACCTAACCCGAATCCAACAAAAATATTTTAGGAGACCCAAAATCCGACCCGAACTTGACAGACTTCAACCTGAAAACTGAAGAAAGAAGCGTGTTTTGGGTGCCAGAAAATTCGTAAAAGGGTGCCACAAAATTTCGATATACGTGCGCTGCTGCACCATTTTTGGTTTTTCCCGTAAATAATATATATAAAAAAAGAAGTTGAAATCAACTTCTATCTTCAAAAATCTTTTTAATGAGAAGGGGTCGAAAACTTGCAATTTTGCACGTACGTTTTCACAAAATTCAAAGTTTGATAAAATCTTCTCTATGTTTTGCAGTAGTAATAGAGATAAACAAAAAATTCCGAATATCTGAAATCTACACCACTTTTCTTTCTATTAGAGCGTGTAATTGTCGTGAATTTAGTATTTATTTTGCTACGTACTTTAAAATATACTAAAATGTTAGTCACAATGTGTAATTTTTTTAAAAATTATGTCTCATCAAGGGAAAAAGGTAACAGTATTCATTTTTTATATGTGTTGTTTTTACATTCGAACATGACCAGAAAAAAAAACAGGTTGTTATCACTTTTCACTCCTGAACTGCAGGAGAAAAGATAAATGTTTTTTTAATGTAGGAAAATATAAAATAAGCATGAACGAAAACATGTAATAACCAGGTCCAAGTTACCCACCATTTCCGAAAAGCATTCTTTATCTTCAGGAACCTCAGGAACCAATATATTTTCGAGATTCAAAGACACATATAAAAACAAAGTTTTTTTTTGCCGCCACTGGTTTTCGTAAATGTTTCGGACAAGATTTTATAATCAGTTTTATCAAACCAGATTATCGATTTTTAAGATGCTATTAATTCTTAATTAAATTTTTTTTCAGATGTGCTATTGAATTTATTACATGCAAAAGTAACAAATTAATATTAATTTTAATAGTAATGTTGGTAAATAGTAATGTTGTTATCAGGTTTGACAGTAAAACTTGTTTGTCGAACATGAAAATGTTTCTTGAGAATACGACTCGAATTCAGAATCGATATTCCGGGTTGAGAAAACGGATTAATACAATCTAAAAACGATTCGGAAACGTTTCCGAAAATGAGTGACAGCAAAAGAGTCTTTGTTTTTATAAATTCTTCTTTAACTCTCGAAAATATATTAGTTTCTGAGGTTTCTAAAGATAAAGAACGTTTTTTAAATCTTGGAAGAGGTTATTGTAGATTTTCGTTCGTAAGCTATATTATATTTTCCTACATTAAGAAAACATCTGTCATTTTTTTACAGTTATAAACAATTTAAATATTTACAATTTAAAAAAAAAAGCATTTTCGAGATCTGGTAACTGAAACGGGGGACAGTGGTTTGATAAGAAAGGACCAGTCTCTCTATACCGACTAGATAATCTGTGTGCCGTTTTCTGTTATTCCAACGGGTCTTTGAATTCCAGAAGTGACAGATAGCCAAAAATAAACATTTTATTGAATAAATTTTCTGGGTTTCTTTGGAGGAATATTTCCGGAATCCATCGTATTATAATTAAAGGTTCAGGAATCATAAGAATTCCTTTCCATTTGTCAAGAGTTTTAATTCCTGCATTAGAATATTGAACCTACACGTGGTGACCAGTATCTTCATGCCAAAAATCACTAAAGAAAATACGCAAGAAAATATTTGATTTCCATGTTTAATGTGATAAATACAGGTTAAACGCGTATTTATCACGTTTAACGTACCAGCTCGGATATTTTTTTATTTTCATTCAAATGTACATAGTAATACGAGTTTTAGGAAGCTAGTGTGCTTATTACGATCGCATCAGGCGAGAAGTATTAGCACATTTTACCTTGCACAACTGCAAGGTCATCAGTATTACCTTGATCTACGTCGAAGCAGGGACATGTGGAGCAGCTGCCCCAGGCTCCCCATTTGGGAGGGTCCCCATGGACGTAATAGAGATTTTTGTTAGGAAGCTGCCAAATGGTTAAAATTGGTCAAAATTCTTACATTTTCAAAGATTTAAGACGGTGGTGTAGCCCTCTCATTCCCCTGTCTGCTTCCGTATCCAAGAGTGACTGAAATACCTGTATTTACACATCAAAGGTTTACATTAGCCCTTATATCCCTATACAAAATAATAATAATAATGTATTCTACTATCTCTCAGAAATATGACCATCTTTCTTGTATGACCCTGTACACAGATGTGAATAGTACCTGGTTCGAAATTTATGTATACAGACAATAGTTATGAAATTTAGTGTTAGTCACTTTAGAATAATTCACGAACAATTTTTTTGGATTGATAGAAGGGGCCCCCCTAAAATTATACTTGCCCCGGGGCCCTAGATAGTCTAGGTCGGGCCCTGTGCCAAAGGGGACCCTATTTTTGCAGTGTCAACTTTACCACTGGCAGGTCCAAACAGCACAGAAAAAAATATTGCGTCAAGCATACATTATGAAACACTTTCCAACACTTCCAGAATAATTTAACAAAACTTCACCGTTTAGCAAAGCCATGTTTGTTTAGCAAAGCCATAAGCAAAATACCAATTTATAAAACGCATAACACATTTGAAAACTAATTTTCAGCATCTAGCGTTGATAGCCAGAAAGGTAGTACACATGCTGCAGATGCTACACATTTTATACATGCTACAGATCCTATACACGCTATCTTCTACAGAAAGCATGTTTTAGGGTACTTCAGAAATTCATATTCATTTCATTATGTTTGTAACTGGGTAACATCATTAAAATGCATCCTAAAAGATTGTAATGAAACGGAATTGTTTGAAGTGTCCCTGTAAACGAACTCTAAATGCTACACGCTTCACTTTCAATACCGAATGTGCCTTAATAAACATCATTAACATGTATAAATTACATGGCAGTCTATTTTCGAGTGTTAGAGCACGAACAGACAGAAAAACTGAATTCATAAGCACTTTTCAACTTACACTATTTATAGTTGAAACTTTTCATGTGTACGTATATGGCACACTAATGTAAAGCTTCAATGAGTCTCTGTCACTTGCTTGCGATTGGAGAACTCCGGACAGGGCTGGCCGTAGGCCGATTTTCTTTCATAAAAGTGTTTATGTAATTGCCGCCCATTGTCGCGTTTCTGGCGGCTTCAGCTAAGGTTAAATTCTGTATTTATTTAAAGACCTTAATAAAGGGACCGGGAGGGATATTATGCTCTACAGACTTGGTTTCTTTGTCCGAGAAGTTAGGCAATCAAATCAAATCAGACCCTACCCCTTTAACACAAGGCATACAAAGTGCTGGGAGAATTTGTTTTGTAAAATGTTTGTTGCTTATGTTTTCTTCCGCCTGATATAGCCATTAGCATTCCCCATTACTTTTCTAGGCCTCAGAAGAAACACACGGGCAGTGGCAGATTTGAATGAGCCCACGGGCGTAGAAGACGGAAATACGGTCCTGGTAATGCATTTTCCAGATGATTTAGATTTTAGTATACTCTGCGGTAAGTATAAAAGGCTATAGATCATATACAAGACAGCAGAAAAAATCAAATACGTTACTGTCTAGGCAGCCTATTTTGAAATGCTCTCGATCTAGACACCTGTTTGAAAATTTTTGTAATTAGCGGTGAGAAAAGTGTTTCATCGTCACTGACAAGGAAGGTCTCCATAAGCGCATACTCAGAAAAACTTGAAAAAAATTATATTCTTGTCATTATATTCTTGTCAATTATATTCTTGTTCTATATATGTCTATAAAACAATTCGTGTAGAACCTCGATAGAGCGTCCATAAAACAATAATGAAAATTTCATTTTTTGGTGATTTATAGTCGATTGGCGACACAATGAAGTAAAAAAAAAAAAACTTTTATGAAAAATTCTCTCTAAGGAAAAGCTTTTTCTACTCTTCCTAATGAACTAGTTTAAGTAAGTTTAATTTTATAAGTATAAGTTTGTAACTGCAGTTTTGTCATATACATTTATGTGTATATATAATGAAATTTAACGATCGTATTATATAGTTTAGAACGAAATTTATATTGAGTAAAAACTGTTTCAAACTGAAAATTAAGGTCCAATTCTGAGCACTTTCAATTCGACTTTGAGTCAAACGAAAACAGTATTCTTGTCATGGAAACAACGACCTATTCACTATCGAAATGTATAACGACAGTCTTCTTAATCAGGCAGTTACTTTTAAAATACACTTAAAACCTATGATATAGCCGATGAAACCGTGGAAAATAAAATAACTGCAGCCACATGCAGCTTGTATAATGTAAACTTATAGAAATAATAATGAACTATTTATTCGTTTAAGTTTGAATTCTTTACGTACTGCGCATTTAACCCTCTCACTGACACGCCCGTGTTAATACATTCATTAAGCTCCAGGTTTCACCGCAATACAAGCATTATTTAAACTAATATAACTTTACGAATATAATTAATACACTTTTAACCCTTTCAGGGGCAAGCAATTGTGTTCCTATAACGTCGAATTCACACCGGTATTTACGAAAGAATTTAGTTCAAAATAAGGAAATGCAATTTTTCAACTTTTTCCGTCAAAGTTCAAAAAGTAAAATTGAATTAAAAGTTTCTGGTTCGAATTGGATTAAAATTAGGTGGTATATAGGGTTAATAGATTGAGAGATGATTAATACTCTCGAGGATTACATTCATATATATGATTTTTTTATATATAATTTTGGAATAATAATCTTTTCTTAGCATTTAAAACCAAATACAGAGGAAACAACATTACAGTTTTACACTTTTGCTGGACGGTCAGAGTGAAACACTCATTTAACAAGCAATTCCCAAATGCATTAAAATTGCTTGCATGGGTCGAGGAAAAGGTGTTGCTCACCAAATCGTATCTTTTCACGCCAAATGCTCGAAAGCATTTTAATTTTTTACAGATTTTCTACTGGAATTCCGCAGCTAAATTTGACGTATATGAGTAGTTTCATAAGTTTTTTTTTTAATATTCTGAGTATGCGCTGACCTTCTAGCTACCTCTCGATCGAGAGAAAGGCCGTGTGAAGATTGTCGGTATATATTTTAATGCAGTCAATTTAACTTCTTTTTTTTTAATGCAATCGAAACTCACCAAATTCAGATATTTTATACATATATTTTTTATTTCACAATCTTTAAAATTTTATTTTTATTAATTAAAATTTTATAATCTCTTGTTCAATAAATAACATCTTAAATACTGAAAAGTTTTTTAAAATTTTCCTGAAATATTAAATAAATGTAAAACTATTATGAAATTTGAAACAACTATAAAAATAACTATAAAAATACTACATATATACATATTTTTAGATTTAGACTGATTTATATCTGCTCTGCAGTGTCTTAAAAAAAAAAATAACATTAGATAAAAAAAAGTATTAAAATGATTAAAAAAAGAAAACAAATTGCGATATTTATCTATACCTATAAGCGGCTTTGTTCTGACTGACTAGCCGACTGATTCATCAGCGCACAACCGAAACTATTGTAGCTAGAAACTTGAACTCCTGGGTATAATATTCGTAAAACACAATAGGGATCCACTGAGAAAGGATTTTTCGAAATTAAACTCCCCAGGGTTTTTAGGCCATTTTGCCATATCTCAACAACCGTTTTAGATAGGAACATGATAAGCAGGAGCAATTTTCTTTATTTTAGAAAAAAATAAAGTTACTAACTGCTGCCGGTATTGCGTCTATCATGTCCTTTCTTCAAACATTTAAAGTTTCAGGTAAAAATATTAATTAATTTTTTTGATTTACATGAGTTTAAAGTATGTGATTTCTATACTATGAAAACAAAAATTATACTAAATGGCCTAACTCATTTCAAAATACGTATGATATGTTGATTCCATTACATCCTATAGATATTTATTGTCTGAAATGTATTTTAGTGACTTTTTACTATTTCAATCTACTATTTCAATTACGTTACACGAAAATTTGATATGAATTCAGTTTGTTAGTCTAATAATCCGTCCATCTTCAACTTTCGTTGAAGATGCTCCAATTGATATAAGCACGCTCCATTTCGAAAATCCAATACCTTATTCACTTTGAGGCACAAAATTTAGATAACAATTAAATTAAATTGTATTTCGCATGAAAACGCAATCATTATTGACGGAGGTACGTGTGCTTACAAATGTCCCACTGAAAAGGTTAAAAAAAAATAAAAGTTATACCAAGATGGTTAGAGATTTATGTAGGACTTAAATAATGTTGCACTCTAACACGTATCTTACTTGTCAATGCCTTGCTATTTGATTTATAATAAAAAATATATAGCACACATTTCCGCCAAGAACAAACGTATGAAATGAATTAACACTTATATTGTGCAAACGTTTATAAAACAGAAATTAGATTTAAAAAAACTGTTTACTTAAATCAAATGGGGAAGAAATGCAATGAAGCTTCTAAATTTAGCCTACACTACTTTGCAGTTAACGATAATCTAATGTCCTTGGATCAACAACACAATAACATATATTCTAATACGCGCAAATCTTGTGTGTGTGTGGGGTTTATATACCGGGTGATTATAAAATAAGTATCCCTATTTGGAGCTGTCTGTAGCTTGAAGGAATAACCCGAAAGAAACCAAAATTGTTACACATACTATTTGAGAAGGGGGAAGAAGAATGGAACAATAAAAAATAATTGCAATAATCGCCGACAGATGGCACTTTTGAGTGTGAAATGGAATGTGCAATACAAGAACAAACAATTAAGGCACAAAACCGGATGGCATACCTAATTTATTGAAATATGTCACAGTGAATGTGGTTAAGATTTCGCTTGGCGGTGCCGATCAAGTTCAGGTTCCACATGACCATTGTGCTGGAAGACACAATCCAGGCGGTGGACGACGTGCTCAACTGCGGAATGTAACGCATCAGGAGTGATGTTTCGCACATGTTGTCATATACGATCTTTAAAGTCATTCAGGTTTGCGACACCTCCACGGTACACATTAGATTTTAAGTACCCCCAAAGCCAAAATTCACATGGCGTCATATCAGCGGATCGAAGAGGCCACGTCATACGAAAATACCGGCTTATTACTCTATCATCTGTGAAATGTTGTCGTAAGAACTGTTGTACTGCTCGCCCAATATGGTGCGGGGCTCCATCTTCCATAAAAATTGTTTCAGACAGACACTGTCTTTGCAGCAGTTAAGGAACTACGAAAGTTTGTAACATGCGCAGGTATCTTTGTGCAGTAACTGAATACGTTACAGAGACTGTTGGCCATAACTCCTTAAAAAAATAAGGACCAAGAATGAAACTTGAAGTAAAGCCACACCACACAGTGATTTTTGGAGAGTGGAGGGGTATTTCGTGAATAACAGTTCGTGGCTCCGAAGCCCATATTCTGCAATTCTGCGTATTGACTGTCCCATTCATATGAAATTGGGCTTCATATCCCCATAAAATCTTCCATAGGAAGGCATTATTCGCCTCCATTCATGCTTAAAATGTTAAAGCAAAATCCAGTCTCTGCTGTGCGTCTCCTGGTGACAATTGTTGATGACAACTAATTTTATACGGATAAAATTGGATTACCTTTGTTAGGACTTTTCGAACAGTAGCATATGGAATATCCAAATTTCGGGCAACTCCACGTGCACTAGGACCGGCTTCCGGAGTCCCCGATGACTCCACAATCGCAGTGGCAATTTCTTCTTGCATACGGAGAGGTACTGGTTTCCTCCCTCTTCCATATTTTACAGTAAACGATCCAGTCTCCTCGAATTTTTTTGCCATTCTTCTCACTGCACACGGTGTCAAAGGATCTTTTCCTTTACGCATTCCTTTCACACGCCTAAATTCACGTAAAGCAGCTGCGCTGTTTGAGGTGTTAACGTAGAATAGTTTTAAAATTAAAGCGCGATCTAGTAAACTGAGAGCCATGTCGTACAACGTTAATGGCAGAAATAACTACGTTTTGATTTTACTAATGAATACAACGGTGTTTGCACCGACAGGATCCGTAGCGCCATCTGTTGCCGATTATTGTAACTATTTTTTTATTCATCCATTCTTCTTCCCTCTTCTCGAATAGTATGTGTACCGATTTTGGTTTCATTCGGGTTATTCCTTCAAGCTACAGACAGCTCCAAATAGGGATACTTATTTTATAACAACCCTGTATATATATATAATATGCAAATTTTATCTGAAAAACGGCTCTAACAATCTTGACGAAATTTTCTATCCTACCGTTTTGGGGCACCAGAAAACCATTGGGCTAGGTCACATAATCGAGAAAATTACATAAGTGGGTCATATTGGGTCACCAGGGGTCAGGGTCAAGCTAATTGTATATAAAAAACGGTTCAAACGATTTCGACTAAATTTTGTATCCTACCATTTTCGGGCACGATAAGACTATTGGGCTGGGTCAGATGTTCGATAACTTTCGATTAGTGGGTCCTTTTTGGGTCAACGCGGGTCAAGTTAAATTTATCTAAAAAAGGCTCTAACGATTTTGATTAAATTTTGTGTCCTATGAGTTTCGGGCACGAGAAATTCATTGAGAAATTCAATTAGTGGGTCATTTTGGGGTCACTGTGGGTCAAGCTAATTTTATCTAAAAAACGACTCAGACTATTTAGACTAAATTTTGCATCCAATGGTTTTCGAGCACGAGAAGACTGTTGGGGTAAGTCATATGTTCGAGAAATTTCATTATAGGGCAAGCTATTTTTATCTTAAAAACGACTCAGAGGATTTGAACTAAATTTTGTATCCTACAGTTTCAGGGAACGAGAAGACTATTGGGTTAAGTCACATGTTCGAGAAATTTCGATTAGTGGGTCACTTTTGGGTCATGTGAGTCAAGCTAATCTTATTTAAAAACGACTCGGACTATTTTGACTAGAGTTTTATATCCTACAGGTTTCGGGCACGAGAAGACAATTGGGCTGTTCGAAAAAATTTGATTAGTGGGTCATTTTGGTCATGGGGAACTCAAAGCTAATTATGACCAAGCATAGCTCGGTCTTTACTGCTCGTAATTAGTAATGCAACATTACTAATTCAAAACTAATATACGTATCGAAGATTGGCTGCTCAAATGACAATCACAAACAGCCTCAAGATCGAGCACGACTGACGCGAATTCCAGTAACTATAGAAATGTCACTAAAACTAACAGCCGATCAGATTTATTGAATGACGAGGTATTTTTATATGAGATTATGATTGTTAGTACAAAAAATGTAAGTGACCGATTTTGTGTGACAGGTTCTTGCCCGACCATGGAGAGCCCGAAACATGGAAGCATCACATGTCTTTCCAGTCACCATCAAGAGTAAGTAAACCTAATCATTCAGAAAACATTCGCGACTTAAAATTCACATCTTTCGATTGTCTACTTTTTGCATTTTATGTGTTATATTTTTTTCTCAGCAATATACACAATATTCAATATTTATACAGCTTTGTACAAGATTAAGAGGATATTCTACTTTGGGTCTAAATTTATTGTAAAACTTAAAACGTGTTTTACAAACTGAGCAACCCTTTATCTTGAGAAGTATTTGACCGATTTCTTTCTTTTTTTTTATTTAACAGAAATGTAAATCGTTTTGCTAGGTCTTATACCATCGAAAAGTATCATTAATTTTTTTTTCGAGCTCCCAAAAGGTAAAAAAGGCATAAAAGAGACCTAATTTTGTTCAAATGTCCGCCATTTTGTCAAAAATTAACCTTTTAAACAAAATGTTGGTATAAACTCCAGGGAGTGGAATGTTCTTTCTTATTTTTTTTTCAGATGTTTGTGACCGGAGAAAAGCGGTCTTCCGATTGGAAGTGCATGGCGCGCACCTCCAGGTATTCCCCGTCCCACAAGGTCTATTATTTTACGCACAAAAACTTAAAAATATAAGTGAAATGTCAATAAATAGAATTCAAAAAGTCCGAAGGTGATATCTGTTTTCTTTGCAACCGAAAAAATTTTCGATCTCTACAAAGGCCGATTTTTACTTTTTCGATTTTGTTTGCAGGTTTTTTTCCATAATGAGGATACTTTCACTTTCATAACCGGTTTCTGACACACTACAGAAGACACCCATAGCCTTTAGACATAGCATTTTGTTAGGGTCCCCTTCCCCAATCATTGCTGTAAGCAGGATTCTCGCTGAGTTTTGATCAACCTTAGCAAATCGGCTAATTCGGAAAAAGAAACTGTAGCGAATTAAAAAATATATATTAGTAAAAGAAATTTGTCGTGAATAATGATTCTATTAATTAGGCTTTTCATACACTGCCGAGGTACTCTGCCCGAATAACCCTTTCTGCGGCTTTGGCTAATGTTAAAACGAAGTTGTGTTGAGCAATGCATCTCTAAAAGGGATTCATAATAACCAAACTACAAAAGGTGTGAAAATGTTTGCTTCCCCCCCCCCCTCATGCCTAGAAATTCGTAGTTATTTTTGGTGAGAAGAATTATTTCAGAGATTAATTTACATGATTGATTATTTATTGTTGCTGAACTTAACAAATAAGACAACAAATAAAGAGTTTAAAAATTTTTAAGCTTTGTGTGCCAGGAGGAAAGACGGAAATTTCGGGGTGGGCGCAGGAAAGTTAAATGATTGATTAATATATATATATATATATATATATATATATATATATATATATATATATATATATTACAACAAAGCAACAAACATAGCAGAAAAATAGTTTAAAAAAATTGAGAGCTTGGGAAGAAAAGGGGGAGAAGTAGAAATATTTAAAAGAGAGGTTTAATTAGATGATTCGTTATTTATTTTTGTTACTACGGAGAAACAAGGCAGGATAAATGTTAAAATTAAAGATATTAACGATTTTAAACTTTGCGTGCTCGGTGCTGGGTAGAGTTGCAAAAAACCGATTTATTCCTAGGTTTATTTCCAATAGACCCGGTTTATTCCCAGGTTTATTCCCAAAAGACCTAGTTTATTACCCAAAAACCAAGTATATTTTGAAAAACCCCGGTTTATACCCAGGTTTAAACCGGGCTTTTTCTAGTCTTTGCAACTCTAGTGCTGGGGAAAGGAGTAAAAAAAGGGTTAGTGATGATTTCAGCGGGGTGGATGATTTAGAGGATTTATTAGTTTTTACTACAATAAAGTAAACAAGTTGGAAATTATACGTCAAACGTGACAAATGTCGTGCGTTCGTACTATAACTATTTTCAGTGAAATCAATGCTATCGTCTGTTATTATGATAGGATTAATTTTCGTAATAAAATAAGTACATTTTAAGTTGGCAACATTTTATCTTTTGTTGACATTGACTGAAAATTCCAATGGGAAACTTAAGCCACCTTTGAAAATTTCAGAGCTTGAAATCCATATTTAGACTATTTTTCCATTTAATATGTATTTCTTCGGAAACATCTATCCAGAAAACTGTCGGTAGATTATATGATATCTATAATTAAACCATAATTGCCAACCTCCCGATTTTTTTCATACCAGTATTTTTATGAAAAAATATTTGCTTTATGTAATCGTGCAATTTCTGCTATTTAATAAAACGAAAATTTTTGTATGATTTTACTGGTATTCAAAAAATCGGGATGTTGGCACCTATGTTAAACAATTTCAGTATACAAATTCTGTTTTTAAATTTAGTAATACGGAAATAATATGACTCCATATTAAATATGCTGTAATCACCATGGCAACCTAGAATCATTACCTATCATAGGATATCACTGAATTAACTAGCCGCCACTGGCGACCAGTTTGGTCTCCCTTAAATGTTTTCTAAGCAACATGCTGCTTTTATTCATAATTTAATTTACTTGCTTAATCCTTCACCAAACCGGAAAGTTCTAATATACAAATCAAGAACTTTTTGTGATCATGGCAGTATTTCGTATATTTTATGTTCATCCTTCTTGACAAAAACCGATTAACTCACTAAGGCGTTTATGCTTCATGTCTGTTTGCTTATCAATTGCAACACCTTCGCTAACGTAGAGATTTTTAATCCTATTAATTCATAGATCACGCTGATCCAATGAAAATTTTAGTTCTGGGTTTGTACTGAACTTTTTTTCCCGCCGTGTTTGTCGAAATGAGCATGTCTTTTCTCTTATTATGTATGCCACGCCTACAGGAAATTTTTTTTTCGACACCAGACACCGCTGCAAATCCATCATGGAGATCTTGATTTGCGGATGATTACCTTCATGGTTTAATATTTTTATGAATCACGGTGAACGAATCTCTTTTGTTTGTATACTTTAATCTATTGTGATATTGGGTAGTCAACCCAATTTAAACTGAAGTTATCTCAGAATCTATACGTATTTGAATGTAACTCATCTCTCAAACAAACAATTTTTTTTAATCATCTTTCTAAAAATGTAACTATTATGCAATTTTATTCGAAAAAAAAATCATTTTGAATAAAAATAGCCGCCTGACAATATCAAGAGAGAAATGGTCAACACGTATTTGTTTTCCTCATTCACATGACTTGTGCATTTATTGAATTAATTACGTATGGTAAGATTCAATATAATGAAGAAAACATTTACTAATATCGTTTTAAGTTTTGATTTGATTTTCATAAAATTTGAAATGACGCGACAAAATTCTGAAATAATTATATATATTAAATTTCAAACCATTCGGTTGGGTAGTTTTTGCGCTGTTGTATGCGGGCGGATGGACGGACGGACCAGACGACGACTATAGGTGTTACGTATTTATATAATTACGAACGCACCTAAAAATAATTCAGAAAATGTTTTAAAAGTTGAAAAAAAATAAATATTTTTTACTTTGTGTGCAGCAGGTGGGCAAAGATTTTCGGGAAGGGAGAAAATGTCGATGAAATGAAAAAAAAGCAGAAATTTACCGAAATGCAGAAGATTCTCACTAGAAATAATGTAAATAGTGCAACGATAGTAATAAGCAACATCAGTCGCTGCATTCTAGACAGCACAAACTCATCCTAAAAACATCTAAAATGTATCATATTTAGGAGAAGGTGATATGTTGTGGACCGATGAAATAGTCCTGTCGACAGTTACAGGACATCCCCTGGGTTTCGAAATATCACACCTGTCAACGTCCTATGGATGTCTTTTCATGATGCATTTTGGATGATTATAGGACACTTGTATCATTTTAACTGGATTGTCCTTAATGACACCCTAAAAGCACCCAAATAATGACATATTTAAGATAAGCCGATATCCTGTGGATGGATGAAATCATCCTGTAGACAGTTATAGGCCATCCCTTAGTGTCTAAATGTAAAACCCTGTCAGCATCATAACTTTCTTGACGTTCATAGGACCACTACAGACTTATCGAATATTACTGCCTTATATTTGCATTTTTGAAAGCCATACGCTGTTACAAATTGCAGCAAACTGTCCAGTCATTTGACCATTTTTATAGAAAACGGTTATATAATCGTAATTTAACTCTATTCTGACCATATTATTGCCCATATTATAGCTAGAATGATGTTTATAGATAAATGATGGTTATGTAACCGTTTTCTATAAAAACGGTCAAATGACTGCACAGTTTGCTGCAAATTTTTAACAGTGTATATACACTGACAATAATAAGCAACATCAGCCGTTTCTTATTGCATTACAGAAGAAAAGAAAATCAGTTCTAGCAGTTTAACGATTTCATTTCGCTATTTTCCCTTGCCAAATGCAGCATTTTGTCGAGATTTGGCGCAATGGCGATCGACAGTGCTGTAAGTAAGCGCGAAGCTCAACATCTTTTTGAAATCCCCTTCTCCCCCTTGTTCAAGCTGAAAGCTTTTTCTTGGTATTTGAATAGAAAATCAAATTTTGAAACAAAGTATACTTGCAATTTCAGTTCTGTCTTCCAGATTCCATAATAATCCCTACACTCATTTTGCGTAAAACCTCACATTTCTAACAATAAACGAGGAATATTTAAAAAAAAAGTGTTTATTCATTTTTTCCCTGCATTTTAAAATCTTGTTAGCAGAAGTTTGAAATTGAGATGATTTGTTTGGATTGAGTCGATATAGGATTAAATTTCATGTATAATAAATTTTTGATTCAAATTAAACCATACTTTAAAAGTGGCTCTTATTGCAAAGTAAGTTTTAAGTGAATGCATAGTTATCGAGCAAATATGTTTTTGTTCATCTTTTTAGCACTTTCCAACCTAGTTGAAAAGTGCTTATGACTTCGGTTTGTCTGGCCGGATGGCCGTCTGTCCGTGCTCTAACTCGCGTAAATATGCTCGGATTGCTCTGCAATTTTTATATGTTATTGTCGTTATCTATAGCATGTTCCCTATTTTAACGGAAGTGTGTAGCACTTATAGTTTTTTTACAGGGACACTCAAAAGAATTCCGTTACATTGCGGTCTATGGGGAAAAATTATTTGCGGTTTATTTAAATAATGTTTCACTATTTTAAACGCATTGAAATTTATATATATCACTAAGGGGCATTAGAAGAAGCTTAATATGGAATAGGGTGTGCATACCACTTATAGTTACTATACAGGGACAGTCAAAAGAATTCCGTTACATTACGTCTATGGAGAAAAATCGTCTGCGGTTTATTTAAATAATGTTTCACTATTTTAAACGCATTGAAATTTATATATATTACTAAGGTGCATTACAAGAGGCTTACTACAGAATAGTGTGTGTATAGCAGTCATCGTTCATTTACAGGGACATACAAAAGAATTCTCTACTGTCTGTTAACAATAATTCCTGGCGTTTTAAGTTGCTGAACGCGATTTTCAATTGAACTCACTTTTTGTCTATTACTGGGTGTGTATAAATTCTGTATTTCATATACAGGGTAGCACAAAAGTTCGAGAACACATTTCCGTTTATTGACAGAAACTCCAGAAGGAGAATTTTAAACTGTGCTACGCGTTTCCTAACTAAACTAAAATTTATCATCCTATATAGTTTATATACAAATCTATAGATCATATACAGGGTTGAAAAAAAGTACTCGGATACTTTTCCGAATATTGTATCTGTTCGAAATTCCTAAAATTATGTTTTTAAATATGTTATGCGTTTTCCAAATTGTTTACTTAGATGTTATCTTTTAGCTTATTAAACGGTATGTTTTGTAAAATTATTTTGGAAGCGTTGGAAAGTGCTACATAATCTATGCTTGGCGCATGATTTTTCGTTCTTGTTTAGTTATTCTAAGTGGATGAAATAAACAAATTTTATTTTAATTGGTAAAAGTCGTAAAATAAAACATTATAAACGGTAAAATAAGTTTATTAGACTGTTGACATGTTTCGGCTCCATTCGATCCATTATCAAAACAAATAAGAATAGTCCATCATTGCACGGTCTGTGAAGTTATTATTTGAAGCGCTATCATTTATTTTTTCAAGTACTTTTTAAAATTACGCACGTTATTTTTTTTAAATTTATTTAATTTTTATTTTTTTATTCTTACTTGGATGTTTATTTCCATATATATAACAACGGAGTCAATCTAGCCACAATTTTGGTAAGTTAAATGATACTGCATCGTTATATATATATTGTATTTTTAAGTGTTACAATCTCTATGGTTTCTGTTATAATGGATGGCTGCTATGCTACATTTTTCGCGATTTCCGCAATAGCTCTATCTCAAGGACTAATGCACGGATTTCATCAAACTTCAGATTCTGTTAGACCTTGACATAAATAGATGCTGATTACGTTTTGGTGTAAATAGCCCAACAGGTGGCGCTGCTATGCAATGTTTTTCATTATTATCACGATAACTATATCTCAAGATCTAATGCACGGATTTTCACCAAACTTCATATTCAGTTAGGCGTTGACATAAGTTGTTGTTGATTAGGTTTTGGTCTAAATGTGCGAACAGGTGGCGCTGCTATGCTACATTTTGCAGGATTTACACGATTTTAGCAATAGTCATATCTCAAGAACTAATGTACTGAATTTAATAAAACTTTAGATTCAGTTAGACCTTGATATAAATCTGTTCTGATTCATTTTAGTGTATACGAAACCTATGCAAGATAGAAGAAAGCTTTCGGATTGGCACATCCGACTAGTTATTGATTGTTTTCGTTCTTTCAAACTTCGGTCATTTTCCACATCCTACTGAACTATGTTGAATTCGCCAATAATGTCTTCTTTAGAGAGTTTTTCTTAAAAACAAATCATTAACTAATTGTTTTAATTGATATTTTACAACCTGCATTCGTATTATATTATTCTACTAACACTGTTTAATTATTTTTGCAGCCCCATTTTTGTGATAAAAATGCATCTAAAGTGAAGTAAATTTGAAAGATAAACTGATAAAAATTCCTGAAATCATAAAAATTAGATATATATTTTTTAAATAAACGGAAGAAATCGTCGTACGGGAAAGGTTTAAGCGTACACCGTTACAATAAACCCGAAAAAGGTACAATGTACGGAGTAAACGTACAATCTGGCAACCTAGAAGGATAACAAAACAAAAGGTATGCTAATGAAGTACAGCTTTTAGATAGGTTATTTTTTTTGCAAGGAGGGTAAATATAGTGATTAATTATATGATGCATAATAGGTTTCTAGAATATATCAGTAGAGGAAGAATGGGAACAGAAGATCAGTCCACCTCCACCGGCTCTTGGCTCCTGTTGCCGCAGAACTCTCATTCTTCCTCTACTTATATCTATAAAAAAATTCCTTTCTCTTTCCAAGGCAATTTTCTCGCCATGGCCTCCATAGGCAACAAGTACCGGTATTTATTGAATACAATAATGTAACATTTTCCGTAATATACAAATGTTTTTTTGGCAATGCGTATGTCTTGGTTAATCTAATCTTTGACGGATAACGTGTTCTGACAGGACTTGTACTGGAAAATGTTTGTCTGGTTACCGCTTCACGAACAGTCCCGAAGAGGAGATGGTCCTTGTATGTGCCGGAGACCAATGGACACCGCAGACGTCATTTCCGGCTTGTACATGTAAGTACATTTTAACTGCTTTGTGCACCATAAAACATTTCTGACTCACTTTCAGAAAAGAAACGGAGACACACTGTATATTGACCTTCGTTCTCGGTTAAAAAGCATTCACTCAAGGTTCTGGATCACATTTCGTATCTTGTTCACCCTTTATTATAGACTGGCGGTAGAAATGAATGCTTGCACCAGAAATTTTGTACAGAGAAAGACAGGAAGTTAAATACAATTTCTTCCAATTTACAACTGTAGTAAAGGTTGTCAGGGAAATACCGCATTCGAATCTTGAATACTGCTATTTTCGTACAGTAAAATACGCTTTATTTAATTTCAGAATTTCAGTATTCAATTAAGGCGAATATTTTTATTCGGAAATAGTGCAACTCTGCCTCGCAAGAACGTTTCGACAGAACTCTGTGCTATCAATTGCGAGATTTTTGCAACAGTAAATTTCTCTAGTGTCTCTGAAAAGTTGCTCGCTTCTGTTGCAATGCGCCGTCGCACAGTTCGAAATTGTTGCAATCTATTGTTTTCGAAAGTTAAAATATACACCCCTTATGATTAAGTTGGATTGTCCAAATTGTCCAAATTAACCTGTTCCATGAGCAGTTACAGCGCATAATATTACCAGAATGCGCTAGAAGCAATCGATGGGTCCATTACAACTTGCAGAAAAAAATTGCTCGCTGCCCTGTCGTGGTTCATTGCGCTAACAATTTTAAACCACCACAGTTACGGACATGAATTCTGTTCGAGATGAGAAGGGCTTGATTTTTATATCGAGTACTTTTATAGCGAGTATTTTTATATCGAGTACTTTTATAGCGAGTATTTTTATATCGAGTATTTTTATATCGATTTTTATATCAGTATTCGGGCTACTCAGGCTCAAAGTGACAATTTTATTTATTCACAAATTGAAAAAAAAGGATTAAAAAAACTTGCTGTTGCAGAAATAAGAATGCAGTTTCAGTTTTTTAAAGTGTCTTACAATCCTTTATTTAAAAAATCAGTTTGAAAGGGAATTGTATTGTGATTTATCAGATATAAGTAGAAATATTCTATTTGATTTTGAACACTTTGGACTATTAGAACAACGAAACAATTTTTCTCGCTTTCTGTATGAAATCCATTTCCAGAATGACGGAGAAACGTTCTACCATTAATACCATACCATTATTACTACTATACTAGTACCAAACTTTCTGCCATAGTTGTATAGTGATACTATAAAAGAATAAGAATTATGTTTTAGAGATTAGCTGTAAATATGAAAATTGCTATTTTAGACAGATTTTCAGGGACATGATCTCAGTTTATTAAAGTGCCTTACAATCCTTTAAAAATCCGTTTGAAAGGGAATTGGATTGTGATTTATGAGTTATAAGTAGAAATATTCTATTTGATTTTAAAGACTTTGGACTATTAGAACAAAGAAACTATTTCCCCGTCTTTCTGTTTGAAGTCCATTTTCAGAATGACGGAAAAACATTTTACCATTAATACAATACCATTATACTAATACCAAATTTTCTGCCATAGTTGTATAATGATACTTTAAAAGAATAAGAATTATGATTCTGAGATTGGCTGTAAATAAGAAAATTTCTATTTTAGACTGAGTTTCAACGACATGAAAATCACGAAACGCTGTCATGAGGGAGTATTCAGGATTTAATACATATTTCTAAGTAAGAAAAGATTGTTAGATGAGAAAATTTATCTTGAAACAATTTTTAAATGCTATTAACAATTTCTTGCTGCGTACTTTCGCTATCGGGCTCGAAGGGCTCGAGCTCTGATGGCACAAAGCATTTCGGGCTGGGGTTGACTCGGATTTCAAATCCACCGGCTCGGGCTCCGATAAAAGAGCCAAAACTCATCTCTAGTAATATCTGATCATCTCATCCTGTAATCTATATTATTTTATACGATCTGATATCAATTTATCTCCTGAAAACAGCATGGAAGTTATGCGACAACAATCGCTTGTAACACAAGGTGAATTCATTTATCGGATATGGGAAAAGCTATTCGATTCAAAATCACTTCAATAATCATGCTTACAAATGTCATGCGCTTTTAAGTTTAAAAGTCAGTCTATAATTGTTTTGAAATTTTTGAGGGAAAAATATTTTTTTGAGAACAACTCTTAAAATCGCTCTCTTATTTGAAACGGCAAATGTTGTGTTGATCAGCGTAAAAATATTAAATATATCCAATGAAAATTTCAAAAGTATCGTGTAATCGATGTCTTTTCATTTCAGCTTTATCCCAGGTGGCAAAGAAGTCTTGCCCCGATCCGGGATTCATTGCGAACGGTGGCCGTCGGAACAAGACCGGTTCCGAAGCCTCGGTACGTCGCAACTTCGAGGAGGGTGAATCAGTGGTGTATAGCTGTGAGTTCGAAGAGCACGACATCATAGTCACGTGCAAACAGGACGGCATGTGGTCCAGACCCAAAACGGCTTGCGTAGAACCTGAAACAGGTTCGTTTTCTTATTTGTTATTACTTTCTGTTATTGTATTAGCTGCCAAAAAGTAAAAAAAAAAAAAAAAAAAAACAAGTGGGTAAGTGTGATTGAAGATCACATAAAGGCCAATCTTTAATTTATAATTATTCTTTATCATTTATTAGCACAACCTTTATCACTAAGAAGATAGATGGCAGCATCATTAAATTTAATAATAAATGATAACAAGAAGTAGCTATTTTCTTAATCAAATTAAAAATATTCAAGAACTGCTTTTTAGACAGCATATGTTTGTATATCTGAAAAGCATATTTAGTTATATGATGTAATTTTAGTTAAAAAACAAAAAAACCCATTGAAATAGCAAAAAAAGTTCTTTTAATTAAATCCATCGGACAATGAAATGTAGTCAGAGGGAAAAAAATGAAAATTTAAACTTCTGTCGTTGAGAATAGAACCAGGAACCTTTGGGTTTGAAAGGAAACGCGCTACCACTGAACCATGTAGCCTACTCGAAAAGTTGAAATTAACGTTCTGTTTTAAAATCTAAACCACAGAAATGGCCCGATGTCATTAAATTAATTCATTTAATTAAAATATTATAAGACTTTTTGAAAACTTTATGATTTATCGTGTGGCAGGAGGTACTCAGCTTGTGACGGCCATCTTTGATGTCAGGCCGTGCGGTAGAGCAGAGACAAATAACAAGTCTATTTTTTAAAACCAAAAACGGTTTATTAAAACAAAACGGTAGGGAAGTTGAGCGAGCTCCACTTGATTTTCCTAAAATTTAATAAAACTTTTAGGCTTTTGCTAACGACTCGTAGCTGTATAGAAATTAAAACTATATGATAATTAAACTTAAACTATTCAGAAGCAAATTCACGATCCAATAATTTTATATTTCAAATTAAATAAGCACTGATGCAGGCTCAAATCAGCTTTACAACAACATAGAACTTCACTATAAAAATGCTAAGGCGAATTATTAATCTCGAGACTCGATGCGAGGTCTCAAGGCTAAATCTAAATCTATCTAAGTCTCAATCTAAATCTCAATATTAAATTTCCCAAGCTAAGTCTGCTCTAGCTCCCCTGAGCTCTGTTCTGAAATGAAAATTCGCTGCTTATATACTTCACAGTATCGATCGACCAGCTCCAGAAAATTTGCATAACTGAAAGAAAACGGCGACTCACAATTTCCGAGATTCAGACATCCGTCGAAAGTTAGAGAAAGAGAGCATTGCTAAATCTTTTACGCACATGGCCGGTTATTGGACAAAAATTTACGATCTCATTCAAACATCGTCTACTCACGTGACGAGAGTAGTCGATCCCTTACAACCCCTCCCGGAAATTGTGAATGAAAAAGAGGTGGTTGAATGCAGACCAGCGTCTTTTTCTTTAAAAAATTTAGAGTAAAAAAAAGCACATGTGACGGGTAAATTAAATTTTGGAATCGAAATGTAAAATTTTTTACTTTTAACCCATCACACAAAAAATTGGTCAAATCGATAAAAAAAACTTTCAGCATAACCTCCTTTAAATACGAAGTATCCTCAAAATGATCTCTCAAAATTTTCCTCAAAAAATTCAAAGATTGCTAAAATTAATACGCAGTTTTACCTCAAACAATTCCACAAAGTGCCGAAAAAAGTGCAAACTCAAATTGCCTATCAACTAAAGTACCTTTCTTAAACTTACAATTCTCAATCATGCCGAAAACTTACATCCCCAAAAGTCAGTGTAGATACTCGCTCGGTTACAGGGGACACATACTAACAGCTATAAACAGCTGTGAAAGTAAAACAATTTCTATAGAATATAAAATTGGAAATATACATTACAAAATCTTCAAGACATAACTCTTCTTCTTGGTAACTAAAATAAAAAAACTTATATAAATAGATTATCTGAATTAAGATGTTTTACGTCCTGGAACAAACTTTATTAGCTACATATATTTTACAGTACATAAACTTTACATCATAACTGTGAAATACAAGTAACACCGTCAAAACTTCATAACCTACGAAAGCCCAACACGAAAAACTAAACCGAAAACGAACACGAACAACGACCGAAGGAAGAAAATTAAACTTATTAACAATGTTAGTAAAGTATCAGATAGAACACACGTGTCAAGGGCAACGCTTGACCGCCAAACACGTGCACGCCTAGCCGCGGCGCGTGTAAAAAAACTTATAATACTATCAATTCATACTTCAAATGCAACATGTAGAACAATACATAATATACCCATACATAATATACCATACATAATATATACATAACATATTCATAGAACAACCATACAACAATTATACAAACAATAGTTTAACAATCTCTTGAACATGAAAGCAGTGAAACTCAAAAGATGTTCTCTGACATCATAACTTAAATTTTGGCAAAAAATTTTGAGCAGAAGTTAAATGCACAACTTGTGAAGCCGAGATACAAAATCAAACAATGGTCGAAAGGTAACTAACAGTTCAGCTGCTTTGTCCAGTCCATAGAACTTGTTGACATTTATATAGGCACTTTAAATAAGAATAAAAAAAATGGAACGTCGTCACCTGATTTCATAATGAAGAACTTGAAGCTTGCAGGCTCATGGAAGAACTCTGGTGGCGTCCCCAAAATCCTTGGACGAAACTCCGTTCTGATTCAGACTGGTAAGGAGAGGCCACTGTCGCTTGTCGTGCCTGCAGCCGGGTGTTGTAACCATGGCGACGTCCTTTGGGAGGAGCTCGTGTAGTGTCCAATCGACGATTGCTAGTAGGGTCCACACGACGATTGCTAGTAGGGTCCACTCGACGACTTTTTGCCGGCTTACTGATTTGTCCATTTGATGATTGCTAGGCGGGTCTCGATGATGGCTAGGATCGAAGGCTGTCGGGTCAAAAGGCTGTCTTTTCCGGTAGGTTCCCGATAGTGAAGTGGAATGCAAAGTTCTCTTTCTGCCAATTCTCCGGTGTCGTTTAGTTGTTGGGGGAAGATCGTCCGTGCTGCGTTTTTGTGTGTTACTTTGGAACTGTCGATGTGATGATTTCTGAGATGGTTGACTATCGGTAGATTCGTCGAGATCTGTTGATGGATTGCCGTTCCGTCCTCTCTTGGCAGGAATGTCTGTCGATGACTTTGACAACCGTCTCTTGTGTTGTGGTCGATGTGACGTAGAAGGGTTCTGCATGAACTTCTTGTCTGGAGGCTAAGAACTACTTGTCGAGATCGAATGCGGGTGCTGTCTTTTGCCGTATTTATGAACCACTTTAGGTAATGTCTGTTCAGCTGGCTGGTTAAGCCTGTCTCGGTTAACTTGAGGAAATTTACGCTTCACCTCCGTGCGTATGTTATCACTATTATTAATAGAAGAATTATTTGCATGAGAAGATTGACTGACGTCAGGAGAATGAGAGGTCTTTGACTGAGGCATAGAGGATTCACCATCTGACGTTTGAGAACCATTTGAGCTAGTGTCCCTAAACTTATAAACTTTGACCTGATCTAAGTTTACCGTGGTATGACAACCGTCAACATCAATAATTAAATTGTTAACTTTAACTTCCAACACTTTATACGATCGCTCAAACTTAGGTCCAAACTTAGCGACTCGTTTTTGCCGACTCGAACTTAACCAATGCTTTTCCAACAAAACAAAATCACCAACTCTAATCTCCAACTCCCTCCGACGCATATTATAATACAGCGCTTGTTTTTTCTGCGCCTTTCCCATTTTTATTTGTGCTTCCTTAACCAACTTATCAATATCCTGAATCATATATTCGTTTTCATTACCTGAGATTCTAATTAACTGTTGAAATGGAGTTATAATCTTACGACCCAAAAACAATTCTGCAGGGGTTTTACCAGTGGACTCGTGAACTGCCGTACGCAAAGCATAGGCAAAATGCTGCAAGAACTGATCCCAGTTTGAATGATGAGTGCCAATAAAAGAAGAAATCATTTGAATGAGAGTTCTATTGACCCTCTCAGCCATATTGGACTGTGGCCGGTATGGAACTGTAAAAGAATGAGATATCTCCAGCTGTGCGCACAATTCCTGAAAAATTTTGGATATAAAACAGGGACCGTGATCACCAATTACTTGGGATGGTGCACCATATTTCGAAATAAAACCATTAAATAAAGCATTCGCTACAATTTTGCCTGAAGCTTTTCGGAGGGGGATGAACTCAACCCATTTACTAAAATAATCTACAATTACAAGTACAAATCTAAATCTATTGCCAGTTAAGGTATAAGGACCAATTAAATCAACTCCGATACATTCTAGGGGAAAGGACTTTTTAATTGGAATTAATTTGCCAGCTGGTCTTATATTTTTATAATTATATTTTTCGCATGTGTCGCAGCTGGAGACATAAGCGCGCACTGCTTCCCGCATTTTAGGGAAGTAGCAAGAGTCACATAATCTAGCGTACGTTTTCCTTACAACTAGGTGACCTGCTAATGGACTATCGTGAAATTCATGCAAGATGGCCTTACGAAGAGAAGCTGGAATATAAACTCTTAATTCACCACGAGAATTTACAGTTTTTGAATAGAATAAAAGGCCATCGATAATTTTGAAATTCTGGGACCAGTTTTGGAACATGTGCGCGTCCGCGCTTTGTACCATTTCAGCATTCTCTAAATATTTATATAACTGACCAAATTCCTCATCCTTTTTCTGTTCATCTATGAGTTGCTCTCTCGATTTCAAAACCAATGACGACAAAACACAAACCTTAACCTCCTCGACCATTTCAACACCTTCCTGAGGATTTCTCGATAAAGCATCTGCTACTGCATTGTCCTTTCCTGCCTTATGCTCAATTACAATGTTAAACTCTGCTAACTTTAAACACCATCGAACCATTCTAGAAGATAAACCTTTTCCGTGCGTTAACTTTGTTAAAGCAGAGTGATCCGTAATCACTTTGACAGGGATTGAACAGAAGAAACATCTAAATTTGTTTAACGCCCAAATTACCGCAAGACATTCGCGTTCCGTAATTGAATAATTACGCTCCGCTGCATTCGAAATTCTGGACGCAAACGCTATGGGGCGACCTTTCTGAGCTAACATCGCACCAATTCCAACTGCACTAACGTCACAGTATAACTCAAATTGTGAAGAGTAATCAGGATGAGCCAAAACAGGCGAAGAAATTAAAGAATTTTTTAAATGTTCGAAAGCATTTTGAGCCGCTTTCGACCAAACAAATTTAACCCTCTTTCGCTTTAACCCATATAATGGTTCGCATATTTCTGAAAAATGTGGTATAAATTTTTGAAACCAAGCCACCATCCCCAAAAATGTCGCTACTTGTTTTGAATTCTTTGGAGGCGCCATTGCCGCAATAGCATCTGTCTTTTGTTTGTCAGTTTGTATGCCCTCTTGTGTGATCCAAACGCCAAGATATTTTAACTCTTTTCGAATAAATTTACACTTTTCTAATTTGACAGTGAGACCCGCATTTCTGAGTAATGTGAAGACTTTACGTAATAAATTTATATGTTCTTCGAATGTTTCAGACATGATGATAATATCATCCAGGTATACCAGAACTCCGAAACCAAGAAGGGGTTTCAGAATGGTATCCATCGCCTTCTGCAACGTGGCTGGATAATCCAAAACTCATGCGTTTAAACGCAAAACACCCATTATTCGTTATAAATGCTGTTTTAGGTATGTCTTCCGGTTTCATGCCTATTTGAAAATATCCGGAAGTTAAATCGAGTGTAGACATAAATTTAGTACTTTGAATATTGGCTAGTATGTCATCTATTACAGGAATTGGATATTGTGGATATTGAGTTATTGAATTTAGTTTTCGGTAATCTATAGCGAATCTCCACGCCTCAGGATCCTCAATGCTTTTTCCATTGTTTTCCGACATAATACTACTGGTGATGCGTATGGAGACTCAATGGGCATGATAATGTCATCGCGGAGCATTTTTTGAATGTGATAATTAATAATTTTCTGTTTAACTTTATCATAACGGTATGGTTTGCTTGCTACTGGCGCATGTGAACCGGTATTAATCTCATGCCAGGAGACGTGTGTTAGCCCGGTTTGTCTGAAAATACTTCCCTGAAATGATCTAAAAATTTATTAAATTTGCTTATCTCCCCCTTTGTTAAACCAGATTCACTTAAATCAATTGAAAGTCATGAGAACTCGTTTGTACTAGTTTTCTCATCATTACTTACTTCTAATGTCCGTGTAAAGAAATCGAGGCTCATCCCTCTATCTTTCATGAAATCAACTCCAACAATACAATGTGCTTTTAATCTATCTAATACTAGAAATTGCCACCTCGCTTTAACTGACTGTATTTCTACATCCAAATCCACCAGACCTTTTATACTGCATTGTATCCCTTGAGCCGACTGAACCACGAAATTAACATGTCGCAACCTTTTATACGAAAAATATTTCTTATACACCTCAAACGATATAAAACTCTTGTCCGCACCCGTATCCAGAACACTTTTTACCACTATACCACTCAAAACTATTAGCAACTCAGGTAATTCCACTGGGTTAACTACTATTGCGTTTAAATCACTCACAGAAGGCTTTGAAGAATTAACCCGTGACTCCTGACCTTCCGCACAACAGCCACCTACCATTTTAAACCCTGCTGACGATTCTTAGCTTTACCAGATCCTTCCTCCTTACGCTGAACGACTTTTTCACCAACCACTAACTGTCTAACCCTGCATGAGCTAGTCTGCCTTGGGTTAACCTCGTTCCTTCTATCCAAACCATTTCTATTGCGACTGCTCACCCCCTCATTTCTTCTGAAACCATTATTATAAGTTTGATCACAATTCCTTAAACCACCACTAACTCTTTGAAAATTTTGCCTATCCCCATAATTAACTGGACCACGAACATTACGACCATTATATTCATTATCATAATTCCTGGACCTATTAATAAACCTATCCCCCTCGTTGAATTCTCGTGTGGTTTTCCGTCTCTGGTGATCCGCTTCGTGTCGCGCTGCATACTTTATTAATAATTGATAGAGTTCAGCCGTATTTGCTGGGGCACGGAGTTCGATATAATCCTGGATTGCCACCGAAAAGAGAGGAAGAATAATGTCTATTAGCTCCTTATGAGTAACGTCAAGTGCCAATTTGTTTTTCAATTCTAGCTTTCTTAGAAAAAATCCGGATGCTTTTTCGTAAATAGATTGGCGTTTGCAATAGAATTCCCGCCTGAGCTCGGTTGCATTACGTTCATTCGGAAAAGCTTTAGTTAACTTCAAACACGTTTGCTCAAATCGTTTAGCGTCATCAGTCACCAAAAATCTGCCTATATTTTCAAGTCAAAGCAAGGCTTCATCCTTTAGAGAGCATTTCAATACTAAATACTTGTTCTTATCTGGAATATTGTTAAAGGCCATATAATCGTTTAGTTTAGCCAGAAACTCAGTGACATCCGTGTTTCTGGCGAAGTAAACTCGAGGGCCTATCTCTCTTGGATGTGGGCATTCGTTTAAGGCACCGTCAGTAGGACTGACAAGGTTACCTAATCCACTAAGTTGGGCACCATTTGTGACGGCCATCTTTGATGTCAGGCTGTGCGGTAGAGCAGAGACAAATAACAAGTCTATTTTTTAAAACCAAAAAAGGTTTATTAAAACAAAACGGTAGGGAAGTTGAGCGAGCTCCACTTGATTTTCCTAAAAATTAATAAAACGAAAGGCTTTGGCTAACGCCTCGTAGCTGTATAGAAATTAAAACTATATGATAATTAAACTTAAACTATTCAGAAGCAAATTCACGATCCAATAATTTGATATTTCAAATTAAATAAGCACTGATGCAGGCTCAAATCAGCTTTACAACAGCATAGAACTTCACTATAAAAATGCTAAGGCCAATTATTAATCTCGAAACTCGATGCGAGGTCTCAAGGCTAAATCTAAATCAATCTAATTCTCAATCTAAATCTCAATATTAAATTTCCCAAGCTAAGTCTGCTCTAGCTCTCCTGAGCTCTGTTCTGAAATGAAAATTCGCTGCTTATATACTTCACAGTATCGATCGACCAGCTCCAGAAAATTTGCATAACTGAAAGAAAACGGCGACTCACAATTTCCGAGATTCAGACATCCCTCGAAAGTTAGAGAAAGAGAGCATTGCTAAATCTTTTACGCACATGGCCGGTTATTGGACAAAAATTTACGATCTCATTCAAACATCGTCTACTCACGAGACGAGAGTAGTCAATCCCTTACAAGCTATAAGTATGCAATATTCAATTCTCTAACTTACTAAGTTCCCGGGAACGAACTGTTTGTCAGACAGACAGATGAGTGAGACAAATAGGGTTTTATCAGGTGAACGAAACCAAAAAAGTAGAAAGTTACAATGTTAGGCTTCGACCTTAGATAAAAATATGCAAAAATTAAAATTTACAACTATTGAAATGCAAACGAAAAAACATTAAATGACGCTTCCTTAAATTCAATGTTAATTGTTAATCTCGTCGCGTGATTAGAGTAGGCTATTAAGGGTCCTGTTACCTCACGCGAAAACACACACTCGCTAATGTTAATCTTATGGGTCAGTTATTTTCTAATATCTCGGTTGAATTTTAATAGTTTTAGATGATTTGCTTTGCATTTGGATAGATGAGATTGATCTCTACAGCCGCCGTTTTTTATTTTTTCGATTTTTTTAGGATTTTGTTTAATGAGGATACTTTTACTTTCGAAACCGGTTCCGCAATTAAAAGTATCATCATAATAAAAAATCCGCAAAGCAAAATCGAAAAAGTAGAAACTGGCGGTTGTAGAGAGCAATTTCAGCTATCCAATGCAAAAAAAATCTTTTAAAAATATTGAACTGCAACCGAGATATTAGAAAATAACTATCCCTTAGAATTAACATGAGCGAGAGGGTATTTTCCGGTGAGGGGGGGGAGTACTCTTAACCATTTTAATCTTCATCTTTTACTGCATAAATTTTAGCGACAGATTATTTTAGAGAGATTATTTTTGTTTTGCTCATAAAAGCATTGATATTTAAAATTATATAAAACTCCGATCCCTCAGATTAAATGTATATTTATTAAGTTTCATCCGAATTGATGTTATGGAATATTACACAATTGAAAGCTTCTTTATTAGCGTACTTTAATGTGTTGAAAGGAATGCAAATTGTATGTAAAAATATTGTCCAATGAACATTTCCAAAATATCGAATAATCTGAGGACTTTCCATTTCAGCTTTAGCGCAAGAGGAGAAAAAGTCTTGTCCAGATCCGGGGTTCATCGCGAACGGTTACCGTCGCAACCCGGACGGTTCCAAAGCCTCTGTACGACGCAACTTCGAGGTCGGTGAATCGGTGGTGTACGGCTGCAAGTCGGAAGAGCACGACATCATAGCCACGTGCAAGCAAGACGGCACTTGGTCCAAGCCCAAGCCAAGTTGTGTAGAACCTGAAACAGGTTCGTTTTCTTATTTGCTATTTCATCCTGTTATTAGCCGGCTACGCCCGCTTCGCTGTCGATTTTTACAAAGGAATCTCGAATGATTAAAACATCTTTTGCTCCACCTTCCATCTTCAGGGGCTCATTCTGTTCTAAACAAACCTCTTTATGAACGAACTTCCGGAACGGGTACCCGCTGCCTACGGCACTGTAAAGTAGGCGTGCTGGGCACGCGTTGCAAAAATAAATTAGTTCCGCCTTCCGCCACCAGGAGACACCAGATACATTTAATATTAACACGATATTTAAATTACGACCGAACTCCTCCCCTCAAAATTTAACCAATGACCTTTAACATTAACAAATATCGGTATCTTTTGAAACAGAAACTAAATGGCTCGTATTTTGGCTGGACTTCGCACTTTATTTTCTTTCCTTTTCAGAAAATAGCTAGAGTATAAGTAAAAAGCATCATTCAGTAGTACTCTTATCCGTTGGCATGCGGCGCACAGTGTAAGATTTCGCAAATCTAGCGGGAAAAAATTCGGAAAATCGATTTTAAGTAATTTGAATTTTAGACATTTTAAATTACATCTAACACATTGAAGAGAAAAGAAATAAAGTAAAAGCAGTTTAACTCCACAACAACACCATCAAAATTCGGCTCAAAACCGCGTTTTCTTTAAACCTTTTTAGAGCGGCGATTGTTGTAGATGTAATTGCAAATGATATTTATGGCAAAAAATATACTTATTTTGTAAATATTGTTTTATGATAGTATGGAATCATTACAACAAAGTATTTACTTTGTATTTTACAATTACGATAGTTATTTAAAAGTGTTACTTCTTAAAAATAAACTTATAAGTTAATATGTAAATTATTTGAAAATTTAATAGCATATGATAAATTAAAAGAAGCTGCCAAAACTTTTGTACACTCTGGTACATTGTAAGGCTTTTTTTTGTAATTATATATGCATATAGATATAAAATAAATCAATTTCAGCTGCAATTATTTGCAACTTTTGAATATAAGTAATTTGTTACAGGTACTGAAGTGTTAATTTCGAAAAGAGAATTCTATGAGATATTTATAAATGATGTTACTGGACATAAATCATTTCCAGTGAATTCTAAAAATATGTTGATAGACAATGTATTACACAAATATAAACTTCAACATTGCTCATACGTTATGTTAGACCAGATTAAGCGGCTGATCCATTCGTTTATGATTGACATTAATCGAAGATGGAGAAATTGCCATCCCATAAAGAACGTTTTTTAAAGAAAAATAAAAGATGGCTAGATTCGAATATAACAATAAGTAATCTGTATATACCAGACAGAAGTAATAAAGACTATGCGAAAAAAGTTGGACGTCCAAAGAAAAATTTTTGTTCAAGTGGACCGAAAAAAATGTGAAAAAAAAAAGGTTTATTCATTCTTCTCAGAACACTCTTTAAACGAACTAGCACATGCCACGTGTTTAAAAGTAAGACAATTTGGGCGAAAGGATGCTGCGGGTATGTTAAAGCAAATATCTTCAAGCCCTAAAAAAGCAACTAAAATTCAAAAAGCTGGATACCCGATATTTAAATATTCTCTTGAAGAAGCGTTGGTTTTAATAACCACTGTGAAATTAAGTTGGCGAAAATACGGGATTACGAGAAACTCTGCGTTACAAAAAGTTTTGAACATTTATCCATCCTATGAGTAGGTAAAAGATGCAAAAAATGTGCTATCCATCCCAAGAAAACTGCATATTTTCTTAATCATTTGCAGAAGGTAAATTACAATCTATTGCAGATTTAACGATAAAAATACTTTGTATTATACAAAAACAGATATTAAATTTTCTTACTAAAGAAAAAGGGTCTGTGGTAAAAAAATATAACAATGATTTTTAAATGGGGGGGGGGGGTCGATGGCAGTGGTGGACAAAGTAGATACGAGCAAAAATCAAATGAAAACAACTTTGAAGATGCAAATATTCTAATCCCATCTGTGGTTCCTTTTAAACTATATGGTTGTAATGAAGAAAATCAAAACTTTATATTATGGCAAAATGCACATCCTTCATCTGCTTCTTACTGTAGAACCATAAAATTTAAGTTTACCAAGGAAACTGATCAGTCAATAACGGAAGAATTTGAAAATGTCAGAAATCAAATTACTGCTTTTGTGCCAACTATAGTAGAATTAGATGATCAAACGTAATGAAATAGAGTACTTCCAAGGTTATAAATAATTTAAAATTGATTCGAACATATACGAGTAATGCTCACACATTTTCTTAGGGCTTATCGACACTACATTCACAGATAAGATTTAAGGAATGCCTTTAACATATTGGTTATAGATAGGATGTAAAAACAAGTGGGTAAGTGTGATCGAAGATCGCAAAAAGTGTTTCGTTTAATATTCCTTTCAAAACACTTTATCCTTTCTTTAATAAATTCAAATAAATATAATTTAGCAACAACAACAACAAAAAAAGTCATGTTTTTTATAAAGTAAAACTTTACCGGTCTATTTTTCCGTTTTTCGAAAATCTAAACCATCCAGATAGCGGGCGAAACCCGCTATTATATTCTGTCATAATAATATCCGTCATACGGACTAAATTCGATATTTAAAAAATATATAATTTTAAAATTATATAATTTCAAAATTAAACATGTTGGACGCCTTCAAAATGTTAAAATATGCGAATATTTCCATAATCGGGTTTTTATCATGATTCAATACATTCCTCAAACTCATATATTTACTATTCTCTATTATTCATATTGATACTCGCTTTGTATTATTCTCAAACATCAGAAAAATTCGTTAAACTTCCAATAGGACGTCAGATTTTCTTTTTAATTCTCTAATGACGTGATATTAATCTGCTTTGTGTACATCCACATACTCAGACTCCTTGTATTATTGAGAAATCTTAGACATTTTCCGTTTTATTTACCACTATGACGTCAATCAATTTTATTTCATATTTATCTTTTTTTCAATTGGTGAAACTTTTTATTTCATTTTCATTTTTCACGTGAAAATCGTCTGATAGAAAATTAATTATTGTAGAAAGAATTTTATCGTGGATTTTAAATTTTTGGCATCTGCTATAACGAAAAATGTTTAAATTTAATAGAAAAAGGCTATTAGAATTTTGGTTTTTTATCTCTCTTTATTAAAATAATACGAATTTTTCAAATTTTAATATTTTCAGCTCTTCACAGCTGATATTCTGATTTATACACGAAGTTTCAACTCTGTAAGTTACATAGTTTTCGAGAATGGCTCTGTGACAGACAGACAACGGAGCGGGAGCAATAGGGTTTCGTGAGATGAACGAAACCCTAAAAAGGCAGTGCCGAAAACATTAACGATGACACATTACAGCGATGGCAGTATCTAATAACTTAATTACTATTTACTAAAAAAAAAACTCTTCTTGTTGTAAATGGTAGGTATTGTATATTTTTTAAATCTGCACCTAATAAAATAACACTGTATAAAAGTCAATAAATGGAAATGACGAAAACTCTTTCTATTATGATTATGATAATGTAATAATAATGACGTAAAATGTACAATGTAACGAGTAAATATATATTTTTCCATAATATAGAACCATTTTATCTATAGTAAGTGATATTTTATTTAATTAATATCAATAATTTTCTTAAATTGAATTTTGACCAGCTAGATTCGCAAAATCTTACACTGTGCGGTGATTACCCAAGATTCCGATTACGGAAGTATCCAAATTCTTATTCTCTGTATTCGTATTAGATTTATTTCCCTTTTTAAATATAAAATCCAAGCCAAATTATATCGATTTGACCTTTCCAAAGAATGTGAATTCTAATTTGGCTACCTATCAATTAAAAATGTTTATTTCGATTCTGGATTAGTACTCTAGTTGCCTCGGCCGTGTTTTAATACTCCTCTACCTAAAATTTGACGATTTTCGCTTCTAAACTGTCGATTTGAATAGAAAGACAGACAGACAGACAATATTTCATTTTTATATATTAGACTGCATTGACTTCAACCAAAATAAACTATCACAAAACTTTTTTCTATACCATTCTAATATGAGCCGTTGATTACGGCAATTCCATTTTGTGAAGAAAAATGAGTTAAAGTTAAATCTTATTATACAAATGAACATAAATTGGTGTTTTTAATCCATTTATAATTAAATACCTTTCAACATCAGTATGAATGTGTTACTTTGTCACTGATTGGATCAATGCTATTTCCAATGCGTTGATTCTGAAAGGGAGGCAAGTCCACATACAAAATATATTTTTGTAGGTTGCATTTACTATTAACAAGTGCAATCAGAATTTCATCGGGAATTCTATGAAAATCTCCACTCTCTAAATTAAAAAAGTACAATTTTAGGTATGCAACCTATTGCTGAATATTTTTTCCACCTTTTTCAAATAATTTTTTTTTTTTTTGTTTTAGTGTAAAGTTTCTAGAGATGAATCAAATAGTGAAATAAAATAAAATATACCATTTCTTTGTTACTATAATTTATACTCCATTCAAAAGAAAATCGACGTTTCCAACTCACCATTGCTTTTGAAAGTGAGTGAAGTTCATGGGCGCATACAAAAAACTATGATTTCTTTCAGCTAACACGGACTAACCATTATTGCCTACATTAAATAGACACGAAATAAGATCACACAAAAAATATAAAACAAGTCTATACGACTGCTTACGAATATATTTTTAAACCCCATTCCAATGAAAACCATTCAATAACTAGCAATAACATACAATGGCCTTGGCCCATTCTTTCAACATCATCAGCTTATTTATTAATTTATAATAGCTTCAACGATAATGAATAGAGTGCCTTTCCTCGAAGTTAATACAGAATTAGAGTGTTTAGTTGAATAAAAGAAGAGCAGAACAACAGCACCCACTTTAAATTTATATAAAGTAAAACATTTTTAATCATTAAACTCAAATTTAAAGTTTTATGCCTTTCCATACAATAGAAAATGTACAGCTGTAATGTTAACATTCGGTAAAGGTATCCAGAGCCAAAAAATGGCGTCAAAACTTGACAAATTCGCTAATTTCTGACACATTCCTAAATTTATTATTGTTCATAAAACACATTAGATTGACAGATACGTTTCATAAACCATCAAATCGACTCTCCATTTTTCGATAAAAGAGAAAATTCTGTCAAAATTGGCATTTTAAACCAAATTTATGGTCGTAACTACTGGATAAAGGTCGTTATGAGACAACAATCGTTTATAACTCATGATGTAATTCATTTATTGAAAATTAAAAAAAAATGTTTCTACTCCACTATAGTAACTTTAGCGTTTTTTTTTAAAAAGTTGGGCCCCATTATGTGAGATTTATTGCCAAATGATGTAAACAGCTACGAAAAACCGGATACATTTTTTGTTTGTTTATATATGTATTTAAACATACATATATATACTACTTTTGAGTTTTATAAACAATTTACTTGTGTTTGTGCATAAAACTAGATAAATAACTTGTTTATATTAAATAAATTGCACAAATATTGAAAAAATTGCTTGTGTATATGAAATACAGAGTAGATTACCAGAAAAGAGGTTACCAAATTTCCTTCTCTCGCCAATGCCATTTTCTCTTTCTCTTCTATACTGGAAATGACCGTAAAAACTATTCGATTCCAAATCACTTCACTAGTCTTGTTTACAAGTATGCGTTTATAAGTTTAAAAATGAGTCCATAAATGTCTCAGTAAGTATGTTTTTGAGTTTTGAAGTCACTCTCTTATTTAAAGCGACAAAATACTGTGTTGACGAGTGTAAAAAGAATTAAATTATCAAATTAAAATTAAAAAAATATCTTGTAATCCGAGTTTTTTCTGAGTTTTAATCCGAGGTTTTCTAAAGTTTTAATGGAAGATTTTCCATTTCAGCTTTAGCACCAACGAAGTTTTGTCCGGATCCGGGATTCATAGCGAACGGTCACCGTCGCAACACGGACGGTTCTGATGCCTCGGGACGTCACAACTTCGAGGTGGGTCAGTCGGTGGTGTACGGCTGCAACTCGGATGAGCACGACGTGAAAGGATCCCCGATGCTCACGTGCAAGCAGGACGGAACTTGGTCACGGTCGAAGCCGAGTTGCGTCAAGCCTGCAACGGGTTTGTTGTCTTACTTTCTATTGGATGGTATTATTGTATTTACTGTTTGCTTTTCGTGACCTTGATAATAAAATATTTTAATCATTTTGAACAGAAAACTATCTTTAATTGAAATTTGTAGGACTTAAACATGAAGACAAAACCCATTTTAGTTGAGATTTTTCATGTTTACATATATATATATAAAGATTATTGTTACTGTCATCTCTGAAAAATATATCTGTGTAGTTTATTAAACCCATTTAATATCCCTTTTTATTTTTTTATATCCAATTATATCCACTATACCCCTTTTGAACGGGACCGCACCCAACCATATGAATAAACGTGCGGTCCTGTGTTCTGATCTAGTCTCTGACTAAATCTGGAATTGATTCTTAGACAATTACTCGTAGTGTATCTTTGACACTCCTTCTGGAACACAAATCATTGTGCGTGTTCTACTATTGTTCACTACAGAGCTCTAAGCAGGTTATATCGATCTCCGTCATGGAATTGAATGATAACGCTCAAACTCATAACGCCTTTCTAAGGGCAAAAGAATCTGAACTTCTGAGGGCGGATTCCGGACCTCGACGTGGTGCGGAGCCGACGAGATACAGGAGGGTCCAAGACAAACTTGGCGAAGGATGTGTTGGGATCAGTAGTGGTATACAGTACAGAGCCCAATGCTAAATTCGAAAGCAGAGTCAGAGTGCCGTGAGCGGTTTCGAAACCCTGAGTTCTGACGCCAGACAACACTCTATTGAAGTCCCGGATGTTGTTGGGACTCCAGAGGCTGAAGTAGCTGACTAAATCGAGATCAGTCCGAACTCTTGCAATATCACGCTTGCGAAGATGGTTGAGATCTCGGCTGTTTTCGTTGAGGATACGTACTCTTTAGGTGCGAAATTCTTCTAGGTGCTCGAGAGAACCAAGTTGTCTATCGTGAGGAAGGACGAGATTGGAAATCTTCTTGTTTCCTATCATGTGACACAGCAACCACTCTTGGCTCAACCACTTGCATTGGAAAGCCTCACAAACGGGATATCAGCCGAACGTAAGACGGAGTATCGGCGTTGGTAGTACACCGCATTTTCCAATAGATGTTCCTCGATTATCGTTCGGCTCCTCCAAGAAGGCGATATAGGACCAGTTCAAACGGACAACCCTGACTCTTGCAACGAAGCAAGTTCGGTCGTTGACAAGTCACCCGAAGCTCTTCAGCTGAAGATTAAGCAAAAAGTGACTCAGAGGGCAGACAAACAAAGTCAAAAGACCAAAGGGAAATCTAAGAAAGACAACTCTAACTTTCGGGATAAGGCAGGTTCGCCAATTAATCAGTCACCCGAAGTTCTTCAGCTGAAGATTAAGCCAAAATTGACTCAGAGCGTAGACAAGCCGAATCAAAAGAAGAAAAGGAAGTCTAAGAAACGCCCTAGGAAAAAGCGACCTGGAAAGAGGATTAAGGAGGGTCAGAAGAAGGACGAAATCCAGTCTGTTGATTCGGCTGGAGAGTCGACTAACGATCCACCAGAAACCCGGCCAACCGAACCAGGAGACAACATCAATGAAATAGGTTCCTAGTCCAAGATTGTTTCTAAGAGTGAGAGGAAGAGACTGTGGAAGAAAGAGCGAGGGGATGCCCGAAAGATAGCCGGAAGGTTAGAAAGAACATGACCGCTCCAAAGGACTCCGCTCAGCCAAAGGTGAGACCGAAGCCAAAAGTTCCGCCGAAAGAGAACCTAGACCACCATTGTGCGGACATAGGCAGCAACTGAAAGCCATAGGGGCGCACAGACTGAAGTCTCTTTGAATGAAGCTCACCAATTAGTAACTAGCAAAATCGACCCTGTCAAAACCAAAATAGTTCTAAGAGGAATGCGGCACATCTCGGGTGGAGGCGTCATCATATTAGAGGACAGCATCGCAGACCTCGAAAGACGTAGGTCCGAAAAGAAGTCGAATGAGCTGCCAAAGTTTCTCTCGGTTTCGAGACCGCAACGTCGATCTCCGGAGATCATTGTCTACGGCGTAGACTCAAATCTAACAGAAGCTGACATAGTACCAGTGATTCTTGAAAAGAATATGTGAATCTTCAAGGAGCCTCCCGTGAGCTGAGAATTTCGATCCCAGGTAAACGTGGTCATAATATTGTGTTAGCGGTGGACGAGAGATCCTACGAACGACTCGCGGGGTTTTCCGGTTGAATCGGAAGCCGCTGATTTGTTTTCACTGCTGGAAGTGCGGTCACACACAGACGGTTTGCCGCAGTGCGTCCTTTGTAGGAGATGCGGAGTCTCAGACCATAAACATTCGGAATGCACCGTGAACGTGTCGTCCCCGAATAGCAGAATCAAGACCCAACGGAGAACAGACGACAAGAAATTGTCGACCAATCATGCTGCAGATTCTAAACAGTGTCATATCCGCAATTTGGAGTTAGAACGATTGAAACAGTACCAACATGGGAGCACATCCTAAGTTCGTACACCTCAATTGTCACAACGCCATGGCTGTGGCGAACCAACTCTACCAGGACATACTATCTGAGGAGACAGCTATAGTGTCACTTAATTAACCATATGTAAGCGAGGGTTCCATTCTAGGTACTCCTGAGGGATACGCACAGGTTGGTTCGGCATGAAGCTTCTTTCTAGTGAAATTCTGGGTAAGAAATCGCTTATCGTTCTTCACTGTCACGAGACACTCTGATGTGGTGGCCATCCGATACAAGTGGTCTGGAGGTTGGGTTCTGATAATACCTTGTTATTGCGCCCTCTCCAAATACATAGACTTGGTTCTTGAACCTATGGACACGCTGTTGAAGGCCTATACGAATGACAATGTCGTTCTGGTTGGTAACTTTAACGCAAAGTCCACGATTTCCGGGAAGTGACCCACGGATCCTAGAGGGCGATCCTTGCTCGAATTTGTCTCAAAAGCAAACTTAGAAACTGTGAACGACCCTGTCAGTCCCCTACATTCCTGGGACAGCAGGAAAGGGGTGACGGTAGACTAATGCATGCATACGATCTCCATGCGGGTCCGCACTCGCAGACTGCAGGGCGGCTTTTATGTGAACCAAGTTCTAACGGGACATGGCGCTTTTGGTGATCACCAGGCTCGTCTTTTACGAAAGAACCCCACGTGTTGTTGTGGGGCACGCACAAGTACGATCAGACATTGTCTGTACGCATGTGCCTTATGGCCGTCCCCAAGGAGGAAATATTTTCCTCTGGACTACCAGACTCGAACGCTGCGGGACATATGTCTGCACGGCTACAGCCACATGGGAGTGAACACTTATCGTCAAGGACCTCCTCATCCAGACACTGAACCGTAAGCAAATATCCGAACCCTAGTGCTTACAGCGCATTGGCGAGCGCCAAATGAATTGGCGAGAACAGCTCTATTTCGCGCGTGCGCATAACCTAGCCAAGCAGTTCAGTGTTTAAAACGCCGCTACGCTTATGCAAAGCAATGGCCGAAGGTGCAATGTTTTGATCAAATTATTTTGCTACGAGAAACTAGAGATCAAAATAAATAAGAAAATAAATAACTAGCACCACCACCAGATACACGGGGAAAATACAGGTATGTGAAATAATTTCAGTGTTCTGTACATTAACGTAATATCCTTTAGATATTGACTAATTTTCAAGATAAGACAGACATGATTCAGGTCATTAGAATATCGATGTTGATAGTTGAGACTTTAATCTTGTGAAAATTAAATTAATGTCGCACCAATTAACACTATCTGTAAGATACAGTTACTTTTATTTTTGGTTGCGAAAGCGTCTTTGAAGACGCCAATTTGGTTATATATATTTTTTTAGTTTTTGTGATGAAAGGCAAAAATCTTGATAATTACTACATTCCCCAAAAATATCGCTTTTTTTTAAATGCATTAATATTTGAAACTACGTCATGCGATCGCACAAACACAACGATAACAGTAACAAGCTTTTTGAAGATAACAATCTAGTGTTAAATAACTTTGCCTTTTATCGAATTATGATGCATCTCTGCAGCTTATGATAACTTAATATTATTCAGAATTCTTATCTATTCGTTTTTTTCGCGTCACTTCATAGAGTTTACCTTACTAATCACCCAATAATAATTTAGTGATGCTACATATTAAGAATTATTAACACAACATTTTGACATTAATAAATGTGTCTTATCTTGAAAAAAAAATGTTTATAGAGATAACAATAATAATACAACACTGAAATTATTTCACATTGTGGTTAAATGAGAGTTTGTATGCAAGAATGTATGAGTATTGAGTGAATGAACAACCATTAAATGAATAAAGTGTAACCTAATGTTTCAATGCAATTAATTTCTGTAACTGAAAGTATAAATAAATGTATCATTATGTATAAACATGTACAACAGTCTTAACAGCATAATCATATCCCCCCCCCCTATTTTGAAAAAAAAATAAAGTTAAGTTTAACCACTGTTTATATTATATTATTTATTCATTTATTTATATTAGTAACATCCACCCCCCCCCCCTCTTTATTTTTAAGTGAGAGTCAAACCATTTAGAACATAAATTTAGGTTTAAAAATTCTATCATAAATTGCAATGGGGGTTTTATTGAAAGTTGAATATTCATTTAATGTTTTCAACTTGTCAGTTAATATTACTATGGAGACTTTTAAAGCGTATTTCTGGAAATGTGGAGTTTGATTTGAATTTGGAGACTTTTTAAATGGAAGAATTGCACTTTACCTGACATAATAGAAAGTTGTGACTATAACATTTTCTCATATTGCTGCTTTTGTTGATAGTGGCATGGTTTAGCCAAAATTTGTTAAAATATATTTATGTATAAAAATAATATGAGTTATTTAGCAAAAACTTTTTGGTACTTTCGTCTTATGGCGTCCCTCAAAGATAAATCACCAGGCGACCAAGATTTATCGCTAAATTATAAAGCATGTGTGACATAATAATGTATGATCAATATAGCATTTTGTGACATATACACCGGTCGATCGAGGAAAAATTTGGGGCCTATTTAGGGGACCCTTCACAAAAATCAATTTGATAAAATGGTGACCCTTCACAAAATTCTATTCCATTAAAACTTACTATTTATTATTTTGTGATGTTTTAAAATGTGTAATTTGTGTAAACAAACAATATCACCAGAGAGGAAAACTTCAGCAAAAGGATTTAAAAAAGTTTGTTTATAAATGCTTGGTTTGAATTTGATTAACTAGATTTCATCTTTTGTTACAAAATGTTCTTTTTCACAAAAATAACTTTACATTTCACAAAATGGGCCCCAGGATAAAAAACCTGCATCGACCCCTGATATATGGCCAAGTTATATGTGATGTGTATATGTGTTATATATATATATATATATATATATATATATATTATGTGACATGTGTATAAGTGACATAAGATGTATAATAGGGTGGGTCGAAAAAACCGAAATTTATATAATCGAAACGTAATAGTGCGGGAAAGTTGCCATTGGTAATAAGGAATAAATTCAGAAAATATTACACCAAATGGTTAATATCTTTTATCGCCGCAAGGGGCGCAAAATTTAAAAAAATCGCAAAAAAATTTTTTTTTCAAAAAAATATTAAATTATCCAACCATACCAATACAATTTCTAATAGAATGCAACAGCTACATCAAGATGTTAATAAAGTTCCAGTAAAATTCCATTATGGTGAAATCATTTCTATTACCGCCGCAGGGGCGGTCAAAATTTTGAAAAAAAAAACGGCAAAAATTTCAAATTTTCGTTTTTTCTAATTTTTTTATTTTTTATTATATTTCTACAATTAAATAAATTTACTTTATAGCTAGGAATAACTTATAAATGTCTAGTAATTTTGATCATGGGCATTGCCAACAAGGGGCGAGAGGAGACCCTAAATTTGAGAGAAAGGGGCTTTTTGAAGGGATTTGGTGGATTATCCAAAACTTTTTAGGGATTTTTTGTTGGGAAGGGCGGGGGCAAAAGTGAACAATGAGGGGGAATTTGTTTTAGCCCTCCCCTACCAAAAAATCACCAAAAAGTTCTGGAAAATCCCCAAAATCCCTTCAAAAAGCCTCTTTCTCTCTAATTTAGGGGGGGGGGGGGCTCTCGCCCCTGGTTGGCAATACCCATGATAAAAATTACTAGACATTTATAAGTTATTACTAGCTATAAAGTAAATTTATTTAATTGTAGACATATAATAAAAATTTAAAAATTAAAAAAAAAACGAAAATTTGAAATTTTCCCCCCTTGCGGCGGTAAAAGATATAAACCATTTGGTGTAATATTTTGTGAATTTATTCCTTATTACCAATGGCAACTTTTCCGCACTATTACGTTTCGATTATATAAATTTCGGTTTTTTCGACCCACCCTAATGTATAATGATCGTCGTTCAGGAGATGATGTCTGTCAATCATTCATGACATAGTAGTGGACGAGTCCATTAGCTCTCGAACGGTCAAACTGTTATCGCGGTAAATTGTAGTTTTCCATATTTAAAGCTCTGCCGGGTTTTTTTTTCTTTGGTAGCGCAGTATTTTTTCTAATTATGTTGTTCTAATCTTTATGAATTCTTTAGTTTCTAAGATTTAGTTTGTTTATTTCAGGTTTGTTGAAATAACATTTCTTTGTAAATTTACTTCATAGTTAAAATAAATAATAAAAAAAGTTTCAGAATATCAATGATAAAAGTATGCACATTCTTTGCCTAACAGACCCCATAGTATTATAAATTTTTATATCTCGAATTTCAACGTAACAGTGGGAAAAATATATAAAAGATTTGGGATATCAAGATTATTATTATTATTTTTAAAAGAATAACAATGTAAGCAAATTATGACATACATTGTAAGAGAAATATGAAGTATTATCTAGATTCATATTTTTAAATTATGAGATTCATTAAGTTTCTATGGGTCAGAGTAATTTTTTTCGTAGTGGATTGGTTTGAATATATATTTGTTTCGGGTTAACCCGATATTTAAAAAAAAAAATTCAGAATATATTTTTTTTCAAATTCAAAATTATATAGTATTTGAATATAAATGAGTATTTTTTTTTTTTTTTTAAATAAATGATAAAAATGATATTGGGAATATAATTGTTGACTATTATTCTATAGTTAGGTTAGAAAAAGGTAATAATTTTCTTTTAATTTGGATTTTGGGTTGGGTCAATGAAATTTTTTGTGGGTTTCGATTGACTTCAAATAGAATATTCAGATAATCGAACCTGTATATATATATGTATATATTTTTTATTTACACGGGATATTTGTTTAATGTTTTTTTTCATTATGTCAGCACAATTTTATATTAGATAACTATATATTTACTCAGTAATCTTTTTCTTTCTCTTTTTTCCCGTTTCTTTCGTATCAAAAGTAGATGGCTTGAAAAATACATGATTTTTTTAAAGTTTAAATTGTATATATATTTTTTTAAGTAAAAATAGTTTAGAAAAAAAAGACCCACTTTTTTTTATGCATGCAAAGTTTATCTTGTGTAAAGAATTGAGCCTCTACGTCCAGGTGCACGATGTGTCATTCTAGCATTTCCTGTGAGTACACTTAACTGCATACCTTCCCTCGCTATTTTTGCCTTGAAGACTAGCAGACGCCGAATGCTATTGTACTGTGAGCGGAAAGTTCGGACAGTGATGTAGTGGTAAGGCGTTACCCAAAGAGGGGTCTTATGCTTTGATCCTTGCCGAGTTCGTGGGAAACAGTGCATCTGCGAGAGAAGCGATCTCTGCACACGATTTTTTAGGTTTGCGCCCGAAACTTTGCCCTTTGTCTTAGAACGTCCAATGACGGACTTAGTGAAAACGAAACAGAGGGATCTCAAGGCTACTGAGAGGCTGGAGAGTTTCGAGGGGTCCGCCTCGACAAAATCCCCGCCCCCAGAAGAAGTTCTCCTGCGAGAATGAAAAAGTGAGAGAGGACAGTTTTTGAATAGATCTGGACGAGAGTGGTGACTCTCTGGAAATAGTGAGGTCTGACCTCTATTTAATTGATACGGCAGGTATCAGGTGAAAATCCCAGCGAAGTGAAAAAGCACGACAAGTGCGATAGTGAGAGTTCTTTAACTCTGAAGCATCGTGATTTAGTATATTTTTCCGAAGAGAAGGAACGGACGAGCCCTGTTCCGAATGAACTTTCTTTAGAAGTTACGACAGACAGTAATTTCCTGAGACTTTTGATTGATCGAGCTGCACTCAGAGTCAAGAGAACATTAATTTATTAGCGATTGACTCACGGAAAATAATTAAATGCTGTATTGACGTCTTGTATATATTTTTCATTAGAATTAACATTGTTATACAATAAAATTCTATTTTCTAATTTATGCGAGAAATTCTCTGTGCCAACGATCCGATCTCGCTACCACTCACCATCTTTAATCGGGTCGGTATAGAGGAGTTACAACAACTGGTGGCTTGCGGTGATGGATTAATTAGCAAAAATTAATGACAATCTTCAAAGACAAAGAGTGGACTCTGAAATTTAAATCATCAAAGTGCTCCAAGTCTCCTTGTGACTTGTGACCTGAGTCTCCTTAGACGCCCCTGTGGATCAACACAGCATCAGAAAGAGAAATCTACCAAGAATTCTGGAGAGTGTTCCCCCATCAGAAAGAGAAATCTACCAAGAATTCTGGAGAGTGTTCCCCCATCCGGAAGAGTCCCCATCCGAAAAGTGTGACAGAGAACCCCGTCTGTGCTCCTGAGAATCTCTGAAGTCTGTGCTTCTGACGCCCTGAAAGACTCTTAGTAATGGAGGTAAGCTCTTTTTATACTCAGAGTGGCTTTAATTGTTATTAGTGTTTGTATAGGTGTTGTAGGCGTAAAAAAAAAAAGTTGTATGTTTATTTTTGTAAGAGTAAATATTTTGAGAAATTTTTCCGGTAGAAAAAAAAAAAGTATTATGAGATACTTCCGAGATTACTGTGACTAATTTAATAGACAAATTTTGTAGTTAAAAATTAAATTATTGTTGAATTAATTTAATGCAAACTGAGAGTTGTGCAGTGTTACAAAATTTTAGCTGAATCTATAAATGAGAGCTCATTGAAAAAAAAAAAAAGTATCGAACGCATTTCATATTTTACGATAACAGAGTTGATTTTATATGTTTTTTGTGAATTATTCTAAATTTTTTAAGAGTGGATGCAGAGATTAAGACCACCATTGATTAAAAAAAAAAAAAGGAATTGAATAAGACTTTTGCAATTTAAAATATTTTTACTGTGCTTTTTGAAATTGAAATTGTTGTTTTGTGTAGAATTTATCCCATATGTATTTTATAACCAAATACCAAGGTGAATGTGGACGATAGGATAGGGTTGCTTAATTTTATATGTTGCATATTTCTTATATATTATTGTTATGCGTACTTTTTATCAGTGTATATTTCAGTATTATTTTAGTGCACTTGGTAGAAATTACATTTAATCTTATTGTATTGTTTTATAATTGTGGGAAAGATAATTTCTAATTTTAAACTTTAAAAATGTCGGAGCTTAAATATTTTAGGAAAGCTGATTTGCAAACGTTAGCTTACGAATTTGAGGTCATTTTAGAGGAAAATGATACTGTACCGAAAATTATAAAAAAAATAGAGTCGTCAGAAGGATTTGATAAAGAGCTAGCCTTAGCGCAGATTAAACTTATAGAAAAAGATAGGGAAAATAAATTATTGGCAGATAAGGAAGAAAAAGAGCGGGAACATGAGTTAGCTAGGTTAAAAGCGACACAAGAGTCAGATGACCGGAGTACCGCATCCAGTAGCATCTCAGTTAGAACGAATCATTTACCCCTAAAAACAATTATGCATCGCTTTGATGAAAATAATTCGGATATTTCGTTGTTTTTGAATTTATTCGAGAGACAGGCAAAAAAATGTAATCTAAATTCGGATGAGTTGGTGACGAACTTACTATCATTATTACCTGTGGGAATGGCCGAGTTAATTTTGAGAGAACCTGAAGACAAAATTGATAATTTTCAATATGTGAAAGAAAAATTGTTAGAACGATATCGTTTGAATGCAGAGACGTACAGACAAAAATTAAATTTAGTCAGCATCCCCGAAATCCTAATTCAGTTTGGAAGGACCTGATCTTTGAACTTAATAGTTTTTTAGAAGGATGGCTGTCATGCTTACAAGTTTCGGATTTTGAAGGATTGAAAAATTTGCTTGTCACGGACCAGATCAAACGGAGGGCGTCTCCAGAAATGCGCGAACATTTTATAGATAACTGGGCGGAGATTAAAGATCCCGAAGAATTAGTAAGGCTTTTAGATGCGTACGAGGCAATCAAGCGCCCCTCTAAAAAGACGTGGAATCCGAAACTCCCTTTAGAGAAGAAATTTGAAAGACCCAAGACCTTTGAAAATGGGCGAAACGGTAACAGAAATCCGGAGACTAACTTTAACTGGAGGGATCGCGATGATCATAAAGAAAGGGAAAGGGTTTACGAAAAAAGGCGAGAAGTTAAGTGTCATGCGTGTTTTCGAAGCGGGCACTACAAAGTAGATTGTCCGGAAATTAAAAAGAGAGATGTTGCGCGGGTTGGTCACTTAATAAGTAAGCCGACACTTGAAGAAACCTTCTCCCCTTATTTGAGTAAAGTGTTAGTGAATGGAATTCAGACAACTGCTTTAACTGACACTGGGAGTGAAATTGATATCATCGCATACGACTTGGTCAGTCAAGATAAATTGAATGGAGATCACGTATGGATTAAAACTCCGCTGGACAGTAAATTATACTGTTTACCTATAGCAGGGGTCACTTTAGAAATTGAAGGCGTGGGGGTCATTGAAACCAAGGCAGGAGTTAACAATAGAGGTTCCGATATGTACTACTATTTGTTGGGTAATCGCACTCAGAAATTGTTAGAACAGACAAAGAAAAAACCCGAATTGATGAATGCAGTTTTGACACGCGCTCAAACGAGAGAAAGGGGTGGCCCAGCTCCGAATCCGGTAAATAAACAAATTATGATTTCCAAGGGGGAAAAAGAAATTTCTAGCGAGAATGTTGAAGCGGAAACTTTGATTTCCGAGGAAGAAAAAGAAATTTCTAGCGGGAATGTTGAAGCGGAAACTTTGAATTCAGTAAAAGAAAAGGAAGGGGGAATTTTTCGCGAGTGCAGTGAAGCGGAAGCGTTGAATTCAAAACTAGAGGGTGAAAATCTAGAAAGCCCTATTGAATTGGTTAGTGTGGATAAGGGATTATCGCCTTCGTCGACATATGAGAACTCTTCGATCTTAGCAAACATTGAAAGAGGGGTTAGTAAAATGGAACATGACAGGTATCCATCATTCGAAGAGATTAGAGGAAAAGGGGAATTTGAAGAAACGCGTTGTAATGCGGGAGATTCTGTAATAGTGGAAAAAGCCAGAGACGAACGCATAAGTGGAAGGGCGCGAGTGCTGGTCCCATTGCATTGTCAGGTGGATATTTTTGGCGCGTGCCTAGAAAAAGTGTCATTACACTTAGGGAAAGGGAAAGTTAAAGGAAATGTGTCAGAATACTTGAACCTTGGGAAAAGATTGATAAGCGATTTAACTACCGCATTTCTCAAAAGGTTCGGTGTTAAGTTGAAAAATCCGAGAGTGTGTCGCACAATAAGCGATAGTATTGCATGTTGGCATCGAAAAGTTAGAAAGCTCTTGAAAGCGTTAGTATTTGGAGAATGGATAAGAGAAACGGAGGAAAATAAATTCGTGAAGGGATGTGTGTTTAATCTCACGAACAGGTTAAAAAGAGGTCGAGTTTTAGCCGTTGAAAATGTGTCAGAAAAACGAGAAAAGAGGAAATTTTGGTTTGACAGAAAGGCGGTAAAACGGAAGCTTAATGTGAAAGATGAGGTTTTAGTGTTAACTACCAGAAAGCCAATTAAAATGTCAGATAGTCGGATAGGGCCGGGAAGAAAGGGGTCAATAATTACGGAAACAATTGATATTGTGAATGTTCCTGGGAGGCGACAGAAATCTCAGACTTCTCACGTGAGTTTAGTAAAGCCTTACAGAAAACGGGTGGAGTTAGCAGATATCTTAACGCGGGAAATAAACGCACTTAAGAATTTCTGTTTACCGTATCTAGATGATATGGCGATTTTTTCAGAAAGTTGGGAGGACGATACGCGTCATCTAGAAACAGTATTAAAAAGGGTTAATGACGCGAAACTAAAAATCAAATTGGCGAAATGCAAGTTCGCTCAGAAAACCGTAAAATATCTTGGGCATATTGTAAGTGAGGGTAGACGGAGGCCAGCTGAGGCGAAAGTAAGGGCAATTAAGGAATTACCGGTTCCGAAATCGAAAACTGAAATTCGTAGATGTTTGGGAATGGCTGGATATTATTCCCGGTACATAAAAGATTATGCATTAACGAGGGCGCTTAAAGGGAAAAATAAAAAAGAAAAGATTGCATGGAGCGACGAAATGGGAAAAGCCTTTGAGACTTTGAAAATGAAACTTACTGAAGAACCGGTGCTTTACGCTCCTAATTTTCAGAAAGAATTCATAGTACAAACTGATGCTAGTGACTTAGGTATTGGCGTGGTTTTGGCTCAAAGAGAGGGATCGGAAGAGCACCCCATAATATATTTAAGTCGAAAATTTACTGATAGTGAGAAAAGTTTCTGCGCCACTGAAAGAGAGTGTGCAGGGATTATTTTTGCGATAAAAAAGTTAAGGCATTATATTGATGGACAAAACTTTTCTATCGAAACCGATCACAATCCTTTGGTGTTTCTAAAAAGAAATTCTGGAAATAATCCCAGATTATTAAGGTGGTCCTTAGCTCTGCAACCTTATAATTATGCCATTTCTCATCGCGCAGGCAAAGACATTCCGCATGTTGAATGTCTGAGTCGAGTTTAATGAGATTTCTTGATAAACTTTTGTATATAATTATTTTAAGTTCTTTTTATTTTTATTTCACTGTGTTTTATTTCAATATATGTTCATGATTTCTTATCAGAGCGCGCAAAAAAGAAAAGGAAGGTAGTATTATCTTATTCATGTATGTTTTTTTTCTTGCCACTCTGATGTAATTTGAGCTTGCAATTCTTTATTCGACTCTTAGAGATTCTTAGTGTTTCACCCTTAAGAATCGTTTGAGGAGGGGGTGCTGTAAAGAATTGAGCCTCTACGTCCAGGTGCACGATGTGTCATTCTAGCATTTCCTGTGAGTACACTTAACTGCATACCTTCCCTCGCTATTTTTGCCTTGAAGACTAGCAGACGCCGAATGCTATTGTACTGTGAGCGGAAAGTTCGGACAGTGATGTAGTGGTAAGGCGTTACCCAAAGAGGGGTCTTATGCTTTGATCCTTGCCGAGTTCGTGGGAAACAGTGCATCTGCGAGAGAAGCGATCTCTGCACACGATTTTTTAGGTTTGCGCCCGAAACTTTGCCCTTTGTCTTAGAACGTCCAATGACGGACTTAGTGAAAACGAAACAGAGGGATCTCAAGGCTACTGAGAGGCTGGAGAGTTTCGAGGGGTCCGCCTCGACAAAATCCCCGCCCCCAGAAGAAGTTCTCCTGCGAGAATGAAAAAGTGAGAGAGGACAGTTTTTGAATAGATCTGGACGAGAGTGGTGACTCTCTGGAAATAGTGAGGTCTGACCTCTATTTAATTGATACGGCAGGTATCAGGTGAAAATCCCAGCGAAGTGAAAAAGCACGACAAGTGCGATAGTGAGAGTTCTTTAACTCTGAAGCATCGTGATTTAGTATATTTTTCCGAAGAGAAGGAACGGACGAGCCCTGTTCCGAATGAACTTTCTTTAGAAGTTACGACAGACAGTAATTTCCTGAGACTTTTGATTGATCGAGCTGCACTCAGAGTCAAGAGAACATTAATTTATTAGCGATTGACTCACGGAAAATAATTAAATGCTGTATTGACGTCTTGTATATATTTTTCATTAGAATTAACATTGTTATACAATAAAATTCTATTTTCTAATTTATGCGAGAAATTCTCTGTGCCAACGATCCGATCTCGCTACCACTCACCATCTTTAATCGGGTCGGTATAGAGGAGTTACTACACTTGAAAAAAGCATGTCTAATTTCATAACTGCAATTCATGTTATTTTTTTTTTCAAACGTTTCCATTATAATACACTATTTGGCATGGCCACTGAATTCAGATAAGGAAAATTGACTTTTTTTTTAAGTGCGAGACAGTGAATTTGTTTTAAAATATTTAATTTTTGATCTGTTTCTTTTTTAAGATCATAATTTAATAGACTAAATTATTAAAGAGTATACATATTCTTAATTACACTGTTAATTTGTTGCACTCTTTCTTATTTATATTATGTGATTTTTAATATTTAAAATATTTTGGGTAATTTTCGGTTAGCCGGGCGCTAGTGATATATGTGTGTGTGTGTATTATATATGTATATATATATGTGTGTGTGCGTTTTGATGTTCATAACTACTCGTTTTATTTTTATATTTTCCATATCTTCTACCTGCCAATTCGCCATTTCTATTTTGCTCAAAAAGCAATTTAAAAAAAAATGTATAGTTTTCTTTTTTAATGCTAAGCAATTTTGACAAATGAAAACGTAACAAATAATCGTAATGACAAGCACACAAAATAGTTGAGAGTTAATTTACAAAATATCAATCCAATCTAAATAAAAAATATAGAAAACATTCTTTTACTATTTATTCATCTCCATGTTGATATAAAAAGATAAGTTAGATTTATTGATTAGAAAAAAATACTCAAAAGTTTATTAGAGGAATTTACAGTCTCAAAAAATTTATTACAAAAACAGTAGTATATTTTGCTTACTGCCATAACTTTTCCTTTCCTTCTAACAAGGCAGGTCTCCTTAAAGCACATACTCAGAATATTTTTAAAACAAGAACGAAAAATCATGCGTCAAGCATAGATTATGTAGCACTTTCCAACGCTTCTAAAATAATTTTACAAATCATTACCGTTTAATAAGCTGAAAGATGACATCTAAGTAAACAATTTGGAAAACGCATAACATATTTAAAAACGTAATTTCAGGAATTTTCAATATATACAATATTCGGAAAAATATCCGAATACTTTTATGTAGCCCTGTATATGATCTATAGATTTGTATATATACATAGGATGCTAAATTTTAGTTTAGTTAGGAAACGCGTAGCACAGTTTAAATTCTCCTTCTGGAGTTTCTGTCAATAAACGGAAATGTGTTCGCGAACTTTTGTGCTGCCCTGTATAGGATCTACAGAATTTATACACACCACGTAATAGACAAAAAGCTAGTTAAGATTAAAATCGCGTTCAGTAACTTAAAACGCACTTCCAGGAATTATTGTTAACAGACAGTAGAGAATTCTTTTGTGTGTCCCTGTAAATGAACGATGACTGCTATACACACACTATTCTGTAGTAAGCCTCTTGTAATGCACCTTAGTAATATATATAAACTTCAATGCGTTTAAAATAGTGGAACATTATTTAAATAAGCCGCAGACGATTTTTCTCCATAGACGTAATGTAACGGAATTATTTTGACTGTCCCTGTAAAGTAACTCTAAGTGCTATACACTTACTATTCTATATTAAGCTTCTTCTAATGCATCTTAGTGATCTATATAAATTTCAATGCGTTTACAATAGTGAAACATTTTTAAAATAAACCGCAAATGATTTTTCCCCATAGACCGCAATGTAACGGAATTCTTTTGAGTGTCCCTGTAAGAAAACTATAAGTGCTACACACTTCAGTTGAAATAGGGAACGTGCCATAGATAACGACAATAACATATAAAAATTGCAGAGCAATCCGAGCATATTTACGGGAGTTAGAGCACGGACAGACGGCCAGACGGCCATACGGCCATACGGCCATCCGGCCAGACAAACCGAAGTCATAAGCACTTTTCAACTAGGTTGGAAAGTGCTAAAAATAGTACTCATGAATCATACAGGATCAGTCAAATTTAGATGCAGAATCCCAGTAGAATATCGTTAAAAAAATAAAATACTTTCAAGTATTTGGCATAAAAAGATGCGATTTGGCAAGCAACCCTTTTTACTCACCAAATGCAAGCGATTTTAATGCATTTGAAAATTCCTGTTTAAATGTGTAGTACTTTATGAATTTAAACTAAAACAATTAAATAGTTTATTATTTTTTTCATAAGTTTGTATAATATATGTACAAGTTGCGTATTTCTGAAGTTATTTAACTTTACACTGTTTCGCTAGCTGGATAGGTTTTACGTGTATTTTAACAATAACTACCCAATTAAGAATGCTCTCAGTATGTATTACAGTATTTAGTAAGTCGTTATTGTTATGGCAACAATACTTTTCTTTAGTTGTCAGGGGCGTGCCAAAGGCTGTTTTAGTGACGGGGTGTGAACTGAATTTTGCCGAGTACAGGATCGAGGGTGAGAAAGGCTTTGTGATAGTCCCCCCCCCCCTCAGCAACAGAGTCAACTGTTCTACAATATTGTGAATTTAAAAAAAGTCCTAGGTGCTCACATGCATTCTGCCTAACCACAGTCAAAATTAAACGCTGTTATTCAGTATGTGTAAAAAAATGTTTAATCTTTTACTATATAAGTAGAGTTGAGATTCCTGTTATTAATTAGGATTCTGCTTACGATTTAAAAGGAAATGCGTACAGATGTACCGTACATTAACCAGTTCTCAAAAGTAACAATTTAAGAATGTTGAAGTACTTCGGAAGTTATGTTTGTATAAATAAAATCGCATGCTGTTGTGTTATGTAAGTGTATACATTTTAAAATACATAAAAAATACAAATCTTGCTTGTTAAAAATAAGATATATATTAATATAAGAGGCTAAAAATTATCCTTCTCTACATTTTTAAATTACCACCCACCTATCTTTCAGAATAGTCCATTTTCCTGTTAAATTGTCTAAATCCAACATGTCAGTTATGTCTGCTTCACAGGTTAATAGCATCAGTTCATCCAGTCGCTCTTCCAACATGGTGGTACGCAAGTACCTTTTACCAAAGTCTCAAATTCTCAGAAAAGCGATACTCTATCTTAGCCATGGACATCGCCCAACGACCTACACTGGAGTAGGCCATGATCACCCCCCTCCCTCCTACACAGAATCATATACAATCTTCCATTCTGTGTGAGAAACTCTTTCTTTTCCCCTTTAAAGACAGACAACAGAGAATTGAAATGAAACTGACGACAGGGGAGGGAACTTTTTTGCAGGAAGTGTTCTTAACTTTCCGATTATTCTAAATTTTACCAAATCTTATAAATAAGTAGGGAGGTGTTACACGCCCCCCCTCCCCCCCCCCACACACACACTTGTTGTCTCTGATACTAACAAAATCGAAGTCAAATTGACAGTGCTCAGAATTGGACATTAACCTTTAGTTTAAAACATTTTTAAATTTTGTTCTAAACTACTGAATATGATCGTTATTTTTCTTTATATATTACATATAAATGTATATGGCAAAACAAAAGTTATAAAAGTGTATTTAAGTTAAACTTACTCAGTATGATGCATAGAAAAAGTTTTTCATAAAAGAGGATCATAAAAGTGTATTTTTTTTTCATTGTATCGCCAACCAGCAATAAATCGCCAAAAACACAAAATTTTTATAATTTTTTACGGACATAAGACTAAAAGAGATAATAAGATTTCCTTTCCTTCCTGAACTTGAACTTCAGACCTTTTTGAAATTTTTGTTTATCTTTATTTACAAAATACATATTTTTACAATCCTATAAATTTGGTAAAAAAATTCAAAATTGCAATTTCCAAACAAAAATTTTTTTTTTAAAAATAGAAATGTTTTGCAACTGGATTTCATAAATATATTATATATATATATATATATATATATATATATATAGGTTTTCACATATAAAGAATGGAAAAAAAAATCAATGGTGCAACAAGACACTGTTTGTTAAAACGAACCGACTATTTGTTAAGGCTGTTTTGAAATCCAAACTGCTTACTTTCTGACACATTTTTTAATTCAATTTATTTCGCAAACACATGAAATTGGCAGGTGTGCTTATTCAAGAAACTATGTAATTGAATTATGTTTTCCCATTTTTGGTAAAGGCAAAAAGATCTTTCAGAAAACACTGCCAAAGTTGGCGTTTTGAACTGAAATTTCGACAACGCAGCACAAGAAAGGAGAAAAACATGTCACGTGACACAAATCGCTTATAACTGGATAAGTAATCTATTTAGCAAAGAATGGAAAGCTCATTACAATTCTAAATCGCTTCAATAGTCAGGCTTGCTAATTTTATGCCTTTGCATTTAAAAATGTGTCAGAAAGTTTTGCATTGTCGAGCAGGTCATTTCAGAACCACCATAAAATTCTGCAGAATGACTTAAAAGCTAAAAATAATTATTGTTTTTTAAAATGTTTCAACATGTTTTCCCATTGCCCCATTTTCCATCGTAAAACTAGCAGTGGTTAGAAAAAAGAAATTTTGTGTGTGTAGCGAACTACAACTAGTTTATTAAAAAGAATAGTTAACTACAACGAACTTACATGTTTTAAAAGTATCAATTACAAACTACTTCAATACTTTCAGATTTTAGACTCAATCTACACTAAAAATTTAAGACATGGGCTGAGTAGAAAAGGTTTCCCTGGATTAATATGTGGTTAATTGATCTTTTGCGATATTACCTTACTAACAAAAACACATGAGGCATTCAATGAGAAAAACTACAATAGATCCACTGAAATCTTCCTTAAAACCCAATATACGCAAACAAAAAATATAATAAAGTACTATGATACTGTTTTTGATGTGTATTATTGTTAGAAAGTACATATTGCTGCTTGAAGCTTTTAAAATAAAATTATCTGAGTTTCGTGAACTTTTATTAAATGACAATCAAGAATCATTTAAACTTAAAATGCAATAGTCTGAATGAGATAAATTCAAGGACATTAAAAAATTATGAAAGATAACTTGGTAATGGCACTATTAAATTTGTTATTAAATAATATATACTATTAAGAAATATCAGTGGAATTTTCTCTTTTTATAACATTATCTCCTTTTGACCTTCTTTTAGTCCTGTGTCCTGCTATATAGGTAAAATGTCAGTACTTTTATGTTATAGCAGCCACTAGAATTACGATTATGCCAATGTTGCAGTTATGATTTCGCCAAGATCATCGCAAACCTTATATATGCATATATATACTCTAAACACTCATATATGTGCCATATACGTCTTTATTTACATCTTATATGACATATATAATCTAATACACATGGCATATATATATATATATATATATATATATATATATATATATATATATATATATATATATATATATAGCAGTAAGTAGTAGTGTTGCGTTATATTAGTAGGTGCTTGTTGAAGTTAATGTTGAATTTTTAAACCTAAATTTATATTTTAAATGATTTGACTTCCAATTAAAATAAAAGGGGAAGAAGCAACATTACTATAAAAAAATATATACAAAAACAGTAGTTAAACTTTACTTATTTTTTCAGGAGTAGGGGAAAAAAGTGATTATGCTGTTGATAAGACTTGTACATGTTTATGTATAATGATACGTTTATTTACATTATTTACAAACATTATATATATTATATACATCTTATACACATGTCACATAATAAAGATATATATGTTGTATATATATATATATCTATACAACATATATACATCACATGACTATAAATTGGCCATATATGTCACAAAATGTTATATTGATCATATATTATTGTCACACATTTGGCGATAAATCTTGGTCGCCTGGTGATTTATCTTTGAGGGACGCCTTAAGACGAAAGTACCAAAAAGTCTTATTGCTAAATGGTTCATATTATTTTTATACATAAATATATTTTTAAAAATTTTGGCTAAACCATGCCACTATCAACAAAAGCAGCAATATGAGAAAATGTTATGGTCACAACTTTCTATTATGTCAGGTAAAGTGCAATTCTTCCATTTAAAAAGTCTCCAAATTCAAATCAAACTCCACATTTCCAGAAATACACTTTAAAAGTCTCCATACTAATATAAACTGACAAGTTGAAAACATTAAATGAATATTCAACTTTCAATAAAACCCCCATTGCAATTTATGATAGAATTTTTAAGCCTAAATTTATGTTCTAAATGGTTTGGCTCTTACTTAAAAATAAAGAGGGGGGGGGGGGGGTGGATGTTACTAATATAAATAAATGAATAAATAATATAATATAAACAGTGGTTAAACTTAACTTTATTTTTTTTTTTCAAAATAAGGGGAGGGGGGATATGATTATGCTGTTAAGACTGTTGTACATGTTTATACATAATGATACATTTATTTATACTTACAGTTACAGAAATTAATTGCATTGAAACATTAGGTTACTCTTTATTCATGTTACTATTTACCAATAGTTTATGTTTACCTAACTTTTCTATGTATGCTAATGGTTGTTCATTCACTCAATACTCATACATTCTTGCATACAAACTCTCATTTAACCACAATGTGAAATAATTTCAGTGTTGTATTATTATTGTTATCTCTATAAACATTTTTTTTTTCAAGATAAGACACATTTATTAATGTCAAAATGTCGTGTTAATAATTCTTAATATGTAGCATCACTAAATTATTATTGGGTGATTAGTAAGGAAAACTCTATGAAGTGACGCGAAAAAAACGAATAGATAAGAATTCTGAATAATATTAAGTTATCGGGACGACTTTACCTATGCTTGACCCCGCCAAATATGGCGATAAAACAGGTTTAAGAAAGCGATAAAGTCTTGACGATGGTCAGAGCGATAACTTGTTTTGGGTGGTTGAATAATGCTAGCCAATAAATATGCCAGTAAGTACGTCATTGAATTTCTGTTTCCAGGTAGGAGCTCTAGGGTAGAATAAAGGAAACATCTGTTCGACGGGTAATAGTGAATGAACGTATGAAGTTCTACGGAAAAGGTTGTGTTTGAGATCTAAGGGTGGTTTTGGTTCCTGAATGATAATAGACTGCTAGAAATAAGAGATCCTTTAAAGGGTCACATTTTTAGCCACGATTATTTTACTATGACAAACATTTCATTTTATTTTGAAATGTGATTCTTAGTGAACTTAACACTTAAAAGTTATTTTATATTAAAGTTAGTATGATAAAAATGGGTTACGGTTTCAAGCAATCAATATTCAGAAATAATTTTCATTTAGTTTACTCACTGTTTTCTGGGCAATTTTCACTTATTTTCTTTAAAATTTATGTGTTTTCTTAGCTATTATTTTTGTTTGTTGTAAATGCATTACTAAAATAAATAAACGCACCTTCAAAAATATGGAAAATTGTTGACTGAATCAGTGTTTTTTTTTTTTTTTTTTTTGTTTTTTTTTACTTTTCTCAATACAAACTGATCTATGTCAAATCAATTTATACTAATAAAAGGAAGTTTCGCTCTCTGTGTGTGCGATGGCTCGCGAAATCTGCCGCACGTTAGAAATCTGAAAAGTTGGTGGTGGGTTGACCAAGGCAGGTCTTTATGCATCTGTCGCTCAGTTTTTTAAGATCCGAGCTCCTTGGAGCACATTGTAGTTTTTGTGCTCTAAATTATTAATATAACATCCCTTTTTATCCGATCTTCGTTTTTGTGATCCTTTTCCTCATTGGGATCCATTTCCTCATTCAGTTCCCCCCCCCTTCCCCATTTTTACGCTCCAGTTAAGATCCTGGGCCGGTAGGGGGCCCTTGAAATTTTTGCTCCTTAAATTTTTAATTTGTCCCATTTTAACCCGATCTTCTTCGGTTTTGGGATTTTTCTCCTTTTAGTTATTCCTACATTTCTTCATGCCAGTTAGGACCCCGGGCCCGGTGCCTCTTTAACTTTTTGTGCGGCATGTATTTTTCATTCCCCTAATTATGTCACCATCTCAATGCATAACTTTAAAGTTTAGTCTTGGACTCCTGTCCCCGGGCCACAACCCTCATATTTTTATTGGGGTCCTAGGGCACTTTTGTGAGCATTTCTTTAAAATTTTATTCTAATGATAATTTATACCTTATGCTTAATTTCGACTAATTGAAGATCTAAAGTGCTAAGTACTAGAATCTTTTGATGTTTTCTCATATTTCCCTGCTCAAAACTATCAGTTGTCATCTTTTGGGCCGCTACTATAGCTCCTTAAAAACTGTCCGATTGACTATCTTATTTATTTATTTTTTTTTTTTTTCTAACAACTTTTTAGGACTTCCAGGTACTACTTAAACGACAAAAAAATTTATCGAACCTCAGCTACCATCAATTTTCAATATTAATCTCCTTCTTAAAATACTTGTTTCAGCTTCTTTAAAGAAAAAAAAAATCATACGAACTTGAGTTCTGTTTAAGGTTATTATCACGGCCTGGGTAACGAAAGGCCAGTTAGTTAGTTGTTGAATAAAATTTATTTCTAATTTAAGGCCATTCTGGAAAAAGAAAAATCCACTCTTAACAACAAGAATTTTTCTGACACCTTCACCGACTCAAAAGTATGAAAATTTCAAGCAAAACTACTGAAATGACTGAAAATCAAATAGGGTTTTTCATTTTTTGATAAATGTATTACATTTAAAGTTGTAAGCCATTGTTGTCTCATGACGATCTTTTTCACACTGCTGCGTCTGGAAATTCAGTTTATAATGCCAACTTTTACTGAATTTTCTGAATATCCCGTGCCTTATCGAAATTTGGAAAACGCTATTCAATTATAAATACATCTGTCAGTTTTATGTGTTTACAAATAAAAATAAATTCTGGAGATGTGTCAGATAATAACAGATTTGAATTTGAGGATGGTCTTATGAGGTATCAATATATTTTTCGTGTAATTATGTCATAATGATTTTCTTTTTTAAGTTTAAAGGGTGGAATAATACAAACACGCGAAAAAATTAAATGTGTAGGAATTCAGGGTGGCAATCCATTTGTTCAATCAAAAACATGAAATGTTTCATTTCAGGCCAAACACGAATTCTTGATCAAGACTTTAACAATAACGAAGCTATTTTAACGAAATTTTCAATAGACGTTTTTGCCAAATTCAACAATATCACAAAAATTGATGGAAGTTATCATCATCTGCGTCCAAACAGCGCTGAACTAGGCCATCTATATTTAGAAATGAATGTATGTACGATGTCACTGACCGAATTACTATGCATTCCCAGAATTTTTCGTAGTTTCGTATTTCACATAAGAAAGGTAAGACTTGAAATTTTTATTAAACTATCACCATTATTGTTAAATGTCTGCATAAATATCAGAGTTCTGGTTGAAATACATAAGCTTTATTTTTTGTCCGAATTCATGGACTGCGACCCTGGTTTTCTGTGCAAAAATTGTTAGTTATAAGTGTGCTCTGCCATTTCTTACAGTTTGTTACATCTTTTTGAAACAATCTGAATGTCGCAAATATTTAATTTTATTTTTTTCTGAAGGAAAATAATAATTTCAATAAGATATTTGTGTTTCTATGACTGCACATTTAATGACACACACACTGTGCCATTTTATGACCGCACAATCCTATTTTTTTGTGGTACTTCCAATTTTTGAATTACGCTATGCTGCTGTTTTTTTTTTTTTTTTTTTTTTTTTTTTCAGAATAAACGCTTTTTTTTTGGAGGGGGGGGGGGTGGTAAGAGGTGTGTGAGGACCGAACGAAATTTATATGCTCGGACCCGACCTGGACCAGCACGTAAAAAATAAGCAAAAAATTAACACTAGAGCTATCGGAAATATTACTTATAGTTTTTTAAAACTATTTCATACCAGAAATTTTATTTATAACCACTTAACTTATTAATTTAACGTATTTCTATGAGTTTTATATTAAATTTATTTTAAAAAGAAATTTCTGGTTCGAATCGGAATATATTCATTAGGTAACCGTCAAAATGACGGCTCATGGTAGTTCTAAGTGTTAAAGCTGAAACATTACGAAATATTTATTGGCCGTCCTCATCCTTTTATAAAAGCTGAAATATCGACGCGGTGCCTGTACGGCAAGTTTATTTTTTGTATAACTTATGAATCCAGCCATTGGCGCACCCACGGGGGGGGGCTAAGGGTGCTGAAGCCCCCCCCAGACCCTGAAGCTTAATAATGAGGTAACTATATAAAGTTTTCTATAAAATTATAAAAAGTTTTTTTTTCTTTTTTTTTCCCACCTGTAACTAAGAGATAATTTAAAGCTGTTATGGTATGGTACTATAGTTTGGTTTTAATTGCTTCTTATTTTCAAGTATAATATTTACTTTCCGGTCTTTACAAAAAACCGTATCGGCCTGTAAAATGCACAAAATGTCTTGCATATGTGGAAATGTGATTAATTTCCTTGGACTGTGGATTTATTTTCTTTCTCCTTATAGCTGCATTCAGTCAGGAGAACACAACGGGAGTCTTCCGGGACTTGCAACGTATAATGAATGACACACTGGCAAATACAAAGGGGAAAACTTATGGAACCTAGGCCATAATAGCGCTACAATGATAACGAAAATTGGGATTTTTGTATAACGACATCCTTACCATTCAGAAAAGGACAGATTTTCGTCTGGGATAAACAGCACGATATATTTTTTAATTGAATCTTTTTTTTATTATTATTGTGTCATAGATCAAAGTTAATTAACGGTAGTTATTAATAATACAGCAAAGCAAAATGCTACAGAATGTATCTGCATAGATGTTTCCTCAGATCGCCTTACAATGAGAATAAAGTGCTATAATTCTGGAATAGGTTTATAATGCTAACTGTCGCATGTACAAAAGCAAAACTGAAATTCTGAATAATAGGATTTCAGAAGAAAAAATATAGTTTCACGTTTTCAGCCTCGGGTCACCAAATAATAATAATAATAATAATAAACAAAATTCATCTCTGATATTTATAGCATGTTTAGCAGCTGCTTAGATTGAATTTTATTTTGAGTGCTATGAAGAAATGATTCGTCTTGATAAGATTTTATTAATTCTGATATCATATGAATTTTTATTCTGGTGAGTTTGAACAATTCTTTTAAATTATAGAACTCCCCCCCCCAAAAAAAAAAAATGCTAATGTTTTGCGAAAAATTTAAAAAGTAAACACCGACAAACGAAGTAACCTTAAAGTTAATTACAGTCAAAATTCTCCAAATATGTTGGCATCGGATTTGTGTTCAGAAAAATCATGTACAACTATTAAATCTTTAAAATATTTGTCAATATTTTCTATGCATTTAAAAAAAAGCATACAGATTTTGTAATAATTGCGCTAGTTGTTCTTTTTCAATAGGTTTCTTCAATCACTATAAATTACTAATCTAATTATATAAATTATATTTTGTAATTAATTAATCTGCTAGCAGAGCAGAGCTGGCCAGTTTTTCCCAAATGAACCTGGGTTTGTGGGCCCCCACTGCCTTCGAAAGTGTAGAGCTATCTCCGCTCCGATCTCGAATATAATGAACCTTGAATTATTGCGATTTATCTTTTGATCCAGATTAAAATAAAAATTTTAACCATCACGTTGTCATAGGAATCAATTTCTTCCTATGATAGTGTCAAGTTGTTATTCTTCTAATTTCAGTTTAATCATGGAAATAGCTAAATCTACCGAAGAATTCTTAAGTTGCAGAAAAAAATGGGAAAAAATCGCCACAAAATACGAAAAAGGTAAAAACTACACAAAAAATTCAAAAACCGTAGAGAGCAAAACTAACTATATTGGGCAAAAAAAAAAATTAAACTGGATTCCTTTTACGAATGTCAAAAAATCGCTACAGATGTAACGCGAGAAAAAGCTAAAATCACAAAAAATTCGCTATAAATTCAAAATTTGCCGCGGACAAAATTCAGTAAATTGAGCTAAAGGATTGACGGTGTTTTTTATTACGTCCGAATATCTATGAGGGAATATGCCCACCATGGGGGTCTTTATAAGGGAAACTTACTCGTATTTACACAAGGTTACCCAAAGTCCGAAAAAAAAAAGAAAACTCCGAACGATTCGGCCGACGATCGTGATGGCACCTTCACGTCTACCAGCTTTGAGAGAAGAACCTCTCAAGTGCTGATGGGCGGCTAAAAGATTGAGACCTGTGTATCTGTAGTTATGCCCATTGAAGCTCGATTTTGGTTTTTTTTATTATATTTTTTTAATTTAACTTTTTTTATGCGATTTTTTTCGCATTTTGCTGCGAATTTTTGACATGGATAAAAAGAATTCGTTTTGTCCATCGCGATAATTGGATTTTTATCGATTTTTAACATTTTTTCGCGTTTTGTGGCGATGTTTGACATTTGTAAATGAAATTCTATTTCAAACTTTTATCCTAAAGTAATAAAATTTTACCTTCGCGATTTTTGTAACTTTAGCAATTTTTAATATGATTTTCAACGCGATTTTTAGCGTTCCGCTGTGATTTTTTGACATTCATGAAAGATTTCCGGTTACAATGTCATTAGATTTTTTTTTTAGCATTTAGCGAATTCTTTTGTGTGACTCTGAAATGGTGGGTGATGATGATTTGGTGAGTAAGAAATGCTTTGCACTCTATGCACTACAGAAAATATTTTTAGTGCACTTCAGAATTGCATTTCAATTTCATTTGGCTTGCCATGGACAGTTTCATCGCGTCTGAGCACGGATTTAATTTAATTAATAAAGTATGTATAATGTAATGCTTTTAATGTTAGGGATACAGAATACACGTGCTTTAATTGTTAAAACATTGAATCGGTTTCCTATAACTCATTATGTATGTCTCTCCAGATCCGGCCCATGACCATTTTGGCGCTTGTGCGCGCCTTCACTTGGGCGATCCCCACCAAGTTAAGAATGCTTGGCTCTTTTTTTTTTTTCGTAATTTTTTAAATATTCGTATACAAACTTTTATACGTGCTAATTACTTAAGATATGATTTAAAGAGGTACAAAAATAGATAAAATACCCACATTCAATCCTATCTTTGAGTTATTTTTTCTGGAAGTCTTAAACTGAATATCTGAATTTTATCGTAAATATCAATCTCAATTTATGATCTAAAAATGAAATACAAAGCAAAAATAACAATAAGTAATTTATTGAAAAAAAAAAATACTTTATTAGAAAGTTGTGTTTATTTGTAATATTTGTTACAGTTAACGAAGTAGTACTAAGCAGCAACTTTTGTAAGATGAAAGCTGTTATCCTGTGTTGTTATTTAGTTTACAGGAACTATCAATTAATTACATATTTGGTGAGTCATCAGTTTTAAAATAAAAAAAATCGATTTTTTGTTTTTCATATTTTTGAAAAAAGATGTGTTTTGCTACTTGCTTGCATTTTAAATAATAATAGTAATAATAATAATAACAATAATTATAATCGTTTCGTTTGCAGAGAGATAATTTTTTTTTCATAAAATGTTTATACCTACATTCTCTAACTATGTTTGTGTCAATTAAACGATGCAAATTTTATTTTTGGGAGTAGAATGTACTTTTTAAAGTGTATCATATAAAGAAAACACATTCTAATTCCAACAAATAAATTTTATGTAGTTTAAATAGTCGAAAAAGTAGATAGAAATTTTACTGTAGTCATTTTATGCATATCTGTGCAGAAGAAATTATCTAAATTATCTATCTTTCAAAATATATAAATATATTTTTTTTACAGTGTGCACGTGCACATGTAGTAAAAACCCTATATTGAGAAAAACGCATGCAAAGTTGAAAATAAATTTGAGTCACTGTTAAAGTATACAGTTGTTTTGTTCGAATCAAAAATTTTAAAATACATCAAAAACAAACAGAAATCGATTGTTTGAAAGTTTAAAACTGATCATGATCACTACTCTTAAATGCTGAATTTTGAAAAGGGCTCACTTATAATAATTTTCAATAAATTTGTAAAACTATTTAACTCTTTAAAAAATTATTTTGAAAAAACAGCCTTGCTTTTAAAATAAAGGTTAAATAATCCTTGTCAGGGTTCGGAGGCGAACCTCAAAAATGTAGTGTAGTAGTGCAATACGCTAACCACTAAGCCACCGGCAATCAAAAAAGTATGCGCATAACACAGGGGATAGACAAGGGATTTCCCACGTCTCCTTCATGTCAATAACACTGTGCGTGTCAAATCTTTAGAATCAGGTAGAATATTTCTCTTTATATCATAGCAATAATAAATCAATTTCCTGGGGAAAAAATCACAAGGAATTATATATGTTAGAGATCTGGGCCGTTAGAAGAAAGGGCCTGACAGGGCGCGGTCATCACTCTTTCCGAGCCGGACTTGTCATCACTCTCTCCGAAAAAGACTTTTTTTCCGGGTCGAGCCCGGCCTGTACTTCATTCTTCCTGGAAGTTTCCACGTCCGAAATTTCCATGGATGATCCCGACCAAACTCGTGTATGAAAATCAATGGTCCAGCCGGTGCCACAATAAGTATATTTTGTCTGGGCTAAGAATTTTTTTAAAAAATGGATATCTATTTTTTAAATCGCCGTTATTCCACAATTATTTTTTTTTTATTTATTCTTTTTAAAGAATAGTACAATCTATAAAAAATATAAACAAACAACGAAACCCTTTTGAAAATAATGCACTTTTCCTTTCACCGTCCATTTTTTTTTTTTGAGCAAATTTTAACTAAAAATGAAATTACGGAGTGACAAGGGAAAAACGTCCAATATGTTATAAGGAGCTGTATGTCCATTTTTTTTCAGAAGATTCTAACAAAAAATGTCATCACGGAAGGTGGGAGTGACAAGGAAAAAGTTCCGGTATGTTATAAAGAGCTGTCTATCCATTTATCTATTTTTTTTTAACATATTCTAATAAAATTTTCATTAAGCACTATGGAAGAGACTGTTCTGATATGTTATAAGGGGCTGTCTATCCATTTATTTATTTATTATTTTTTTAGCAAATTCTCTAAAAACATGCTATTACGGAGGGTGGAATAGACCGTTCAGATATGTTATAAGGAGCTGTCTATCCATTTATCTATTTATTTATTTTTTTTAGCAGATTCTAATAAAATTTTCATTAAGTAGTATGGAAGAGACTGTTCTGATATGTTATAAGGGGCTGTCTATCCATTTATTTATTTATTTATTATTTTTTTAACAAATTCTCTAAAAACATGCTATTACGGAGGGTGGAATAGACCGTTCATATATGTTATAAGGAGCTGTCTATCCATTTATCTATTTATTTATTTTTTTAGCAGATTCTAATAAAATTTTCATTAAGCAGTATGGAAGAGACTGTTCTGATATGTTATAATCACTTTAATAGTATGCCTAGTTATATATGAAAATTCGATGTAATATGTTTTTGCTATTCATATATTTTTATTTTTGAACTCTGCGAATAATGTTAAAATTGCTAAAATACACTTATTTAATAATCTGAATACAATATTCTAAACATTCAATGTTAATACATTCTTTATATTTTCCTTTAGACTCTTAAAAAATTACTATATTTTACTCCCGTTTTGAGCATTTGTAATTATATATTTGAAATATTTTAAGTATGGTACACAAAATGAAAGGGTGCCGGTGCATTTGAAATGTCAATAAAGTAGCGAGGCTTACTCAAGATAAGAAATTAATAGTTTTTAATAATTTTGGATTAACTTGTGGTTTTTAATTATTTATCTAAACTTATAAGCTATAACTTCTATATGAAAAGCAAACTAAACTTAATTCTACAATTGTGTTAAAAAATAATCTAGTAAACTTAATTCATTTCTGGAATGATAAAAAACTATCAATTGCTTAATTCTTAGTCTTGTTTTTTCGCTATGTGTACAACATGGTCAAAAGAAAACTCATCCCCTCAGGGCTAGAATTTTAGAGGTGAATTTCCTCTTTTAGTCCAAAATGTAGGGGAATTTTTCTTTTTGGGGAGAGGGCGATGGAGGCAGTAGTGGGTTAATTAAACATCTTAAAGATTTGATTTTTGCATAGTGTCACATTATATTTACTGCAATCATTACAATACTATCAAATCAATTGCTTTATTAAATCATATTGTTGTGAGCTCGGGGTTCGAAAGGACTGACGCCAATATATAAGAACAATTAAAAGGCTTTATTCACTATAAACAGTGCAGTACGAACACCAATATCTTCTGAAAATTACAAGATATTCAGTAATCTTCAAAACCAATAAAAGCACAGCAAAATTTCACACAGAAACAATGCGTTCAATACGACGTATCAACGACAAAATCGATCCGAGAAACACAGTTCTCAATGCAAAGCCTCTCGTATGAATTCAATCGCAGTTGACAGACAACTAACTCCACTGAACTGATGGAGGTCCTTATATAGGTTTCAGAGATCTTTCCAGATTATTCCAGAGCTTTCAGATGCTAGAAATTACCAGAAAGTGCTTTAACTTTCGATAGAGAACCAAAGCGAGACAGGATCCCAATATACAGGTATAAGGGGGGGGTGGTTGCACAAAAAGTCGCCAAATCCGTCGCCAACTTGGCGACATTTGGCGATATATCGCCAAATTTGGCGACAAAAATAAGTCGCCAAAACCATCGCCAACTTGGCGATAAACCCATTCCTTGGCGATTTTGCAATAGAACTCCATTATAAAACCGATGCTGTAAGGTTGTTTTCCTTGCAAAGCACCTGAGGCCTTTAGCATTGAGTTACATGATGCTCAATAGGAAATACATTAATAATACTGCAATTTTCACAATAATCAAATAAAATAAATTTAAACAAATGGAATATTTACAGATATATACAAAATTCATAACATTGCCCCCCTCTCAAGGACTGCACGTCCCGGGCAGTTCAACCTTTGATCGGAAAGCAAACCCGTTACTAACAAATGCTATACTATTCAAAACACATTCATAATGCTGAATTATACAAAATATACACTTAATAAAATAAAATTAAAGCATAGACATTATTACATACAAGTATTTAAATAATAATAACAATAATAATGATAATGCTAAGCAAAATAAATAATTACATTAATTTATATACAAGACCATGGTCATACTAATTTACATTATTTACATTACACTATTTACAATTAATGAACTAAGTACTATGGGAACTATGTACTATGGGAACTATGTACTATGGCCATAGTATGGAGCTAGCCTGTCGTAATGAACGACTCTAGGCTTCGAATTTGGTGACTTTCGGATCCGAATTACGACATCGTTCAGTCTGTTTAGGACTGTATAAGGACCGTCCCAGTGCGATTGCAGTTTGGGAGAAAGTCCTTTACGTCGAGTCGGATTATAAAACCAAACCTTGTCACCTTCTTTGAATTGATGTCCCGTGGCTTTCGTGTCGTACCTGGTCTTCATCTTCTCCGTCTGTATATTGATCCGCTCTCGAGCCAAGTTGTGGACGTCTTCAAATCGTGCCTGGAGATTCTGCACGTATCCCTCTGGCGATGAAGGCGCATCCGGAGGGCTACCAAAAATCAGATCACAAGGTAGACGAAGATCACGATCGAAAAGCATCTGAGACGGGGAATAGCCGGTTGTTTCATGGACGGCGCTGCGATAGGCGAGAAGAAACAAGGGAAGTTTTTGGTCCCAGTCTTGTTGGTTTCTTGAGACTAGCAGTGAGAGATTGTTGAGGATGGTACGATTAAATCTCTCAACCATGCCATCCGATTGTGGATGTAAAGGCGTCGTCCTAGTTTTGTCCATTCCGAGAAGTTGACAGAGACCCTCAATCACAACAGAGATGAAATTTCTCCCCTGGTCAGAATGCATTTGAAGGGGGACTCCATACCTTGATATCCACTGGTGTACTAAGGCATCAGCAACCGTAGAAGCTTCTTGATCAGGGATGGCATAAACTTCAGGCCATTTCGTGAAATAGTCCATGACAACAAGGAGGTATTTGTTGCCATCGGAACTTCTTGGCAAAGGACTTAGGATGTCTAGGGCGATGCGTTCGAAAGGTGCTCCTACATTGTAGAGATGTAGTCTTCCTCGGCTACGTTTCTTTGGTCCTTTCCGAGCTGCACATGCATCGCAAGATTTGCACCATTGTTCGACGTCAGCTCTCGCTTTTCCCCAGAAGAAGCGCTCTCGGACTCTATGTAATGTTTTCATGACTCCAAAATGGCCACCAGTGGGACTGCCATGTAATTCCTTGAGGACCTCTGGTATTCGGGATCGAGGAAGTACCAACTGCCACCGAGATGTCTTCCCATTTTCCGATTCGAATTTTCGGAACAGGACACCATTCCTGACGTGGAGAGAGTTCCAAAGAGCCCAATATTGCTTCGTCGTAGGACTGTAAGTCGAGATGTCTTTCCAACTGGGCTTTGTGCTAGAAGATTCTAATAACTCCAAAATTGGTTTGATGTCAGAGTCTGCCATTTGATCTTCTCGAATCTTCTCATCACTCCAGGGATCTGGTGGCGTTGATTGTGACGTCTTCGTCTGGCGTATGACATATTCGGGATTATACTTGCTCTCCGCTCTGGAACAATAGCGACAGCTCTCGGGACACGGTCTTCTTGATAGGGCATCGGCGTTTCCATGCGATGAGCCTTTGCGATGCCTGATGTCAAAGTCGTATTCCTGGAGTCGTTGTATCCATCTGGCTACTTGGCCCTCTGGGTTCTTAAAATTCATCAGCCATGTTAGGGATGCGTGATCAGTACGAAGGAGAAATTTCCTGCCATAGAGATAGTGATGGAAGTGTTCTATGGCTTTCACTATAGCTAATAACTCCTTACGAGTGACGCAATAATTCCGCTCTGGTTTCGATAAACATTTGCTGCAGTATGCTATGACTCGTTCTTGGCCATCTATTTCTTGGGAAAGTACAGCGCCGACACTTTCATGACTGGCATCCGTGTCCACAATGAACTGTTTCTCGGGGTGCGGATAGGTAAGGACTGGAGAGGATGTGAGAGCTTCTTTCAGCCGCTGGAAGGAATTCTCGCATTCTTGTGTCCATAGAAACTTCTGCTTGCTTTCAGTGAGCCTATGCAATGGTCTTGCGATGTTGGAGAACCCCTGGACAAACTTTCTGTAATAAGTGCATAGTCCCAGAAAGCTTCGCAACTGATGGACATTTTCCGGACGCTTCCAGTTCTTTACTGCGGACACTTTTTCAGGATCTGTTCGAACACCTTCGGCTGAAATGATGTGTCCTAGATAATTTACTTCCCGTTGGAAGAACTTGCATTTCAAAGGGTTCAGCTTTAAATTCGCCGCTCTTAGCTTCGTTAACACTTTTCGAATATTTTCTAGATGTTCTTCAAACGTGCGGCCACCAATGATGACGTCGTCTAGGTAGATGAGACAAGCTTCAAAAGTCAGACCTTTTAACACTGTCTCCATGAGGCGCTCGAACGTTGCTGGAGCATTGCAGAGCCCGAACGGCATAACTTTAAATTGCCAAAGTCCTTGTTCAGTAGTAAATGCGGTCTTCTCTTTGTCATCAGGATGGATCTCTACTTGCCAATATCCACTCTTCAAATCCAGTGTGGAAAACCATTTATGCCCTGAAAGAGTATCTAGCGTGTCGTCTATTCTTGGTAGAGGATAGCTGTCCTTCTTCGTGATATCGTTAAGTTTTCGATAATCCACACAAAACCTTGTGGAGCCATCTTTCTTTCGGACCAACACGATGGGAGAGGCCCACGGACTTGATGACGGTTCGATGATGTCACTATTCTGCATCTCTTGTAAGAGCTTAGAAACCTCTTCTTGTTTTGCAAACGGCAAGCGTCTTGGATGCTGTTTAATCGGTGGATGGTCGGCAGTATCAATTCTATGACGTGTCAGAGAAGTGCGACCTATATCATTCTCGTTTTGTGAAAACACATCCGTAAATTCCTGGAACAGTCTTTCTGCGGCATGTCTCTGCTCAGGAGATAAATTCTCATTTCGTCCAATTTCAGGTGTCAAACTTGTAGGCGGCTCCGACAACGTCAAGCTCGGGTCTTTGCAAACACAGGTGACTGGAGCACAGGTAGCAAGCACTTCACCCTTCTGGATAATTCTAGACTTTTCACTTACATTCGCCATCCTCACGGGTATCACATCTCTCGACAGATCTACCAGCGCTGATGCTATTAGCACTCCTTTTGGGCTCTTCTCAGGATATCCAACCAAGCCACATTGAAAACTACTTTCGTTCTCAGTTAATCCAGGTATCATCATTTCGGTCCGAGGAGGGATGATAACATCTGCCTTGGCTGTGATCCGTTGAATAGACCCGGACTCATTTCCAAGTTTGAAAATAGTGACATCTTCTTGAGCAGAGCGTAACTCATTCTTCTTAAAGTCCAGTGTAAATCCATGCTCTTTTAAAAAGTCCAGTCCGAGTATGAAAGGGTCTGAAATATCGGCCACATAGACTGTATGATGGTAAGCGGCGTTCCCAAACTTTATTTTCAATTTCATTCTTCCATGTATGTCGATCTTATCCCCGGTCACGGTTTGGAGGATAACACGGGGCGGGGTCCAGGAGAGTTTTTCTTTCAGCCGCTGAGCTAGATCTTTCCGAATGATGGTCACATTGGCTCCTGTATCGATGATCATATTACAGGGCAAATCATTCACACTTCCGACTAGAAAAACTCCGTTTTCGCCGCAACTTCTTGCAGAAATTTCACATACTTGAAAATGAGGCTTCTTAAGATCTGGCAACCTCCACCCCGTGAGATGACCGTTAATCAGTTTTCCTGCTCCTCCGTTCGCGGGTGCTGGGTCTTCAGTGCTGGGTCGTCTTGGGCAGTCGATTTGGATATGGCCTTCTCCACCGCATTTCCAGCACTTGATCTTCCTGTAAGGCTTGTTGGCCATTAAGGAGTTCATCTGTCTCATTATGTCCTTCATCTGCTGCTGTAAGCGCTCCACAGCTCTATCCGACGTCTCAGGCAGGTTGGCTGCTCGCACAAAGTGTCGATCTTTCCTAGTAGCTTGCTGGGCTGCCTCGAATTTCAGAGCGTAAACCAAAGCCCCTTTTAGATCATTGAGATCTGCAATCCGGAGTGCTGTCTGGATCTCAGGGTCACGCACACCATCGATAAAATGTTGCAGAGCTAAACTTTCTCTAATTTCAGTCGGACAGCCAGGATAAGCAAGGTGGGAAAGTCTCTCGACATCCGTAGCAAGCTCTTGCAGGGATTCAGTGGATTTCTGCTGCCGAGCTTTGAGCTGGAGTCTGCTATATTCCTTCATGCATTTCTCGCCAAAGCGCAATTCTAAGGCACTGACGAGCGTTTCAAAATCCAGCGGTTCATTTGTAGGCAAAGTCTGTAGGACGTCGGCAGCATCAGCTTTTAGAGAAGCAGCTAACTGGCAAGCCTTTGTCTGGGAATCCCATCCATTGGCGTCCGCTACGATCCCAAATTGTGTCTTAAAAACTGGCCATGAGGATTTTCCGTCATAGGTCGAGAGTTTAATAGAGGCCCGAGGAAGCATAGCTTGATACTTGACATCTTCGGGATAGTTTTCGGCAGTTATCTTTTGTTTCTTCACATTTTCCAACTCCTTTTCTACACTCTCAATCCTTTCTTCGACGGTCTTGGCGATCTTTTGAACTTTTTCTTCTACTCTTTCTTCAACGGTCTCGGCGATCTTTTGAATTTCTTCTACTTTTCCTTCTATTTGTTGAAATCTTCCTTCAACTTTGTTTTCCACGCCGTCAATTCTGTCATTTAAAGATGTTATTTTATCCTCTATTAAGTCTTTCAACTCTCCAAGGTTGGTTGACATATCCTTCTTCATTTCATTTTTTAAGTCGCCAAGGTTGGCAGTCATTTTCTCATCCATCGCTGACATATCCTTCTTCATTTCTTCTTTCATCTCGCCAAGGTTGGTTGACATCTCAGCCTGATTCGCAGCTAATTTCTCCAATAATTGTTTCAGTTCAGCCTCCATTGCTCTGGTGATCGGCATTCAACCCCACTCCTGACACCAAATGTTGTGAGCTCGGGGTTCGAAAGGACTGATGCCAATATATAAGAACAATTAAAAGGCTTTATTCACTATAAACAGTGCAGTACGAACACCAATATCTTCTGAAAATTACAAGATATTCAGTAATCTTCAAAACCAATAAAAGCAGAGCAAAATTTCACACAGAAACAATGCGTTCAATACGACGTATCAACGACAAAATCGATCCGAGAAACACAGTTCTCAATGCAAAGCCTCTCGTATGAATTCAATCGCAGTTGACAGACAACTAACTCCACTGAACTGATGGAGGTCCTTATATAGGTTTCAGAGATCTTTCCAGATTATTCCAGAGCTTTCAGATGCTAGAAATTACCAGAAAGTGCTTTAACTTTCGATAGAGAACCAAAGCGAGACAGGATCCCAATGTACAGGTATAAGGGGGGGGGGGTGGTTGCACAAAAAGTCACCAAATCCGTCACCAACTTGGCGACATTTGGCGATATATCGTCAAATTTGGCGACAAAAATAAGTCGCCAAAACCATCGCCAACTTGGCGATAAACCCATTCCTTGGCGATTTTGCAATAGAACTCCATTATAAAACCGATGCTGTAAGGTTGTTTTCCTTGCAAAGCACCTGAGGCCTTTAGCATTGAGTTACATGATGCTCAATAGGAAATACATTAATAATACTGCAATTTTCACAATAATCAAATAAAATAAATTTAAACAAATGGAATATTTACAGATATATACAAAATTCATAACAATATTATATACAGTAACACTCTTAATAATCTCCACAGCCTGACACTCGAGTCTTGCACGGATCGGGTTGCACCAGAATCCGAAGTGAAAGAAATTTAATCTATATTTTAATACATTTATGGAAAAGTATATTGCACAATTTCATTGCTTATGTCCAAAAATAAACACAACAGATATATTCTCATTAATATTCAAATATATACTTTTTTCATCAGAAACATATTCAGAATTTCTTAGTAAAATCGGTTCAAGACGAACATGGCACAAAATAGTGAAAAACCAAGCTGCAACCTAAACAACTAACCTTTTGATTACGGGCCAGTATCTGCAACTATTTTTATATGCAATCTTTTTCCAATTTCCAGCAAATTGTTTGTGGCAGATTTCTCTTAAAAATATCCTAATATAAATATAATACAGCGGAGATTTTCTGCTACCGATGCATAAATTTGACTATTTTCTGCGAATGAGTGTTGTAATGAGTGCGGTTTTTTTCCGCGATCGATTGAAAAAAATCGCTATTTGTTCCCCCGATCTTCGGCGAAATTCGCAATATTTTTCCACAGCTGTTTTAGAAAATTAACGATTTTTACAGCTTACAATTGGCAAAATTCGCTATTTTTTTTTTTTTCGCATTCAATTGACAAATTAACTAGTTTTGCGTAATTCCGAAAAACAAAAAAGTTCGACGAAAATTTAAAAATATTCCCGGTCTGTGAAAGAAGTTAAGAGGAAAAATCATGCACATAATTTTTTATTGTGCTGGATTTTGTTATTTTGTGGACGATTTACGCAATCCCGTGTATTATTTGAAACAGAGTCACTGAAGAAAAAGTCGCACCCCTCCCCCACTCTCTCACAAGAAACTCTTGAAATGGGGCCTCTGCATTAAAAATTGCAAAGAATTAGTCGGCTCGTAAAAATGCTCCATTTTAGGCAGTTCTTCGTCTTAGCAGGTATAATTATATGGTTCCTTTTCATCGAAACTTTTTTCCGGTTGAGAAGAAATCTGTTATAGACAGGTATGTTTTCACAAGTTTTATTGTAACACAACTATGCTCTTCAGAGGTGCAATAGAGGAAGAATAATTTAACAGTCTAAGAGGCATCACATTATGCATCATATTAATAGAGATTTTTCGTTAATGAAAGAGCGAATAGTTGAGTTCATAAAGTGATTTTTTACAGTTTAAATATTAATTTACCTATTTATCATACAATGTTTATAATGGTTTCTATTATAAGCATGATTTGTTCCTATTTAATATATTTTTTATTTATTTCTTATGTATACCTCTAAAAATAGTTCTAAAAAACAGTTCTCTCTCAGTTTCTAAACGATATTTCTTTTCATTACTAAAAATGAAATTAATTCAGTTCCCTGAAATATTTTTTTATTAAATTTGTATTTAAATATTTAAAACGGTTCCTATTTTATACTCTTATGCTATGTACGTTACTTAAAATTATGTTATATTTTTTGCGATTGAATATATTTGTTTATCTATTTCTTTAGTCTGCTTTTATCTGCAAAGTAACAATTCCTATTTTATATACTCATTTTTAACAGTTTCCTATACAGTTGAAAAGTGTTTATGACTTCGAATTTGTCTATCCGTGCTTTAAGTCTTGTAAATCCCCTCCCCTCCCCTACTATACTGTCACTAAATGTAAATATTTTCTATGTCTTTAGAATACAGATATGAATACACAATTTTTATATCTGCCTCAAGTAAGTTAACACTTCGCGACTCGCAATTCTGTCTTATACTTTTTTATGCAAGTCCGTTTGACTTTCATAGTTTCTCTTGCGAGTCGGGTTAACACGGATTTTTCACACCAATGTCCAAAATATTTTTTCAGATGAAAAATCTATATACAATAACACCTCCATAACGGACACTCCCGAATAGCAGACACCTCTATTTAGCGAATACTTTTTCAATTCCTAACACTTTATATACATATGTACGCTTTTACCTCCAATAAGTGACAAACTATTAGAAATATTACACATGCGCTTTTTTTTTTTTTTTTTTTTTTTTGTGTGTGTGTATCAAAAATGAAATGTTGGTAATATTCCTCATATTTCGAGAGAAGAAAAAGTGTACTTAACTGCACCATAAAATAAGAATAATCTAATATGATTACATATTTATATACATAGCCGGGGGGGGGGCTACGGGGGCTGCAGCCCCGGGCCCAAAACCTGCCAGGGGACCCCCCAGCAGTGGCTTAAGTTGTATAAAAGTTTCGTTTTAAAAATGGCTTAATTTACCCCCCCCCCCCCAAAAAAAAAAAGGGGTATTAGTACATAGAAATTGCGAGAAAAAGTTCACTTAGTCCTATAACTGTTGCTATACTTTTCGTATTTTACCCTCTTTTCCCGAGACAAACGAAGAAAAACAACTTTATTCGATTTCCCTTTTCTACTTTGGAATCTCAAAAACACATGTGCTTAGCATAAGTTTTCCAAGAAATTACTAACGAGCACAGGACCGACTCCCTACTGTGTGACATCTACACTTGCAAAGGATATTGGCCAGTAAGTACCTTTCAACAGTGCGCAAGTGACCATAGTGAAATTGCCTTTATATAGTTTCCTCTCATGCAAAAAGAAAAAACGGAAAAAAAAAGAATAAAAGGGTATGTTTTTCTTAAGCTTTTATTTTAGCTGATCTGTCTGGGACCCGTTATCAGAGCCGTGCGAAACCGGGGACGTAGGGGGTTGTTGCCCCAGGCGCGGAAATTGAGGGGGCGCCAAATTTATACAATCAACCACGTTTCTTTCTTCTGTTTTGTAAAAAAATTATGTATACATATATTGAAAATTTTTGTGACGAAAAAATACATTCTCAAAATAGCATGTGGCTTGTGTTTTGGATTCAAAAAGCGGTTGCAAGCTATTATATTGTACTATTAGATACATTTATTTTTTCCACATCCGTTTTCCAGACCTCCTTTGCCAAAATATAAATACAACATTCTCGATATATAATATTATTCTTTTAGAGATTATATATATCTCTACATATAATATTTAGCTGTTAAAATTAAACCTTTCAAAATTCCAAAATTAATGCGAAATATGTATTCTATAGAATATATTTGTTCAAAAAGTTGAAGGACTTAAGAAGTTGTTAGGAAAAAAAAGTGAATAGGGCCATTTTAAGAGAGCTATAATACGGGGCCCAAAAAGATCCAACTGATAGTTGAGAGCAGGGCGCACAATGCACCATCCCTAACATGAAAGCATGTTAAAAGGTCTTGGTATTTAGTGCTTTACATCTTCAATTAGTCGGAATTAAGCATAGGGTGAGAATTAATCATTAGAATATTTTTTTTTTTTTAATTAGCAAAAAAAAAAAAAAAAAAAAAAAAAAAAAAGGGATGCTTAAAAAAGGGCGCTACGGTACCAATAAAAATATGAAGGTGTTGATACAGGGAGAGGAGTCCTAGGCTCAACTTTTTAAAAGTTAAGCAGTGAGAGGACACATAATTAGGGGCTGAAAAATGCATGGCGTCCAAAAAGTCCAAGGGATCCCGGACCGGACCTCCAGAGCGCCAGTGTATTAACTGAAATGCAGAAAGTTTGGAATAATAAAATGGAGAATGGGTCCCGAAAATGAAGAAAATCGGACTAAAAGGAGAAAAGTTATTACCAATTTAGGGCATAGAAACTTAAAAGGGCCCAGAGAGATCGGACCTTAAAAACATAAAAATCTGAACCCCAGGTTACACCAAGACCTGTCTTGGACTATTCTCGCCCGAATTTTCAGACTTCTACGTGTGATAGATTTCGCTTTAACTTTCTTTTTAACACTTTCCAACCTAGTTAAAAAGTGTTTATGACTTTGGTTTGTCTGCCGTCTGTCCGTGCTCTAACTCCCGTAAATAGGCTCGGATTGCCCTGCAATTTTTACATGTTATTGTCGTTATCGATTTTCAATTTAACTCACTTTTTGTCTATTATTTGGTGTGTATAAATTCTGTAGATCATATAGAAGGCAGCACAAAAGTTCGCGAACACATTTCCGTTTATTGACAGAAACACCAGAAGGAGAATTTTAAACTGTGCTACGCGTTTCCTAACTAAACTAAAATTTAGAATCCTATGTAGTATATATAAAAATCTATAGATCCTATACAGGGCTGAATAAAAGTATTCGGATATTTTTCCTAATATTGTATATGTTGGAAATTCCTGAAATTACGTTTTTTAATATGTTATGCGTTTTCCAAATTGTTTACTTAGATGTTATCTTTCAGCTTATTAAATGGTAATGATTTATAAAATTATTTTGGAAGCGTTTTAAAGTGTTACATAATCTATGCTTGACGAATGATTTTTCGTTCTTGTTTTAGTATAGATCATAAGACGATTTTGGAAAATGCAATTGTTTTATTTTTCCTTTATCTTTAACCCATTTTTGACGAGAGTCCTTTACAGAATTTTTAATCTTTTGCCATCTGTTTATCAAAACAGAATTTTTCACTTAATTGAATCGCAGAAATGCTAAGATTAAATGAGGTAAAGTATACAATTAAAAATAATTGATGGGAATAATCAAGGATTCTTAGCACATTAAGCAACATGTATACATGACCCAAAGTGTTAATAAATGCTTTTATTTCAGCTTGTGCTTAAGAATGAGAAAATTTGACTTGAAGAAAACCATTTTTTAACTGTATATTTTTAAATGGCTTGGAAAAAAAAAATTTAAATGTGTCACGTTAGTTCGATTGTTTGTGAATTATTCATCGTCATCTTGTTACCTTATTAATTTCATTTAGTTTATTTCTTATGAATTTCATTATTTAAATAGCTTTACACACTATTCTTTTTTTTTTCCTTATCCATGCATTTTTCTTTTGTACCTTTTACTAAAACTCTATGCGTATGGGTTAAATTGTTTAAAATGCTCACATTAATTTATTTAAAATGGTTCTCAAATTCTCAGTTCAACAACGCGAAACTTTCTGATGCATTTTCTGACAAATTTTCAAACGATCTTAACAATGACAGTCCGGACTGTTGAAGCAATTTGGAATAGGATAAAGTTTTCCATTTAAAAAAAAAAAATTACTTATTGAGTAATAAGCTATTATTGTCAAGTGACGACAAGTTTTACCCCTTTCTTGCTACCGCATCCTGAAATTTGGTTCAAAACACTTACTTTGACAATATTTTCTGAAAGATTTTCTGCTTTACCAAAAAATGAAAAACGCCATTCGATTACATAGTTTTTGAATTGGCTATTATAAACAAAATTGAATAAAAAACAAACTGTCAGAAAGTAGTTCTGTTGTATTTAAGAACAGTCTTAATTAGATTTATCATATTTTGCACAAAAATTAACTTATTTCATTAAAAGCGAAAAATTCTAGCATATATATTTAGAACTTTTATTTCACTGTCAAGATACGGATCGAACTAGGAAAGTAAATTTTCTAAAAAGTTTGAAGTGTTAATTTTTTTTTAAATCAGAAAAATATGTTTTTTCGTAATAAAAATTTATCTCAAAATTGTATTTTGTAACAAAATTTGGCGGTCTGCACAATTGCAAGTTACGATCGCTAACTTCCGTGCAGACTCCGCTAAGAATACGCTTTTATTTGTTCTCATTTGAAAAGGTTGCTTGATTGCAAAAGTTTGATTACGAAGAATTTATTTATTAAAATGTCTCATATTTTGTACAAAAATTGGCTTATTTCAGCTAAACTAAAATCTTCTTGCATACACATTTAGAACTTTTACTTCATTGTGAACATATAGATTGAACTTAGAAAAGTAATTTTTTATATTAAATAATTTCTTTTCATATTTGCAAAAACTGTCTGTGTATCTCTGTAGTTCGTCAGGTAAATAGGCACACTCTCACAGCACTTAGAACCAAATCTCAATGAGAAACTCTTAAACCTGAAAAATTTGTGCAAAACACGGTGATGCTGCCGTTACGAATGAGTAAAAGCACTTACTGTATATACTCGTGTATAAGTCGACCCCCCCTAATTCTTATGCAAAATTTTGAAAAAAATTTGAATTTTCGTGTATAAGTCGAAACACATTTCTGGTAGTAAGTTGAAAAATGATTTATAATCAAGAGTAAAAAAATATATATATACATTAAATTTGTAATACTTTTTTTTTTTTTTAATTACGTTTCTAATCAAACTTAAAAAAAAAAAAAAAAAAAAAAAAAAAAAAAAAAAAAAAAAAAATCAAGATTTTAAATCTGTATAATTATGAGAAACTGAAGAAGCTTAAACTCTTTTGAAACCCATTTACATCAATTTAGTGATACTTAAAAAGAAAAAAAAATCTTTGAAAAATCTATTCAAGCCTTATTTACAGGGTAGACAACTTCTTAGACTGCTAAAATACAGTACTTCTTTGTATTTTAGGACTTTTAGGAGAGAAATCTAGAAGCATTCTCAAATTGAACTTTTTTAAAAAGGGGATTAAAATATTGAAAGGAATTCCCTGTATTGAAGGGAATTCTATCCCAAGAGAAAATGAGTGCAGAACAATTACAGCGACGTTATTGCTGAGTTTTTTTAGTCAATCACAAGGAAATGACCATTGTCAGCTTTTATTTTTCTCTCAAACCTAGACCCGGTGACTCCGGTATTTCACTCCGCTATATCACACTTCTTCCGGAGTGTGAAATATTCTTTCTTTAGTTTTTTTTTCTTTTTACTAACTCGTGTATAAGTCGACCCCCATTTTCAACACCCAAATTTTGTCTAAAATTATTCAACTTATACACGAGTATATACGGTATTTAAATTATGACAATATTTTGTGTGGTTTAGAACGTATAAGTCGTATAAGTACGAACTGTGAAGAGAAACTTGATACTAGAAGAGAGGAAAAATCCCTATTAAAGATGTTTTATAAATTTGAATGTGTATTAATGTGTACACTACGATAGATATTTTAAAATCACAACGAAAGCTGACTTTGAATAACGCCATTTTTTTTCGGAATATAATTTTTTTTCTTTCTGCCGGGATGCCCAAAGAGGGGTTTGGTGACGCAAACTGCGTCATACAATTTATTTATTTATTTATTTATTTATTTGGGGGGGGGGGGGGATTTAGAGAAAAGGTACATTTTGGGGGGGGATTTTTAAATTCTTATTATTTCCCTTTTTCCCACTATTAAAAGAATTCTTGATTTTTTTAATGTCCCTTTTAACTTTTTTCGGCATTCAATTTCCAGAAATGTTCCTGTTTTCTCATTCTTTAAATTCTAGATAAAGGACAATAATAACCCATTCTGCATCTTGCTATCTTTGAAGGTGCGGTAATAAAAAAATATACTTGAAATACAGGTGGGAAAATGTTTAAGACATGCTGAAAGGCAATTAGGACCACAAGATGTGATAAAAGGAATAGCTTTCCAGAAGCGTTTTAAGTAATTTATTATCGTGTTTGACAGGGTCGTATTGTACCGTCCGAGTGCAAAAATACCTTCTTGATGGGTGGGATAAGAAATAACAGAAAATAAGCATTTCAGAGGAAAAGACAACTCTACAATAAATTACTTGACCATTTTCAGAAAACTGGAATTTAAGTACAGTATATTTTAGGGATGTTAGAAGAGTAGTATTGTATGTCATTAAAAAAATATAAGGTAAACAACCTCTACAGAGAAAAAGACTTCCAGCCACTAATTATTTTAGGGGGAAGTGCGGAATTTAAAGAAAAATTATATTTTTGGGGGAGGGGGTGGAGGATTAATTACTAGGTAATAAGACTGAAAAATTATACTGTGAAAGAAAACCATATACAGAATACAGGGGCTTACAATAGATTTAGGACTATGTTTTAATGGTACAGTGTCTGCCATTTTATAAGAATCGGTACTTGTAAGAGTATATTGTATGTTGTTAGAGCAGCATAAGGCAACAACTTGTACTGAAATAAACGTTTTAATCTACAGTTATAAGTTATAAGTTATAAAAATTAACTTTTTGTACAGCCTACGGATCCTATAAGTTATATTTGGTAAAACAATCCTGAAGCTCTGATATATCAAATAAAAATAAAAGAATCATTTTTGTACGACCAAAACTCACCGTGTTATGCGAGTTTAAAATTTGGAAATTTTTCGCTTTTAACAAGGTGCCCGAAATGATGTGCGGTTAGATCGAAATCGCACATCAAGGGGCATAAAATGTCGGTCAAGTTCGTTAATGGGCAAAATCGAACCAAGGGGAAGAAATGGGGGGGGGGGGGCTTTTTGTTAAAACAGAAAAAAAACCATAATTCATTAGTTATGATACGTATAGAATCTGTTTAAAGTTATTATCACTTTTAACGAAAATTTATGTAGGACAGATTTTTGATATCATTAAAAATGGCCAAAAGAAGAAAAAAAAATTCATAACTTCGTCCATTCACAAGATATCAAATCCGCTTAAATTTATTATAAATCCTCTTACTATTATCTAAAACTTTTATATTGACAAGTTTTTTATAGGACCAACCCTTATACTTAAAAAAAAAATAATAATAATAAAAAAAAACCTCCCGGCTTTGCCTGCAAACAAGTTAGGTTTCGAAGTGAGCGGTTCCAACTACCGCATCATCGCAAAAAACTCATTTTTCCCCGAATTTCCAACAAACAGGTGCCCCATGGTCTGCGTCTTCGAAATCTACCTGTGCCTGTAGGCCTAGCCGTCAGGGATTTTTTTTTGTTTTTGCAACCAGATTCTGGCTTAGAGGGAGAGAGGTTGGACGACTGCTCGAGATACTAAAAACAAAGGAGTTAAAACATACGCAAAATAAAATACTTAGTAAAACTTTTTTTTTTCTTCCGGATTTATCATTTGTAGGGGTGCAGGAAAAAAATCTCGCCCAGTGTGACATAGTTAGTAAAGCTGGCATTGTTATGCTTGCAGAAAATCCTAGTTTTTGAGTTCTTAAGAACCTACACTATAGTCACGTGAAGAAAGTCGCAAGCTAATATGAAACCTATGGGAGCATTCTTATCAAATTTCTCGCTTGCATTTTAATATTATATATATATATATATATATAAAGTTACTTTCTCTTTCGGAACATCAACCTCAGCTATCCTAAGGAAAAAAAAATTAAATGCTTTTAAGAGCCTACAGTAATCACGCGAAAGCACTCGCAAGCTAATGTTAAACCTATGGGAGCGTTCTTTTCGTAATTCTCGCTTACATTTAAATACTTTTAAATAATTTATTTTCTCATATCATATTTGATCTCGATATCTAACGTTGTGCGCTTTAACTTTTTTGAGTTTGGTTGCAGTTTTTTTTATTATGAGGACACTTTCAAAAAAGTAACAAATCCCGAAAATGTACAAATGCATGTACATTAGATATCGACCGCATGTATCCCATGAAAAAAAAAAAAAAAAGTATTAAGAACGCTCCCACAGATTTAACATTAGCTTCCGAATGTCTTCGCGTGATTAGTGTAAACTCTTAAGACAATATGATTCATATCACTGGACTTTAAACGCCTCATTTGTAATGATGCACAGAGCATAAAATCTGTGAAAATGAAATCAATCCAGTTTTGAATTTTAAAATCACATGTTCTCAACAGAAAAAATACCAAAAAATATACCTGCGAAGATGAAAACCTGTATAAAGTGGATTTTTTTTCCTGTTCCTTTCTATTCCGTTTTGAAGGTTTTATTGAATCAATATTTGACAAAGCTGATTACGCAGTTCAGTATTATGTATTTTGTGATTACATATTTTAAATTTAAAACAAGTCGAGTCAGCTATTATAGAAACTTGATAAAATTATCTTTGCAAATTTATTTGGCAAGGGGGGGGTGGGCAAGCGCGGATCCAAGGGGGAGGTCATGGGGGTCATGACCCCCCCCCACCCCTCCAAAAGAAAAACATTTCTATCGACTAATACATTTGTTTTAAATATAAATAAGTATTAAAGATGTTTTCATTTTTTCTCTCTTTTTTTTTTTTTTTTTTTTTACTGCTTAAAAATTCTAAATTATCTCATCCATTGTTATTTTTAAATAGAAATGAATTTAAATAGCAGGCATTATTGTTTAAGCACTAAACAATCGAACATCGTTTTTATTTTTCCTATAAATGTGGTACATTTTGATTTGTATTTGATTGCTCCCTCAAGACGATATTTCCATGATTATCGACCCTCGAAAATCGCCTTAAAATGTTAAAATGCGAACATTGAGAAAACTTTCTGTAAGATTCTTTGCATGAATAAGAAAATGGGAAATTAATTTCTTGGTATCTGTCTAAAACATGCAAATATTATATATTTACGAATATACCAGCAAAATTCATGTATTTATGAAAGAAATGAACTTATGAATTCGGGTATATGATAGATCATATACAGGGCTGAATAAAAGTATTCGGATATTTTTTCTAATATTGTATATGTTGGAAATTCCTGAAATTACGTTTTTAAATATGTTATGCGTTTTCCAAATTGTTTACTTAGATGTTATCTTTAAGCTTATTAAACGGTGATGATTTGTAAAATTATTTTGGAAAGTGTTACATAATCTATGCTTGATGCATGATTTTTCGTTCTTGTTTATGTATGTTTCAAATTTATAATTAATTTAGTTTTTTTTTTTTCTTTAAATCATTGTGTTGTCGTCTAGAGTCCTGCACGATGTATTCCCGAAAATTTATTTTCAAATCAACTCGACCCCGAGACCAAAAAAAAAAAAATCATGATTTTTTTTTTTTTTTTTTTTTTTTTTTGTCAGTTTTTTAAATCATTGTATTGACGGTGGTCTGTCCTGCACGATACTATACCGGACTTATTACTGTTACTCGACTTACTGTACCCGTCTCGTATTAACACTGATGTACTGTAATGTACCCAAAATTTTCATTTAAAATCAATCCAGCCCGAGCAGGGGAAAAAAGTTTCGTCGATCCGAACCCGACAAAATAATTTTTATGATGAAAATAAATTAATCTTTTAAAGCAATTGGGAAATATAATCTCTATATTTTTTTCTCCTGCTATACCAATTTTATCTTTTTTATACAAAAATGGACGGATTTATTATTCAGATATAGTTAATAGAGGAAATATCGATGAAATCCTGCATCAGGTCAGATTGTCTCTTATTTTTTTTTTTTTTTTTTCATGTCAGGTTTATTGGCGTAGAATTGTATGAGCTCGTGGAGTTCAAGCCCTTCAATAATTTCTAAAATGAACATTTTTTTTTTACTTTTATTTATTTTTATTTTATTTTGTTTACTTTCTAGTGTTTTACAAAATTTTTAAATGTTCCATTTTTTCTTATTTTTCTTTTTTTGTTATAGGGATAAACGACATTAGGAAAACTTTTTCACTTTATGTTCAATTTTTTTTTAAAAATTAGAATAAAATGATCAACGTTTGAACTTTTTATATAAAAAATGAAAATAGAAAGAACAGTAGTGACCATCCCCCCAAACCCAATGACGCAAATTCCCCCCCCCCCCAAAAAATCTTCATACATTAACAATGAACCCCCCCCCCCCCTTCCTAAACAGAACATCAATCGTAAAATATAATCTACTGATAATTTAATAATAGTGTTCTTGCGTACTACCACACAAAGATGAAATAAAAGTTTTAACAGCGTAATAAATAATGAAGATATATATTTTATTATTAGCAATCTGATTGTTTCCACATTTATAAGTCCTGACTGACAAGCCCGTGTTAATACATTCACTAAGCTCCAGTTTTCACTGCGATACAAGCCTTGTCTCAATTAATATAATTCTGAAGATATAATGCAATATTAATGACTGAAGTAATGATTAATACTCTTAATGATTACATTCATATGCGTAATAAGTTTTTTTTTAATGTGTTAGAAACTAGTCGTTGGGGGCCACCGTAATACTTACCCATCATGGATATGCATAATGTAAAATATTAAAATAAAAATGTGTAAACTACTTATAAAGTGCATTGCAATTCAAATAAAATCGTGGCTTGATGACGTCACAAACTTTAAAGGCTCGATTACTGAATTGCTTGAAAGAGGTTTTTCCTTATAACTCCAAAAATAATAATCCTATTAACTAGCGGTTTATTGCATCTGATTAAGCGTCAAATTTCCAATTAAAATATTTCTTTGAAGTGAAATTTGGATGAAATACAAGGTCATGAAAAATCGAAGAGTATGGAAAATAGGATTCCAAATATCTCAGCAACTAATTATCCGATCGACTTCATGCTTTATGCAAAATTTATGTTTTTCTATTGTCTTTTATATTCATTTCTTAAAATAAACAATTTCGAAAATTTTTATATACCTTTCATCAGAACGAATATTTCGAGAGTCCGAAAAAAATTGTTCCGGTTAATCGAGGTTATTGAAATGAAATAGGCTTATTCCCATTATTACATACTAAGTACATACCAAATTGCAAGTCTCTATCTCAATTTTTTCGGGAGATAGAGAGTTTACAGACACACACAGACACACAGACGGACGGCAAATTTTTTTTTCTAAAAATATGTTTTTCGGAATCTCCAGTGTCTGAAACGTGTAAATCCGTCAAAAATTTTTTTTCGATTTTCAAAACGATTACAAGACTTACCCTATACTACGTATGATGGGTAAGTAAAATCAATTCTTTTTAGTATAAGATAAAATACAGAGAAAACAACATTACAATTTTGCTCGTTAGCCGGAGGCAGTGCCGAAACTAACCTTTTTTGCACCCGTGGCAAACATGGATTTTGGCGCCCCCGCCCCCTCAAAGGCGTATCCAGCTCTCCGTTCAGAGGGGGGTTATGCCCTTTTTTTTGGGGGGGGGGGTCATATGTCTTCATTAGCAGTTTTTATATATTAAATCCACATTGACTGTTTTCTGACTTCCCGCTTTTAAGTATATATTAAATGCTATTAATTTTCAGAATGAAAGCCTCATTACAATTAAATATATGTACAGAAAAATACAAAACATTTAAACGCTATACTATTTTAATATACATTCTTTCTGGGTTTTGCATTCTTAAAAAAGAAAAAAAAAAGGAAAAAGAAAAAAAAAGAATCTAATACAAAGCGAAATGCTTCCTATAACTTATTAAAGCGGATGTGAAATAACGATAACAAATAACTGTTTGTGGATAAATGATTGACATCCCCACCTTCTTCTTGGGGTTGCTGAAAAGACCCCACTGTTGAAAAATCACAATTGGCTTAATACAGCGGCACAATATGCCAACATCACAATTCACAAGTATCATTCTGGCAACCATATGGGTCATTCGCCAATGCTTGGCGACTCTATTTGGCGGGGTCAAGCATAGGTAAAGTCGTCCCTAAGTTATCATAAGCTGTAGAGATGCATTATTCGATAAAAGGCAAAGTTATTTAACACTAGATTGTTATCTTCAAAAAGCTTGTTACTGTTATCGTTGTGTTTGTGAGATCACATGACGTAGTTTCAAATATTAATACATTTAAAAAAAAGCGATATTTTTGGGGAATGTAGTAATTATCAAGAATTTTGCCTTTCATCACAAAAACTAAAAAAATATATATAACCAAATTGGCGTCTTCAAAGACGCTTTCGTAACCAAAAATAAAAGTAACTGTATCTTACAGATAGTGTTTGCGACATTAATTTAATTTTCACAAGATTAGAGTCTCAACTATCCACATCGATATTCTAATGACCTGAATCATGTCTGTCTTATCTTGAAAATTAGTCAATATCTAAAGGATATTACGTTAATATACAGAACACTGAAATTATTTCACATACCTGTATTTTCCCCGTGTATCTGGTGGTGGTGCTAGTTAGTTATTTTCTTATTTATTTTGATCTCTAGTTTCTCGTAGCAAAATCATGTGAGCAAAACACTGCACCGTCGGCCATTGCTTTGCATGGTTAAGCACTGAACTGCTTGGCTAGGTTATGCGCATGCGCGAAATAGCGCTGTTCTCGCCAATTCATTTGGCGCTCGCCAATGCGCTGTAAGCTATAGGGTTCGGATATTAGCGAACCGTAACTTGGGTCGTCGAAGGGAAGGCCGAATTACTAAGGCTCTTCGCCGTCACCGACACCGTTCGAACGGAATACAGCCAGCCTGCGGTCCCCGCGGAGCTGGTAGTAGTGGTGTATAGTTCGTAGGCTCGAGATCCGTCTCGTGAGCCTACAGGTTAAGGTCAGGTAAGGTAAGCAGGTAGGTATGCTTTAACTTATTCTTCGTTGTTGAGGTTTTGTTTGTTGTGTAGTTTATTTATATGGTATAGTAACGTACGCAGGCTTGGAGTCGACTGTTCGGCTCTGAAGCAGGCAGATCCATATTTGATGGACTAGTGACTATCTCTACAGATTTTCATGTTCGAAGGCGTTGGTAAATTAAGTGTGATCCAGGGAAACCTGGTTTAAAGCCTAGGGCCCGCTACCCTTTTGTGTTTCCTGCTCCGAAACTTTTGGGGGACTCTGGCACGTCCCCAAGTGTTATGCGGCAGTTTACTTCAGTACATTGGCTCTGCTGTTGTAACGACCATCGTCAAAGTCTTGGGTGCAGGGGACTGATGCGCAGATGGCGGTGCTCCCAAATACCGCAGAGCGTGCTTGCACGGTGTACTCGGTAAACCGGCCCCATCTGGCTCCCTCGAAAGAGTCCCGTACACCTTGAAGCGGCGCAGCGGGGAAGTACTCCGCCTAGCAGCGGAATAGATTGGTTTTGCTCCTTTTTAGCTATCAACCAGCCTGTTCGAATGGCTAGAGATAGCATTTCAAACACTAAGAACCCGGAGAGAATTATGCTTAACATAGTGTACAGAAAAAACGATACAGAAAAAATGTTTTGCAGGGGTTGTGTTATCTGTATTATTATTCTTTGTTGTCCTGTTTCGCATCTCCCTGCAAATTTGGTACCGAAAGTTCCAAATCACCCTAAACTAATTTTAACTTTTATACACATTTAATTAATTATTCGTTTGTGTCTCAGATGTGACCCCACACGTCTACTGCAAGTATCCCGGAGATATCTCTAACGGACGTGTGATCCACGTGACCAGCCTCAACCAGAGGAGAAGGCCCTCGGTAGAAACAAGTTACCTGGAAGGGAGCAAGCTAGAGTATTCCTGCGGGTATGGTCATTCTTTAGAAGGTCATGCCACCCTCACATGCCGGACAAATGGAACATGGTCAGCTGAACCTCCAAAATGTAACCCCGGTAAGTTGTTTTCATGTGTGGACATAATTATTGTGACAATACTCAGTGTGCTCTGTAGCGCGATCTACATTGCGAGAATGGAGCCAAATTTTGTATTATGATTAAACAAGACGAGGCGGACGAAGTATTCCACGAAAAATAGCTCCAAAAGTTACCGCTAGGTGGAAATGTGGCGCTGTGTAATGGAAAAGAGAGAGTAATTGCCATATTGAGATTGATTTTATCGTTAATTTTTTTAAATAAATGTTAATTTTATTTCAGTATTGATTCTGCTCATCTAGCGGTGACTTATGCAACTTTTTTAGCGAAATCCTTCATCTAATTCGTCTTGTTTAATCCTAATACAAAATTTGGCTCCATTCTCACAATTAGATCGCTCTACAGAACACTCTGATTTCAGTCACTTTGAATATGGCCAACCTGTATTAGCTGAGAGGTAACCTGTTGTGTTGTATTTAAATGGCATGAGATCTTTCGATTGTTTATGGGGAAAAGAAATTTAGTTTATTATATATTTCAAGTTTCTAGCCATAACAATTCCAAATAAATCGAAATTTAGAACCCCTCATTTTAAATTTCAAATATTTTAGAAACTGTTCATTTATTTTAAAAACACAAATTGCACAAATTGTGCTTATTAGTTGCTAAAATCAGTGTAAAAATTGTTTTAAACTCATAAAAGAGCTAAAATCCTACATGTTTCGGCTTCAAACTTAAAGCCATCATCGGGGAAGAGGAACAACACAAACGACTACTGATCTTTTAATTTTCGACACGAGAAGAATGAAATCAACAGTATGGAAAAATTTAAATCAAATAAGCGGGCACTCTTTGTTGCCAAAGAGCGAAAAACAAAACAATGAATTAACAAGGGGTTAAAAATGTATCCCATAAACCAGGTATGCTGAAAGAAAAGTTATCATTACAAATACAATCTTTTCTAATTTTAATTTCCAATGATTCCCTAATGGCGGCTTTAAATGGGTTATTGAACCTATGGATAATTCTTGCTTAATCGAAATTAATTACAATATCATTATTTTTAGCGTAAAACCGGGAGAGTGCAGTGGATAATTTTCCAAATTATTTGGAATTATTTATTTGGAAAATTATCCACTGCACTCTCCCGGTTTTACGCTAAAAATAATGATATTGTAATTAATTTCGATAAAGCAAGAATTATCCATAGGTTCAATAACCCATTTAAAGCCGCCATTAGGGAATCATTGGAAATTAAAATTAGAAAAGATTGTATTTGTAATGATAACTTTTCTTTCAGCATACCTGGTTTATGGGATACATTTTTAACCCCTTGTTAATTCATTGTTTTGTTTTTCGCTCTTTGGCAACAAAGAGTGCCCGCTTATTTGATTTAAATTTTTCCATACTGTTGATTTCATTCTTCTCGTGTCGAAAATTAAAAGATCAGTAGTCGTTTGTGTTGTTCCTCTTCCCCGATGATGGCTTTAAGTTTGAAGCCGAAACATGTAGGATTTTAGCTCTTTTATGAGTTTAAAACAATTTTTACACTGATTTTAGCAACTAATAAGCACAATTTGTGCAATTTGTGTTTTTAAAATACTAGTTAACAGTGTAGTGTCCAAATGGATTCAACTGTTCATTTATATCTTAAAAGAAACCGCCATTTGAAGTTTTTATCGCCTACAATATTGCATAAATCGTAAATTTAGAACGCTTTTTGTTCCTGCACCCTTTTACATTTCGATTTTTTTAGAAATCCTTCTGCTGAGAGTATTTTTCTTCTTAAAAGTAAAATTTAGCACTCTAAATGAATCGGTTTTTGGCTCATTTCAGCCTTTTAAATTTTGAATTTTTCAGAAACCGTTCTTTGGGAACATGGTTAAAATAACTACCTTGAAAATTTTCAAGTTTTTAGCACTAACATAGTATCACAAAATCCTCAGTTTTTTATTCCTATACACTTTTACATTTCGATTTTTTTAGAAACTGTTCTGCGCAAGAATCTACGTCTTAAAAGTAACAGCTACATCAAATTTCAAGTTTCTAGCCCTGTTAGTTACAAATAAATCGTAATTTAGAACACTTTTAAGAAAGTTTCACTCTTTTAAAATTCGAACTTTTTTGAAATCTTTCATAGCGAGTGTAAAATGTAACCACCACACACAATTTAAAGTTTCTAGCACCAAACACAATCACAGAAATTGCAATTTTAGAACTTTTTGGTCCCTGCACCCCCTTGGGTGTTGTTGTTCTGGCATAAAATAGAGCCAATGTTGGGGCAGAGACTTTTGTCACCATTAATTTTGAAATCGACTCAATTGTTCGAGAGATTAACCCTACAAACGCACACATAAACGTTACTTCTTTGTAATATTAGTATATGTAGACGTAGATTTCGTTGTGCAGTAGAAAGGGACGCTTTAGGGATCCTTTACTATCACAAATTATATACATAGGGGGCGAAAATTCCGCATAAACGACGGGTCTTCAGCTATCGGTTACCAAGCTACCAGTTTTTTAGAACAGATTTTTTTTTCTTATTTAGTGACTGAAACTTTGCAAATAAATAAAACGAAGATTATCTTTCGGAATTTGGGGCAAAAATTTTCTGGCAAAAACATCGAAGACCGCTAGTATAAACTTTAAAAATCTTAAAAAAGAATAAATACGAAAGTGTCGTTTGCACCGCAAAAGCCGTATTTTTTGTTTAAAAAGAAAGTAGTTCAAATTTACACCGATAGGTGGCGTATTAATATCCAAGTTATTAAAAGACATTCAGGATAAGAGATTGTAAAACATGTATTTATTTGCACTTGAGAATATAGTATAGAAAGCAGTCTCCAATGCCAATAAATACGGTTGAATAACCGCAATATTTGTTTTCATCTGTTGTTAATATGGTTTTTAACCCTTACAGGACCATAAGATGTCCAAGACTAAATATGCCAATACAACACAATATTTTAGCTATTGTGGGTGTAAAGCAAGAGAATATCACCAGAAAAACATAGCAGGGTGTATAGGTTTCCTATAATTTCATGGGAAATATTTTCCCCTATGGACCATAAAAGTAAATAAACGAAGAGTTAGGTTTATTATATCGGTATTTTATTTATTGCTTTGTAATACAAAAAACATAATAAAAATTATCAGAAAAGTAAAATAAATAGTTAGTTATGGTATTCTAATTTTCTCAAGTCCAAAACACTTTCAAGATATTATTAGTTCAGCCAGCGAATGTTTTGGTTTTGGCGCAATAAAGTTTGACAGTTCTTTTTTTTATTCGTTCAGAAACACATTTGCCGCTTTGGACATACGTTTTATTTTGACATTCAGTAAAAAAAAATATCGATTCAATAATAATTGAACAATCGATAACGATTTTTGTAGAAGGGAAAAATATTTCCATTGAGCGTGAAAGGGTTAACAGTACCCCATACCGGTGAAAATGTCTTTTTTTGTCACAAGAAAGCTTTGACAAGTATTACGATACACTCCGATGTGACATTTTTCTTCTTTTTTCACAAATTTTGAAGAGCTTTTCTTCCACTCTCTCTATATATAATATGCAATATATACAGGGTGCAATATATTATCTATCGCCGACATTTAATTTCTCAATCGTTGGTTGTAGACATATACTTCCAATTACAAAAACGTTTCAAACGAAGTAAATATATTCATGTTGTTGCATTGATTAAAGTAAAAAATCAATTTTATAAAAATTACGAAACCTAACTTTTTATACGGTCCCCCAATCCCTATAGTGAGTAAAGTAAGTATAGTAAGTATAAATATAGTATCCCTATTTTGTAAAAGTTAATATATAATAGCAGATATAACACAAAAAGTTTGATTTCTGTACTACAAAAATTGACGCAGTTATTAAATTTAAAAGTTTGAGATTTTTGCACATGATTTTGTCTCTTATTGAGGGATTAGTTAAAAAATAAATTAAAGTAATTCGAGATAGAAATCAAGGTGCTATCTCCTTTTTACGGCGGAGCCACCTTTAACCGGTATCGCCAAATCTGGGTATCACCAAAGAGGGTTATTTCATATAAAAATTTGAGCTGACTTTTAAGTGTCGTACAGAAAAATAAATATCAATTTATTATCATATCAGAAAATGGTCTACTATAAAAAATGAATACACCAAACGCCGGAATCTACCAGAGATACTGCTCAAAGTGTTCTCCATTGGTGGCAATGCACAATTGAATGCCTGACAGTACTGAGTCCTGGACACGTTGGCGCATAGCAGGTGTAACTTTGCGACAAGTAAGAATGATGCGCTGCTTCAGGTCAACCAGAGAAGTAGGCTCAGTCACATAGACCTGTGCCTTGATGTAACCCCAGAGGCAGAAGTCCATGGGAGTCAAGTCTGGGCGAACGCAGTGGCTACTAAACCGCATCACCATATCCAATGATCTGTTGAAAGAATTCGGCCGCCAGATGCGCACGGACGTTTGATGCTTTATGCGGAGGGGCCCGATCCTGATGAAACAACATCTGGCATGCATGTTGGAGAGGCAGCTCTTCATAACAGTCACATACCATATTTTGTAGCAGGTGCCGCTAACGATCGCTCGTTAAAGTCCCATCGTAGAAGATGGGTCCAACAATCTGATTTCTCCATATACCGCACCACACGTTTGTTGACCAGCGTACCTGGTGTCGTACTGTGCGTGTAATGTGGGAGTTTTCCAGAGACCAGTAATGCACATCGTGCATGTTCACAATGCCACCCGTAAACGTTGACTCATCTGTCCACAGAATGTCACAAAGGAACGACGTATTTTCCTCTAAGGTGGTGAGCATGAAATTACAATAATGAAATCATCGTGCGTGATCACCCAGAATTAATGCTTGCACCAGCTTCGGATGGCATGGATGCGCACTATGTGCATGTAACAAATGTGACGTACACCACATTCCTCGCTTATTTCCGCCGTGCTCAGTTGGGGTTTTAAAAAGGCGAATGCCAGCACCTCCTCCGGTGTCACTTGAACATTACACCTTGCCCGTCTACTTGTTCTGGGTCGTGGTGCAACAGAGTCGGTCTCTCTAAGACGGTGCAATGCATCAGTTCATGCGTTCAGCTTCATGCGTTGAATGTCGATCCCTAGGGAAACGTTCGGAATAAACCCTCGTAGCCGCTCTGGCATTCCTTTGACATTCGACATAAATAAGTATAATTTCGGCATATTGCATGTATGTGTAGCCTGCAATCACGATCTCGGTGCTGACTAGCATGCCCACTGCTAGATAGCTCGTGTTTTATCCAGAACGTGTGGCGCTGCTGTACTATTGTAATTTGCATAATTCCGATTTTCATGCTCGTTATAGCTCGGCTGGTCGTTTACATTCCGTAGCCATTTATCTAATTCTTAGTGAATATATTTTATTTTCTGGGTATCTATTCTACCTACTTTGATTGTTGTTCGACCCCTAAAAGTGACCTCAAATTTTTAGATGAAATAACCCTCTTTGGTGATACCCCGATTTGGCGATACCGGCTAAATGTGGTTTTGCCGTAAAAAGGCCATTGTACCTTGATTTCAATCTTGAATTACTTTTTTTAACTGATCCCTCAACGGAAGACAAAAGCATGTGCAAAATTCTCAAACTGGGAAATTTAATAACTGTGTCAATTTTTGTAGTACAAAAGTCAAACTTTTTGTGTTATACCTGGTATGATATGTGTAAACTTTTACTAAATATAGCTGTAGGGATTGGGAGAACGTATAAAAATTTAAATTTCGCATTTTTTATAAAATTTATTTTTTACTTTAAACAATGCCACGACATGAATATTTACCTCATTTGAAACGTTTTCGTAATTGGAACTAGTATATGTCTACGACAACGGTTGAGAAATTAAAAGTCGGCGATAGATAACATATTGAACCATGTATGTGGACCAAAAAGAACTTCCTCAGTAATTCAACAACTCTATCAATTATAAGGATGAAATAAATGGTATGTTTATAAGATAGTTCATAAGTTTGTATGGAATAATTTTAAAAATTGCTCAAATTTTTCAGCTTTTCTGTATCAACCTGAAATAATGCTCAGTAATAATAATAATCACACAGTTTTTACTTTTCATTCTCGTTAACTTTTGAAAAGCAAAAATAGATGGTTTGTGTTTTGATGTACATTTGAGCACTCTTCCAGATTGAGACGATGCAGCGCCATCTATTGACGGGAATTTAAACTGATTTTCAAGAATTTCACTGTATGGAATTTATGAGCCACCTTATCACTTTAAAAAAAAATGTTTCTTAATAAACTAGCTGATCCGCCCGGCGTTGCCCGGTCCCGTCAAAATAATAACATGAAACGCGAAATCACTCTAAAAATCGCTGCACGAAACCGTTTCTGTGGTAATCCTTTAGTCTTTCGTAAATTAAATAAACAGACGGACCCCGAAGTGGAAATAAGTTCAATACCATCCCCTGAAATGTCTCTATCATTTGATTAAAACTGGGTCAGTGTTTGGTCAAAAAAAATATTTCAAAATAAATTGCATTTTTGGAATCAGAAAAATAAACTACGTACATACTGTGAGTTTCGAATCAAAAACTCCAATACTTTTCTTATTACTCGAGGATGAGTGAAAATGAGAATATTTCGTTGTCTGGGATTATCAAATCAGAAACTTTCTTTTGCAGTTTCGATAAAAAATAAACCATTTTCGGCGCACACTCAGGAAAATATTTTAGTTCCACCTCTAGGGGGTCCATTGAGATATAAACGAATTTCTGACACGTGTCCCTGCCGCACCGTATAGAAAGCATGAAATTCTTTTAGTTACAGTTTCCACCATCATGGGCGAATTCTGTTCTAAACAAACCTGTTTTCAAACGAAACTGTGGCATCGTATAGCAAGCTTGCGGCGAACGCGCTGCAATATCTTTTAGTTTCAATTTCCGGCGCAAAATCTATATCTTACTTAGTTAACTATATCTTAATTAGTTCATATTAAGTTGAATGAACCAATTTCCGTTGAAATCGGGTACATAGAACACGAAAAAATAAATCACCCTACTGAAGATTCCTATTCATAAAGGGTGGTAACGAAGGGCTGAAAAAAAGATACCGAAGTACTTGGGAGACCTGGGAACAATGTTAGAAATTATTTGGTTTGAATTCAAAAATTTTAAATGCAAAATCCTTTAGTTCCACTTTCCCCCAACAAGGGGTGCGCTCTGGTCTAAACAAAACTTTCTCCGGCACGTGTCCCCTCTGCCTATGATATCGTATAGTAGGCGTGCTGTGCACGCGGTGCAAAATCTTTTAGTTCCAGTTTCTACCACCAGGGAGCACCAAATCTGTATCTTAATTAGTTCGTGTTAAGTGGAATGAACTAATACCCGAGAAAATAAATCCCCCCTGGTGATTAATGTTCAGAAATAGTGGTAACCACCCGTAAGGCATGGTGACGTCACGGCGACGTCACTGTGAAGTCACACTGTGACTTTGTGCCCGTCGTCGTGACGTCAAGTGACGTCGATGTGAAGTCATTGTGACCTAAATGCGAGGTCGTTATGGCCGTTTTCAAGGCTTTCTGTGACCTCAAAATGTGACTACTTTGTGAAGTCACCGTGCGACTTCAATGTGAAAAATGTGACGATTCTGCATCGGATAGGGTGACCAGATTTTACCCGAATCCTATACGGATTGTTTGGATCAAAAAATTTTTATGGTTCAAGTTTGTGACGACACTGCACCGGGTCGGGTGACCAGATTTTACCCGAATCCAATCCAGAAACTTCGGATCGATCTTTTTGGATTTGTTTGGCTACATAATAGATTTGGATTAGTTGCCGTGTGACCTGATTTTCGTGAACCCGATCTGACCCGAGTCGGGTATAATGTTTTTACTCTAAGTCTTGTTTGGAATAGAATCGACCGAGTAACCAGATTTTATCAGAAATTGTGTTACGATAGAATTTCTGATGTCGGCTCGGATCTAGAGTCATACACGAATCCGGTTATTTACTTCTTGAACATGATTGAATGTCTACTTGAACATGAATGATGGTTGACTGAAACTGTATTTCGATTCAACCCGTATTCTTACCCTAACCCAACAACAACAACAACAAAAAATCTGTAAGCCCACAACCCGACCGAACCTGATAAATGATTTCGCATAGATTCGGATAACAAGATTTCACCAAATACGGATAAGATCGACGATAAGGATTGGATCGGCAATCATTTTTATTGATGCAACTCGTAATCAAATTAAAACTTTGCATCTGATTGGGAAACCGGCTAATGTAGCCACTAAGCAAGAAAATTATAAATGTAAAAAACGCATACTAATATAAAAATAATAGATGAATCCATTAAAAATTATAATAAAAGTAAATATTTCAATAATATGAAATTCGATTGTGCAAATAACAACTTTTTATATTAACTTCTACTTCCATTTGTTTTATGTAACCACCAAAAATATTGACAATAATTAAAATTATGCTATTTTGCTGTTAAGTATTGAAGTTTTTAAATGTGTATACTTTGCCATATTTCCCCTCGCTCAGTGTCACGAAACTTTCTGACACATTTATGAACAAACTTTTAAACGCATGGCAGTTGCATGCCTGATTATTAAAGCTATTTGGAATGAATAGCGTTTTCTATTTTTAGATAAATGTAATACTTAAGATCAATTTCGGTCACGTTTTACCCGTTTCTGACGCTGCGCGTCGGAAATTTGGTTCAAAACACCGACTTTGATAGTGTTTTCTGAAACATCATCTGCCGTTACCAAAAAATGGATAACGCCATTTGATTATATATAGGGCAGATGTGCCAGTAATGGACACCCTTAAGGAATTTCTTTAAAAATTATTTTTTAATTAATAGTTATAATTGTTATATTCAACATTTTTTAATATTATATTACTCTACCAACAATATTTAACCATGCTCATAGTCACATTTCCCAATGTGAATCGAAATTTAATTGTAAATAACAGAAATAAATCAAAACACCCTAAATTCCAGTAATGGACACCTCACAAAAAGTAATGATAATTGATATTATGATTGTATTTAAAACTAGAATTTAAAGAGAGCATATTAATGAATTAAAAAAAGCTGAATTTTTATTGGTTATTTTTTTATAAACCAAAAACATTGAAGGTGTCCCATTACTGGAAGGCGGTCCATTACTGGCACATCTACCCTATTCTGAATAAGAACACCTGCCAATTTCATGTATTTCCGAATAAAAATGAATTCAGAAATATGCCAGAAATTAGCTATTTTGGATTTGAGAACAACTTTAAAGAAAATATACGTATACATTTTAAAATAAGCATTCTGAAAAATTTATATTAGGAATCAATTTAAATAATAGATATACCTATTGTGCGATATTATTAAATAATAAACATTGTATCAAGCAGTAAAACAGTTTTCGTTGTAAATGAAATATAGAACTTAAGATCATAAATGCCAAAAAAAAAATTATATATATTTTTCTTTACAAATTATTTTATTTATAGTTTTTGATAGAATACTAAATGCAGAACTTAAATATCAATTTTTACAGTAAAAACATTCGATAACACAACTGGGAAAATTACCTTAACTAAACAGTTATTTTATTGTTTCATCAATATTTATTATTTTTGTGCACCTAACATTGACATATCTCGACAAATAAATTATTCAATGCATTAAATCGTCACATTTTTTTCAAATATACCGGAAAATTATTTCTGGAAACCTACACTAGTAACGAAATTATCAAATTGCAAATCAAATATTAATAGTTTTTAAAATTGCAATGTTTTTAATTATAATGAATAACTATGAAAATTGAACTAAGAAACGCAAAATATTAAATAAATTCTTCATTTTAAATAACACTTTACATTTAGAATACATATTGCTAGTAAATACTTTAAGCTTTTTTCCAAACAGTCTATTTAAAAAATTTTAAAACATTAAAGATAAAATTTAATACAAGTGACTTTTTAAAAGAAAATTTAAACATCTTAACTTTTAAATAATGCACTATTAAATGTACTAGTACTAAACATGCACTATTAACAAAACTGCGAAGACATTAAAAGTTACCTGCTGATCTATAGGTAAAGGGGTTACGATTGAATGCTCCTTATCTGCTTCCCTTTCATTGAAAAATTAGACTGTAAATTCACTACAATAATTTTCAAATTATTCCAGCAGAAGAGGTGTGTTCATAGATCTGAGAAATCAACTATCACCCAGGCCTTATGAACGCACCCGGCTAGACACAGGGAGATGTTAAAATGGATGGTTTACATTAAAATGGAGATTGTTCACTTTAAAACGTTAATTTACTTACACACTATAAATCTACAAACTTAAAAGAACGCAACACACGCTAATCCGAACTTCGAATGAGAAAAAATCGTCTGCCTTCAATATGCGCGCGCAGTATTGTTTAAACACAACAAAATAACAACTAGCAGATGTTTCCAACTTTACCGCAAATGATATAAGAAGAAAATAATTTAAATAAAAACATTTCAAAACCTTTATAATTTATATGGCTGAAAAATGAACTTCTAATGATGCTATAATATTCTTTTTTTATGTGGAGAGAGTTTTGTATTCTTAGAAATAAGCTGTGAAAATTTACATTTTTATATATTTTTTAATCCATTGCATTTGCTTTAGACGTCAAAATTAAAGATAAATTTTAAATAAAAATTGATTTAATAGGCTTTATAAAGTTATTTCGATATAAATATAAATTGCAATCAAATTTCCTAAGTACAAATTTTGCATTTTTTACACTGTATCGAAAAGAGCAATATATATAGAATTTAATAGAGGTGATATCTAAGCACTGACCAGTTTTGGATAAATTGCTATAAGAATGACATATACTTTATAACATGTTTTTAATTCATTTTTGCTCGGAAATACACGAAATTGGCTCGTGGTTTTATTTAGAAACTATGTTATTGAAAAACCTTTTCTATTTTTTGTTAAAAGCAGAAGATCTTTCAGAAAAGAATGTCAAAGTCGGCGTTTTGATTTGAATATCAGACGTGACAGTGAAAGACAGGAGAAAAACTGGTCGTCACGTGACACGAATTGCTTATAACTCGATACTCTCTTAAAACGAAAGAGTGGATTTGGCTTCTCAGAAAAGAGCTGTAATTTATTGGATCGTGAATGAGTTGATTTTTAAACGTTTCACTCATCTTGATTTGAATTTTTATTTTTCTAATGCACTCCAGAAGAGAGAATACTAAACAACTCATCTCGATAAAAAAAGCAATTATTGGCGAGTTCAAATGCCAATGCGGCTGACGCCCAGAGTAAGCATATCTAGAGAGCTCATCCCTTTTGCTTTTCCCGGCGAGAAGTCGGGTCTGGATGACCCACGTGACAGTTGGCATTTGGCGGTAAAAAGGTTACTAGAAGTAATGCAAGTCTTGTCGCTTTATCGCAGCCCTTGGCAAGAGTACAATATTTTTAAGACTTCAGAATTTTTCAGAAACTTCGGAACTTAACACATATACACTCAGTAGCGAGATAAAGGGGAAGGTTCACCAGATATTTATCCTATTGTTTATTTACTTTATGCTTTATTTCTTCCATCATTCAAAGAATGGATTATTAGTAATACATAAATAAAAGAAATTATTAAACTTTTATTTAGATTTAAAAAAATTTATATATTATTTTAATAATTTATCCCAGTTTTCAATCTTTCACATGGTTTTATTTATATTTATTTTCATTATATACTTATTTTTTTATTTTTAATACACAGTAACAAATAGAACAGAGAAAGTAAAAAAAAAATAGTTTTTAAGGCTGTTCTCAAATACAAAAGAGCTACTTTCTGACACATTTCTGAATTCATTCATTTTTCAGAAACTCGTGAAATTGGCAGGTGTTCTCATTCAGAGACTATGTCACCGAAATATGTTTTTTTATTTTTTGGTAAAGACAGAAGACTTTTCAGAAAATACAGTCAAAGTCGGCATTTTGTACCGAATTCTTGACGCAGCATCGGGAAAATGGCGAAAAATGTGTCGTCACGGGATACGAATCGCTTATAACTCGATAAGTAATTTATTTATTTTAAAAAAAGAAAGAAAAAGAAATCATTTCGATTCCAAATCGCTTCACCAGTCAGACCTGGTAATTTTATGCTTTTGCGTTTAAAAATTAATCAGAAAACGCGTCAGAAAATTTCCCGTTCTTGAGCAGTTCATTCGGAGTAAAATGTTTCGAACACACCAAAGAAGAATTTCCAGCTTTAAAACTTTCCCTATGTATTTTCGTTTCCCAGATCTTTCTTCTCTCTTCATCCTTTGGAAAGCTGTATATAAAATTTGAATTAAAAAAGGTTTTTATTAATGATATATATTTTTAATGCAATGTTGATAAATTTAAATGCTAAAGCATGCATAAGCACAGTTTTATAAACAAGCAAGAGAAGAAATTATTTAAACAAATTGAATTTAGCCTACTTTTTAAAAATTCATTAACTTAAATTAATAAATGAAAAGCACTTCAATAAAAAGTAAAAAACATATACAAGTTGAAACATAAAAAAATAGACTTAATAAATAAATAAGTAAATAATGCATTGTTTCATTAAATTTTGCTAGATATAAATAGTAATTATTAATAGAACTTCCATAACATTATATAACATCGTTTTGAGTGGTCGATAATAAATATAATAATTTCAAAACTTTTCCGAAGGTATAACAAGAGAATAAACAAAACAAATACATATATTTTTTTTCAAATACTTCAATTAAAAATTATAAAATTATATTAAAGAAATGTGAAAATATTTCAAGCATTGCAATAGTTTTTAATTTAGGTAATATTTAAATATTTTACTTTTAATATGTACATATGCACCCGTTTATAATTATTTAAAGCATAAATTTAATCTAAAATAGGAAAAAATATTTTTTTTTCAAAGAATTGTTTACGTTTTAAAAGAAAGAAAACAAGTTTCTTTTGGCGAAAAATTGTATCGCCAAGCACCGTTGTACGAGATGTTCTTAAAAGGCTTTTTCAAATCAGATTTTTCCAATTCATTACACTTTTAATATTGAAATTGATAACACCAGATGATAGTAAGTCCTACTGTTGCATATATTTGTGATATTAAAAGTAAAATATTTCCTATTTTCAACATTTGAACGTGAATAAACTGTATCATAGTTAGAAAGATATGTTTACTGTATCATAGTTAGAAAGATATGTTTTTAAGATCCTTTAAATATACAAAAGAGGTAATTAAAAATAAATACATAACGGTGAAAGGTAACAAAGCTTGTTTTGCTTGCTCTTTCGTTACACCCATAGGCACAACAGCTTGCTACCATGATATTTTTGAATCGCAAACAGTAAATAGTCTAATATCGCCCATAGAAACCTATGCTACTGACGCGTTCAGCGGATGCTTCTTGCCCAGAGTCACGTGACTTTATGCTTGCGGCAGAAAGGGTGCGGAGATTATCTCTCTAGATATGCTTACTCTGAGGGCTGACGTGACCATTCGCTGAGCAGACGACAGGCGTGTGACGTCATCCAGTGGAGGCAAGCATTTCGCCTTTACAACACGTTGTTGGGCGTTGAAGTATTATTCGCGTTGTTCAAAGGGGCAATTTTAAAGAAGGAATGCTTGAAAAGGTAAGAATTTCTGCTGTTTTAGATACTCTAATCATGTTTTTTATAATGATTCTGTTTTATATTTATTGTTATTTTATATATGGCGTGATACTTTTCAGTTTATATCAATATTTTTAACAAATATGTCTTAACCCTAACATTTAGGACTATTTACACGAACGAACATTTAGAGATCTTTTGAGTTGGAAGGATAAATATTAAAAAATGCTCTAAAATATAATTATACAAATCCTTTGCCTCTCATTTTAAGTTTTTTTAATGTTGTTTCAATAAATATGATTTATAAATAGCTTTTAGTAGCAATTTAATCTTTTAAAGAAAATGTATCGGCGGTACTGTGCGTTTGTTTATATACAGGGGTCGATGCAGGTTTTTTTTCTTGGGGCCCATTTTGTGAAAAGTAAATGTTATTTTTGTGAAATTTATTATATTTTTGTAAAAAATAGCATTTTACAACGAAAGTTGAAATCCAGTTAATCAAATTCGAACCAAGCATTTATAAATAAAAACTTTTTTAAATCCTTTTGCTGAAGTTTTCCGCTCTGGTGAACTTGTTTGTTTACAAATTACACATTTTAAAACATCACAAAATAATAAATAGATAATAAATAGTAAGTTTTTATGGAATAGAATTTTGTGAAGGGGTCTATTTTATCAAATTGATTTTTGTGAAGGGACCCATTTTATCAAATTGATTTTTGTGAAGTTGACCATTTTATTAAATATATTTTTGTGAAGAGGCCCTAAACAGACCCCAAATTTTTTCTGGATCGACCCCTGATATATATATATTTTTAATGATGTTTCAGAACTCTAACTTTCATAATACTATAAATTGAAAATTGACTTGTCTGACTTTAAAAATATTGTTTTAAAGTAAACAAATTATATTTCTTATTTTATTCTCAGTCTGAAGAAATTTTTCCTGGATATTTTTATTGACCTGCCTTGTTTTTCGAATGCGCATACATAAGTTTTTTTTAGTCATTTTATGTTGCTGGGAGTTAGATTATTTGAAATGTATCTCAAATATATAAGAAAAGCTTTAGAATATCTATTTCATGTTGACGAAAACTTTTGAAAAGTAGCTTTATTAGTATATATACTATTTTTCTAATATTTTAAAATAAATATACTTGATTTGTGAAGCTGTATAAATCCCATAATTTTTTTTATCATATGTTGTTAAAAATAAGGTAAATATCTCCATTCCCGTATATTCACTGTGTGAATATTCCTAAATAGTATTAGGATTAAAACATTTAATGATAATATTGATATAAAATGAAAAATATCATGCAATATATCTAATAATATTGCATAGAAAACATAATCATTATATATATTAAAAAAACCCATGATTAAAGTATTTAAAACAGCATAAATTCTTATGTATTCAAGTATTCCTTTAAAATTCTCTTTTTGGATCAGGGGGGGGGGAGGGGTATATATTTCAAGCAGCTCAAAAACAACAACAAAATAAATAAATATAAAATGACACTTTTCACTTAATTGTTGAATGTACACATATATGTATACATTCAACATGCAAGTTACTTTTTTTTTACTTTTTTGAAAAAAAAATATATAATCTGTATCTGTTTATGAAATTTATTTTTTTACAATAAAATATTACATCTTTACCCTGAATTTCAATTCCCCTTCCCCTCCTTTCTAGAAAAGAACTTGTATTTCGGAAGCTATAAATTAATAATAAAATATATCAGAGGTATAAATAATAAAACATAATTTTTATAGAGTATAAAATAAGGTAGTTATTTATCATTATTTTTATTTGAAAACGTGGCAAGAATTCTGTGTTATTTTGAATTTCGTAGATAAAAACAAATCAAAGGTTACTGAATTTAATTTTAAATGGCTTGATTTTATTTAGTCAGTTGATTAGAAATACCTCTAAGGTTTTTTTTTTTTTTTTTTTTTTTTGTAATTTTTAAGTGAGTTGACCTCTCAAGAATGAGTTTATTAGAAATCACCCAAGGGGTTTTGGATTAACTCTTAAATGAGTTGATTTCATTCATGTATGAATTGGTTACCAATCGCTCAAGAATTACTGGAATAAATCTCATTTTACTCAAGTTTGAATTGATTATAAATCACTCAAGTGCTACTGGATTTAACCTTCATTGATTTGATTTCACTCATGTATGAGAAAAATAGAGATCACCCAATCATGAGTTGCTTAAAAACAACTCGTTCACTCGAGTTGTTTCAACTCTTCATGAGAAGCTCACTTTCAAATCGTGAGATGAGTGGATTTCGGCTCAACTTGAGTTATTTTGGCTCTTTCGTTTTAAGAGAGTAAGTAACTAAATTTCTATTTAAGGATTTTTACCTGTGTATTATATAGTATATTTTGTTAAATTTCATGAAAATGGTAATGTAAATTGTAAAAAATTATCTGCCTCATATATGTAGACAGATATTTATTTATTATTTTATTTTGGAAATACTCAATATATTTAAATAGTGTGTGACAATATTTTTATTAATGATTTAGGTACATGACATAATTCAAATCTATATTTTATGAGTTTTTTTTCCAAATTCACTCTCCGATCACACCGTGAAGTCACAGAGTGTTGGCATTTTGGTCATAGGTTTTACGTGACTTATGTGACTTGCAGTGACGTCATTGCAACGTCACAAAATTTTTTAAAGCTGCCAAAAAGTAATTTTCTTTATGCCATAAGATGTTCTAAAGTTTATTTTAAGTTTTCTTTAGATCTCCAAGACGTTCACATTTTGGTCACAGTGTGATGTTACAAAGTGGTGGCATTTTGGTCACATATGTGCCGTGACGTACGTGACTCACAGTGACGTCACTGTGACTGTGCATGCTATGTGGGCAAGGACAATTTTACCGAAGTTTATTTAGTATCTAAAGGACATGAGAAGAATGTCATAAAATGTTTCATTTGAATCGGATCAATATTAACACCTTGGAGACGAGCGGCACGTATACGTGCCGCATAAGATGCTGAGAATCCGCGATTATGCCCACCAGTTATTTTTTATTGTAAGCTTTGCCTTATTTAATCATAGCATTTCTGCGATAAAACAGTGGTAAAATATTAAAAATTCTGTAAAGGACGCTCGTCGGGAAGGGGTTAAAGAAGTTCTGATTTGGGGGTAGGGGGGAGGAGGGAGTTTTGATCAGAGCATTAATATGATATTTAAATTACGTCCGGACATTTCTTTCTCCCCTCAAAATTAAACCAACGAAGATTATTAAGAATTTTCGTTAACTATTGAAACAGAAACAAAATGACGTGGTTGAAACAAACAAAATGACGCTTTTGTTTGTTCTGACATACAAATACAGTAAGTTATCATTGCAAATTTCTGAAATCAAATACATAAATGACATCACGTACATGAAGAAACTCTAAAAATCGCATAAAACAAATCGCGAAAAATTCACAAACTGCTGTTCGAATTCAGAATATTTTTTATTGAAAAGAGAACAAAATTTACTATAGGGAAGTTGCAATCAGCTGATGACCTTTTCATCCGCCAATAACAATTGCCCGGTTGAATACCAGCCGTGTCGACAATCCTCTCTAAGCTCGACTAAACACAACTGTCCTCCAACGGTGTTTCTTTTCCAATTGGCGATTTGTGACGTCATTTGAAACAAAAAACACTGCAAAATATGAAAAAATGTTAAAAAACGTCAAAAAAATAAATTAAAAAAATCTAATCAAAAAATCCAAATCGGGATAATTAATAGCCCACCTTTCCCTTTTACAATCATGATTTTTTATCTTTAAATAATTTTTAACCCAAGAGCTGTCCTTAGCGAGGCCTGGTGAAGAACTTTTGCGAGGCCCATCACTTCCGAACTGAAGTTAATCCCCTCCCATTCCCACTAATATTAATCATTTAGCTGTTTTTTAATTAACAAATTTTGAATAGTATTTTTTTATTTAATAGCAGAAATTCCGTGATTAAATAAAGTGAAGGTAACTATTCGGAAATTCAGGTAGATATGCTGAATAAAAACCCCCGCTAAATTGCGAGCACTGCTTGCCACAACGCAATCGCCTTTTTAAAAGCTTGTATGACATGCACCAGTGGCGCACCAAGGATCACGCTTTTTGGGAAAGAGGGGATAGTATGTTTCAATAGAGTATAGGTTTATACAGACTAAATCCAATTTCCTTTCATAATACTCGGACTGGAATAAAATAATAATTTAAAAAAAATAAAACTATGATCGACATCAATTTTGAGAGAAAACGAACCCCAATTGTAAAAAACATACAGTCAAAAAGTTCCCGGAATTTCGTTGTAACTCTTTATTACATCAATATAGGTGCACAACATTTACTTAATTGCCTTAATACATTTACTTAATTGCCTTCAAAGCAGGCTCCGTCAGAACACACACACATGTTCCAGCACTCCTGTCATTGCTGGAAACAACGATGAAAGTCCTTGTTTTAGTATTTTCGGTCGTTGCGTTGGTTTGATGTGTTATACGGTGTCTTTTCTTTGAGAACCATTTTGATCTTGGGGAAGAGCCAGAAATCCGATGTTGTTAAAAACGGTGAGTAGGGAGGCTGGTGGAGGAGCGGAACGTTCTTTTCTGTGAGACATATCTGCACAACAATCGATGTGTGGGAAAGAGCATTGTCGTGAGGCAGTGACCATCCTCCTTGCCATTTGACGGGACGTTTTCTTCGGATTGCCTCCTTTAGTATTTCAAATCTTGCACGTACAAAGGGCCGTTAACAGTTTATCCAGCTGGTACAAATTCATAGTGCACCACATCTTCGTTGTCGAAAAATACAATGACCATCACTTTTGTTTTGGATTTGACATGACGTGATTCCTTTGGTCGAGGACAGGACGTTATGTGTAAACAAAGAAATTAATTGTATTGTGGTATTAAAGAGTTAACGAAATTTCATGAACTTTTTGACTGCCCGTTGTAGGTATTTACAGCTCGTTCCAATAATTAGTTTTCGACATATATATAAATTTTACTTCCTGATTGCCTAATTGGGCTGTCGCCTGTTATCATCAAACCATCCACAGAAAAATAGAGATTATCCGTGGGAAAAAATATAGTATTTTATTACATATAAAGTGAGTTTGGTTAACACTAAAAAATTTCGCATAATTTTTTTGTAACTAATTGAACGTTACCCATACATCTTCTTGTAACATATTTTTATTTTTCTAAATGTATGGATAATCTCCAAACCCGTTTTCTTTTATAACTCTATGAAGATTTAATAAAAAGTAAATAAATAATACATTTTTTCCGGATGGCCTTGATTAGAAAAACTCAAATATGATATCAAAAGTGGGTGTTACTATTTGGAAATTTAAAGTTTACAGAATTTTTAATATGTAGTAGGTTTTTATTTCAAAATTTATATTCCTATTAGAAAAGTAGAAAAAATTCCGAACTGAGAGGTACCTCTTGCATCTCTCCTCCTCAATTTGGCCATTAAAAAGTAGGGGAGGGGGGATGTTCTTTCTCTTTATCTCTCCTTTTTTTTTACATTTTTCTATATTTGTTAACGGAATCTTTAGAAATTTATTTTTGCTTAATAAATTAAATAGAAATATATTTTTTAAATCTATCTTTTTCCCCTTTATGAACAACTCATTCTTTCTTTACAGAGCGCTTCAAAATTATGACTTTTTTAATCACCCTTTTCTTTCCTTCTAAACTATTTAATTTTAATGAGTTTTTATTTGAATGTAATTGTGCTATGGGATCATTAATATTGTAATTCCGCATACAATGACTTTCAAAAATGCTCTACTTTAAAATGTTTGCTTAAATATGCATGCAATATTCTTTTAAAGAATTTTAATTGTAGGATAATACTGGCTAACAAATATCTGAAAATTTTGTAAGAATTGAGTAGGGTTGGACATGATTTTAATGATTTTCAAACGGCTCAGGCCGGGACCGAGCTGTTAGCTTTTATACCGACTGAAGACAACACCGATGCTATAATATCTTCGGTTTTAATCAGGATAGCTTTCTTTACACTGGGGTGGATCTTGGTCTGAAAGATTCGACCCATGCAGACCACTAGTATACTTATGTGACATTTGGGAGCAGACGTAAATAATTGTTGAATTATCCTTATGAAGCTCTTCTGTAGAATCCATAAGATATTCAGTTTCTCACTTTTGCATTTTTAATTTATTGGGTTTAAATTTTGTATTATCTTTTCTTCTGATATTTACACATGTCAATTCATTTTAATTATAAATGTATTATATATACATAGCGAAGTTTGGCAGCTGTGATAAATCATACACCAGTTTTTATTTATAGATAAAGTCGACGATGTTTCTTGCCCTAATCCCGGACCCATCTCCAACGGTCAATTTGAGTATCGCCCCGCCATCAGCAGCAGCAGCAGGCGACCCACGCCCCAGCCGACCGAAGTAGATGACAACAAATTTCCTTTAAAGACTCGCCTGCGGTACTCGTGCCATAACGACTATACGCTGGTGGGAAGTACCGACTTGGTTTGCCTGGAATCCGGTTCTTGGTCCGCAAAAACACCTTTTTGCTGGAAAGGTACTTTTTTTTTTTTTTTTTACTGGTAGGGTGCCACGGCGCTTTTTAAAAACTAGTCGTTGGGGGCCACGGTAATACTTACCCATCATAGATATGCATAATATAAAATAGTAAAATAAAAAATATGTAAACTACTTATAAAATGCATTGCAATTCGAATAAAATCGTGGCTTGATGACGTCATAAACTTTTAAGGCTCGATTACTGAATTGCTTAAAAGAAACATCCTTATAACTCCAAAAACAATAATCCTATTAACTAGCGGTTTATTGCATCTGATTAAGCGTCTCATTTCCAATTGAAATATATCTTTAATTGAAATTTGGTTGAAATACAGGGTCATGAAAAATCGAAGAGTGTGGAAATAGGATTACAAATATCTCGGCAACTCATTATCCAATTGACTTCATGCTTAATGCAAAATTTATGTTTTTTTATTGTATTTTATAGTCACTCCTTAAAATAAACAATTTCGAAAATTTTCATATACTTTTTTTCAGAAGGAATATTTCGAGAGTCCGAAAAAAATAGTTCCGAATAATCGAGGTTACTGAAATTCAATAAGCTTCTTCCCATTATTACATACTAAGTACATACCAAATTTCAAGTCTCTATCTCATTTTTGGGGGAGACAGAGCGTTTACAGACACACAGACGGACGGCAATTTTTTTTTTTCTAAAAATATGTTTTTCGGAATCTCCAGTGTCTGAAACGTGTAAATCCGTCAAATTTTTTTTTTCGATTTTCAAAACGATTACAAGACTTACTCTATACTACGTATGATGGGTAAGTAATAAGCTTGTCGCCATTCCGGCTTTAAAAAGTGAGATATGTTACCAAATGATATAAAGAGCTATGGAAACAAAATAAATTAATTGCTTGTCTATATACAGTGCTGTCCAAAAATTAAAGGGTAATGACCGGATGCTATCGCTTTTTATACGGTTTGTCGAATATCTGCTGAAATTCTTGACATATTAACCTTGAACTTCGAGGAGGTAAAGCACATGTTTGACTTCAAGAACAGTAGAAACAGAATATTGCATTTAAAAGATTAATATATTGAATACTTGAGGAGATATGGGCACTTGTATGCAATAATTTTAACTGCGCATGCACGAACTATACCAAAGACTTATTTTTCATGATTTGGTAGTCAATTCTATAGAGTAACTCGTATAAAAAGACCAGCCAAATATCGTGAAAACTCGAAAATATATCGGTAATACACTGAGCTAGTTGACAAATTACGGGGAAAATCCAATTGGATGATAAGCGATTCCTCTCCCCCGCAATTTGTCAATTAGTTCACTGTATTGCAGACATCTTTCTGAGTTTTCACGATATTTGACTGGTTTTTAGTTCACAGGCTATCAGATCCTGAGAGCTAATGTGCCCGCCTGTTCTGTATGTATCTACGTATGTACGTAACGCGATAACTCTTGATAGAAATATCCATTTTGCTTCAAATTTTGTTCATAGATTCATTGTGATAAGCGCTTTCCTAATTAGTTTTGAGGTTCATTAGTTAAGTATAAAGGGAGAACAGAAGGCTAATCCCCCCTTAATTTAGATAAATGTGTTTTTCATGCAGAATTATCCGATATGCTTCAAATTTTGAATATAAGTTCATTGTGATAAGGCGCTTTCCTGATTAGTTTTAGGGGTTCATTGGTTAAGCATAAAGGGAAACGGGAGGCTAATCCCCCCTTAACTTAGATAAATGGGTTTTTCATGCAGAATTATCCGATATGCTTCAAATTTTGTATATAGGATCATTGTGCTCAAGAGCTTATCTGATTAGTTTTTGGGGTTCATTGGTTAAGTATAAAGGGGGGATGGGGCTGATTCCCCCTTAATTTATTGTCGATTTCTTTCTTTTTCTCAGACATTATACTTTGAAATAAGAGTATAATATATAATTAGTGTGAATAGCCTGTAAGCTCAATGCCATCAGTTTAACTGGGCACTTTTCTTTTTATTTTATATGTATGTTGCTCTATAGAATTAACTAACAAATCATAAAAAAAGTCTTTGGAAAAGTTCACGCATGCGAAGTTAAAATTTATTTCATACAAATGTCCATATCTCATCCAATATTCAGTATATTAATCTTTTAATTGCAGTATACTGTTTCTACTGTTCTTGAAGTCAAAGACGTCTTGAAGACGTCCCATTGAAGTTACATCCTCGATGTGCAAGGACAGTTCGTCAAGAATTTCAGTAGATATTTGACAAACTGTGTAAAAAGCGAAAGCGTCCGGTCACTGCCACTTAATTTTTCGACAGCAGTGTATGTGCCATTGGCTTTGGAAATGGACAAGTCCATTTTATGTTATTGCTAGATATTGAACGGGTTTAAAAATGTTCGGGAGCAGTCATAGCCTTATTTTATATCTTTTGCGTGGTCTTATTTCATGTCTATTTTAACAGGCAATAATGGTTATATCGCTGTTAAGTGGAAAAAAAATCATGCACTTTGTATGCCATCATGGACTTGCCTTATTTTCAAAAGCAATGATGGGTTGAAAAAATTGATTTTCATTTGAATGGAATATCTATATTATAAAGGACAAACGTGTCCGTGCGTAACGCTGACGTCATTTTGCAAATGGCAACACTTGACGATGAAATTTCGGTTTTGCGATTTTTGCTACTGCAATTTTTTTAATTTCTAAACATACCATATTTTCAATTTTTTCACCGTTATATAGGGAAAAATCTACTTTAAAAAGCAATTTGTTTGAAAACTGTATCGCAATTTAATTATTTATTATAGCATGTAAATTAAATTTCAAACAAGATTTTTTAAAATATCTGTCTGTATCGCTTGCAAACGATTACGAAATATTAATCCGTTTGCACTTTAAACAACATATATTTCAAGCTAATTTTCAATAACGAAATTGAAACGCCATTAAGCAATAAATAAAATAGTATAAATAAAACAGAAATTTAACAGAGATGCATTTGAAATAAGCGCTTAAAACCTCTGAAATTATCAGAATTAAAAAAAAAACTGCTGCAGATAATGAAATTTTAAGCGATTTCTTCGGCTATTAACTTTTGGCATGAGGCCGATACGAAATGGCCGCTTTTTAAAAAAATTCAAAATTTTATTTGAGTATTCATTTTAAAATGATCTTTGGGGTTGTTAGGGGGCAATAAAAAAAATTATTAAATGTAAAAAATTTGAGTTTTCAAAAAAAAAAAAAATTTTTTTTTCAAATATATTCTCTCGGGTTGGATGCCCTAGAATTACCAAAAATTAAATGTTTTATTCCATTTGCTTATTTGTTTTATTTCAAAATTTCATTCTACTTTAGAAAAGTTAAAATAAAACAAAAAATAAAATAAATTAAATTTTATAGGAAAAAGAGTGAAAAAAAATTCAGTATTAAGTTCTATGTTCAAAATCAACGGAGGAAATAGTGTTTAAAATCCAGTTTCAAAAGCAACGACTCATCTGTACAAAAAATTCTTCTGATTACCTATTTTAGATAGATTACCTCTGTTTGTATATAATAAAAGATAAATAGGTACTTACGTATTATATGGCCAGTTCAGACACAACTACGCCAAGCATAGCGCCAATTATACTAAGTACAGTAAAGCTGTTATCACACGGAATACCATACGCTATTGCCTCTCGATTTCTTGGAGCTGCACTTTCACGCTGCAACTAGGGTTACTTTCCCTACTGAAAGTTATCAGCTAATGTAAGGAGATTGCGTAACATTTGGCGAGTAATTGCAGCAGGTGTTTTAATATTTAGTGTAGAGATCGATTGATAAACGGAAGCATTATCACGTACTAACATTTTATACATTGCAGTTTCTTACATATTTTAAATGTAATTAATGTTACATATTCAATGTAATATAAAATTGAAATACGTAATAGAATTTAGATATAGTTACCAATCTTTTGAAGTGTTTTCTTCCTTGATTTTGATGAATTTAATCATTTTTCGAAAGTTTAAATGAGTTTTTGATATTTTTCGTTTCAAAAACACAATCCTTAATTTTTATACATATTGTGTACAGTACTGGAGGGGGGGGGGGGGGAGTTATATCCTCTACTAACTCTGCCGCAAATCACTGTATAAAAATGTCACAAGTAACAATAGATTAGTAATAACATCTAAAAATAATGCTGCACATAAATTTTGCTGGGGGGAGGGAGGAAGTTACGTATAGCAATTGTAACATATTCTAAAACTTTTAGTACTAAACCCTAATTTTGACATCATATTTTTCGGTAAATTTTACCTTCGTGTATCAAATTGAAAGTCACTCGTTAAAGTAATTTTGAAATTACGCAGGTTTTATGTTTGCACCTCCTAATGTTAAATAAATGTTCGATCGTCGCAAAACAGATTACAAGACAAGTGTTTTTTTAAGCATAACTTAAAAACTATTTTGCGGAATGAGTTTTAATTTTGAGTTCGCATATTCGAAAATTCTAGAAATCTATTTCTGTTCGGAAAGTTTTACGCTACAATTGATTTTAGTTTTCGAATATATATATATATATATATATATATATATTTGGAAGGGAAGCAAAATATTTTAACTGGAGGGGGGGGGGATATGCGTTATTAATTATTAATAAGTAAAAAAAGGGCACAATTTGCTTAACAAATTGAAAACATATAAAGGTTTAAAATTTATACACCGCTAGGAGGGGGTAGACAAAACTTTAGGGTGGTTGAAATTCAATAATTAAAAAGGAAAAATAGACTGAAAAGGACATTCTCACCCACATACATTAAATACAATAATCCTAACATGAAGTGAAAAATCCCCCAGAGCCAGGAATCGAACCTGGGTCCACAGCGTTCCGGGATATAGCTCTAACCACTCAGCCACTCCGGCTGATTCTGAAACACAATTTCTCACTAATAAACCGTGTTAGAGAGAAAGTCGCCAACCATCTAACAGACAGCCTTGGATAAACGGACAACGGTGAATATATTTTTACTATTCCACCGATTTACGAATAAATATGTATGTCTGTATAATAATTGTATATCTTTAAAAAAAGATTATCAAGATTGTTTTAAAAGAAAATTATTAAAAGGTAAAATATAATTAACTATAAATAGCTGCTAGATTAAATTTTCATTTATTAAATTTTATTTTTCTAAAAGTTTAAGAACATTTTCTGCCCCCCCTCCCCCTCCACTACAAAATTTAGATTCTGAACGCTGCATGCTTTTTCAATAAAATACCTTGATGCGTGTTTGCTTGCATTTTTATCTTTGGCGACATAATTTGGCAACAAGTACGAAATAACGCCAAATACATTCCAGAAAGTAATTAACCCATTAACGCCGACTTATTTTACACTTCTTTTAACTTTTGAATACCAGTCGACACCAGTTTTCCCATACTGTTATTTTAACTGATTGAATCTCTGATAGTTTCACATTAGATAATATCAATTATTTTTTTACTGGGGTACTGGTGTTCATATTTAAAAGTTTCGTATCACTTAAATGGTAACTTTTCGTACCAACCGGCATTAATGAGTTAAATTAGTAGAGTTTGAGAAGTAAATAAGTGACTACGACAGTACAATTATAACATATAGCAAATAATATAAGGTATTGAAATAAAATAATCGCAATAAATGACTTTAAATTAGTAAATAAAGTTCTTATCGGGAGTGGTAAATTACGAACTCCGAAGAGACAATCGACGCATATGTAATTCTTTAATTTCAAAATAACTGCACATTTTAAAAGTTCTTTTCGTGTATAATTGCTCCCTGTGTTACTAAAGATATTGCTTTTTCCTTAATTCTTCTGTATTTTTGGTTTCAATATTTGCGACCACGCTAAACAAACATGTTGACTTACTGACGGTAGCCATCTTGAAATTTTAGAGAGCTCTGATTGGTGGATTTCGAGCTGACATCTATCGTAGAGGATAGAAACTACTGTCAGTTAGATCTTAAAAAAAATTACGAGAGGCAATCTATCAAACGGGCCGATTTCGAGCTTTTTCCTCTTGAAAAACGTGTTTCGGATGAAATATCTGATATTGACTATGATATGAGAGTACGTGTGATAGCACCATAACCCTTATATTTTACCAACTACCTAAGTTATTTATTTTTTATATAGTATATAGTTCATTTTCTTATTTATAATTTATAGTTTTTTTTAATTATAGTTTTTTGTTTATTTATTTATTATTGTTCATTTATTATACTTCATTTATTTGTTTGTTTTATATTATTTACCATATTTAACAATATTATGTATTTAATTATGTTAAATTACTGTTTTGAACAGGATTGGCAATTGGCAACCATTTTTGGCTATCTACTCGCCCGGATGATTCATAAGTACCGATAAATAACGTTTGTATATTAAATAAAATCTATAAATTTTGAAAAAGATGGTTTGTGTGTATGAAACAATGATTAGGTTGTATCCAGAAAATAAGTGTGAAAATATTTCGTCTATTGCCAAGGCCATTTTCTCAATCTAATTAAGGTCGCTTATAATAGAGAATCTATTTTTTGCCTATCTTATTCCGATTTATTTTATTTCGAAGTTTACGTATTGACCTACTGCTGACTGTCCCGCAAAATTTAATATTGTTTTGATGGTTTATATTTCTCAAATACAAAAGAAAGATTATTATTGTAACACGATAGAAAAATCTTAATTATGTACGATGACTCAATGTTTGAAGGTATATGTCTACCTTCTGGGCACTTTTTTTAAAATTCGAAATTTTTATAAAACACGTGTGTTTTTTAGTTAAGGTGTTACATATCGATAAAAATCGTTTTTATTTTTATTTTTTATTAATTTTTTTTTTTTTTTTACGGAAATCAAATCCTTAAAGTGCGTAGAATTATGGGCAAAAAGATTTAAAGTGGTATCTCAATTATTAATAAAGATATGAGCAGAAAAGGTAAGATTGATAAAACCAACCTTGCCGAAAAGATTCTACTCCCTTTTAAATGAGTAGATTAAGGCACAGGAGAGTCCATAGTATGGTACAGGAATAGCAAATTAAGTGCAAGGTGAAAAAAAATTATTAGTATATATTTTTTTCTTCTAAAACTTTAAACCCGATTTTCTGGAAACTACATTTTTTCAGCATAATAACTGGAACAATTTTTGGCATTTTTGGATAAATTTGCGTTACGCATCATTAAATTGTCTCAGGGCCATCGAGCCAATTTTTTATATTTTTCCTATTAGTTTAAAAGTCAAAATTTTAGACAAAAAGTGAAACATTTTTTTTTTCAAAATAGCGGAATTTTCTTATTTTTTAAAAATTCAAAAATGAACCGATGGCCCTTAACCTTATTTTAAAAGAGAAACTGAGATTTTAGTAGTTTATTGTTTCAACAGGAAGTGACGATGTTGGTCATTGAAACCGGATATTTTGGTGCAGATCAACGCAATTGCCGGTTTCCGTCGTAATATGTGACCAAATTCCACATTTATTTTTTTTTAATTCTCGAAGGAACAAAAAACGACGTCTAATTATCAGTTTTTCGATTGATTTTACTCTTTTCTTAAATAATAACAATAATAATAATAATAATTCAATATATGTCAATTTTTCTCCGCCGAGAACGTATGTAACCTCTTAAAACATGGAATAAACTTATGAATTCAAATGAAATTTTAATGGAATTTTAATTAACTTTTCAAATTTAGGCAATATTTAGTCAAATTTTAGTAAAAACTAACGTTTACACCAACCATCTTACATAATAAAAAACAACAAATATATCTAATCAAAATATAACCAACCTATAATTGTTTTTCAACACTCTATTAGCACTTACCTATATGTTATGAAGCAAAAGATTTGCAATAGCTCTTAAACTTACTAACATATACCAAATTTTGTATACAGTGTCGGTCAAAAGTTTCGGCCAGCATAAAATTTTTGGTTAATTTGTAAGTATACCGATAGGAAGAGGAGTCTCAAAGTGATACTTATACATTTTATTGAGATAATAGTCAGGAACTTATTTATGGAATAACAAATAAATATCAATAAATTAAATTGACAAAATTAATTGCAAATGAAAACGCATGTTCTCAAATTTGCCGGCCATCTTGTCAAGTTTGGAAAAAATAAGTGTTATAATAGAAAATAACAGTGATCAACAACATTTACAATTAGTATTTTGTTATTATAACTTTAGCAATAAATACTGCGGCGCAGCGACGTGGCATCGATTCAATGAACGGTTGAAGATCGTCTATGCTAAGTTTTTTTTCACCCTTCTTGTAATTTTTGGGGAAATTCTGCTGAATTGGAATATTTATAATTTCGCATCAACTTTGGAAACGTTTGACCGCCACCCGCCACTGTACATATGGTTTAATAAATATATATATATATACACACACAACCACACACACACACACACACACACATATATATATATATATATATATATATATAATTATAATATCTTTGAAATTCAAAAAACATTAATCAAGTTCTTGTAACTTTCTAATTAAATCTCTAAAGAGATAATTAGTAATAAAGTGTAGACAGAATACCACAAAGTTAATAAATTAACAAGTGCAATCATAATTTTACCATAGCATTTGCCTCAATGGTAATTGGCCAAAAATACTGAAAATATGAAAAGTATTTAAAAGAGAGAGAGAGAGAAAAAAAAATTATATAATAAACCGTATTTTTTTTAATAAACCATAAATTGTTAATAATTGGAAGTTGATATCAAGTGAATACAAATGGATTTTGAAATGAAATATGAACTAAATATAATGGAATATTGGATAACAAGAGATTTAAATTAGAATTGGATATGAAAAAACACGTGTAAATATACTCATCAGCCTGGATGTATCCACACGTGTTTTAAAAATAAAACAGTATTTCATAAATATACTGGCATTTATGCTAAGATCAGTATATTCATCCAGGTATTATTACTACAAAACAATTGGAAATAGTAAAATTAGAAATAAAAAACTTGTAAAGAATAGATAAAATATCTTACTCACAATAATTATCAAACATCCGTAAACATCACAAGGTCCACATTTATCATTACGACCTCATGGCATACATCATGAATCTTGATAAGATAGTCAAGTTGAGAGAACATATTTTGATATAACACCTTAATTATTACACCTTACTATAAATTGATTTAAAACACACAAAATTTATTTTTGTGATAAAAATAAATAAATACAATCAAAAACAAATTTATATTTGTGAATATACAAATAACCCATTTAATTTTAATTTATTTAAAAGTAAAATTTAAAGACATAAGCAATAAGCACCCCCTATAGGTCAATTAAAAATATTTTTAACATTTATTTGACAAGAAATGTGCTGCCCTCTATAGGAAAAATAATTATTCAAAATTAAGTTTAATTTACATATTTATTGTATTAGCTTTAATAATATATATGAATAGTAATAAATAGTAATGACATTGTAGTTTTAAATTAACATCAGACATAATTCCAATATAGGAATTAAATTTATCTTACATAGTACTTCTACGTATTAGTTAATGAATTAATATCATCATAAAAAATATATACATAGAAAGATGGAAAAAGATAGAGATTTATTTAATTATCAAATTTAATCTTAATATAACTTAACAAGTTAAATTTTCACAATCTTTAAAAAAATTTAATTAACAAATATTACATAATATATTTAGATTAAACATGTATTTCAAACATTTTTTAATGCAATGAATAATTTAAAAGACTTTATTGAAATTGAACTGTCAAATAACATAATAAAAAGATTATCGCATATATTTATGTTTGTGATTTATATTCAATAATGTTATCCATGTATCATTCTATGTGTTTTTGTATAATGTTATGTTTACAGTTATTTTAATACAATGCATATTGTATAGACATTTTATAATTGATCATTAGTATCAATTAATATAAAGGTGATCGGCAGACGCACATTCACCATGACTATATAAATTGTAAACAATGTCCAACCAGCTTAATAAGAGCCCTTTATATATGTTTTAATTGTATTATTTGCTATATCATTTGCTATATATTATCGCACACTGAAACAAAATAAATTATTACATAACATGTTTATATTTATGTGATGTAATAAATGTTTATATTTATATGATGTAATATATGTTTATATTTATATGATGTAATAAATGTTATTTAAAAGAGTTGATAATTGAATTTATCAAAAAATAGGACAACCATATAATTTTGCTTGATTTCGTATAAATCTAATATTTTTGTTTTTATTTATATCTGAGCATAGATATCTTATTCGATGAAGGTAATTGATAATTATATTTTTATAAACTGATTTATGTAAACATGAAGCAAAATTGGTAAAAATATTTACTTTAAATAAAAAGTCAAATCTTTTATCATAAATATCAAAGATTAATTTATAATTATCATTAATATTAATTTTTAAGTCAAGAAAATTTATATTATTATTAATCAAATCATTTTCGCTTAATGTAAGCTGATTAGGATAAAAATTGAGTGGTGATGTGCAATTATTATCTTTGAAATAAAAAATGATAATGTCTGCAATATAGCGATAAAATACATAATCATTATTAGGACCAATATCTCTTTCATAATATAAGTAAAGGTCAGAGAGAATACTAGAAGCGCTCCCTCCCTGCGGTATTCCCTGGCATTACATACATATATATATCCAAAATTCGACCGACAAATTGAGAGGGGTGATAGAAGGCATTAAGAGGATGAAAACTTACTAGAGAACATGGGGTCTCAAACCACGTTTAGTGAGAGAAAATCGCAAAAATAGTTATAAAGGGTGTGAGGTCGAGTGGAACAAAAAGGGCAAATAATAAGTAGAAAAGACATTTATATGACGTCAAGCATGATTACAATGCATTGCAGTTCGACGTCAAAAAGGGACGACGCGACGACACATTTTTATAGAAATTGTTTGAAGTTGCGGCACGAAGGTCATTGCACAGCCGACACCGAGGGACGAAGGATTTTCGGACGCATTAAAACATATTCCAATAAAAATATCTCGTCGTCTCCTTTCTGACGTTGAACTATAATGCATTGTAATCATGCTTTACATCAAATAAATGTATGTATACTTTCACTCCCCGTCTGTCATAGGGTCATTTTCTCGTAATAGAGCAATTTGAGCATTATATATTTTTAAAAAGTAATATTTTTTTCGATTAAAAATTGGATTCTATTATATTTAGGAACTGTCTCTAAGTAATAAAATATAGTCAGCAAAAATTTTTTACAATGTTAAACACACAAAAATAAAATTTTAAATTTCAAGCAGGCAGAACAATGGTAAAGTGAAACAAGAGAATGACACTTAGACAAGGAATTGACAAAAAATAAGGTTGGCATGTCTGTCGTAACTATACAGGGTCTAACTGAAAAAGTGGGCAAAACTTTACGGGTTGATAGAACGCAGCTATACGAGCATATTTAGTCATAGAATGTATGGTCGCGCGAGCCGCTAGGTGGCGTTGTAAATGATGCATTCGTACGAGAGGTATTGCCGGAGCTGCCGCGTCTGATTCCAACCCCGCATCAGGTCGAGAATATGGTTTCAACACGACGGTGTGCCTGCACACTTTGCCTTAGGTGTGTGGAACACTTTAGATGTAACGTTCCCAGGGCAATGGATTGGTCGAGGTGGTCCTATAGCTTGGCCACCCAGATCGCCGGATATCTCGTGTTTGGACTTTTTCTAGGGGGGGGGGGGGGGGGCATATGAAAAGCCTAAACTACGAGTGCCCCATTGAAACCGATATGGATCTAGTCGCCAGGATTGCCGTTGTTGCCGGGGATATTCGGGAAATGCCTGGTGTCTTCGCAAATGTGCGTCTGTCCCTATCCCGCAGGTGTGAAGTGTGCATTACAGTTGGCGGAAGATCTTTTGAGCAATTTCTTTGAGCATGTACATTAATTACATTGCTGTTAATAAAAAAATTTCTGAAGTAACTCCTCTCTTTCTTGTGTTAATTCTTTAACCGCGACAGTGGAAAACTACATTTTAATTTCTCACCGCTTGCGTTCCGACCATACATTCCATGGCGAAATTTGCACGTATAGCTGCGTTCTATCACACCGTAAAGTTTTGCCCACTTTACACAATAATGAATTGAGCTTAACGATAAATTTAAAAACTCAATACAAATAAGGCTTAATCGCTGATGGAATTTTCTTACAAAATTAAGGAAAATAAAAGAGACAGGGTAATGACAGTCAATAAAAATACCTATTAAGATATAACTGGGAATCTCTATGCTTTACTTGTCAATGCTTCTTTCTGCAAAAAAAAAAAAAAAAAAAAAAAAAAAAAAAAAGAATTTAAAATATTTATCTGATGATGCCACTGTTCACAGCTGGAATTCTTGGGTAATGTAACTGTTGCTCAATGTTAGAATTATTATTTTTTATTTTATGACAGGGGGATGCGAACAAAACGAAAGGAAATTTTTTATCATTTTTCCAGAAAAATACAAAGTATGAAAAGTCAATAAATGATAAACAAATTGAAGAACAAATTAGGAATGGTGAAAGGATCTACATAAATTCATATGCGTCTAAATATGGAATAAAAAATGGAATTTTTGGTTTATTTATTTATTTTTAATTTTTACTAATAAATTGTCACTTATTTTCAGCTCTATCGACAGAAATTACGTATTGCGAGAATCTGGGACCCATACAGAACGGAAGAGTGCAGTACAGACCTCCGGCTAACACGCGGGGGAGAAGACCCGGATCGAGTCTGGACTACGATCTGGACGATTATCCGGTAGGGGGCGTGCTTACGTACAACTGCGACGAGGGTTACAGGCTTTTTGGCCGTCCTTCTGTCACCTGCCAGTCGACGGGACGTTGGTCCTCACGGCAACCTGTGTGCCAACCAGGTACAACCCAACAAGCGAATCGTCTTCACAATTTGTTTTAAGAATTAAATTACATGAATAAAGAGGAATTGACATATCCTGAAATTTATTTGGCTTCAACTGTAACCGGTTCCGCTGAACACGATTACTGCCGGAGCAAACTTCCACCAGTAAATTTGATTAAAAATTTCCTCCTTATTTAAACGCCTAATTCATGCAAAATTTCTGTCATTAAATAAGTCAAAAATATCTATTCGTATTTACTGGTGCGGTTTCGTCATAGTGTGACAACATAAACAATCCTCCTGTCAAAATGTAAATTTAATTACCATCGGAGCAAACTTCCACCAGTAAATTTGAATAGAAATTTCCTCGATTTAAACGCCTTATTCATTCAGATTTTGTGTCCTAAATTAGGCAATATGTTTTTCGTTTTTACTGGTGTAAGTTTGCCCGGCGTTAATCAGTCCCTGATCGGATGTAAACAAACAACAGCCAATGTCTTGTGACTAACTACTACATCCTTAGTTATTTCACTCGTAACCGGTAGACACTTTCCGTCTTTCTGACCAGTGGATCTGTCACTTCCTCTTTATTCATAGCTGAATTGTTTCAAGAGCCTACACTATAGGGTGTTTGTATAAGAGAAATTGCGACCTACGCACAGAGCGCATGCTCAGACTGAAATTTTTGGCCAAACCAGGGCAGACCCATGATTTTTTTTAATTCTCGCCTAGGCGAGTTCGACTAGATGAGTGAGCCAAGTTAACGAAGATTAGCTTTGCTATAACGACCAGACGTATTGCGATTCGCTTATATACAAATTCGTCTCAATTCACCCAATTTTATTTTCCGTATGTCGCAACTCTCTTATAGAGAGTGTATCAAATAGTTGCTTTCATTGTAATTAATTTGAAAGTAAAGCCAAATTGTAAACAATACCAATATTTCTTTAAAAATACAGGTAGGCCAAAAGGCATTGCCACCCCCAAGTTGTACAGATTGTAGGCCCATCGTTGGCATATTGTGGAAACCGCTGGGAAATGTTTGGGATTTGTCAGGGCACAGAAGCTCCTATAATTTGGGAGCATACCTGAACAGTTGGACCACTGTCGGACCTTTGTTGACAAATTATTCGTTGGCCAATGGTACGCAAGGCGGACATTTCTTATTGTGGACCAACGTTTAACAACATTTAGCCATCGTTGGCCTTGTCCCAACCATTTTGTGCTACTTAGGACATTTTAAAATTCAGTAAAACATCACTCAAATAGAATTAAAAAGAAAAGAGTGCTGTTTGGAAGAGTGCTTCTCATGATTTAAATTTTTATTTAAGTCAAAAAAGTTCCAAAAATGGAATCCAAGAGGGCGCTCTACCTTCTAAGTTGCAAAACAAGCATTAAAAACTCAAGATAACCAGTTACAGACCATTTATTTTGTAAAATCTCTTACTCTATTTGAACGTCCAATAAAATTAAAGAACGTTTGAATGAGGTTCGAGCTGGAAAAGGGCACACGACTGAAGAAATAGGACAGTAATGCCATCTATGAGGAATTCTTTGAACTATTTTTTTATTTGTGGGAATAAAACTTTCGACCATGCGATATGCTTCTTTTACTCATACGTAAATTACTTGAATATTTTCGGAATTTTAAGATGTGTCTAGAGCTCTTGAGATATCCTATATTTCTGGTGACTGCACTATAAGTAGTAACTATAAGTAGTTTGTTTGTAGTTTGATGTAACTAATATTGGTTCGCTGCTCGGAAACATCAAATGAATCCGGTTCTATTTTTTACAGATTGCGGCCTCTCCTTGATGCAGGCGATTGGGAGGGTGGGCAACGGCGTGAATACGGCGTCCGGCGATTGGCCATGGGTGGTGTCCATCTCTGTGGGCGACTATGACAGCTCTACCTTCATCTGCGGAGGGGCCATCCTCAACCCCCACACAGTCATAACGGCCGCCCACTGCTTGGAGGAAAGAAACGTTCCGCTGCTCCTGCGATTCGGCAAGCACCACTTCAACGTCCAAGACGACGACGCACAAGTGCTCACCAGGAGAGTAAGTAGCATTGCTAATGTTTTAGAGATGAATGATGTAAAATTAATATCTATAAAAATATGAGTAAAACTTCGCCCGCTAAGCTGGTCGGTTTCAAATGAACCTTGAATCAAACGAAATATACCGGTGAATTTGACCTTCTCTTTTATAGCTATAATGTATCTTTACCTGGAATGTCAATTCGCATTGCTGAAAACTATAAGAACACCATTGCGCTATTCTATTTTCCGATGTGTCAGACAAAATTTGGGCTGATAAGGATCCGCTCTTTTAGTTGATCATTTGCAGTAAAGAATGATTGAACGATATGCAATATACTAAAAGAAACCTTGAAAAATTATCTAACTAACAATGCAAGTATAGTCAAAATCCGTCGATTAGAACTTTTTAAAAAGCCTAATCTTCCATAATCGGGTTCAACTGTTTAAAGAACTTTTCCCCATAATCCTATAAATAAGCAACGTAGAACGATATTTTATATATTAAAACCTTTCCTGAAAAATTAACAGTGCAAGTGCCATCTACTTCCATTCAGAAAAGTCTGTTAAAAAAGCTATTTTGTCATAATTGGGTTCACCTTATTACAGAACATTTTGCCATAATTATATAACTAAGCAACATAGAACAATATGCAATGTACTAAAACCCTCCCTGAAAAATTATCTAACTAAAAGTGCAAGTACCATCAAAATCTATTCAGCAGAATTAAAGTTCGCAGCCGGAACAAAATTCCCTTTTGCATTTTATAGATATACTATTAGGATAAGCTCGCTGCGCTGGTCCATTTCCCAAATGAACCTTGAATAAAACGAAATGGTGAATTCGACCTTGTATTTTGAATTAATATGTGCCTTCACCTGGACATGCCTTCTGCATTTCTGAATACGATGTAACACCATTGCGCAATAATATAATTTTTTGCGTTAGACAAAATTCGGGTTATTAAAAATCAGCTCTTTTATTTGATCGTTTATAGTAGAGTTTGGTAGGGAAATGTGAGCGTTATGACCAACAAAAATTAAAAGATCTTCTAGTCACCACACTGCTAAAAAAGGGAGCATTGCAATTATTTCAGAGATTGAACATTGAACTTGAATAAAACGAACCTTGAATGACGGGTTAATGTTCGGGTTATTCATTTTCGTTTATCATTTCTTGAATTCCGGACCTCTCAGCTTGCTACTAAGTGTGGTTCTGGTAGCTTAAATACAATCTCGCTCTACGTTACATTATACACTGTAAAAAAAAATCTGTAAGTCTACAAAAATTGTTTTTGTAAAGCTACAGAAATCTGTATGTTTACTAAAATTTTATCTGTAACAAGGGTGCAACGTAAGCCATTGCTTTAGAATACTTACATGAAATATCTTTGTAACTCGTATCAGCCAATGAGAAGGCTTTCTGTGGGGACGTAATGGCTGCTGACGCAGTCGCACAGACAGTAAGGACAAGGAGTGCATAAGTAGATAAGTAGCGTCTATATGGCATCCATCTTGGATTTGACTTCCAGTTACGAAGTAAGTAAATATTTATTCTTTATTAGCTAAATTTCGTTATATTTTGTGTTATATTTTGTTAATCTTTCTATTATTTTTTATTCAATCAAATCACTAGTCTTTATTTCGATGTTACGTTGGATTACGTGTGTGCCATTTTTAATGTTTTATGTAGGAACTAAACGACGAAGGAAGGAAGATTTTTTATCTTGATTTGCAGTTACGTTACTATTAATTATATTGAATAGACTCCCTTAAATCTTCCTAGCTTAAAACCAGAGGTTATGCAGATTTTAGAATTTTTCGGATTTCTGGTCACTGTTTTGTTTACATTTTCTATACAATAATTTGAATTTATAAATGCACTCAAAATTATTATAATGAATGTTTATAATAAAGTAAAAGAAAAAAATTAAGAAAATTTAAAAAATATTTTAAAATATTAAAAGTAAAGGTCAAGTAAATAATAAATAATGCATAACTAAATATGTGTAATGATGAGATATTTTTCTCTTGAATTATTTAGTGAAACACGCCTTATAAATGTACACTAATAATTCACATAAAAGTCGTAAAATAACAAAGTTTTCTTTCATGTTTAACCATACCTAATAACCAAAAAATCTTACCTACATAAATTAGAGAAAACATAAATTGATTCATATCAAACTGAATTACATATTAAAATGTGTATGGAATGATATAATAATTTTTTAAAAAAACTTCAATTTTACACCTACATCCTAACTGTAAGTCTACTTGTGGGTACTTCTAGTACTACTACAGGGGTCGATACAGGTTTTTTTCTTGGGGCCCATTTTGTGAAAAATAACATTTTGTAATGAAAGTCGAAATCCAGCTACTCAAATTCGAACCAAGCGTTTATTAACAAAAACTTTTTTAAATACTTTTGCTGAAGTTTTCCTCTCTGATGAACTTGTTTGTTTACAAATTACACATTTTAAAAGTCATAAAATAATAAATAATAAGTTTTTATGAAATGGAATTTTGTGAAAGGGCCTATTTCTGTTAAAATGAATTTTGTGAAGGACCCTGTTTTATTATAAAGAATTTTGTGAAGGGCCCCATTTTATCAAATTGATTTTTGTGAAGGGGCCCATTTTATTAAATTGAATTTTGTGAAGGGGCCCATTTTATTAAATTGATTTTTGTGAAGGGACCCTAAATAGGCCCCAAATTTTGTCTGGATCGACCCTTGTTGTGTATATATATATATATATACACACACACTATTAATTAAAATTATACTTTCATCATATCTAATTTTTATTTTTTTTCTCCTCTATTTTATGAAGTGGGTTTGTAATCCTGCCGAAATGAATCAGATATCTATCGCAATCTTGACAGGAAGTGGACATTTCAAGATGTAAGTATAGCTATCTTATTTTGTTGTCTGGGTCAGCGGTTCCCAAACTTTATTATTATGTGACCCACCTAATTTTATATAAAGCAGTGTCTCTTGCATAACATAAATTATATCTTATTTAAAGTGTTGCAAGCAATCTGAACATATTTTATTTTTCAAATTTTAAAAAATTAAGAAGCAATCTTAGAAAAAGTCTTGATTTTATGCAGTTTTCATTTTCAATGGTGTCTGATCACTCGCATGCATATTTATGTATTTACAGTTTGTTTACATGTTTCTGAAATTTTTATGTTGCTAGATTGTATTTTAACTACTTGTAGTAAATCAGGTGAAGTTTAATGCAAAAAAGTTATATTTTTCTTACATTAATGAGAAATAAACATGAATTTTTTTTAAGGGAAAATTCAGATTTTATCGAGTTTCAACTTGCAACTTCTGAAAAGCTCCTTGATTTTCTGTTTATTACTCACAGTATAAGTCTAAAACATCATTGTTTACCCAAAATTGTATTTGTCATCCAAAACAAAATTTAAATATGTTTATAAAAATTCCCCTTTGTTTTCATATTAAAAATTGTAAAAATGCAAAAAATGTCGAAAAGTAAAAAATGAAAATATTGTTCAAAATACCTAAATTTTATATAAAGCAGTGTCTCTTGCATAAATTATATCTTATTTTAAGTGTTGCAAGAAATCTGAACATACTATGCTTCTTAAATTTTTACATTTGAAAAATAATCTTAGAAAAAGTCCTTCATTTTCAATGGTGTCGATAACTCGCATGCATATATGTACATAGTTTGTGTTATGAAAATACAGTTTGTTTACATGTTTTGTGAAATTCTAGATCATATTTTAACTGCGTGTAGTAAATCAGGTGAAGTTTAATGCAAAAAAGTTATATTTTTCTTACATTAATGAGTAATAAACATGAATTTTTTTTAAGGGAAAATTCAGATTTTATCGAGTTTCAACTTGCAACTTCTGAAAAGCTCCTTGATTTTCTGTTTATTACTCACAGTATAAGTCCAAAACATCATTGTTTATCCAAAATTGTATTTGTCATCCAAAACAAAATTTAAATATGTTTATAAAAATTCACTTTTGTTTTCATATTAAAAATTGTAAAAATGCAAAAAATGTCGAAAAGTAAAAATTGAAAATATTGTTCAAAATACCTAAATTTTATATAAAGCAGTGTCTCTTGCATAAATTAGATCTTATTTTAAGTGTTGCAAGCAATCTGAACGTACTATGCTTCTTAAATTTTTACATTTGAAAAATAATCTTAGAAAAAGTCTTTCATTTTCAATGGTGTCGATAACTCGCATGCATATATGTACATAGTTTGTGTTATGATGTGCACGATCAACTATTTTCTTTATTCTTATATGCCCGTTTGACAAATTTTGTGAATTTTATGTGATTGATAAACGAAACACGTGATTTTTACATGCCTGATTGACGACATTTTTTTTATTGCACCTGACCGATGAAATTAAGGATTCTTATGCAACCGATACATGAAATCCATGATTTTTGTATGCCGATAGATGAAATGAATGATTTTTACATGCATGATGAACTATTTTCTTGATTCTTATGTGCCCGTTTGACAAATTTTGTGAATTTTATGTGGTTGATGAACAAAACACATGATTTTTACATGCCTGATTGACGAGATTTTTTTTTATGCAACCAACCGATGAAATTAAGGATTCTTATGCAACCGATACATGAAATGCATGATTTTTGTATGCCGATAGATGAAATTAATGATTTTTACATGCATGATGAACTATTTTCTTGATTCTTATGTGCCTGTTTGACAAATTTTGTGAATTTTATGTGATTGATAAACGAAACACATGATTTTTACATGCCTGATTGACAACATTTTTTTTCCTACATCTGACCGATGATATTAAGGATTTTTATGCAACTGATAGATGAAATTCAGGATTTTGTGTGCCGATAGCTGAAAATAATGATTTTTACATGCATGATGAACTATTTTCTTGATTCTTATGTGCCCGTTTGACAAATTTTGTGAATTTTATGTGATTGATGAACAAAACACATGATTTTTACATGCCTGATTGAAGAAATTTTATTTAATCATATTATGCATCTACGGTGTCCCGTTCTCCACTTTTCCTCCCTCAAGTGGGGCACTTTTCTAAATTTTGTTGACACCCCTCATGTCATATATCGTTGGAAAGGTCTGTGACCGCTTAATCATACTATGTATCGCCAGTGTCCCTCCCCCCCACTTTGCCCCCCCCCAAGAGGCACTTTTCTAAATTTTGTTGACACCCCTCATATCATATCGTTGGAAAGGTCTGTGAGCACTTAATCGTATTATGTATCACCAGTGTCCCTCCCCCCCCCCCCCCACTTTGCCACCCCAAGAGGCACTTTTCTAAATTTTGTTGACACCCCTCATGTCATATATCGTTGAAAAGGTCTATGACCGCTTAATCGTATTATGTATAGCCAGTGTGCCCCCCAAGAGGCACTTTTCTAAATTTTGTTGACACCCCTCATGTCATATATCGTTGGAAAGGTCTGTGACCACTTAATCATATTATGTATGACCAGTGTCCCTCCCGCCCTTTGCCCCCCCCAAAAGGCACTTTTCTAAATTTTGTTGACACCCCTCATGTCATATATCGTTGGAAAGGTCTTTGACCGCTTATTCGTATTATGTATAGCCAGTGTCCCACCCCCCACCACTTTACCCTCGCCCCCCCCCAAGAGGCACTTTTCTAAATTTTGTTGACACCCTTCATGTCATATATCGTTGAAAAGGTCTGTGACAACTTAATCATATTATGCATCTCCGGTGTCCCTCCCCCACCTTTGCCCCCCAAGGGTGGCCATTTTCTAAATTTATTGACACTCCTCATGTCATATATCGTTGAAAAGGTCTGTGACAGCTTAATCATATTATGTATCTCCAGTTGCCCCCCCCCATTTCGCCCCGCCAATAGTTACCCGGTTAGGTCGACGAGTGCGGCAGGGGCTAAGTCCACTTCCAGAAATTTAAACAAATGAGTATTTTAAACGTATGCTGAGTTTTAACTCCCCAATTCTCCAAAACTAAGACCAATTTAAAAAAATCCTTTCAAAAAAGTAGTTAGGTGTATGACCCCTACAACATACTTTAAAATCATCTGTGCAAAATTGCTATGCACCATCCTTGTTAGTACTTTAATTTTTATGTTACAAAACAATGCCTCAGAAAATTTTATGAATTTATTTTGGAACTCTGCTGTTTCATAAAGTTGGCAGGTATTGTCCTACCCCTCCCCCCCCAAAAAAAAAAAATCTGGTTGTGAAGAAATATATATATATATATATTCAGATTTAAATAGTTCTTGCTCTGTTTTCATTTTATATAGGTAATGATTTAGATTTTAAAAACAAATTTTCAATTTACTTAGTAATTTTAATTTTTATATCATAAAATAGTGTCTCATAAAATCTTCTGTTTTATTTTGTAAATCTCCTGCTTTTTTTGGTAATAGACGTTGACAGGCATGCAGGAGGAGAGTCAAAATTAATTTTATCAGTTAAAAGGGGTTACTCAGTGAGAATTACAAATAAATATATTTTTTTTATTACTCAGTTTGTGTGTTTATTTTTTTATAATATTTAAAATATTTATGTAATATGTGTTTTATCTTTTAATAGGGAATACTTGGTTATAGGTAATACAAAAGATCAAAGCCCCTCCCCACAAGAAACAGATGTGCAAACTAAAGATTCAGAACCGGATTGATACTAATTCAAATTGTACATGTTTATATATATTCAATAATTTTACTAAATATGTATATAAAAATAAATATTGTTTGTAAAAATATGTTTAATAAATGTATATTAAGATTCAAATATTCCTTTTTCTTTTTTTCTAATTTCTTTTTTCTAATTCTCCTTTTTCTTCTTTTAATCAAATTCTATTATCACTGATATTTGACTGTTTATTTTATTTTTAACAGATTTTATGAAATCACACTATCCTAGATTTTTTCAGCATCAGAAATTTATATTTTCTGAGTTTACAAATTTAGGTGAAAACTGAATAAGGACTAGTAAACATTTTGACCAAAATGTTAAATGTTACATAAACATACTTTATTAATGTAAAAAAAGCAAGTCTGACTAATATTTTGACCAAAATGTTAAGTGTTACATAAACATACGTTATTAATGGAAAAAAGGGGCAAGTTTTACAGAGCATCATTCATAGTCAAAAGGATTGTTGTTACATTTAGTGGTGAGTATACCTATGTTTTCATAGCTGCAACATGTATGTATGTATGTATATTTTGTTACAAAACACTTTGAAAAAAAAAATCACCATATTTATTTGCAGAAATCTGCAACTAAATAAAGTGAAGATTATTTTTAAAATATAATGGTTACATAAAAGCATTATTAAAAATATATATATTTTATTTGAGATTGCTGGTCAATAAAATATTAAATAATTTTGTAAGGATAAGCACATTTAATATTATGATTGCCAGTTAGGCAGTTTTTTTAATTTAAAATGCTACTGCGTTTCCAAACAGTAATATTTGCCAGATAAATGATAGTAGAAATAATATATAATAATGACAGATCAAATGCGTCAAATATTGCTATTTGAAAATAGTGGTAGCAATCAGAAAAAAAAAATCCTTCCCTTCCCATATGATAACACTGCAATTATCCCCCTTTTTCTTCCTCACAGAATGAACCCATAAAAGTAATATTGCCTGAAGACACCAGTTTAAAATTTACGGGCAATCGTACTTTTTTAACATATTAAACAGATTTCTAATTTTACGGGGAATTATACTTTTTAACATATTAAGCTAATTTCTAATTTTATGGGCCACATGCATTTTTTCACAGGGCACATATCATCAGTTGTTTTATTTATAAACTTAGTAAGGATATTTTATTTATATTGCTGTATTAAAATCTTTTTTTAGTTTACCTAAAAATCATAAAATCAGCTTCTGCTCATTTAATATCGAATTGAATTTCTACATATTTAAATATCTATAGTGAAACTTAAGTCAATTTTCTTATCCATAACATACAAAGACTTATGGCGATTGCTGTGGTAATATTGAAACACGTTAGGACTTATTGCTTATTTTGCATTGAAGTATTTTGATATATGTGAGGAAAACTCCATTCTAGATATTTAAAACTGTAAAAATTCGATTTCATATTAAAAGAATACTATAACAACAACTCCAATATACAAAAATATTTACGTAAATTTTTTTCTGCATAATATTGAAAAGCCATTAGTAAACTACTGCAAAAATTTTGTACAGTTACAAATACATTTTGGTGAGTGTAAATAAAATATTTTCGATACAATACTAAAAAATTATTAGCAAATTGACAATAATAATTCTTCTAAAGTGGCAAAGAACTTTCTGGCGAGAATACAAAAACTGTTTCAGATACAATTACTACAAAATCACTGGTAATTTTTCTGACATTACTTTAATAAAATTACCAAAAACTTTTTTGCTAAAGTACATTAAATGTTTTAAGGGGGGGGGGGGGGAGATACACTTACAAAAGATTTTTTTTGTACATTTACTAAGAATTGCTTTGTAAATTTGTGAGGGACTTTATAGTACATTTACTACGATTTATTTAGTATTGTACTTAAGGGGGGGGAGTTCAGATTGAGCAGCTGGAAAATGACAATAATTTGACCATTATTAAAAGTTCTGTAGTTTCAAAACCAATTAAGGAAATACAACAATTTTTTTCTATACTTTCATAAAATACTAATGTTTTTTAAAAAACATTCAAATATATATATTTAGCAATATTAATTAGTTAAATTTTAATGACAAAATTAATGTTTTAAAAATATGAATTTTCAGATATGCATTTTGCGTGCAAGATTTAAAAAAGTCTACTGCAGATATATATTTAATATTTCTTTTATATTTACTTATATTACTATATTTTACACTGAACCTCAATTTAGCCTGAGTTTTGTCATAGAAAATTTTTTATTGAATAAATAAGCGCATTTTTTTTTTTTTTTTTTTTTTTAACTAAATTTACTAAAAATGATTTTTAAAGCCATTAATTATGCAAATGAATTTGAATGTACTTTTAAATTTAGGTTCAGTGTAAAATATAGTAGTATGAGTAAATATAAATGCAATATTAAATATATATCTGCAGTAGAATTTTTTAAATCTTGTGCGCAAAATGCATATTTTAAAATTCATATTTTAAAAACGTTAATTTTGTCATTAAAATTTAACTAATTAATATTGCATATAATTAACTATATAGATATTTGAATGTTTTTGAAAACCATTACTATTTTATGAAAGTATAGAAAAAAAATTGTATTTCATTAATTGGTTTTGAAACTACAGAGCTTTTAGTAATCAAATTAATGATATTTTCCGGCTGCTCAACCTGAACTCCCCCCTTAAGTACAATACTAAATAAATCGTAGTAAATGTACTATAAAGTCCCTCACAAATTTACAAAACAATTCTTAGTAAATGTACAAAAAAATCTTTTGTAAGTGTACTAAATAATCCTTAGTAAATTTACTAAAAATTCTTTAGGAAACTCCCTGAAAAAACGTCAGTACGTTTACTAAATAATCCTTAGTAAATTTACTAAAAATTCTTAGGAAACTCCTTAAAAAACGTTAGTACGTTTACTAAATAATCCTTAGTAAATTTACTAAAAATTCTTTAGGAAACTCCCTAAAAATCGTTAGTAAGTTTACTAAATAATCCTTAGTAAATTTACTAAAAATTCTTTAGGAAACTCCCTAAAAAATCGTTAGTAAGTTTACTAAATAATCCTTAGTAAATTTACAAAAAATTCTTTAGTAAACTTCCTAAAAAATCGTTAGTAAGTTTACTGAACATTATTTAGTAACAGTTACTAGAACAACTTTAGTAATTTTACTTGATTTTTTTTTGTTGCAGTTACATGAAAAGTTCTAGGCATCCCAGTTTCCTAGAAAATTCTTAGTAACCTTACAGATTTTTTTTTTACAGTGTATGAGAATTATATATGTGTTCAAATGAAAGTGATTCGAGGTGTGCATCCATGAGATGCGTAGGGACAGAAATGAGACAGATACATAGATAGAATTAAAAATATTTAATGATTGAAATGCATACAAAGTTTGTTTTAAAAAATCAACCATGGCGTTTAGGCAAGCGCACACTGGTCAAAAATCGAAAAAAGCTGGCCGAAAGTCGAAAAATGAATGTTTCTTAATTCATTTCAGTACCTCCTTTTTACGTTCAGAGGGAGCATCTGCGCCTTATCTCGCATAGAGTAAGAGGTATCTTTTATACCTGCTTATGTATCGAAGGTCTCAGTCAGCTGCTCTGTAATGCTCGCTCGCACGTGCTCTTACGCGGTAAATGTTGCGCGCGTTCTACAGTGAATACCTTTTGTTGTACATGTGCAAATTACATTCTGAAAAATGTGTGATCTTCCGAAAGGTAAGACGAATATTTGCACATATTTATTTTATGTAATTCATTATAAATTATGTCTTAAAAGTGAAAAGAAAAGACACACGAAAAAATCACGTATTGATGCACAAAATAAAAGTTAATTAACGAAATACTTTTTATCTTGCGTTAACAGAGTTCTCACTATATTTACGTAATTCCTAATGATGTTTTTTATGAAATATCAAAAAACCAGCTGCATTGGTTTGCATTCTAGGAAGTATAGTTGTTTTTAAGTTTAACAATTTCAATCTGCTTATATGAAATAATGCACTGTATTTTTATTATTAATAATACAAAACATTTATATTTCACAAAATATAAGCTCTTTTCATTTATTTTCTTACCATATTGAATGCGCTAATGTATTTTGTTTTCATTATAATATCAAATTAGTACAAAGTAACCTCCAGAATCCCCTAAATCAAACTTTTACAGAATTTTTTTTTTATAAAAATGTCCGCCATATTGGATTTGCTATTTTGAATTTTTGAATTTTAATATCAAATACGTAATCAGCGACCTCAAAAACCCTCTTAAAGAAACTTTTACAGAAAAAAAACAATTTAAAAAAAAAGTCCGCCATATTGGATCCGCCATTTTGAATTTTTGAATTTCGATATCAAATTCTTAATCAGCGACCTCAAAAACCTATTGGTAAAAATTTTTAGAAGGATCTACAACCTTTTTTGATTTTCGGCCAGCTTTTTTTTATTTTTGACCACTGTGAAGCGTCCAATTGCTTAGGAAGGTTACGAATTCCGTCCGCGAAGAACGATGTCGGTTGATCATGGAACCAGTTCAGAACTGCAGCCGTTCCGTCCTTGTCGGAGTGAAATCGTTGACTATTTAGGCTTTTCTTCAGCGGTCCATAGATGTGATATTCGCAATGCGACAGATCTGGACTGTAAGGTGGATGTTTCAGAACTTTCCACTTTTTACGGGCCAGTGACTCAGCATATACACCTTGGCGACACAGACAGCATTCTGCGATGAATATCCCCCGGCTTACACCCTTCCAGTGTTAAAAACTTAATTAAAGCTTTGATCTGTTTTGGACGCAGTTGCATCCACACCAGCCATTTTTAACTGAATTCCACGTCCTTAGGAATGAAGTTATGACAAATCTGCTTGCACATGCGCACTCGTGGTACATACACCTTCACTATCGCGTTTCTTTCATGAAAATACATTGAAAACTGTTCGCATGCGACGCTTCGAATCACTTTCATTTGAACACGCCTTATATTTCGTAATATACGCCTTCTTCTGGCAGGTCTGCTACAGTTTTCTGTCTTTATATTCCAGCAGAGTAAATACAGATAAAATGTAATAAATTATTTTCACACAAAGAACAGTGTTTAACTTTCATATTTAAAAGAAATGTGAATCATAAAAATGTGGATTTTTAAAACTGAATTGTTTGAATAAAATTGAAACAACGTCTTTTTCACTGACTTTTCATTTTATATACCATTTGCAATCATTTTAACATTAACCTGGAAAAAACCTCTATAACTGATTCTGATATAAAAATAACCCTCTCATCCAATAAAATCTTCCTAATCTTCCGTAATCGGACCCACAACCAAGTTTGACGTTAAATAGTAGAAGCGTTTGCAACAATATGGTTACAAATGTACCAGAGTTAGCTACTAAACGAAGTTAATTACGCACATTAAATAACGTATAAATTACTGTTGACGGATTTATAGATATTCCCCCCCCCCAAAAAAAAAAAAAAAAAAACTCCTTAAGAATGATAAATAAAGTTTGTTAGGCAAAATTTTTAACAATAATCTTTTTGGTGAATACTTGAACCGAAGAATGTTTCGCATTTGTCTAATGAGCATAAAAACAAGGGGAAATGATTGCTATTAGGCTTGCAATTTCTTTTATTTTCAAGATTACATTATTCTTCAGTCTGTTGCCTAAATAATCCCTATAATGAAAAAAAACATTAATTTGTCACTAAGTTCAACTGCTAATGCTGTGCGGCAGTTTAAATTGCTTTATAATGATCAAAATTTTATCTAATCTGAATTTCATGGACTTTTTTAATCTACCTTTTAAACCTTATCTACGCTAAACTGATAAATCAACAAATATAGTTCCATTGACCACCAGCATGTAAACGTTTTTTTCGTAGTGATAGTAAAATAAATGCAGATAAAAAACATTATAATAATAAATCTTCTTCTGTCGGTTTTCTTTATAATGAAAAACCATAAATTTACTAATTGCTACGAACAAATTTCGTAAAATTTTCTGCATTCGGATTCAGTTTCCAGAGTCGGATTCACTGTCCCTTCAAATAAAAAAGAAACTTGCAACAATATAGTAAACACACCGAGTGGCGGGTCACCCGCTTACGGAACATTAGTCCAAGATTTTTTGAAAACCTTCAAACAGAAGAAAATAGATTATAATGAACAGAGGAAAGTATATTCATCTAGGTAAATTATATCCAATTCAGGAGTTTCCATGCTATTTCAGATTCATCATGTAAAATGCTATAGTTTTAGCTCGGATGAAGGAAATTAGCACTGCAGTTCGCCGCCTAGTCCAACAGATAAGAGTTAAATATTCCAACCAGTATATCGTCGAGATATCTCAGTAGGGAGAACGTTGGTACGGCAAACCAAAAGTACCCAGGTTCTAGTCCTGGTCCCGGCATATTTTCTCTCTGTTGAAAAAAATCTCAACTATGATACTCCAACCATTGGATAGAAGAAAATGTATGGAAAAAAGAAAATGAATGATGAATTAAAAATAATAAATTTTAGCAATTTTCTTACAAAATGTTATAAGCAAAAAAAAAGACTAATTAACCATTTAAGCATCACTACATACCTGCGTACGTCCTGAACACCTCTATCTGTAATACCAGGACATACGAGAGTCGATCCAGAAATAAGGTTCCCAAAGAGCTCCAGCCGCACGGGAAGGTGCGAGCTGGAATACGGCAATAGCGCTGTGCGCGGCTGTTCCCGCACTCGCGATTCCCCCAGCCGTGCCTCGCTGCGCCACTCATTCTTGGATCAGCAGCCGTCCGAGATGGATGCTCCCATTGTTGATCCCGCCCAGTGCGAAATTCTTTCCGTAATTCGCTTTTTGCACGACCCGTGGATATTCATCGTCAGTTGACGACTGACAGCCGGTGTAACGATGCTTCACGACAACGCCCGAACTCGCGTCTTCCGTCAAACCCAGGAACTTTTGACACAGTTTGGGTGGACTGTCATGTCCCACCCACCTTACAGTGCAGACCTCGCACCTAGTGATTATCACTCGTTCCCCAAATTAAAGGAACACTTGGGTGGCCAACGCTTCCGGATCGACGACGACGTCAACGAAGAGGTGAAACGCTTCCTCAACGGGTTGGCGCCGGAGTTCTAACGACATTGGGATACAGAAATTGGAGCACCGTCTACAAAAATGCGTAAAATAAGATGGCGATTATGTAGAGAAATAGAGAAAACTTTCTTCTTTCCAACGATGTAAATTTCTATCAGAATAAACAATGTTGTCTATTTGTAAATTTGATGGGAACCTTATTTCTAGATCGACCCATGTATGTGTAAAAAAGGAGTGTAAAAATTAAAAAAAAAAGATTTTATCATTTATAGTTTAATATTAATTAAATTATGATTATACGTTGGTAAAACGATTTAAAAATCCTAAATAGATAGTTTAAATACTGCCTTTTTTTTCTTCCTTGTCGTCATACATATTAAAAAAGAAACAGAGCGAAATCTCTCTCTCTATATATATATGTTTTTCTTACGCAGTGCGGAAATAAGGCTGAATTTCCAACTTGCCGTTTGGCAGCATCCGTAGTTTCCAGAGCGACGATTCTGAGTGGTTCATTGTACGGCCACGTGTTTCATTCAGCAAATCAAAATTCAGAACCAGATCAGTTATTAAACACAGCATCATCTGTCGGCTGATGTAGCTGTTTTCAGAGATGTGTGTCATTGGTTCGTGTTACGGTTACGTGAAGCATTCAGGAAATCAGCTACACAGCATTGTACTGTGTTTTTACACACAGCAGAAAACGTGTTTACGTCTGAGTTGAACGAAATTTAAACAATGATTGTCGATTTATATAAGCTATCTTCCTATAACGTAGTATTTTTTAAATGAATTTAAGGTGTGCTGTACAATATTATAAGTGCAATGAGTTTTAATTTAATTGTGTTTCCAAGATCATTTTTTCATAGTATTTAAATGATTTATGCCCATTAGTAGGGCCAACTAAATAACTAAATGCATTTTTAACTGTGCTTTCAATTACTTTTTTACATTAAAATAATTTGTCAGTTTCATATGTTAAACTGATTTATGATAGTACTTATTCCGGATAGAGCTACTGCAGAAACAGAAAAGGGCGAGCGAACGAAGTGAGCTGGGATCACGTAGCGGTCTTAATATGAATTGCTTCGCAATTTACCGGAGTTGGCGAGCGTTAGCGACTAGGGGGCTGAGCCTCCTAGTTATATTTATTTTTAATAAATTCATTAGATCGAGCTTTGTATTAAGCGTCAATCAAAGCGGTGGACTTTCAATAATCAGGACCCATGCCAAATTAGCGTAACGAAATTTTTTTGGAACTACCTAAATTGTAATCATGAAATTAGACGTGTTTTAACAATAAACATTGAATGCTTATAAAAGGGAGTTTTATTACTTCGCAACTCTAGTTTAAAAGTGTTTATGAATTCAGGGTTCTCTATCCGAATGCTGACTAGCGTAAATAAACCAGGATTGCTATGTAATTAATATATGTTATTGAGGTTTACTATAGCATCTTTGGTATTGAAACTCAAGGGTGTCGCATTTTTAGATTGTTTACAGGATCACAGAGAATTCCATTTCATTATAGTCTATGAGAAAAAAATAGTTTTGCAATGTATTTTAATGATAAAAGCATAAAAGCTTCATAAAAACACCATAAAGTAAGGATTGCGCTAGGCCTTTCGAAAGAACTTTGTCTTTCTTCTTAAGGCGCAAAGAAGACGTGCTACTACTTTGCAGGTAGAAGCAAGACTTAAAGGAAATGGGAGGGAAAAAGGGACAAGTTAAAGGACTACCAATAGGAAACAAGTTAAGTAAATAACCAGTAGGGAATCAGAAGGCATCTGCCAATCACAGAAGAGAATTACCTAATCAAACGGATAGAGAACAGAAGAAAACATTATGAAATAAATTGGAAAAAAAACGAGTCAGAAAAGCAAAAAAAGAAAAAAATTACAAGAAAATATAATATATATAATAAACAAACAACAACAACAAGAAAAAAAAGGAAAATAAAATAAAATAAAATAAAATAAAGAATTAAAAACAAATTAGATAAAATCATACTAAAAATTTTAAACATGCAAAATCAATGATAGTAAAATAGAGATTAAAAATTGATAAAATTAAATATCAAAAATTAAAAATATTAAAAAATAAAATAGAAGAAAGAAAAAAGAAAAAACTAAATGGTTGCACTGAACAAGTTTTACCAAGCTACAGAGAGCAGGGTGGAATCAGATTTTTCATTAACTATAACTTCATGATTAAGTTAAATAGGTAAATTTTCAAGAACGTCCAATTCTGAAGGGCTATTGGCATTAACGATAATTTTAGCATTTTGAAAATTAAAACTATGGCTGGAATCGTAAGAATGCTTGGCAATAGAAGGTTTAGAAATTTATTGATTAGAGACATAACAGGAGTGTTTTTTCTAAGCGTGTTTCTAGATTTCTTGTAGTTTAGCCAATATAAGATAAATGACAACCATTGCACGGGACATTATAGATTCCCCATTCGCGAAGATGAGGAACGCGAGATTTAGTAGAGGGGAACTTAAACTTATGACAGATTTAAAGATAACACTAAAGTTGAAAAGTTTTAAAATTTAGGTAATTTGAAACATAAAGGAGGATAAAATGGTAAAACAATAAAATCATCAGGTTTGGTTTTAACAGAATTTAAACAGAATTAGAAAGTGAAGAATTACTAATGGGTCTATTAAATTATATTCACAGCATTATCAATAACAGAAGGGTTGAAACCTCTTTTGACAGCAACAGATTTTAAATAATTAAGTTCATCTTTAAGAAAAATATAGTCGGAACAGTTTTTGAGAGCACAGTTTACATAAGTGTAAAAGACGCCGATTTTCTGGTTGGCTGGGTGATTTTAGAGAACATAAGGGAGTTTAGAGACAGAAAAAGGTTTTCTATAAACACAGGTTGTGAAAAAAAAATCATATCTGGTAATTAAAACATCAAGGAAGGGAAGTGTATTACAATTTTCTAACTCAAAAGTAAACTGAATATGTGGGTCGATAGAAGTGACAGTTTGGAGAATGGTGCAAATATCAAAAATGATTATCAACTAAGACAAAAGTATCGTCAACATAAAGCAGCCAACATTTGAAATTTAACAGATTCAATAACTTTACTTCAAAATAATGCATATAAATGTCACAGAGAATCGATGATAAAGGATTTCCCATGATTAAGCCGTCAGATTATTTGTAAAATTTTTATGCTCTTATTGTTATCACATCAGTTTCTCAATACTTTAATATTTTAATGATGTTACGCTATTTCAAACATATTGAAATTGATATATATCACCGAGGTTCTCTACAAGAGAATTACTGTAGAATAGGGTGTGCATAGTATTTTATCGTTCATTTACAGGAATGGGCAAAACAATTCGGTTACAGTACCCTGTTAAAAATAAATCCGTAAATTCACGGCAGCAAAGTTGCCGGACTTTTTCCGCTCCGTTAGTAGATCTTCCGTTTTGAGAGATAAAAGAAGGAACACTCCGTTTGTAGAAGCGGTAACTTTCCGTTACGCTCTCAGATATACTTCCTTCAAATCACGGAAATATTCCTGGCAGCACTGACAGGAAAGGAAATTTTCCGTTATGAATAAACTCGGTTTTTAAAAATTACATCTCTCCTTGTGCTGCCATTTGCGGACTATTGCGAGAATATTTATTATCTGATATACTTCAAGAAGATTTTCTGTGCGACTGTCAGTTTGAACTAGGGATGTCAGTGCCTTGAGTCGAGCGTCTTGCCGACAAGACCAGTAGGCGCTTGCTGGAATAACACTTTGAAACGATGATATGGGATTTCTTAAAATGGCAGCTTAGAAATTAAACATTTTGGGGTTTAGAAACCTGTTAATTTTGAAGTTATTTGCGGGGAGATTTCGTTATGAGATGATGTTGAGGTTTTAAAACTGTAGTATTAATTAGAGGATAAAAACATGAATTATATATGATTGTTAGATGTAAAATATTAATATTATATTTTGAATTAAATTCGATAAAAAAATGTTTGCTTTTTTGAGAAAATCTATTTTTTTTCAACTATTATATATTTTTAAATGTGTTCGCTTAGAATATATTTTCAGTGCGAGTGCTTTTTATAACTTTAAAAATAAATTGCGAATAATTTTAAAAAATGAGAAAATGATTATTATTATTATTATTATTATTTATTTATTTATTTATTTATTTATTTATTGAAAGCATTATTTTTGCTTGTTGCTTTTTTGAGTAAAATCGGTTTTTTAAACTTAATCTAACTATTATATATATATACTAGCTTACCCGCCCGGCGTTGCCCATGCCAACAACCTTAAATGTACCTGAAATCAGTGTTGAACATTTTTTTATTTTTAAACAAATCTAATGTTGGGGGCCCCACTACCTTAGACAGCAAACACTGGGCGTGCCATACACACTCCCATATATTACCGTAAGTCGAGTCGAAAGAGCCATACCCCTTCATGATCCAGCCCATAGAACCAGAGATAGAAAAGCGCCCCTGGTGGTGAAAATCGATAAGCTCTATCTATGTAGAGTCGAATGAGCCATACCCCGTCGTGATCCAGCCCATAGAACCAGATATAGGAAAGCACCCCTGGTGGTGAAAATCCGAACTAAAATCAGTCAGTTCTATCGATGTCAAGTGGAAAGAGCCATACCCCATTGTGATCCAGCCCATAGAAACAGAGATAGGAAAGCACCCCTTGGTGGTGAAATTCAGAACTAAAATAGGTAAGCTCTATTGATGTTGTTTCGACTGAGCCAAACCGTGTCGTGATGTGACCCATAGAACCCGAGTTAGCTGCAAAATCCTTTAGTTACACCTTCCACCGCCACGGGGCACAATATGTTCTATACGAACATAACTGAAATCATTAAGGTTATCGATGTCGAGTCGAATGAGGCATACACCGTCATGATCCAGCCCATAGAAACAGAGATAGGAAAGCACCCCTTGGTGGTGAAACTCGGAACTAAAATCGGTAAGCTCTATTGATGTCGAGTCGAATGAGCCAAACCGTGTCGTGATGCGACCCATAGAACCCGAGTTAGCTGCAAAATCCTTTAGTTACACCTTCCACCGCCAGTGGGCACAATATGTTCTATACGAACATGACTGAAATCATTAAGGTTATCAATGTCGAGTCAAATGAGGCATACCCTGTCATGATCCAGCCCATAGAACCAGAGAAACGGTAGCACCCCCTTTGGTGAAAATCCGAACTAAAATCAGTAAGCTCTATTGATGTCGAGTGGAAAGAGCCATACCCCATCGTGATCCAGCCTATAGAAACAGAGATAGCAAAGCACCCCCTGGTGGTGAGAGGAAGTTGATGTAGAATAAATGCGATATTTAATAAAAAGTCGTTCCCCCCACCCCCTTTATCTACCACAATAAAAAGTCGTTCCCCCCACCCCCTTTATCTACCACCGCCATTTTCGCTAATTATTACAAATATACAAATGTTTCTTAATTACATCTAATGCCCCGATCCGATAATGGGGTTTCCCTATCTACCTATCCTAATCCGCTTTTCCTATCATAATAGAAAAAAGCATGTTTTATCAAAGAATTGCTGGCAAATGCGAATTTCGTCAAAGGTTTGCAAGGAAAACACGAATTTCATCAAATAATCGCTGAAAAAACATGAATTTTGTAAAAGGATCGCTAAAAAAAACATGAATCTCGTCAAAAGGCAGCAGAGAAAAGATGAATATTGTCAAAGGATCATTAAACAAGAACGAAAAATCATGCGTCAAGCATAGATTATGTAACACTTTCCAACGCTTCCAAAATAATTTTACGAATCATACTCTTTTATAAGCTAAAAGATAACATCTAAGTAATCCGAATACTTTATTCAGCCCTGTATAGGATCTATAGATTTGTATATATACTACATAGGATGCTAAATTTTAGTTCAGTTAGGAAACGCGTAGCACAGTTTAAAATTCTCCGTCTGGAGTTAAATAATACGGAAATGTGTTCCCGAACTTTTGTACTTCCCTGTATAGGATCTACAGAATTTATACACACCACGTAATATACAAAAAGCGATTTAAAATTAAAATCGCATTCAGTAACTTAAAACGCACTTCCAGGAATTATTGTTGACATACAGTAGAGAATTCTTTTGTGTGTCCCTGTAAATGAACGATGACTGCTATACACACAATATTCTGTAGTAAGTCTCTTGTAATGAACCTTATATAAATTTCAATGCGTTTAAAATAGTGAAACATTATTTAAATAAACCGCAGACGATTTTTCTCCATAGACGTAATGTAACGGAATTCTTTTGACTGTCCCTGTAAAGTAAGTATAAGTGCTATGCACACCCTATTCCATATTAAGCTTCTTCTAATGCACCTTAGTGATATATATAAATTTCAATGCGTTTAAAGTATTGAAACATTATTTAAATAAACCGCAAATGATTTTTCCCCATAGACCGCAATGTAACGGAATTCTTTTGAGTGTCCCTGTAAAAAAACTATAAGTGCTACACACTTCCGTTGAAATAGGGAACATGCTATAGATAACGATTATAACATATAAAATTTGCAGGGCAATCCGAGCATATTTACGGGAGTTAGAGCACGGACAGACGGCAGACGGCAGACGGCAGACGGCCAGACGGCCAGACGGCCAGACGGCCAGACGGCCAGACAAACCGAAGTCATAAACACTTTTCAACTAGGTTGGAAAGTGTTAAAAAGCAAATTTCATCAATGGATCACTGAAAAATGCGAATTTCATCAAAGGATAGCGGGGAAAACGCAAATTTCGCCAAAGGAACACAGGAAAAATGTGAATTTCGTCAAAGGATCGCTGAAAAAAACACGAATTTCGTAGGATCACTGAAAAAACATGAATCTCGACAAAAGTATATGGAAAAAACACAAATTTCGTTAAAGGATCACAAAAAAAGCAAATTTCGTCAAATGATTGCAGGGAAAACTTGAATTTAGTCAAAGGATCGAAGAATACGAAGTAGTAGAAGTACGAATAAGAAGTACGAAATTCGTCAAAGGATTGTGGAAAAAATACTGATTTTGTGACAGGTTCGCAGAAAAAACTTTCGTCGAAAAAATGCAACTGTCTTTATTTACACACACACAAACATCCCATTCCCGCTAATTATTACAAATATACAAATGTTTCTTAATTACATCTAATGTCCCGATCCGATAACGGAGTTTCCCTATCTACCTATCCTAATCCGCTTTTCCCTATCATAATAGAAAAAAGCATATTTTATCAAAGAATCGCTGGCAAACGCGAATTTTGTCAAACGTGCGCGAGAAAAACACGAATTTTATCATATTATCGCTGAAAAAACACGAATTTTGTCAAAGGATCGCTAAAAAAACATGAATCTCGTCAAAAGGCAGCAGAGAAAACACGAATATTGTCAAAGGATTATTAAAAAAGCAAATTTCATCAAAGGATCACAGGAAAAACGTGAATTTCGTCAAAGGATCGCTGAAAAAACACTAATTACGTCGTAGGATCACTGAAAAAACATGAATCTCGACAAATGGATACAGAAAAAACACGAATTTCGTTAAAGGATCACAAAAAAAGCAAATTTCGTCAAATGATTGCAGGAAAAACTTGAATTTCATCAAAGGATCGCAGAAAAAATACGAAATTCGTCAAAGGATTGTGGAAAAAATACTGATTTAGTGAAAGGTTGCAGAAAAAACTTTCGTGAAAGGGTCACTGAAAAAATGCAACTGTCTTTATTAAAAACAGCACACACACAAACCTCTATACAAACAAACCTATTCTGTCTTCCTGCCTGAGGAAAGCACCGTAATTATAACACCTAGGCCTGATTTTTTAAATTTCAATTTAGATTTTTTTAAATTAAAACATGCATACGGAATTCTGGATTTGAGGCTATTCCATGCTCTCCGCCAATCCACAGCAACAGAGCCGACAGCCAATGAGAGCAGGTGTGAATATGTGATGATCCAGGATCCAACGACGGCAGTTCATGTTCACAGCTGAAAGTGGCTAGCCACAAATTTCATTGTTTTGTTTATGTTTGAGTTTTATTTTAAAGAAAAGGTATATATTTTTGGCTAATTGAGGTTCACATAAGTTAGTTTCAATTGTATTTATTCTTTGTATGCGTAGTTTCCCCCATATATTATGTGTTTGGTAAGAATATATTTTGCACTTTACTGAATGTTTTCATAGCGCTAGACATATCAGCTCATGTTCTTAAATGAAACAAACTGTTTTTAATAACAAATCTTAATTAATCAAATTAATCTTACACTTTACTATAAATTGTACAGTTCTACAATTTATCGCATATTACAACGTTCTTGAGAACTAAAAATGTAGTCCAATAACAGAAACAGAAAGAAAAATTGTAAATAACAATAAATAAATAATCATAAATTTCACATCATTGATTTAACAAACTCATATATAAGATACAACTTTAAACTGATATACCTCATCAACTGTTGTCGAAATCAATATAATGTAAATAATTCTTAAACATTATGAGTTTGCTAAGAAATTAAAACATTCAGTGCAGTGTAGGATGTGTTTTTTCTCAAAACAATTTAATTTGTAAATATGAAGTAAAAAAAAAATCACCGTTTTCTCACATATTATGAGTTTTATCAGCAAGTTAAAACATTAAGTAAATATGAATGATTTGCGGAGCTGTTTCTATCAAAAATTCAATAACATCGCCCAAAAACCCTCAACAAAAATAATTATAAATAGTGCGATGACAACATAAATTTTATACCACATTGCATGTCCAATCTTGGGCGATTTTTATAAAACTCAAAATTTTTCACAAAATGGTGATTTTTTTACAACATGCTTACAAATTAAAATGGTTTATAATTATTTAAAAAAATCGGCCAGAAATAACATTGATTTTACATTTTTAAAGACTTATTCTTTATAATTATTTTGAAACAGCTCCGCAAATCATTCATATTTATTTATTGTTTTACTTTCTGATGAAACTCATCATGTAAGAAAACGGTGATTTTTTATTTTACTTCATACTTACAATCCTCAAAACAATTTAATTTTTAAATATGAAGTAAAAAATAAATAAAAAAAATCACCGTTTTCTCACATATTATGAGTTTTATCAGCAAGTTCAACATTAAGTAAATATGAATGATTTGCGGAGCTGTTTCTATGAAAAATTCAATAACATCACCCAAAACTCCTCAACAAAAATAATTATAAAGAGTGCGACGACAACATAAATTTTATACCACATTGCATGTCCGTTCTTGGGCGATTCTTATAAAACACAAAATTTCTCACTAAATGGTGATTTTTTTTACAACATGCTTACTAATTAAAATGGTTTATAATTATTTTTAAAAAAACTCGGCCAGAAATAACATTGATTTTACATTTTTAAAGACTTATTCTTTATAATTATTTTGAAACGGCTCCGCAAATCATTCATATTTATTTATTGTTTTACTTTCTGATGAAACTCATTATGTGAGAAAACGGTGATTTTTTTTACCTCATACTTACAAATCAAATTATTTTGATGAAAAAATACAATCTACTGTAATAAATAGTTAGTTAATTATTAACGTTTTTAATTATCGGGAGTGAAATAGTTAATTATTAACATGTTAAATTTTAGAACTGTACATTTTATAGTAAAGTGTAAGATTGATTTAATTCATTAAGATTTGTTATTGAAAACAGTTTGTTTCATTTCAGAACATGAGCAGATATATGAACGCTATGAAAACATTCAGTAAAATGCAAGTTATATTCTTACCAAAAACATAATATATGGGTGCAGCTAAACATACAAAGAATGAATGCAATCAAAACTTACTTACTTTAACCTCAATTAGTCAAAAATATATTCCTTTTCTTTAAAATAAATCTAAAAAATAAACAAAACAATGAAATTTGTAGCTAAACAGCCGCGTAAGCTACGAACATAACATACACTGTCGTCGCTAGATCCTGGATCATGCCATAATCACACCTGCTCTCATTGGCTGGCTGCTTCGTTGCCACGGATGGAGTTGCCGAGAGGCTATTTCATGCGGAGAGCTTGAAATAGCCTCGAACCCAAAATTCCATATAAACGTTTTAATTTAAAAAAAAAATCTAAATTAAAATTTAAAAATCCGGCGGCGAGGTACACTTTCCGGTGATAGTATCTACACATGACAAAAATTTCAGAATCCTAGGTGTTATAATTACGGTGAAATCCGCGGGCAAGCAGACAGACACCTACTGTTTTATAGAGATAGAGGTTAATCTGTTTGTTTAGAAAAAATTTTAAGTGCGAATATTTTTTATAACTTTAAAAAATAAATTGCAAATAATTTTTAAAGAATGGGAAAATTAATTGTTAATTTTTTTAATTCAAAAGCACTATTTTGTTTTTGTTGTTGTTTTAAATAAACTCGAAATTTTAATTTATTGAATTTTTAGTTTTTCTGTGCAGCAACATCTCAGTTTTTTAAACATTGAAAATAAATATGCAGCAGATAACGGAATATCTGCGTTGGCCCCTTTTGTCTCCGTCTGTTCCGTTGTTTTCAGGAAATATGAAGAAATTTTCTGTTTTTTAACGGAAAATACCCTTTTGTCGTGAAAAGGGACTTTTTTTTATGAAATTCAGGTAAAAAGTACCCGTGAATTTCAAATTATTTTTTTACAGTGTAGTGTCTATGAGCTATCATTGCAGGAAGGGCGTTTTCAGTTGTAGTTTTTACCGAGTTTTCAAATTTAACGTATTTGTTGCATGTTAGTTGGTGGGTATACATTCTCTAGGACTGCAGAAATCACTCGAGTCCATTTCCGTTTATTGAAGGAAATGGACTGAATTAAGGACTGGCGGAAATGGACTGAACTAAGGACTGACGGAAATGGACCTAACTATGACGGTTCCTGGTAGGTAATTTTCAGCTATGTTATGTGTTTCCTAACTGTAGTGAAATTTAGCGTACTATGTAGTATATATAGATCCTATACAGGGCTGCACTAAAGAATTTCGATAATTTCCGAGTATTGAGGGTAATTGATGACATTGTGTTTTCAAATGTGTTACCTGTTTTCCAAATTGTTTTACTCACCTTATTAAACGGTGAAATTTTGCTACAGTATTCTGAATATTTTGGAAAGTGTTTCTTAATCTATGCTTCACGCATGATTTTTCTTTCTCGTTTAAAACTGTTTGTACTTTTATTTAGTTATGCATTGTTATTTACTGCCATAAGTTTGTGAGAAAACAAGTTGTTCATGATTCGTGAAATCTTTCGTTTTCAGAGTTCTCGAGTCGTCCTCCACCCCGACTACTCTAACACGACGTACGACTCGGATATCGGCCTCGTCATTTTCCAACGCAGGATTCGCTACTCGATCCGAGTGCAGCCGATCTGTCTGCCCACCCGACAATCGACACTTCAAAATATCAAGCCCGGACAAATAGGCTACGTAAGTATTATACCCTCCATCTTTTGAACGAAACAATTCATAGATAGCAATTGTGTGAGGTTTCTTTGTTTTGTTTTTCACTTTCTTTTATCTTTAGAAGAAGAAAGTATTGGGTTCGTGAAAAATTTCAACTCCCAGTTTTCTACGGATTTATACGTTTCAGAAGGTGCTGAACACGGTTTGACTGATTTTAGAAAATGTATATCGGCGTGTCTGCGACACAAATTTTGTGGGCGCTCTATCTTAAGAACTAATGCACTGAATCTATCTCAAAAATTAATGCACGCTCTATCTCAAGAACCAATGTACGGAAATTAATCAAACTTAAGATTCGATTATACCTTGACATAAATTAGTGCTGATATGGTTTTTTTGTAAATTGCCCTACATGTAACGTTACTAGGCTGCATTTTTCACTATAGCTACACCTTAATCTCTTCGGGACCGCCCCGTATGGAGAGAAGGCTCTGCCCCAAGCCCACAATACACTCCACATATGCTCCAAAACGAATTCGGAGTCGTTTCCGAAAATCAGTGGCAGTAAAATAAACACTGTTTTAATAAATAATTCTTTAAATCTTGAATATATGTTGGTTTCTGGGGTTTCTAAATATAAAGGACTCTTTTTCGGAATCGAAGGTAACTCGAAAGGGGTTATTGTATATTTTTGTTCGTGGTGTGTGTTATATTTTCGTAGATTTAAAAACACCATTGGGGAAGACCAAGCTACGCTCGGTTAAAATTAACTTGACACATAGTGATCCCAAAATAACCCACTAATCAAATTTTCTAGAACATGTGACCTAGCCCAAAGGTTTTATCTTACCCCAAAACGGCAGGATACAAAATTTAGTCAAAATCGTTGGAGCGGTTTCTTAAATAAAATTAGCTGGACTATGACCCGTAGTGAAACAAAATGACCCACTTATTGAATTTTTTCTAACACGAGAAGACCACTGGGCTAGGTCACAGACCATAATGGTCTTCTCATGTTCGAAAATGGTAAGATACATAAATGAGTCAAAATCGTTGGAGCCGGTTTTAAGATAAAATTTGCATATATACACATACACATAGACACTAGATTTGACCGTATTATAGTATATTATTTGCCTTTTTTTAGAGTGCGTACTTAATATTTTACGTGTCTTTAGGTCGGCGGTTGGGGTGAGACAGAGATGGAAGTTCCACCGGAGAAGATGTTGCTGGCGAGTTTGCCAGTGGTGTCCGACCAGGTGTGCATGGAGGCCTACAGGAAAGAAAAGCTGTTCATCACTGATAACATGTTTTGCGCTGGATACGAGGATGTGCGGCAGAGTGTGTGCAGCGGAGACAGTGGTTCGCCGTTCGTTTTCTTAGACGAAAGGGCGCAGCGATACACACTGGAAGGATTGGTGAGTTTCACAGTGAAGGGACAGTGCGGCGTGGCTGGAAAGTACGCCATATTCACCAAAGTTTTTAGATTTGTACAATGGATTACCGAAAACTGGAAATAAATTTCGTGTTCGTTTTTATCATTTTAATAAAGAGCAATTTTATACTTCTTAAGTGTTTTATTCTTTGTCAACATTAATCTCTTAAATGTTAACCAGTATACCTTCGCGAGGATATCGCACTGCGGTCTAATAATTTTTAGCAATATCTAATATTCTTTAGATGCAAGTTTAAACTTATACAGAAAAATAAAAAATTAAAAATATCTGCAAACATCATGACTCAAGCCAGGATAGCATCTTATTGAAACCATGAAAGTTACAGTAAAAACTGATCGAAGGCACACTCGAGAAAAAAAAATAACAACCATGTTTTAGCTGCTTTAGAAGATGATGTCATTTGATTCGGGAAAAACACGGTACAAATAAAAACAAATTAAATACATATAAATTACAATTTAATCTAATATAACAAAGTATAACTTTTACGTGAGTATACACGCGAAATACCACTGCTTCGATCGATCGAGGGTGTTTTTTTCTTCTAAACATTTTAATTTCAATTTTGCTTTTTAAATCATAAATATAAAATAATTATATATATGTCGTATTTCCAAGTTCAAATCCGGGATAAAAGGCAGTCGTGCTCGTGATAAACAGGGTTAGCTAGGTGATAGGTTTCCCTTTTAGCTCGCATCAGGCGGCCGTGTGGTATCATCAACAACAACAAGAAATGTCAGTCCATATTTTTAGTCGAAGAACATTTTTATTTCCAGTTAAAAACATCTCTTCAGGGAAAATGCTCATTAGCCAACGCTAAACGAAAAAAAAATACAACGTTCCATTATTTTCTAGAATCCGTCCCGATTCTTTTAGCAAACACCAGCGTCAAAAAATCCTCTCCGAAACAGGATGATCGTGTTTTTAAACTAGCTTGCGTAATAATACAGAATACGTCACGTGACCCACTTCTATCGAATCAAAAGGTCTCTTTTAGAACTTTATCAATATTTCCGGTGGATTTATTTTGTTGTAAAATGACTTCCTTACCGCCAAAAACTTTCTACGCCCTTCCAGAATATTCCATAATCTCGTACCAGATGCCTGTCATATCAACAAACGAGCTTATCTGTTTTTTGGCTGTAGCTAAACTTCGAATTTAATACGTAATAAAAATAATAAGAAGAAAAGAAAATGAATCTTTATAAAAGAAAAAAAAAAGAAAGAATTAAAGTTTTTCGGAAATATTTTAATAGACATTTGATATTCAATAATAGGAGAACTTTATGAAATAAGGTTTTTTGAGCGGAATATTTTAAGAGATACGATATTTTAGCATTTAAATAAAGAAGTTATAGCAGTTTGACCACACGGGAATAATACTAATGAATTTTAATAATGGATTAAAATAAAGATGTTCTATTTAAAGAATAAATTAAAAAATCTATCGCCATTTTTAGACTAGCTACTTTCGAATAAATATTATTAAGTGGATTAGGAATAATTGGCTTTACATATGGATAGTAAAAGGCTATTTTAAGAATGAGAATTATTTTAATAAGCTGGGTTATATACCGAATATTATTGAATGGACAAATTTTATAGAATAATTGCGGAAAAAAATTAAATTTTGTAATATTATCCCCCCTTCCTAAAGATTTTGGATGAAGTTAATAGTTAAGTAACTATAAATTCAGACAATATAAATTTAATACTTTAGAAATTTGATTTTTGACTAGTATAAATTTAGAGACTGTCAGCAAGGAGATGGGAAATCTGAAGAACTGGAAGACAAAAACAAAAACAAAAATAAAATAATAGTAATCAATTAAAATTAATAGATAAATAAAAATAAAGCTACGAGCATTTCCCCTGTAAAATAATACAAGAAATGGTTACAATCTCACTTACCATTTGTAAGTGCACAAGAAAAATACAATAACAATAAATAATAAATATTAATAAACAAGAAAAACAGGATAATAATAGTAACAGAATTTTCCTTTTACCAAGTTCACAAGCTTTAGAATAAGTAGTCACTAGCAAATTGTTAAAACAAAGTTTTAAAAAAAAATTCGACTTCATTCAAATTTGAGTTCATTAGATCCAACTGTTTTATTTCAGTCTCTTTCTTGGATCGTGATAAGTCCTCATTTTGTTTTTAAAAATGATTACTGCAGTCCCTTTCTTAAAAATACAGTTTTTATGTAAAGGCTGAAAATAAAGACATTACTCCATCAAAATTTTAAAACTGTAGTCATTCTTACCAATACTTTATAATGACTTTATAATGCTAGCACTTGTCACAACATCTTCTCTTAAGTATCACATTAATTTTCTCACATAATAAACAAGTCAAATTATCTCTTGGTCGTTTATTGAACTTGGAATATGTTATCTTTGTTATATTCCTGTGGGATCTGTTATATTTCTCTTGGGATCCCAACATCTTTAACTAATATTTGTCAAACATATTTTCACTAATAAATAATATAACTCTTCAATAATATAAATAAATGCTATAATAAAATTCAATTCATAAACATAACAGTAATAACTTTTAATATAACTAATACTTCTCAACATATGTAGTAATTCATAATATAATTCAATAGTAGAAATAATAATATTATAATAACATTTGTATAATTTAAGAAAATATGACAGTTTGTTTATTTATTGTTAGGGAAAATATTGGTTGAGGAATAAAATAATTACATAGCAAATAAATAAATTTCTTATTTTTTAATTATATAAGAAAGTATTTTTGCCAGTCGAAAGTATACAAAAAAAAAATATAATAATAATTTCAAAATCCAAATAAATTTAAATCTAAATATTTAGAAATTGAACTCTCAACCATTAGTTCCTTACAATAATTTTTTCCTCTGATACCCTTTTACAAAATTATACTGTTAAGTTATAAGTATTCATCCTAAATGTAGAGAGTTGTTTTTTGGAAAACTGAGAATAAATAAAGACAATACATAACAATAAAATATGTTAATTTTAGCTGAGAAATGGAATACAAAGGCAATTAGTTTAGATACTTAATTTTCTATTGTCACACCAAAACATTCACTGTAAAATCACATCATCACTATCCAATCATTTATATAATTATAGAAATACTTATAAACGGTTACTATTTGATTATCTATTGAAGTAACTAACATAATATTAAATTTTTGAAACAATTGGTTTAAGAAAAAGTAAAGTAAAAATAGTTTATTTTGATATAGAATTAAAACATTTAATTTCATTTTTCAACATCAATTTGACAATTCCTAAAATCAAAATACACATCTTATGCCTGCATAAGGTGTCTACTCAACCTCAAAAACTCTCAAAAACAAGTAAATATTTTAGTTGATCAGGCTAAAATATAACCACAATGTTGAAATAAAAGCTGTGACATTTATTTTAAAATTTTAAAATATTAAACTTTCAAAAATGGGTAATATCTCTGTTGTACACCAAAGACACACCTGATAATGTTGAAACTAGAGTAATACGAGATATTTAAAGAATTATAATTTACTCTATTGTTTTTACTTTAGTTTGATTTTGTGATGGTGATTGTGATGTCTGTGGTGATTTTGATTGTTGTTTGGGTTGCTCATGAAATAGTCTGAAATTATCTGGTGAAAAATAGGGTTGCGAATTGTTCCATGTTTCCAAATTACGACCATATATACCCTTCTGACAGAAACATAACTGAATTCAAACCTTTCCTATTGAATTTTTAAGAATTATAAGAATTTGTGAATCCAAATTAAGCATTAACCAGAACATTTATTCAATAAAATATATAAAAATCTCCTAAATTTTATTTATTATTTTTGCTAAATTTAAATTTAATATATTGCATTAACTACCTTAGAATAAATTTTTTATCATAGTAATAATAATAATAACAATTGTATCATCAGCAAAAAGAACAAGAAGAGCAACATCATCAACAAAATTTTATTTACATACCTCATGAATTTTTTGAATGCAACTTACCTAAATTTTCCAATTTCTCTTCTAAATATTTTTATTATTTGTCATCAAGGAAAACATGACTTTATCTTCATATTTATCGTCATCACGTATGAATTCTATCATCACATCATAATTATTCTGAGTATTCAATTCTAGTAAATTTATTACTGCTAAGGAATTTGGTAAATAATGAACTTATTTTTACCTAAGCTATGGACAAATGAGGTGTAAAAAAAAATTCCCCATTGGTGAGCTTAAGATTATTAAAATTCAAATTACCTAATAGAGCAACTCAGCTAGGTTAACCTAGTGCTAAATGTCTACATGTTCTTAGTAAATTAATTTCTACCTGACCTAGCATTTTATTTAAACATTTTATTAATATTATAACAATATCAAAAATTTTCAAAATTTCTATATTAAATATTTTAGCAAGTTGGTAAATGCATCATAAATCCTACATTAAATGAAAATAAACAATAACATACTAAAATTAATTTTATATATTCACAGTTTAAATAAACAATAAAATACTAACACTCTATTTACATATTTACATCATAAATAATCTTTCAGCGGCTCATTAATTTACTACAATTCAAACCACCAGTCACTTATTATTCAACATACAGATATATTTTTTTTTCCTCATAATAGCTGTTTTGTAACTTAGGTTTGGCATGGTGCCAGGAATGTTCCCTTAGGATAAAAGTTGTCTCTTTATAAAATACAGATCAGATCTCAGTAACATATTAAAAATAATAGATTTTTTTTTTTTTTTTTTTTTTTTTTTTTTTTTAAGAATATCTGTTTTTAAAACATGAAAATATAAATTATACCGCTGTCTATAATATTACAATGGCGTATCACACGAAATCATCAAATAAATTAATTAACCTTAACAACACTTAAATATTTGCAACAGAAATAAATTTTAAAAACAAAAATTTAATCAGTATAACATAGTATATAAAACCTTTAAATTTCAAAGTAGACTATTAAATAAATAAAACATTTTAAATATAACATAAACTAATAAATATCAACATATAAAGATACCAATAAATAAAAATACCAACTTACAGTTACTCTTGAGCATATTTCACAGGAAAGTTTCACACATCTAAAAATCTTTAATTTCTTGATAACACAAAAGTTCTGCTTTTTCGCAATCCTTTAAAACCAACACCATGAAGACGCTTATGAAGATGAATAGTATATTCTCTAGCAACAACTTCACCTAGGCCAACTTTTCCTCTTCTTTTCTCTTTTAGGCTTGACCATTTTTAATTTATTATAAAACTACAAAATAACAAAACACCAGACGTAAACGTGCTGTAATGGCGTAGACGTCCTCGTAACATACTCTTCTAATCGGCAAATTTCACGTTTAACTACACAAACTTTCTGTTGATCACCAGCTTTTTATCCAATGTCCAATCCCTATCCTGTTCGACTTATTATATTAATGTCGTATTTCCAAGTTCAAATCCGGGATAAAAGGCAGTCGTGCTCGTGATAAACAGGGTTAGCTAGGTGATAGGTTTCCCTTTTAGCTCGCATCAGGCGGCCGTGTGGTATCATCAACAACAACAAGAAATGTCAGTCCATATTTTTAGTCGAAGAACATTTTTATTTCCAGTTAAAAACATCTCTTCAGGGAAAATGCTCATTAGCCAACGCTAAACGAAAAAAAAATACAACGTTCCATTATTTTCTAGAATCCGTCCCGATTCTTTTAGCAAACACCAGCGTCAAAAAATCCTCTCCGAATCAGGATGATCGTGTTTTTAAACTAGCTTGCGTAATAATACAGAATACGTCACGTGACCCACTTCTATCGAATCAAAAGGTCTCTTTTAGAACTTTATCAATATTTCCGTTGGATTTATTTTGTTGTAAAATGACTTCCTTACCGCCAAAAACTTTCTACGCCCTTCCAGAATATTCCATAATCTCGTACCAGATGCCTGTCATATCAACAAACGAGCTTATCTGTTTTTAGGCTGTAGCTAAACTTCGAATTTAATACGTAATAAAAATAATAAGAAGAAAAGAAAATGAATCTTTATAAAAGAAAAAAAAAAGAAAGAATTAAAGTTTTTCGGAAATATTTTAATAGACATTTGATATTCAATAATAGGATAACTTTATGAAATAAGGTTTTTTGAGCGGAATATTTTAAGAGATACGATATTTTAGCATTTAAATAAAGAAGTTATAGCAGTTTGAACACACGGGAATAATACTAATGAATTTTAATAATGGATTAAAATAAAGATGTTCTATTTAAAGAATAAATTAAAAAAGCTATCGCCATTTTTAGACTAGCTACTTTCGAATAAATATTATTAAGTGGATTAGGAATAATTGGCTTTACATATGGGTAGTAAAAGGCTATTTTAAGAATGAGAATTATTTTAATAAGCTGGGTTATATACCGAATATTATTGAATGGACAAATTTTATAGAATAATTGCGGAAAAAAATTAAATTTTGTAATATATATATATATATATATATATATATATATATATATATATATATATATATATATATATATATATATATATATTAAATAAATGAACATATTTATTGATTTCTAGTCTCAAAAGGAGCAATAATCTCAATTATGGTAAAATTTGTTTGAAAAATACGAGCTTGAGTCTCAAGAGGATATATATATATATATCTCTGATTTATATGTCATACAATAGCACTCGTATTTCTAAACCGATTTGGATGAAACTAAGTGTGTGTATTAAGCTCATCAATATCTCGATCGAGTCCGTTGGCCATCTTGTTTCAAAATGGCTGTCACTAAAACATTTACAATTAAAAATATGTATGTACAAAAAAATTAGAAATTCAAATTTTTTTTTAAATATTAGGCCCCGATACAAGGAATCCGGAGCATTTTTTATTTTGCCTTTATCTTAAAAAATAACAGAGCTATTCTAGGGTGGCTGACATTCTAGGTGTCATATTCTAGGGTGGCTGACATTTTGAAACATGACAGCAGATTACAAAAAATCAGGGATTAATTTTAGTTTTAATCACTGTGATTTCTCGCAAATTTTTATCATTGTTGTTATCATTTTCCCAATCATACGCATAAAACTATATTCATATCCGTTAGCGACAAATTTTCGCCAAGCTTGGCGACACTTGGCGAAATATCGCGGAATTTGGTGACTGAAATAAGCTTCCATAAATGAAGCCAACTTGGTTATAGGCCACTAATTCGTCGAATTTCTTATTCAAATTCAGTATTAACGAATTTTCTGTAATCGGGTTCTTTGAATTGTAGCTTGCTGCTTTCAACTAACATTAGCTAACATTTGAAAACAAAGCTACCTTTGCTCTCCATACAGATGGTAAGAACTTTTACAAATGTGAATTCCTACTACGAGACTTGAATTCAAATTATACGTCCTACGTTTTTGTAAGTTTCATATAGAAATTGTATTTTAGTGATTATTCTAAAGTACTTACAAGAGAACATTTTTCCAAATAAATCGTCATCTATTTCAACTAAATACTAAAAGTCTACCGAAAATAAGCTATTTTGATAAAAAGTTTTGCGGCAATATACTGCGATTTACTTGAATTTTAGTATTTTGATACGCTTTGAAATACAGTTGCTAAACAAAGGATAAGTTATAGAGGAAAGTAAAAAAAATACATTTTAAAATTCGTAAAAAACATGAAAATAAAATGTTTTATATTTCGCGAACAGATGCAAAAAAAAAAAAAAAAAAAAAAAAAAAAAAATCCAATTAATTTAAGCATTTAATTTCAAAATTCTAATAAATGTATCGGTAAATTTTCAAAGCTATTGGTTATATTTAAGACCTCCATATTGAAAATTTAACATCCATAAGTTTACATTTAAATCCATTATTCAAATGTGCCATTTCAGTTAACACTGAAATTTAAAAATCGTCTGCATTCCCATAGGAAAGCATTATGACATCAAAAGAAATGTTCTATATTTTTCGAACGAATGAACGAAATTTAACCAAAATCTATACAGATACCACTGGTTACCTCACCAATATACCTATAAAAAATCAACGTAATAGGACGTTTTTACGGCAGTTATCGCGGAATAGACAAACAGACAGACAGAAACAAAAAACTTTTTGCGTCTCCACAGTGAGCCTTCACTGACGTTTCGGCAACAAGTATCTTGTAATAAACCTCAGTAATGAATATGAATTTCATTATATTTGAAATAGTCTAACATAATTAAAATCCGTTGCAAACAGTTTTTCTCCGATAGACCGTTATGTAACTTATTACTTTTGTGTGGCCCCGTAAATGAACGATAAATGCTTTACACTCCATATTCTGCAGAAAACATCGTCGAGTGCACCTCACAAATTGATACAAATGTCACTATTTTTATAATAGTGCAACATGATTAAAATGCACCGAAAACGATTTTTCCCGATAGACCATAATATAACAGAATTCTTTTGAGTTTCCCTGTAAAGTAATTATATGTGCTACACGTAGCATATTCGATAGTAAGCATCTTGTAGGGAACTTCAGTGTTGTATATAAATTTCAATATATGTTTAAAATAGTGTAACATCATAAAAATACAATGCAAAGGATTTTCCCCCAGAACGTAATGTAACGTCATTCTTTTGAGTGCCCCTGTAAACGAAGCATAAGTGCTACATACTTCATTTTCAATACCGAACATGTCATTCCATATATCAATAACATATATAAATTGGATGGCAATCCGAGTATATTTATGTGAGTTAGAGCGCGGACAGACGGACAAACGGCTAGGCAGCCAGGCGGATCGAATTCATAAACACGTCTGAACTATGTTGGAAAGTGTTAAAAAAAGATACACCTGCCTTTATTCAAAGACCGTTTACGATAAAATCACACCCAAGGTGTCATTAGACCCAGGATATCGTGTTCTTTCAAAATATGATAGCAGTCTTTGGAATAGTGGTCGTCTACATATTAAGAAATGTACCAAATTTGATTTTTCAAAGGAAAACACCCAATTTGGACACGCTATTTGTATTGTTTGAACCAAATCAGTTCAGAGAAATGTACGAGGGTCAGTCAGAAAATAAGTTTCCATTGGCGACTGTGGACAGATGTGTGTATGAAAGACAAAAAATGGAATGAGACATTAAAGATAAAACATAACTTTATTTTTCCACATAAGTACCAAGTACATTGAGACATTTGTCATACCGGTTTATAAGCTTCAAAAAGTCCTCCAGCAAAAAATCAGGGCTTTGCATACGGTCGAAGCGTTGAACGGCTATGAGGCAAAGACGACACAGCAGGTGAACGCGAACGTGCAAGACACCCATACCATTGGGTAGATGTCGACCGCGATCAAGCAGATGGCGCTTATGGGCGAAAGACGACACAGCAAGCGCCATCTGCGCAGGCACTGCAACAGCGCCATTTGCTTGATCGCGGTCGATATCTACCCAATGGTATGGGTGTCTTGCTCGTTCACGTTCACCTGCTGTGTCGTTTTTCGCTCATAGCCGTTCAACGCTTCGTCCGTATGCAAAGCCCTGTTTTTTTGCTGGAGGACTTTTTGAAGCTTATAAACCGGTATGACAAATGTCTCAATGTACTTGGTACTTATGTGGAAAAATAAAGTTATGTTTTATCTTTAATGTCTCATTACATTTTTTGTCTTTTATACACACCTCTGTCCACAGTCGTCAGGGGAAAATTTTATTTTCCGACTGACCCTCGTACAATCTACAAATTTAAAGATATTATATTGGTATTTAAAAGAGAAATCTTCTGGAATCACACCAGTAAAATTGTAGGTGCAATTGATGTATTAAATTCACAAAAAGGAACTCTCGCCTTTAAAATTTTATTTAAAAGAAATTTTCACATAACTTTTCTGGATGCTGTTTTTTAATTTCTTATGGGGAATTGAACGGTAGCAGAATATAGTCCCTTTAGATATTCGAAAAGCAAAGTTTCACTGTATATCGAAAAGTAATCATTGGAAAGAACTATAAACATACAAACCTTTGTTTTAGACAATGCTTAATCTATTTATGTAAAAATCGATGTAGGTCATAATTCATATTTTTTTAATGAATTAATTAATAATTTTCATAATTGAAATTATGCTTCTGAATATTAATTTTCATTTATTAAATGTTGGTTTATTTAATTTTTATTATTCTTGATATTTTTCTCTGTTTATTAATTGAATGTTTCCTACAGGAACACCAGTTTGGCCAGCTTTATTTAGGCTGATATTTTGCAATCATAACAGAAATTCTGAACAACAAGTTTTGTCTTATTTAATGACAGACATTTTAGGAACTCGAATATAATGTCAAAGGTGTGCATTACCATTTGAAAAATGAAAGTTCGTTGAATTTTTATACGTATTGGATATTATATATAATTTGTACTGTAGGAATTCGTAGAAATTATTCCCAGCCAATGACAACCTATAGCAATGATTCTCACTACTTTTTTGTAAAAAGTATTGTGACACCACTGCTTGCAAAATATAATATTAGCCTTATTTAATCATATAAATTATAATACGAGCAAATCTTATTTGTGTGTATGCATGCAAATTTTATCTTAAAAATGGCTCTAACGATTTTGATGAAATTTTGTATCCTACTGTTTTGGGGTACCAGAAGACAATTGAGCTATGTCACATGTTCGAGAAAATTCCATTAATGGGTCATTTTGGGGTAACTACTGGTCAGTGCATTCCAATGGGAATGAAGGTTGAAATAGTTATTAAGTTGTTGAACATTGACAGTAAGCGAAGTTGCATAGTTGGCAACATGTCGCCAAATTTAACTATATTTGGTGAAAGGTTGGCGGCATTGAAGACATTTGGCGAGAAAATCGACTTTTGATTATCAGTGACAAAACACATTTCACCAAATATGGTGACATTTGGCGAAAAAAATGGCTTTTAGAATATGAAGTTATTTTTTAGAAATTCCCAATACGAGCCGAGATACATGATTCAACCAATTAGAGTCCATAGAACGTTCTCGAAAACAGAGTTCAACCAATCAAGATACATAGAACTTTCTCAACACATGCTTGGCGCTAAATGAAAGAATGTTGCCAAGCTTGGAGACATTTAGCGAAAAATTTGGCTTTCAGAATCTGAAAGAATTTTCTAGAAATTCCTAATAGGAGCCGAGATACATGATTCAACCAATGAGAGTCCATAGAGCGTTCTTGAGCACCGCAGATGTTGTTCCGGAAACGCATACCTGCTGAAGAAATACAACTCTCACATCAACGTCGATGCTATATTGAGTTGAACACAAATATAATTTTCACCGAGTTCGTGATAGATTAAATAAGATAAATATGTCTTTTCGGAAAAAAGGTAGCTCTGCCTTTCTTGAAGAGAGTACCTCTGATAAGTCTGCATTGCTTCAAAAAATATATATATTAGCTTCGAAAAGAAAGAAAGAAAGAAAGAAGAAGAAAATTTTAACTAGCAAAAATGAAAAAAAAAACAAAGATTTCTTCCGCGAAGAATTTTGCTGTGCTAATTCTTTATAGAAAACACATCGCATTTAATGACAAAAAATTTCAAAACGAAAACGTAAACGAACTGAAAAAATCTAGCTTAATGAACAAATAGATTTTATTTTGAAATATATAAAACAAAAATAATCATATATAAAGGGAAAAAAGTGCAAATTTGCATTATATTATTAACTTCGTAAAAAAACAAGATTTTATTAATGTTAATTCCATACATGAATGTAATTGTAAGTCACATAGCCGCAAAAGTTTATTGTTCTTGGCCACCGGTATTTTTTAAAAAAATTCTTCACTGTATTTAATTGTAGATATATGGGATTGAATAAATCAAATTTACCTGTACTATAATACTGGTAATCAAACATCACAGCCATTTACATCTCTGTGACTGACACTACATCCACGCATGGAATTAGCCATTAAATGAGTTATTATTTTGTGCATACTTTAATAAGATACTTTTAATACCAGAATGCTTAATTAGCTTTTTAAGAATAAATTTTATATTGAACCGCAAAAACGTGCTTACTCCATTCCAAAGAAAGGTTGTTCACGTAAAGCAAGTGACATTAAATGTTACTTGTTGTATGGTCCTGCCAAAAGAGAATAACTTTATATTACTTCTGTTGCGAAGAATTTTATTAACTCGTTGACTGACGGTGGCATATTTTTTATAACACTTAATTTTAATCAAGTTTTGTATCAGAAAATTTGAAAAGAAAATTTCCTTTTATAACTTTGGTGAAAAAAGATGTTAATATATATTTCTTTATTTTAAAAAAAATAATAATAAAAATCGGAAATTTGAATGAGACTTTAACATCACAGAAACAAAATTCGTTTCCCTAAAAGAATTAACCCTTTAAATCAAGGGCGGATCTAGAGAGTCTTCAAGGGGGGTGGGGCGACATCAGGAATTTGGTTGTTAATATCCGACCAGCAGCCTTGGTCGGGTCGGGTCTAATTTTTTTTAATTGCGGGTCAGGTTTACTTCTACTTTTTGATATGGGTCGGGTTTGGGGCGGGTTGACTCCTACTTGTTTAATGCGGGATGGGTTTGGGGGTTTGGTACTTGTTTTTTGGTACGAGATGGGTTCAAGTTGGGTTAATTTTTATTTTTTGCTGCGGTTCGGTTTGACGTCTACATTTTTCCTGCGGGTCGGGTTGACTTACATCATCGGGTTGTGTTTTTTTACTCTTGCGTGTGGTATTCGGGTTGACCCGATAAAGAATATCTAAAATATTTTTTCTGATAAAATCTATATGCAGTAAAAATTTTATAACGGAGAGTCCCAAATAGCGGAAAGCTTTATGTAAGGAATACTTTTTAAATCTTTTATTTAGTAAAACCTCCGAATTATGGACACCTTGGAGCCATCGAATTTATCCGCAAATTCAGAAGTAATAGCATGTGCAGTAAGACCTCCGTACGGTCCCTCCTGAAGAGTGCAGACAGTCCCCAAAACACATATTTACATATTTTTGCGCACGCCTCCGAGTAAGAGATAAAGTCGATGGCACCGAGGTGTCCGTTATTTAAATGTTTTACAGTATTTGAATATTAATGAGTATATATATATATATATACTATATTTTTATATTTCTATATAAAAGAAAATTGAAATTAGAGATATAATTGCATACTACATTTTAAAATTCTATTAAAATATGGATTAATTTTCTTTCTTTTCGGTTTCGGGTGGACGAAGATATTTTTTCGGGGTTCGGTTTTGGTTACAATGTAATTTTCGTGTACGGTTTGGGACAACCCGATCCGCACAGGTTTCTAGGAGGAATTTTAAGTTGTATGTTCAAAAGGTAGATTTATTCTTAATGGAATTTTTGTAGTATCTTAAAAATTGCCCAGTGCGCTAAATTTTTTAGGAACTTCAAAACATCGCTGTATTAAAAATTACGGTATAAGAAAACTACAGGAGTCTCTAGGGAGCGAGAGCAAATTTTTGAATTGCTCCGGACGCTTAAAACACAGCCTATGCTACTGATCTTGTATTCTTATATGTGTAAAATTAGCAATGATTTTGTAAATGTGTCAGAAAAAAGCGAGTTTGCTTTTGAGAATTAAACTTACAATTCATTAAAGCTTATGGCCTACAGTACCGAGCCCTGTTTTCTTGACTATGGGCCCTAGGGTGCTATACAGTATATGTCTCTATCAGGTTGTCAGTCTAATGCGGGACCAGCAGTGTTTAGTCACCAAGTAAACTTGATACTCAATTTATGGACCCGAATGGATGAAGGCCTGAGTTAGCCTTGATCAGTCCGCAGTTGAAAGGGGGACCTGTAGCGTGGTAGCGAGAAGCGCTGACCATTACACGACTGGGCTTGCTGTTGTTGAGAATACTAACAAAAACAATAAACAAATGTTGTAAATGCCCTTACTTTTTAAATCTTTATCACCCTTTTTAAGCGTAATTTTTTATGATGGAAGAAGCCAAATTTACTTCGATATTTCGTTCCTTGTTCTGGTTCTGTTTTAAATAAAATGTTGCTTTTTTTTAATTACCCCCTGAATTACATATGCAGGAACGCCAGTTTTTCTCGCTTTTCTCAACAAACACATGAAATTTTGAATGCGAATCTCTGTTATCTATCGCTTTGCACATGTAAGCAATTGCTGTATCACTTGATCCTTTTTACTCTCTTTGCTATTAAATTGCGGGGAGTGGAGGACGGGAGGGAGCGAAAATTATCATAAGTTATGCTAACTTGAAAGTTGTCGCCAACTAGACAGATGTAGGGTTGGGTACAGTGAGACTGGGCGAGCTCTCCTCCCTGTAACATCACCTATGACGCAGTTGACGTACAGGACCTTGTCATAAAATGCCCAAAGAAACAACGAACACTTCGAAGCTAGAACTATAGGGAAGAACGACATCGCATTACAGTACTAATAAAAAGGTTGTCCAGATTTTTCTTAGAATTATTCAGCGGTAGGACGAAAAATGTACAAAGTATTCATACAAACTTTTTAGAAGCATTGTGTATCTCTGGGTACCTGGGGAGGTATCTTCCAGAAGTCACATAAAGGCTCAATTTTTTGAAGGCTTAATATAATCATAGAGACATTTACACACTTACACACATATTCATTCATTAATTCATTCTGAAAAAGTTCTCACGGCCTTAAATATATGTAAGAGGGAGAAAAATTTGGAGATTCTTCCAATCTGAAATCAGAGTGTTGGAACTAATTGTTCCGATGTATGGTACAATTGAGGAGCATCTTGTATGAGTTACCCAACATTAATATTTAAGAAATTAGTGATACTTGACATTGTCGATATTCGAAAAGAAAAGGATATTATAAGCTGCACATGCGTAGAAGCTCCATTACTTTATGAACTTTCGTATAAAGTAGAAACACTGTAACAAAATGATGTTATTTAAATTTGACGGATAAAAATTACTTTAAAAGTTATGCATACAAAAGTTACGCCAATCAACCGTGGATGGAATAAATCTCTATCGTATGTTTCTGTGTTTGCGAAAATAAATCATTTATATTAAGATTTTCATTAAACGAGAAAAATGAAACAATTCTCGCACGTTATTGCTATTATGCAATCTAGAGAAATAACATTAAAATTTTATTCTACTCATACCAGTAACAGTATCCAGTGATATAATACTCTTTTATATGCCGCTCGGACTTTAGATGCAAATCAGTTTGAATATAACTTTGATCAGCGCGTGAGCGCCCATGCTGGTATTAAGTTCTCCTTGCCATAATTTCCCTTAACACCTAGGAGGGCAAGCACATGGTTTAAAAATGCTAAATTTTGCGATGCTTGACACCAATAATTTTAAATAATCAATTTTTGCCTTCTCAATCTGCAAAATACAATAATAAATATTTTATTTAATAATACTGGTGGCAAAGTTATATAACTTGCTCGGTAACGCTCTAAACGTCTAGATAGAGGGGTATTTAAAATTATTCGAATTCGATAGCTGACGCTGTCGAAAGCAGTCCCCCTCCCTGCAACATAAGTTTCTTTTGGAAATATTTTCATTTAAAAGTATATAATTAAAAGAAAACAGAGCTTACGTAGCACACTGGGTGTTTGCTGTCAAAGGCAATGGGCTCCCCAACATAAATTCCTTTGGAAAGAATGTCATTTAAAAACATGAAATCATTCAACTCTGATTTTATTTATATCTACGATTATTATTATTGGCCTAGGCGACGCTGGGGGGGGGGGGGGGGGGGTCAGCTAGTCATAAATAATAATCAATGAATTTTAAAAGAGAAAAACTGATTCCGATGTTATTTCTTAATTTCATTTTTCTGTCTTTTTTAGATGTATCTTTCGTAGATGACAGATGGCCACCAATAGATATATTTTCACTGTGAAATATGCAAATATACTGATTTGACCAAAAGCTGACTTGTACTGTTAAGACCGCCTACCTAAGAATGTAAACATTAATGCAAAAATTAAAATATATATTCCAACTAAAAATGGGTGGAGCATTGTCTACAGTTAGTATTAAATCGCGGCTTAAAATGTGTTAATTGCATTCACAGAAAAATACTTCGAGCAATTCCGTATAATGCAACGTAATAATGTCCTCGTGTTGGGTCCTATATAAGGTGCACATGTCTCAATAACGTATATAAATACAGATGATTGGAAAGGGAAATTGTGTAAAATAATATAAAATCTAACTTAAATAAAATTCCGATCGTAGATCGCTAGAGAAGATTACGTAAGGGGAAGGGTTTGTTGAGAGCAAAGCTAATTCATGCTCCCATTTGAGGAAAAGAGTAGCTGACTTGAAGTTTGTAGATCTACAAAATGTAGCGGTTAGGGGATAAGCGTTCTTCCCAATAGTATACATTATATTTTTCATAAGTAGACAAATTGTAATTTTTTTTTAAATAAAAGAATAAAATAAATAAATATTTATGATATATTTTAATCATATCATTAATATAGTGCAACAAAATGCAACACTTATGGGACAAGTATAGCGTTCTTCGTACTACAATACAAGTGGGCCCTGAGGGATGTTCACGCCACACAGATAGGACATTTCCATAAGCTCGGTAACCGAATCGCAACTTCAGAGCCCCTAGTGACAACAGTCGCAAACGTTCCGGGCGTGTCGCCACAGGTAGGTATTACTTATCTTATTTGTTTAGTATCTATCTTTTTTTTCCCACAGTTTCGACGATGTTTGTTATTATTTAAAACATCAAACGTATTTTATTTTATCATACAAATAATAAAAACTAAGCAAATAAGTTCATAAATTATATATTTACACGAGTTTCTTACAGATATTTACACACTTTTTTATAATAATTTAAACTGAGAAACTTTTAAATATTTACATGATTTGATACTTGTAAAATTTGTTTGTTTATGTTATCGTAATACTTATGAAAAGTATTTAAAACCACTTTTATATTTCGTAACGATGTATATGTGGTTATTTAAAAAATAAATAAATATAGCATATTTAAAAATACTATTTAGTGCTAAATTTTAAACGTTATTTTAATACGATTTTAAATATTTTTTATTTAAAAATTCCATTTAGTGAAGCGTTTTAAACAACGTTATTTAATACGATTTTAAATATTTTTTTTATTTAAAAAGTAATAAATATAACATATCTAAAAATACCATTTAGTGCCACATTTTAAACAATGTCACTTATCACGATTTTCACAATTTTAATGTCTACAGTAAAACACACTGCTATTTATTTTTATTACTATTATTATTTTCATATAAAAAGTTTTACTTAAGCATGATAAAACATTAAAAAGATAATTTCAAAAATAAAAATTTATTGCACATTTTGTAAAAAATACAACTGTATAGTAGGATAAATTTATGAATGTTTTCAACATAAATACAAAATTCCATGCATTAAAAAGCAATATTACATGGAATGCAAATTTTCTAACTACATACTTTACTAAAAAATTCAGTTGGAACATGATTTAGATACGAAATTTCAATATCATAAATATTTTATAACATGAATTTATGCTTTTAAATAATGTGTTGTAACTCAATTTACTGTTTTTAGGTAGATTTCGTAAGAAATACTACCTATTACATTTTCCCCTAAGTTGGAATTTTTGAAAAATTGTTGCAGATCTACGCAGATCATGACTCCTAGAACCCAAAACCAATCCCAGTTCAAAACTTTATATATATATATATATATATATATATATATAATATACGTCACTTTTTTATGGACACAATAACTCTAATAATTCTGCACAAATCTCTTCCAAACTGATACATAAAATCAAGGGGTATAAAATCTCGGTCAAGTTCGTTAATGGGCAAAATCGAACCAGGGGGGAGGGGCTTTTGTGAAAACAGAAACCCCCCTAATTTCTTAATTATGATACGTATCAAATCCATTTAAAGTTATTATTACTTCTAGAACAAGGGCCGAAAATTTATGTATGACAGATTTTTGATATCATTAAAAATGGCCCCAAAGGGAGCGGGAAAAGGGGGGGGGTTTGAAGAAACAAATTCATAACTTCGTCAAATCACAAGATATGAAATCCGTTTAAATTTATCATAAATCCTCTTAATATTATCTAAAACTTTTGTATTGACAAGTTTTTTACAGGACCAATAACCCTTACAGCAAGAAAAAAAAATCCCTGCCGGCTCCACCTGCAAACAAGTTAGATTTTGAAGTGGGTGGTTCCAACTACCGCATCATGGCAAAAAGGTCATTTCTTCCGGAATTCCCAACAAATAGGCGCTCCACAGTCTGCGTCTTCGAAATCTACCTGTGCTTATAGGCCGAGCCGTCAGGGATTTTTTTTTTTTAATAATTTACAAACATTTATTTTACAATAACAAAATTTTCATCAGATTAAAAAAAAAAGCAGGGAGCTGCTGATAGGAAAAGGGCACTTTTTAGATTCACAATGACGCATTTTTACCAGTGTTCCTAAATATCATTCATATATTTTAGATATGTGTAGTTTACTCTGTACTTTTATGTTAGCCAAGCACAAATCTCGCTAAAATATTTTTTTTATCCCCCTTGTCACTAACAAATTCTATTTTCCACGTGTGTAAATTAGAAATAATGTTTTGATGTTGAAATAAAATATTTCGGTTTATGGAATTTTTTTTTTCTGATGAAATGAGTGTAAGGCATCACTTTTAAGGTTCTGCATTTTAAATGGATGAAAGGTTTATATTTTAATGAAATAAATACATTACAAATTATGATGATGGTAACAATATTTGGTGATTTATCATCTGCGCCCAGCTATAATCCCTACCCCCTTCCAAAAGAGTATCTTCAGTAAAATTTGATTACTCGAGACAATGCATGACTCTACTTATAACTATTTTCATTCGATGGATTTGGTTTAATCTTGTTTTTCAAAGGAAAGATCAGAATATTATTTCAGATGAAAAAAAATGTATTTGAATAAGAAAAACTTTGGTACTTCTCCTTTATCCCGTCGACCACTTTTCATTAAAAAAAAAAAAAAAAAAAAAAAAAGCCAAATAAACAAATGGGAGAATGTTGCCAATGCAGTATCAAAATAAATAAATTCGAAAAAGCCCCACTCACCAAAGTGTCAACTATCAGTAAGTTTAGACACAAAAAAATTACAATATATTAATGAAAATAGAAAAAAAATCTTGAATACTTATTTATTTACATTGTTCTTAATTATTCTTCTCGTCTGGTGAATAAATGTTTGTGACGTCAGTTGAAATTGATCTATTGCACTTAACTATGCAAAGCAACATTTTTTCAATGCATTTTCTCTTTTAATATCATGGCACAGCCTTTTAAGGATGCAATTGTTATTTTAATTAACCAAATAACTAATAAATCAGTAAAACATAATGAAAAATACAGGTAAATATCGAATTAAAAACCGCTCCATGACATAACAAACACATTTAATGCTTCTGACGTCAAGTAAATAGGACAACATTTTTGCTGTTAGTTTGGCGATAGTTTTTTTTTTTTTTTTTTTTTTTTTTTTTATGAAAAGTGGTCAACGGGATAATGGAGAAGTACCAAAACTTTTTAGACATTAATTTTGAACATAAAATTGATATTAGATATATGATTATAGGGTACTTTCGGTTAGCCGGGCACCAGTGAAATATATATATACACATATATGTATGCATAAATATACATGTATCTTGATGCAAGAACTTGTTTAATGTATTTTGAAATTCATAGGATACATATATATATATATTTCACTGGCACCCGGCTAACTGAAAAGCACCGATCATAGACTAGTTTTCCATTACATTATAAGTAATTCTCTAATAGTGGATTTTTGCTCATAGAAAATTTTATTTGTCGGTTTCCAGGTAGATTCCTGCATTGAATCAGGTCGCTGTGCTGAATATGCCTAAAATAAGCTCTATCCGATATTATCAAAATAGTGAAGTTATTGATGATTATAAATATTTTTAGACTTACTAAAGCGTGTGAATTTAGCAAAGATATGACAGGTTAAAATTTTTCAATATTTAGTATTAGATATTTTCATTTTAAAAAAATGAAGATTTTTACAGCAAATAATAACATAACCAGATGATCTTTAACATTTTGGTGAAGCTGTAAAAGAAATTTTCTCGATTGGAGAGATTTAAAAAAAGAGAAACTTCAGATATGAAGTGGAATGAACATAAAAAAAAATGGATGCTATCTGTAGCATTTCAATAATAACAATCTAATTTTTTTTCTGTTACTTGCTGCATCTAATGGCCAAAATATGTTGACTTGGATTTATCACTTAAAAAACAAAATCACAAGGAGTACCTAATACTACACTATACATTTTTTGCACAATATGAAATAATGCATCACTAGGCTTTTTTAGACTATTACCCGAACAGTTTTTTTACTGAGTTAGCAAAAAATTGTGATTTACTGTATTTGTAGTGTTAAACAAAGTATTTTGACAATAATTCACAATTTAATTTGGAACTTTTTCTTGCAACATATCCAGCCATATAATAAATGAAATTTTGTCTTTAGTGTCAGATGGCAAGCATGGAATTTCATGAAGCGGAATATCTACATTTAATTTGACATGATCACTGAATATGGAAGTTAAATTTAAATATTTGGAAGCACTTCTATATTTTAATGATATCAGAATTTCATCAAAATCTACTTCACCGTTCGTAGCTTTAGACATGCTGAAAATTTTGTTTACCGTCACTGCTTGTTCGCAACTTTTTAATTGTGAGCAATTCAGATTTTCCTCATTACCTCTTTTTGTTCTTACAATAGAAAACGTATTTTCTAATGCATCTTGGTTGAAAGGTTTAGTTCATTTTGGATATGTTTGAAGCATTTTGAACTACAGTCGTTTTTTAAACCAGTAAATTAAAGATTTATATCTGTTCCTTTTTCATCTTTTGGTGTTAAACTGGATCTCTATTCTTGAGTGTTTTAAACTGTACTACATATTTTGGTGTATGTATCTGTACTGGAGATTTCAGTGTTTAAATAGCTGGACCGAAGATTTTGGTGCATGCAACTGAACTGGTGCATATGGCTGGACTGGAGATGTTAGTGTTTGCAGCTGGATTGGAGAATCATCTTTAACAAAAGCAGAGCAACTAGCTAAGGAAGCATTTTTATCCATGGGTGAATCTTCAACATCATTTAAAGAACATCTAAAAGATAAATAATACATTGTTATAAAAAAGCACGTTTTTACATTTCCTTTTAAGTATACAGAAATTTTTAACATACTCTACTTTACTATTCCATTAAGTTCTAAAGATTAAAGTTATAATTAACTAAAAAAATTGTTTTATATTTATTGAAATACATACAACAAAATGCATTATATTTTAGAAAATTTAAATCAAAGCATAAAGTGTTATACTCTGAAAGCTAAAGTGTATAATGAAACCATATGTAAAAATATATCTATCCCTTCTACACAGACATTAGTCAAAATAATCAAATATATATTTCAAGGGGCTAAACTGCAAACCATGAGTTATCATTATTTCTGAATAGTATTCTGCACATTATTTAACTGCAGAATTCTGTGATTAAAAAAGGCCACAAAAATAGTGGAAATTACATGCTATGTCTTTACACCCCTGATATACATGATCTTTTCATCGAGAAATTTAGTAGATAAGTATATGGATGTATAACACAAAAGATAAAAAAATATTAGGGTACTTTTCAGTTAATCGGGCACCAGTGCTATATATATGTATGTGTATATTAATAAGTATATATATATATATATTTCATTGGTGCCCGGCTAACCGAAAAGTACCAATATTAATTCATAATTATTGTTTGTAATGAAAGGGTATTAAATAACTTACATTTTATTACCAATTACGGCACAACTTGCTTTCCTGTGGACATCAACATCAGTTACTTGAATTGTAGGCACAGATTCTGAAAGAATACTTTTCAAAGTATTTGTGAATGCTTCCATTCAAAAGTGATAGGAGCATAAATATTGATGAGGTCTAGTAATCAGCTTCATCTGGATGTTAGACATCCATTTCTCCAATCTAGAAACAAATATGTATATAAATATACAAATCTATTACAATAACAATATCTAGTTTTGCATAATTCTAATAAACTTTGGGTTTTTCAGATTTTATCGAAAGTTGCAGAGCAGTGAATTTAGAAAATTAATTAGTTATTATTAGTTACAAACAATAAAGAATGGGGTTAATAAAGTTATAAATAGCTTTTTATTATTATTCAATAGGCTTAAGGATGCAAATGCAAAGTGAAAAGTATGGAGAAAGGATGTGTATGAGGGGGGGGGGGAGAAAAGTTTTAAAAAAGGGTAAATTTTTCATGGAAAGTGCTGAAATCGGATTGTTCATTTTATTATTTATTTTCTGTTACTGCAAAATAACAAATGAGATACTTTTTTGGCTTAGATGTACCATTCGCCTGCAGTCTGCCATCTTTTTTATCTTTTCTTTTTTTATTAAACTTTTATTATTAAATATAAATATATTAGTCAATTAAATTAAATAACATGTTTATAATAAGTAAATATGGATGAAAATTATTTTGGAAATGAGAAACAAAGCAAATGTGTTTTGATTTAAAATATAAGATGGCGGACTGTGGGTGAATGGTACATCTGTTCAATTTTTTTTAAAGTTTAATGATTTTAGACCTTATACAATTGGGATATGGGGAAGACAGAAAGCAGAAATTTCAGGAGCAAGAATAATTTAGATGCTTGATTATTTTAATGTTACAATGAAGAAATAAGAAGCTGGTTGTTTATATATTGTAACAAGTAAACAAATAAGATAAAAAAAGAAAATTTAAGATTTAAATATTTTAATCTTTGGCAGAACAGCAGTATGCAAAAAAAATTTCAGAGAGGAAAAACCCCCCTTTAGATTAGGGGAAGAGGAGGGGATGCAGAGAAAATCTTTGCATATGTGGTAGATTTTCACCCTTGTAACAGGGTTCATACTCATTTCTTTAAATAAAATTCGAGGATCAAAACAATAAAAATTTAAGGACATACAAATTGATAAACTATTGAATTTAGAGGAAATTTTAACTAAATTAATTATGCTCTATTGTTTATTTTTACAATAAAATAAAGAATAGAGCAGAGAAGTTTTTTGCCCCTAATTTTGAAAAGATGTAGAAAAAGGATTTTCCTTAAAAATAAGGACCTTTAAGGATCAAAAATTACTTTTCAAATTTGTAAGGACTTTTATGACCGTACGAACTCTGTGTAGTTAATTTTCGGAAAGAAAATGAAAATGGAAACGCGAATTAAAACAAGTATAAAAAATGGAAATGGATAAAAGGTTAAGGAAAAAAAATTGCTTAAAAAGAAATCTACATTAAAGTAAAATAAAACTAGATTTTTAACATTCGTGCATTTATAATTTATAAATACAGAAATCACTTACCTTCTTTAATTGCCTGTAGGAAAACAGAAGAATGACATGATTGTGTTTTATAAAACATCTTATTTTTTGACGTTTTGCAATAATTAATTGCAAGAAAAACAGCCCTGAAACAAGCACTTGGCAATATAAATTAGCTACATAATAAAAAAGCTCTGAAAAGAAGTTTTGCAAAAATTAAATACTATCAAAAAGCTGCCGATAAAATAAACAACATTGTCAACAGGTACATGCGATAGTGACAATCCAACAGTTTATAGATCCCGCGCGTGCGCGATTGTTTCAGACTGTTCTCAGTAGCGGCGCTAGCATCGCGCTGGTTCGGGTTTTCGCTCTACTGTCGTATCTGACGGTGGTATATTTGATCTGTGGTTCACGCTGATCGTAGTTCATACGGAACACTTGAAGTTGTGTTGGCTTGGCCTTATACTCAATAGTCAATGCAATGGGTGCTAGTAATAGCTGCCAAATTGCTTGAAATAACATTTCTGTACTTCATGAACAATTTGCGAACTTGTGCATTTTAAATAAAAGCACTATTCTAGTCAAATTTACGGTGTGAGTTTTAGATTAAAAATGTTTTAGTTCTGTTACATTTAAAAGCTGAATATCAAATAAATTGCATTTATTCAGATAAAATTGTTTTGTTAGGATGCATACCACATATTGAAGAAACTTAATGAAGTTTTTCATGTTTTGTTACAATTGTTTGATTTTGAAAAATAAAAAGAGTAAAAATCAAAGATTATTTTGCATATTGAACGAATCCTATTTTTAAAAAGATAGTTTAATAAATACTGTCAAAGAGTTTAAAGATACGGGATAGAAGAATTCCTTACGGTTTCCAAACCATTAATAATAATTTCTACGCAAACGAACATGCCAAAATTTTAATTGTTAACATTTTATGAATTTTGCTACATTTTTTTATTTATTTATAATCTAATAAATTTTTCTGGAGTTACAGCTTTCTAGTTTGACAAAATTCAATAACTGAAGGCAATATTTTTTAAAACTTTTTTAGATTTTACTATTAAAGATAGCTACTTGTTTATTTTCTCTCTAATTTTTTCTAGTAAAAGTGTCTCTTCAAAAATAGTTATTATTAGCTTTATTTATAATTACTTAGTAACTTACGCAGAACATCTCCATTAAAAGAAAAGACGACAGTACATTCTATTTACAACTATGAAATTATCTTAAGGGTGTTATAGCAAGAAAATTTCACTGTTTTAGAAATCCGATAAAGGGATGAATTTACAATCTTTGAAAAATAAATTTTAATTATGGTAATAATAATAGTAATAATAATAATTGTTGTTGTTGTTGTTATTATTATAGAAATTCGGCGTAAACGTATGAATAGTGACATTTATAAATATTGATATTTCCCCCAAATACTATGGGAATGATATGAATAATTTAATATTCAAGATTTTTTTTTTTGATATTGTGATCGCAATCTATCGATGTTAAAACTTTCATTGTTTTCCCCAAGGACTTCACCCTGTCATTTAAATTTTTTTTTCAATATATATATATATATATTGGTTAAAAATTACTTTTAAATTAAAATTATTAAAAGTAGCTTTGCAACAAACAACAATTAACTATAGATAAATCACGCAGAACCATTTCAATAAAAACAAATATGCCCAGTTTTAAATAAACTTTACTCACAAAAATCCGTTACTAGCAACAAAATTATTCAAGAGGTGCGAATAATGTTGAATGAAAAACAAGCCATGTTTATTTACTTAAAAAAAAGAGGAATTTAAAAAGATTTTCTGAAAACAAAATATTTGTAATACCAGACCTTATAATAATTTCGCTAATGCATTCCTAATGTTTATAATTATAAAATAACTTATAAAATCAAATTAATGAGATGTAACATATCATTACAATAATACTAACAAAGATAAAATATTTGTTGCTTCATTACATATAACCGAATTCTGGTTAATTAAAGAAGGTTTTTATGGTGGAAAATAGCAGTGGAGTGATTTGAGGAAATATTTGCATTGCGAAATTTAGAGAACTGTTCAATCGCTGGAAAAAAAAAATCCGTCTAAGACAGCTGCCCTTTTTGTATCGGCGTATAAGCGTAGTATTTATGGTGCGGTGACCCTACTTTTGATGATGTCAAAAATACGTGTCTGGGATTTTCTGTAATCTGGTGGATGCTCACGTTGGTCATAATCAAAGCTGGATATATAGTATAATAAAGCGAAGACACTTGCGTGTTAGATGACGGTTGAAAGACTAAGTTGTAGGATGTCTAGACGACGGTGCAATGTAGCGCCACTTGAGTTTCGGTGGCCAAATAAGAACGAAAATCTTCAGTCCAGTCCAATTGAAATTTTCTTTTAATTCATGGCAGTATGTCTCACTTAAATTTTAATCTTAGTTATTTTCTGTTTACTCCTTAGAATTTATAAAGGCATGAAGAATACGAATATTTTAAAAGATTTATTTCTGAAACAGTGGATAAATTTTTTTAAATATAGAATTTAATGTATTCGTTTTAATTGAATAATTATTAGATGAGTTTAATAGTTACAACAAATAGTTTCTTCTTCGTGTTCTTCAGTTATAAGAAGTGAACGGAAAATAAATAAGATTAAGCATAATATTTCACCATTCGAAGAGTTTGTTTAATAATAGGATTGAAATTTTCACATTGTTGTTACTGTCGTGAAATATTTGCATAAATTGCATAAATTACTTATTTTAAAATCTATACTGTACCCTATTTATGAATCCTTCAAATAATTGTTTGTGATTTTTGTAAATCTATTAATTATGTCTCGTAAAATGCTAAGTCTGTTATAATTTATGCTCAGTTGTTTAACCCTTTATATCCTGAATTAATTTTCCACCTACTTTTTAGATGCTCAGAATCCTTGATTATTCCCACCAGTTATTTTTTTTACAAAGTTTTCCTTATCTAATCATAGCATTTTTGCGATTCAATTAGGAGAAAATTTCTCATTTGAAAAACCGGTGGTAACAGATTAAAAATTCTGTAAAAGACGCTCGTCGCGAAGGGGTTAAAGTGGTACTTATAAGTTACGTCAGGATAAAAAGGGTTAAGCTTTATTAACCCCATAAAAATCTCCAATAAGTTAAATATTTATGCATAATTTAATTTCGCAATGTCTTTTTAAGAAATATAAAAGCAAAAATCAGAGTTTATATAATTTCTGGGCAAAATCCGAAAAATACATTTCATAACTTTATTTTTAAATATTTTTATATTATCTACATGTTATTTTTAGTTTTTACTAAATTCTTTAAATATATTTTCATACAGAAGGGCAATAGTTTTTCTGAATCATTTCCATCTCGCTCAGTGCTCCATATCTAACTCAATGCCATAACTCCATAATTTCATTTTTATTTAAATAAAATAACGTTATTTACATTTTTCTCTTAATTTTTTTCTAAATCATTCTTTTTTAAATATAAATATAAATTTACAAGAATTCTTATGTATGTTATTATGTACATTTATAATGTGAAATACTTACTATATAGATTGATTTAGTCAAAATAAATTTACTTTAAATTTCATATAAGTAAAATCTTTTAAACAAATTTTATAATAACAATACTTTAAAATTCAAGCAACATGTACAGCAAAAAATTAATAAATTAAGATTGCACATTCGAAATTACCTGTTGTTGTATAGTGTTATTAAATGAAATTCTATACAGTATCAAAGCATTAGGATGCGTGACAAAGAAAATTGCTTTAACTATTTTTAAAAATAAATGAATTAATAACTTTGAATAAGTTAACGTTCAAATACTATATAAAACATATTATTATGATTAAACAATCGAAAATTTTGTATCTTTTTTTAAATACAAGAACTATAACTTGAGTATTTTAAAATTGTGGAGTATTTAAGTGCATAAGAATGTAAAGAAATTATAACCAAATGAGAATAAAAATAAGTTTAAAGAATTCGCACTAATTATTAAGAACTTAAAATATAAAAATATGCTACATATCATAAAAGCTTAAACAATATAAAGATAAATGAAAACTGCGAATACGTATTTTTCTAATTTCACTCAACTTTCATTTTCTACAAAAAAATTACCTACGTAAACTAAATTCTTAAAAGAGAGAAAAGCCTTACTAGATAATTTGAACAAAATTGGTAACAGCAGACGATCCTTTTAGAGGACTACTCAAAAGTAAAATGTTTCTATGTCGCGAAAAATAATGATGGGAATGACCTCTTAAAGCACATATGCATGATCTTGTTGACAATCATTTTTTTATATAAACTTAATCTAGGTCATAATTCATAAAACAATTAACATGATTTGAATAAAAAATATTATTATTAAAATTATGTTTTTGAATTGAAACAATGCCTAGATTATGTCTGAATCCATTAATTGCATCGAAAGGTTGAAACTAACATTTCAATAGAATGATTTTTTTAATATACACTATATGGCCATTAATCACCGGCAACTTTCAATTGTAGACATGTTGATTAAAAAGAACAGGTTTGCCTTCATATTCATCACCGTCGATTTGATAAGGAGGACAATTAGGGGGCCCAAGAAAAATTAAAGAAAAAATGATTTTATCACTTATTGAGTTGAAGAGAAGAAAACAAGATGAAGAGAAGTCCACACATTATTTATCTTGGAAGAAAAAAACACATATTACCATGAACAAAAAAAAAACTAGAACTTCAGCAGAAGGAAAAACAAAAAACTTTAAAAGCATTCCAAGTCCACCATCGCACTTAATAACTAGTAACAGCCGCTTGCATCGTTTATTAACAGCTACAAATATCGTTTTAATTTATCGCTGCTTCTCTCTCGCTCTCCAAACGGCCTTCACGCCCCTTTTAAATATTATCAAAATACCGCTTTCGGAAAACGCCCCCTTTCTAAAGTGCTAAGTTGAGAAGTTCTTAAACTGCCTATTGGCAAAGTAATTAGAGTGCCTTGGTATCGTGGCACGACGGCGAGTGCATGCTGAAGTGTTACGTTATGAATGAAATGACGTTTTAACTAGCGTCGCAACTGAATCCGGAAAAGGGCTGAGAAACGAGATCGAGGACGAACAGCCTGGAAAAAAAAATAAACACGTGACTGGCGATTTGAAAATCGAAAGATGAAAGAAACGATACCAGAAATGGAAACGATAGCGATTGAAATGAATTACAGAAGAAAACAAATACAGGATTGAATGGAAATTAGGCAAGTACCAAAAGGTAACATTATATATATTGTATAAGTTTCAAGGTCCAAAAAAACATATATAGGGCTAACAAAAACGACCGTTATCCTTATTTCAACTGCATATGCGCGGTCGAATAATTCAAACTCAGAAGCAAAGGTGAGTTTGTCAACTTGAGTTTCGATTTCCGCCACCACTTCGCCTCGTTCAGTTAGCGATGAATTGGATTTCATGTTCAACAGAGAGTTAAGGCTTAACTCGCGAGTTGAGGTTGACGGAGAATTACCGAGTTAGTGTGAGCACAGTGATCACTCCAACCATCGAAGCTGCGTGCATGCTTGTGAAACAGCTAGTAGTTTTGAAGGGGTAAATGCAACGCTTGCATTTTCATGCCTGATATGTTCTACACTTGGTGAAATTTCTGTATGTCTGTTTCCATAGTAAACTTAATAATTTTGATTTGTTAAATCTAAATCAATATTAACTAAGTTCATTATTATAGTCTATATTTGCAATATCTGCCTATGTATATTCTGTAGCGATAGATAATTTCGTGCATTTTATTTTACAGGGTGATCCCAAGTACTATTTTTTTCTTTAATTTTTTCTGGTCCCCCTAATTGTCCTCCTTATCAAATCGACGTTGATGAATATGAAGTCAAACCTGTTCTTTTTAATCCTAAAATTCCAGAAGAATCTGACAAGTATATTTTTAAATATTCGACAACATGTCTACAATTGAAAGTTGCCGGTGATTAATGGCCATACAGGCCCTGATTACCGACGGGGCACACTTCCACCAGTAAAATTTAATAGACATTTTCGTCTTATTAAATGTAAAGTTCGTCTTATTTTCATGCAAAATTACTGCCATGAATAAATGAAAAATTTCTGTTATTATTTACTGGTGTAAGTGTGCCCCGTTGGTAATCAGGCCCTGTGGCCATATAGTGTATATTTAAAAAAAAATCAATCTATTGAAATGTTAGTTTCTACCTTTCGATGCAATTAATGGATTCAGACATAATCTAGGCATTGTTTCAATTCAAAAACAATTTAATAATAATATTTTTTATTCAATTCATGTTAATTGTTTTATGAATTATGACCTAGATTAAGTTTATATAAAAGATTGATTGTTAACAAGATCATGCGTATGTGCTTTAAGAGGACATTCCTATCATTATTTTTCGCGACATAGAAACATTTTACTTTTGAGTAGTCCTCTAAAAAGATCGTCTGCTGTTACAAATTTTATCCAAAGAAAACAAAATCTTAATTAATAACCGGGAAAATATATGCATTTTATTTTATATAATGTTAGTGTATTAAATGCAAAAAGATTTCAAAAAGAAAACGAACGAAAAAAATCTAGCTTAAAACCAAGCAGATAGTATTTTGTCATGTATAAAATAAAACTAATTTCATTTAAAGCAAAAAAATACATAAGTTTTTGCATTATATAACTGAAATCGTAAAAAATAGGAATTAATTACATGAATTTAGTCTGTACATAACGTTAAATAATACTTCTAATACTAATTAAAACACGCTTTTAAATTGAATTATATATTCAGTTGCTAGAATTTGTCTATCTCGCATTCGTATATGGTGATCACAAAAAGCAGGTGAACTTGAATGTTCCCTGAACGGCTATAAGAGAAGGTATCAATTTCTACCAGAGCGATTATACTTACAAGGCGATAACCAAGCCCAGGAAGATAGAGAGAAGGAGAACAACGATAATGTTTCTACTTATGGAACTAAAAGCGGTACCTAGTATGAAGGCGTTTTCAATTTTTTGGACATTTGGGGAGTGTAGCGCCCTCTATTTCCAGTTTCGACTGACAACTCTTTACCATGCTCGAAATAAAAATGCAGGAAGAGCAGACGACAATTTGTCATGTTTGTTAGGTCACATGACCGGCATTTAGAAGCACCAGCGCCACGAACCGGGTATTAATTTCCGGTCCAGATTCTGATCTGGAAAACCTACCTTCACTGTTCTCCTTCTTATTTATATCTCCCTGACCAAGCCCCTTAGGGTATAAGACCTCAGTCTCATGTTTAACGGATTTAATACAACGCTCGTCAGTTCTCGACAAATGGGGGGGGGGGGGGTCAATTATTTTAACATAACTTAAATACTTACTTTATAACAAAATTACTCCGTTGGTCGTAGCTCAGTTGTCATGGCGTCTGTTCGTTGATCCGAGGACCCGGGTTCGAAACCGGGACGAGCTACGTTTGCTTTTCTCATTTTTTGTTTTATAAATATACTTGTAATTATCATTTAATAATCATTATTAAAAATTATAATATTGTGCAATAAATTAAATTATAATATAATGTTAACCTATTTATTTTTTATTTGTATATAAATCGTTGTATAAAACAACATTAAACAGTTATTTTTTTAAATCACTTTTAAAATGTATTTCATATATGCTTTATTGATACAATGATATTGAACAATTGTGTAAATTCGTGGTTTTAAAGAAACATCCTTATATATTATTTCTCCTGTCAACATCCCTTTTACTCAGAAAATATGAAACGCAGAACAACGAATGAGATACCATATGAAAGGTTTTAGAACAGGCTTCTGACATAGCCCACTTAACAATTCGTTAAAACATGTTTTTGATTAAAATTTGCTGAAATTAAAAAAATAAATCGGCATTGTTTTCATGAAAGAAATGAAAGGTTTTCCTGAAATTATTGTTGCCAAAAAAATAAAATACCACATTATATGATGCTCATAGCAATTATTATAAAAAACACCGCACGGGTTTATTTTATACTTATGATTAAAAAGCGAAATTGAAATTGAAATGTTTAGATTTATATTTCTAAGTCCCATGGTTTTCCCGAAGTGGATGACGTCATCCTCTAATGCAGTCAAAATACGATTGTTATTTTTTTTTCTCGCGCGTGCCTTTAGCAATCTTGGATCAGTTTTTAGTGTAACTTTGATGGAATAAATTAGATGATATTCTGGCTTGACTAACAACTAAATGTTGTTTGCAGATATTTTTATCCTTGCTTTTTCTTTAGAAGTTTAAACCTGCATCTAATAAATATTACATATTGATAAAAAATGATACTTCTCTATTATCCCGTCGACCACTTTTCATAACAAAAAACTATCGCCAAATAAACGGGAGAACGTTCCCATTGGAATATCAAAAAATAAATAAAATATAAGAATTTAAGGACACAATTGTTATTTTAATTAATAAAATAACTACTAAATCAATAAAACATAATGAAAAATACACGCAAATGTCGAATGTAATACCACTAGATGACGTAACAAACACGCATAATGATTCTGACATCAAGTAAATGGGACTGCATTTTTGGCGTTTAATCTTACAGTTTGGCGGTAGTTTTTTGTTATGAAAAGCGGTCGACGGGTTAATAGAGAAATATTAGATTTCAGTGCGAAATCTTCGCACGGGCCCTCTGGTCATTTATATATTGCCTTAGCAAGGGAATGCGATTGTAATACTACTCTATTTTTAAAGTTAGAAGCATAATTATATTAAAATTTAGGATAAGAATTAAATTACAACATATTTTTTTTTGCATATTAAAGATTTTCAAATTTGTAATACATATGATTGCGCTTTGAATTAATTTATAATTAATAAAATAAGGTATGATTTTGAAACGATTTTGTAATTTTTACTAGTTAATAATGGATCCATTAAAAAAAACAATCTTAAATGATGAGAAATATTTATTATCTCAAAATCAGGCCTAAAAATCAAATAAATGAAATTTAAATTTAAATATGTTTACATTATAATTAATGTACGATATTAAAATTTTTAATTGAGATTATTAAATTATAATTACGAGTATATTTATAATAGAAAAAAATGAGAAAAACAAACGCAGCTCGTCCGGGTTGGAACCCGGGCCCTCGGATCAACGAGTGGACGCCATAACAACTGAGCTACAACCGACGGAGTGTACCGCAGTGGCGCGGACGGTAAAGCTCTGTTCTCGTAAGATCACCGAAAGCCAAGCAGCATCGACCAAGGTCAGTGTTTGGGAGGGTGACAACCTCTCTAGTCTGCCTCTGCTATGGGACCATGTACGTTAATGGGAGCTGGTGCACCATAAATCTGTTCGTGGCTCTAATGTCCTCCATGTTTTGTATAAGCGTTAACTCTGAGGGGTGCCAATCCAGATGCAGGTCTCTCATCTGGAATTGGTTCAAAATTAGGAGACCAGTTTCTGTGATATATGGATCATTCGAGATAACTGTAGGTCTCAAAGCAATCTTCTTCAATTCAGATCATGTCATCAGTATAGAAATAAAAAGCTGCTCACCAGGCCCTTGGGCCCAACCAACCGACGCATTAATTTCGTTACAAAATAAGTATTAAGTTGTGTTAAAGTATTACAACACCCCACCCCCCACCCTCTCCCTCATTTCTCGAGAACTAAGGAGCGTTGTATAAAATCCGTTGAACCTGAGACTAAGGGGATTCTACCCTACAACATATATAAAAATAATCAAAATCTGTGATTACCAAGCTTGGTCATCTTCTTGTTAGAGCGTTCTCAGTACCTGTTAGATTTGTTAGCGCATTAGCGCTACTTTCCACTCATGGGGTCAGTGGACAAAACAGAAATGCTCTGCAGGCGCACAATATGCAAATTTTGTTCGCTTACATAAGTGCTACTTACCTCTTCAGCGGTGAGTTATTTTAATTTTATCATCTTAAAAACACTTAAAATTTATGGAAACAATTTATGAAAACGCATGTCGTCAGCTTTGATTGCCTACTTTCTGATGGTGTTAAAACCATATTTTAATAATTATATCAGGTAATGGAGTCATCGCACTCTCAATTTTTCCCATTGATTAACATGGGATCGGGAGTTTCAGTTCGGGAGTTGATTTCGCGATAGGAGAGTTTCAGTTAAGTGGTCCTTTAAAGCAGGGGTTCTCAAACTATGGTACGCTTACCAGTACTGGTACGCGAAGCTCTGGCTACTGGTACGCAGAAGTACGATACTGGTGCGTGGAATAAAATTAAAAAAATGCAGTATATTTTTATGGAATCATTAACTCGAAAATTTTCAAAAAAATTCCGAATGCGATTTATGATCTGTAAAAGCTTTTTATATTTTTTTCTTACGAGAAATGTTTGTAATAGCAGACTTGATGAAATTCGCACGCACCGCTTATGATACAATCAGTTTACCAGAATTATAAACAAAATTATTAGGATAAAAATGAAATTTTTAATAAAGACCTAACTTTAAAATTAATGAATGGAGTATTTTTAATTAGCGGAAGAACTGTTTTTAAACATGCTTTATAAATGGAATTATCTGAAGGTAAAGTCTGGATGCTTGAAAGTAGGTGTAGCTTGTGTGAGTAGGAAGAGTTAAAATCATATAAAATTCAAAGTGTAATTTATAACACATTGTTCTCTGTGTAGTAGAGCAGCTTCTAAGAGGAGTTAAAATAAAAGTTTTATTTCAAGCATAATTCATAAATTAATTAATTATGTTTATTAAAATATTTGGTACTTTTTGGTTCCAGTGATATATGTACATATATAAATACATATGTATAATACATATGTATATACATATACACATATCTACGTATACATATATATACATGCACATATATATATATACATATATGTATGTATATATATACATACATATGTATATACATATGTATTTATATATGTATATATATCACTGGCGCCCGGCTAACCGAAAAGTACCAAATATTTTTCTTCTCTTGTACAAGACGTGTTATAGTTTACTCCTATTTTATGGAGATCAGTTTTTAGCAGAGTAAGGTTATTTAAACTGGTTGTTTGAAATCAAACAAAAACTGTGGTCGTATGCAGTGCGGATTTCAGGCATTGCTTTGTGCATATGTATTGAGTTGGTATATATATAAATGTATGAAAAAACTTGCAAGTGCCTATTGCTCGACATTATTATCGCATTTAAATATATGCAGATTATTAATGCAGTTGTATTGAGCGTGTGTTAAATGTACTAACTAAGCTTTGTAATAAAAAATTCGTTTCTCATTTGAGACATTATGCCACTGTATCTCATGAGAGAGGAAAGAAGTGAACTTATTCAGCTCCCCATTAATGTATTACTGGAGTCTTCATTCAAAAGGATGATTGTAACAGAATTTTCACTAGCGAGAATATCGGAGTACCGTCTCATATCGTCAATGTTTGCTTGTGTTTAGCCCAACATATCTCTGTGAATGTGTTTTTTCTCCTTCGTTATTTGAAAAACAAATACAAGAATAAACTACACATCGAATCTGACTTATGACTAAAACTATCAAATATTGAGCCAGACATGAGGAAGCTGTGCTTGATAAAACGTCCACCCATTTCATTAGCGATAGATGCAAATTAGTGCAATCAGCCTACAATAACAGTATATGAATCAATATAGGCTGTAAACTAATACTTATAACACATTAACTTAAAAATATTGGACTGTATCTTTATTTTATTTTTACTAACAAAAGGAAGAGCGAACGCTCAGGTCGCCTTCAACCAACACAACATCCACATAACTTCAGTCAGTTCGATTTCACTTTCAATCGAGGGGAGTTCGCGACGCCCTCTCACGGGACTTATAAATTCTCAGTTTTCAACAATAAACATTCTCCCCCGGATTGAAATTTACAAATTTCAATAACTTAGAATTCTTACAATCATATAAATTTACATAGCACAATTACAGCAAAAATTATTACACAACAAATAGATATACACAGCATAATAATAAAAATGTAAAATTAACAATAATTAATCACTATATTCTTTCTTAGGTATCAATAGGAAGGACAGCTTTTTTCGTAATTGAACGCTTTAATTCACCTGATTTAGTGCGAACCTTTACTACCCTGACCTTGCCATCCGCTCCTATATAAATTTTACTTATGCGGCCTAAGGCCCATTTACATACAGGCAAAAAGTCTTCCTTCACTAATACCATTAAACCTGTAGTTAAATTATCCTTTTCCACAATCCATTTAGATCTCTGTTGTAACGTATTTAAATAGTCTAATCTCCATTTTCCCCAAATTTTCTGGACGACCCTCGTAGTTTTCTGCCAACGGCCTAAACGATTAATATTAACATCAATTAACGACGGTTCGGGTATAGCATTGATTGGTCTCCCGATCAAAAAATGACTGGGAGTCAAGACCTCAAAATCGTCGAAATCATTTGACAAGGGAGTAAGAGGTCGAGAGTTCAAAATACCTTCTACCTGAATAACAATAGTTTCGAACTCTTCATAATTAAATCGCAAGTCACCCATCGCTCTTTTAAGGTGATGCTTCACAGATTTTACTCCAGAACTCCCAATGTCCTCCGAAATGAGGAGACTTAGGAGGTATGAATTTCCAATCGATATTTTCAGAAATTAAGTAATTCGCCAAAATCTCATTTGGAAAATTTATCATTTTGTAAAACACCTTCAGTTTGGAATTAGCCCCAACGAAATTCCTAGCATTATCCGTAAATATCCTAGAACATTTTCCACGCCTAGCCATAAACCGTTTAAGAGTAGCAATCAGAGCATCAGAAGTTAAATCTGAAAGAAGTTCAAGATGGATTGCTCGAGTCACGAAACATATACAAACACAGATAAATATTTTGTTCAAAGAACCTTTGCGCTGATTTTTATAAGTTACTAAAAACGGCCCACAAAGATCCAAACCGGTGCAATTAAACGCCGGTGACTCATTAATTCTCTCATAAGGCAATTCACCCATTAACTGCGAGCATGGAGTTGGTTTTACCTTAAAACAAATAACACAAGAATGTACCGTTTTTCTTGCCAAATTTCTACCCCCTATAGGCCAAAATTTTAACCTCACAGAATTCAAGAGTCCTTGAGGACCAACATGAAACAGACGCTTGTGCATAGTAATAAAATAAATTTCACTTAATTTTGAATTTTTAGGCAATATAGCAGGATGTTTCTTCTCATAAGATAAGCTTTGTTAAGTCTTCCGCCAACTCTCATTATACCCTGGTCATCTATAAATGGATTTAAAAAGTTAATATTACCTGTCAGAGCCTTCTTACCACCTAAAATTTTTTGTGAGGCTCTAATTAAAACATTTTCAGCTTCCTTGACTTCTTCTAAGGTCAAATGACCCCTTCTTTTAAGAGGAGATCTGCAGTTAAAATAAATCTGCGAATAAAAGAAAAAACATGTAACAGTTTGAAATAGTCATTAGTCAGTTCAAAAAGTTTGTCAAAAAAACTAAAACTCTCGTTGATAAAAAATGAAGTCACTGTACAGTTATTTGCCTTTTCGGAAGATTTAATTTCACTTAAATAGTTCTCATTTTCACTTTCACTTAGTAAGTCACTTTCAGAAGAAACCGACTGCAAATAACTGTTGAAAGTTCTGGATCCATCAAAAATTCAGGGCCTGTAAACCACTTGGAATTGTTCACAAGAGAGTCAGCACTTATTCCTCGTGAAAGAAGATCTGCAGGATTGTCTTTACCAGCACAATGAAACCACGTCTCTGGTTCCGTCAAAATTTGGATTTCATCAACACGATTGGCAATAAAGGATTTCCATTTCTTGCTAGATCCCGTTATCCAGCATAGAGTAATTTTTGAATCTGTCCAGTAGTAGATTTTAGAAGTATTTTTTACATCGATTACCTTTTTAATTTGTGATCCTAAGCGAGATGCAAGTAAAGCACCAAGCAACTCTAGTCGCGGGAGAGTTATTTTCTTTAGTGGGGCAACTCTGGTCTTAGATGCTATTAAATTAACTGACACTTGGTCGAAATCTTGCACTCTTAAATAAACAACAGCACCATAAGCCTTCTGACTTGCATCGGAAAAGCAATGAATTTCAACATTGTTTGTATCAGATGATAGGAATACCAATCTAGGCACTTTAATTTGAATTAATAGAGGAAGTTCCGAACACCACTGAGTCCACTTTTCACAAATGTCAATGGGGAGCTCAGCATCCCAGGACAGTTTACGAATCCATAATTCTTGGAAGAGACATTTAAGTCTTATAGTGAATGGAGTGAGGATACCAGTTGGATCGTAAATTCTGCCGGAAGTCTGTAAAACAAACCGTTTTGTATTTTTCCTAGTCTTAAAATTCTATTAAGCTTGAAATGTCTATGCTAATAGAATCTTGTTTAATGTCCCACGATATACCCAATACCTTCAATGAATTCATAACCTTATGATTTTGATCAAATGGATAAATTTCGAAACCTTCTTCTATCCACCGTTCTAGTAACGACTGGTCATTTGTTAACCACTTTCTCAAATTTAAACTGGCTTGACTCATAATCATCTTAGCCTCATGTGAGATCTTCAGAGCTTCTTCAATACTATCAGTACCACTCACTAAATCGTCGACATAAAGGCACGTATCAAGAATTCGAAAGATTTCAGGATATTGATCTTTAAATCTTTTTATATGTTCCTTTATTGTGGCAGCTAGGAGAAATGGACTAGAATTTAATCCAAAAAGTAAACGCTTAAAACGATATATTTGGATATTCAAATTATCAAACACTTCATCTTTCGGATTTTCGATAACTTCCACAAAGAGAAATCTGACAGCGTCTCTGTCTTTTTCTGATAATGAAATTTGGAGAAATGCTTTCTCCACATCTGCCAAAATTCCTATTTTATTTAATCTAAAATTAACGAGCAATTGGAAAATACCAGGGTTTAAATTGATACCAGGCCACAAACAATCGTTTAGAGAGAGTTGTCCTACATCGTGAGAACTGGCATCGAATACAATACGCGTTTTCGTTGTAACACTATCTTTTCTAAAGACCGCTCGATGTGGCAAATAGAATATGGGTCTGTCCTTTGGCTTAGTTGGATTTGACACTCTTTCAATAATATCAAAATTAAGATATTCTTTCAAAATTTCTTTGTACTGAGAAAACAAATTATCATCATTACGCATTTTATTAATTAAATATTTGAATCGTTTCTCAGAAATCTTATAGTTATCACTCAAATTAATCCAGTCTTTTTTCCACGGCAGAGCTACTTCGTATCGATTATCTTTACAGGAAACTGTTTCGGTAAAAATTTCTAATGCCTTATCTTCATCATTACAATAAGGGTCATCTCTAATCCCAATTGATTCTAAATCGAAAAATTTACTCAATTGTTCTTCTACATTGCAAGTTAGACCACAATATGCATTATGATTAGCATGGTTCGAATCGGTGAAAGAACCTCCCACCATATACCCAAATACGGTATGCTGTAAAATGACGTTAGAATTTTTTAAACGGATTTGACCATTTCGTAATAAATCGTAAAAACACTCAGTGCCCAATAAAATGTCAATTTTATTTGGTTCATTAAATTTTGGATCTGCCAATCTTACATCTTGAGGCAGCTCAGAAAATGGAAATCTAAAGTAATGTCCTGGAATAAAATTGGTTATTTTTGGAACAATAAAAAAATCTAATGTTCTCTCATAATCAGCATTATTTGAAATAGTTGCAGTAATTTTCCATTTTATGTTAATTTGAGCATTATTTAAACATGAAACAGAAACATTAAATTTCTCCCTTTTAATTCCTAATAATTTTGTAAAGTTTTCTGAAATATATGAAAAATTTGACCCCATGTCAATAAGAGCACGTGCTATCATAATTTCCCCAGACACACTTTTAATATAAATCAAAGCTGTAGATAAAATAGTTGTTTTCTTTTTTTGAGATGAATTATTTACAGACGTGCCAACGAAATCATTATTTTTATTTTCAAAACATTTTGCTTCTGGATTTAAGCTATGGTTATCTTCGTCGGGGGAAAGCAATGAAAAAGAAGTCCTTTTCGATTCCCCTACTTTCTGACTCAGCTCAATTTGTGGTGAAGTGTTTATTTTTTCTTTTTGAATATGTAGTAAAGAACTATGACGCATGCCGCAATGGGCGCAAGAATATTTCGAAGAGCAGTTTCTCGCTGAGTGAGTTGAATTAGTAGATAAACAATTAAAACATAATTTATATCGTTTTGAAAATTCTAAACGATCGTAAACAGTCATTCTTAGAAATGCATTACATTTATATAATGCATGAGGATTTTCACTTTTGCAGCAAATACACTTAACATTTTTCACATTAGAGTAAAATGATGTTGTCTTTTCTTTCTGCTGATATATATTTTTTTGATTTGCAGCGTTACTGGTTTTTGAAGCTTGTAATGTTCGAGCATGATCTTTCAAAAATGAAGTTAACTGTTCTATCGATCCTAATTCGTCCCTTTTAAGTGACCTTTCCCACCAACATCGAGTATTTCTGTCTAATTTTTCCACTAATAAATACACGATCAATATTTCACCAAAGTTATTTACATCCTGTTCCAATACTTTTAAGGATCGGATGCATTCATTAATAATATCAACGAATTTTAAAATGGATTGAGTGGTATCATTTGTTGGCTGTAAGGAAAGTAACTTTTTAATTACTGCATTAATTAAATCTCTCTTATTTGAATAGCGCTCTACTAATAAATTCCAAGCAATGTCATAATTTTGATCCGAAATGGGAATGGATTGAATAACGTTAAGTGCATCTCCCTTGCATGAACTTTTTAAATACTGTAGCTTATGTGCACTTGTAAGATTATTATTATTATGTACAGCTGCAGAAAATAGATCTTTAAACTCAATCCATTCATCCAATTTACCAAAAAATGTAGGAAGTGTAATTTTTGGTAACTTAATTTCAGAAAAAGAGTTATTTTTAGAAAAGGATTCATTGCTCTTTGAATTGCTATCATTTTTTCCAGAATTTACATCCAATAATTTTCGCTTTATCGTTAAATTAATGTCATCTATGGTTTCAATAATGCCCTCTTTTTCACATATAAATTCATCTATATCCTTGTCATCGCAATGCGCAAATATTGCATCAAATACTGAATTCCTTTTCGAAGGACAGTATTTTTGCATTATAAAGCTCTAAAAGGACTATATCTGCGTTTTCTAAAATCGAATTAACCTTGTCCTTAAATTTTGTAACATTTGACTTTAAGCTTTTTTTATTAGTTTTCGCAGCTTTAATGTCGGCCATATTGAAAAATGATGCAATGAACAATGAATTAAAATGTTTTGTACTCACCGAATTAAAATGATTCCGTAATAATGATGTTCAAAATTAATCCACAAGGTACTTCATTTCTTCATTTGTTATCACAATGCAATAAATTTAATAGTTTTTTTTATCACACAATCAAAAAGTTCAAATCGAAACTTAGCGACTCACAACTTAACGAAATTAAACTAAACTTATTCCATCCATAGGTCATTCTCATTCTCAAGGCTCGTACGACCATAAAAATGTAAACTAATACTTATAACACATTAACTTAAAAATATTGGACTGTATCTTTATTTTATTTTTACTAAGAAAAGGAAGAGCGAACGCTCAGGTCGCCTTCAACCAACACAACATCCACATAACTTCAGTTCAGTTCGATTTCACTTTCAATCGAGGGGAGTTCGCGACGCCCTCTCACGGGACTTATAAATTCTCAGTTTTCAACAATAAACATAGGCTAATACGTCATTAAGTATTCTGGACGTTTTTCCTAGACCAATACACTTTATTTTGATATGATATGCATTATTAAAATTTAATGATGACACTACTTTTTACTTGAATGTTATTATAAAGCAGCCAATATAAGTACCAATTTTGTAATGTAATCATTCATTTTTAAATACAATAAAAACCTGCTATGACAGAAACACAAAAGACCGGAGATATATTTCTTTTTAGACAGGTTCCTTTTTACAGGTTTTTCTGTATGTGTCGTACGATTGTTACTTGGTTGTACGCGGAAATATGAACTTTGATTTAGTGGAACGTCTGTCTAAAAGTTTGGGAACCCCTGCTTTAAAGAACTAGAAAATGTACAAATATAACGACCTCACATGTCAAGATGCGTGCGTATACTGCTTAGAATGTCTAAGGGGTACGGCACAATTACTTTAGTTTAGAAATATTTGCCTAGTACTTTTTTCTTCAGTTTAGAAATCTTTCTGTATTAATTGCAGAAATCGCAGTATTTTTCTGCGATTAAATAAAGCAAAAAAATCGAACTTCACGTGTTTAAACATACAGAATGCTGAATAATTTTAGAAATAAATTATACATTTAAAAATATTTTTGCTTCGTACAATGAATAATGCTTTTAAAACATACTGAACTAAGGTATCTAGAACTCGACCTAAATTCAATTACGGCTAATCGATGTGTTAACCCTTTGGAAGGCTGTGGTATATTATTTATAACACGATTTTTCTATCCCCAAATGCCACAATTGGACCAGAAAATTTGGAATAGAATCTTACATTTATGTTTCCCGCAAAAAGACGCTATTAATAAATTTAATTTTAATTTTTCAAATAAATTTATTCGTAAATTCTGTTGTTATTCCACTTTTCAACGGTTTAGCAAAAGAAGTATTTTGCCCCTGTTAGGGTTAAATGAGTTTTATAAGTTTTAAAGCACCTTCAAAGCATAACTGTCACTGGAAATGATGTCTACAAATTAATGCGATACTTAAATTATGCTTCCGGGGTCGACTATAGTTTAAATATTGAACGATCATTCAATTTTCAAATGGTAACAGACAATTTTTACAATATATTCAACTTCATTGCATCAGATCATCCCGAAGAAGTATATGACATATATTTTTATTAAATCTTCGTGGAATATGGAATTCAGAGTTTGAGGATACTATATCTTAAATCTGCTTGAGAATGTTTGATTTATATTTTTTTTAAAAAGAAAACAGCATAAAATGCAAGAGAAATTTCCATTTCTAAACGACTTTAAACAGCATAAAGTTACTTATAAATAGTAATTCTATAATTAATTATTTTGGATTTTCTACAGTCAGTATAAAATAAAGATACACTTGTCTTTACTCGCAGATCGTTCACGATAACATCGTAACAAATCTTAGCAGATGTATTTAGACCCAGAATAATGTTTTCCTGGCTTCATGGGGCGATATCGGCAATCAGCATTCTGCTACCACTAATTTTAAATTTTTTGTCATATTTAATCACTCTAATTAATTAAGACAAAAACAACATGTTTATAGTAGTTGTGGAAGTTTTCTCTGTTCACCCCCCTTAAGTCGTTGTTTTCTTTCAGAATATGAATGCACTTTTTGTTAATAAACAGTATATTAAAAATTACGCAAGTGTAATTTTTTTAGTGGTAACACCCGCTTTTGACACATTATTAGAAATCGTTGGATCAACGCCACCCAGAAAAAAATAACATAATTTATCCAATCTTTATAATCCAATTTTTTATAAAAATCTTTATAGAGCTATAAAAGAAAATATGTTGCGGTACATTTAAAAATGTAGAAAAATTAAATTAAGATCAAAGCGAAAAAAATATTTCTAGATTAACACTATTGAAATTGTTGGGTCAATTTAGGAATAAAATAAACTAATATATACTGATATCTTCCAATTTTAACTGAAAATCTTTAACTTAGATTTTCTGGCTTCTTTCATCATCCGTCTTATATAAGATTGAACAGTAGTAGATGCGGTTTGTGCAGATCGAATGTCGCGAAAAAAGTGTTTGGATTAAGCTGCAATCTGAGGCACGCATGGTTTTGATGGTGTCTATTCTGTTTATTGCTCAATCCATCAGTGCAGGTAAGGGTATGTCTCACACTTTGACACATAAATTAGCAATGTACTCAAATTGTTTAAAGCCAAAACTTTATATTCAAATATTTTTATCTTTATGCAACATTTATCATTTGTAATTATCCAAAGATTTTCTAAATCATCATTTTCAAATTTAAAAAAAATAATTATTTTCTGTTGTGACATGGATGTCTCACTGGAAGCAAAAGTTTTCAATCCGATGATTTTTTGGAAAGTTATAATTTAAAGCTTTTCACGTGATTTTAACTTTCTCATCCTCAAATTTTGATCTCTTCTAACTCCATGGAGATCTATTGGGTTGGTCGGAAAATTGGTTCGTCTTAGAAAATTCTATCATTTAATTGTTAGACATTAATTCCGATAGCTAATGTCTAATAATTGACGGGCAGAATTTTCCGGTACGAATAGTTTTCCCAAACGGAAAGAACTTTCCAAAAATCCCAATAACAAAAATATATAAATTATATGCTTTTTCCTGTCTTATTTCATACAAGAAACTCAAAAACATTGATAAAAGAGGATGTTGAGAATATAAAAATCAACGTTGGTGCAATTTTTAATATGTAGACGACCCTTATTTTATTCTTATTTAGAGGAAAAGGGTAATTTTTATTTAATATTTTCTGAAATTTTCAAAATTTGTGGGTAAATCCCTAATGCAAGGCTGTCCAACCTGTCGCCCACGAAACACCAGTAAATTCTTACAGAAATCTCTGCCTTATTTAAATAAGGCAGGATAGGAGTTATTCGGAGATTAATTACGGCAACTATTTCCGTAAGAATTTTTTGCTGTATCGCGGGCGCCAGGTTGGAAGTTCAGCCCTAATGTATTGAGTTGTTCGGAGAGTTCTTTCCGTTTGGGAAAGTTGGTTGGTTCATACCGGAAAATTCAATCACTTAATTATTAGACATTAATTCCGATAGCTAACGTCTAATAATTGACGGGCAGAATTTTCCGGTACGAATTGGTTTTCCCAAACGGAAGGAACTTTCCGAACAATCCAATGTTACCTATTATAAGTTCATGATTTAATAAAAAGTGTATAAACTATGCCATTTTCCGGGCTGCTTTCATCCAAGGAGCCCAAATGTGGTATCCAAAATGGGTGTTACATTTTTTTAAAAATAAGTGTTTTGAATTTTTAATATGAGTTTTTAATGTGTTCGTATATTTAATATTTTAATATGTTTATGTATATGTTTTTAATGTGTGGAGACAGCTCTTTTTCAAAAATTGCAATAATATTTTGAAAGAAGACATAATTTCGGGTCTAAAGACATTGTGATTTTATTGTTAACAATCTGTGAACAAATTATCTTTATTGGACTGTACTATGAAAAATTAAGAACAGTGCAGCAAATCCTAAGAAACTTTTTGGTGGTCCTTTCGTTATTATAACACCTAAGCATGCAGCTCCAGCAGGACAAGGACTTAGAATGAATGTCACAGAATGGTTTTCCGGATCACATGCACTTGTGCTGTCCACAAACACTATTTGATGGGAGGCTTCTAGCTTATGGGCACGCTTCATTAAAGGTGTTGCTATGAGTACATCAAAAGGAGTCTCACTGAAAGAGATAGTAACACCCTTTTCTTCATATATGCTTTGCTTCTCTTTTAATTTCTAAAATAAATAATAAAATATTTAAAATCAAATCACAATTTAAAGATTACAGCAAAGTTCCCCTCCCCCCCTCCTCCCAACTTCCCAATTCAAGCCACTTATAAGTTTTACACAGTTTTACCCACTTTATAAGTTTTTTTATGTAGATATTTTCTGTTGAAATATTTTAATAAAGCTTTACATTATTTTAAAATTGCCATTTTTTAAGATCCTTCACATATCTGCATGCACCCCCCCCCATGCTAATTACTTTCTAAGTTCTTTGATATTTTAATATAGGCCTTAAGGTTAATATTAATATTTACTTCTTGCGATTTTTGTAGACAATATTTAATGAAAGAACTTAAAACAAAAATTGTTCAGAATACATTCTTTAAATTTATTTTTATTACAGAAAAATAGTCCTATCATATTTCATTTTTCTAGGAATCATACTTTTGAAAATGTGTTTTATTTTTATACAGGGTGTAATTTTTATTTTTAATCAAAAGCTAATTCCTAAACACTTGGTTCATTTAGAGGTATACTTCCGATTTTAAAATATCTCAAATGTTCAGATGAAAATATACAGAGTTATGATACTTAGGATTAAAATAATTTCCAGTGTTTTATGTCACTAAAAATTTAAAAACATGTTTTAGTACTAATTTAGTGAAAATTCCTGAAATTCAAGGTATCATGAATAGATAAGTTTTTGTTGCAAAAAAAAAATTGAATTTTTATTGTAGACAGATTTTAATGGTGTGGATTCATCTCAACAGAAAACAACATCTATACTTGCTTCCCAAAATTATTTCAAACATTTTAAATTAAAACGACTTGTTGGCAAAATACATAGCGATTGTTTACATGTTACAAAAATAACAGACTATTGGAACCAGTTACCAATGCAACTGTGGAACGGTGTAACCTGTTAACCAAAAGTAAATCTTGTTCCCATCTCTATAATATATGAATTTTTATAATAATGTTAATTATAATTATAGACATAATTGATAATTACTATTATAGACATAATTTATAATTGTTATTATAGGATAAATTAATTAATAATATTAATAATTATAAATTATTTAAATTTATTTAAAATTATTAAAACATAATTATTATATTATTATTAATTAAATTAATAATAATAATTTTAATTTAAGAATTATAATCTATTATTAATTAGTTATTTATTAATATTAATAAAAAGTAATCGTTACTTAATATTATTATAATTAAAATATTTAATATTATTAATAATTTACTTTAATATTAATTAAAAATAATCGTTACTTAAATTATTAATATTTAAAATTATAATATTTATTATTATTAATTATTTATTTTAATATTTGTTTAATACTGATATAATATTTAACCTTTATTTAATAATAAATTATGAATGAAAAATAATATATTATTTAAATTTAATGTTATATTATTATTATAATTCTTAATATAAATAGTAATATAGGCATTCAATATTTTAATACAGGCCTATAATATTTTAATATTCTATATTATATTTATTTTTGCCTCATGCCTTTTTCCGCCTACCTCTAACTACTTTCTTTAAGGCCTTCTCTTCACCCTTAATCAAGTCAATTTTTTAATGTTTTTTTTTAATCTATTTTATTTTAAGAAGATATTGGATTAACAATGAATTGGATATACTTCAGGACAATTTCAGTGACAATATGTAGAATTCTATTCAGTCTGATATGATGGTTTTTTTTTTTTTTTTTTTTTTTTTTTTTTTTTTTTTTTTAATCAAATTAAATATCCATTAGTCATGGAACAGTGGTGCAGCATTTGGGCGACTGTCACCGCTAAATTTTAATACTATTCTTCGCCTTAAAAAAATCTCAGAAATTTTGTCCTTAAGTAAGATGACAAATACTAATTAAATTTCGCAGTGTCAATTGGTTCTCTGGTGCACCAGCGCCACTGTTCCATCACCGATCCATGTATACGTGTGACAAATTTATAATGTAAGACTGTAACCAATTATATATTTTGATGTATGTTTACCTTAAAGTTTCTATTACAAATATATAAAAGTCATTTAAATGATTACTTTTAAAATGTAACTTACTTCAATCATTCCAATACCACATCTAGGACCAAAATTTGTTTCTCTCCACTGATCATGCCAATACCTCACTGTACGTTCTGATGGATTTTGACGTCCACTGGCAAATGTCTCTTCAGTGCACCAATCTTGTAACTCAAGTCTTTTTACATGGTAATTACAACTTTCAGAAATTCCCATGCCAGAATCAAATTAGCCTATAAAACTCTTTTTCATGTCTAATTCTGAAGGCAGAAAGCGGAGTGCTTTTGCAGTATGCAAAGTGTGACTGTGTTCACAACTAACTACAATATAACAGCACAATACCTTCTGAAAGTTGAAAAAAAAAAGACAGTTAGACATGTTTTTTAAACTTAATAATCAGAATTAGGGATGCACCAAATAGTGATTTTGGCCGAATACGGAATATTCGGCCTACTGGTAAACCAAATATTTGGCTGGATGAATACTTTTAAATTTCAGAGTTTAAAGATAAAAAAATTTAATGTTTAAAACAATTTTACATAATATTTAGCACAGATACTTTCATATTTATAAATAAGACCTTTTTACAAGCAAATTTTACACTAAAAAATCTATGCACTGAGTTATTATTTAAGACGAGAATAGTTTAAAAACTTTTCTATTAATAATTTTTTTAATTTCATGGCTTCATTTGTGAATTAAAAAAATTAATAAAATGTTGTTATATTATAAAACAAATATTTTAAAATCAAAGAGAAATTTTGAAGGAGTCGAAAAAAATAATTACAGTCATATATTGTTTATTTGTCAGGAAGGGACTAAAGTAAACAATAAAATTTACTCTATGGCGAAAATGATACAATCTAGGAAAATGGTGGCAACTCAGCAAGAATAATGTTCCTATTCATTTCGATTTATTAAAGAAATTTTTAAATGTGCACCAGAGAGCAGTGTATGGTGTGAGCTATTATTTTAGAGGTTGTAAATATGCAGGTTGTTCCTAATATCTTATAACAAACTTTCAAGAGATATAATGTGGACAAGACAAACATTTTTTGAACAAGAAACAACATCTTAATCCACTTATTCCATCAAAAATGCAATACTACATTCAATCAAAAATACAGTATGTATCACTACAATCTGAAACTGAATTTTTGTTCACAACTTTAACAATAACGAAGATATCTACGCGAGATTTGCACATATTCATTTTGATTGTATAAAATGTGATGATATCATTGGAAGTAACTGAAAGTTATATAAGTAATATAAACATCATTAATTAAAAAAAATAATATAAACATCATTTATTTAAGAAAAAAAAATTACAGTTGGGAGTATTTATTTTTACTTTTAGAGATATTTTTGCAGGGCAATGAAGATCTTTCGATCTTATGTTATCTTTCTTATTTTTAACCTTCATAAATGAGCTGTGTTGAGGACATACAAATACTTTCCTAAGGATAGAAAGAAAATAATTAATAAGTTAATATTAAAAATAAATTGTTGTTGATGCTATGCAAAATAATTCTTACGTACGAACACAAAAATTTGATCCCTTGTGGTATGGAAGTGTGGCTGTTCCACGATGTTTGGGTATTTTTACCAAATTCATTTACCCAAGCGTTTATTTCTTCCATACTACCAACACTGCTTCTGATAATAACTATGTCATTCTTTTGAATTATTTCATTATTAAACTGTTTTGGTAAATCAATTTTATCAAAATTTAATACAGATGAATCAGTGAATGAATCCATAATTACAAAACGTATATCGCACTTCTCTATGACAAGCATAAACAAAACAAACGCCTTTTAAGGACGAAAGAACCGATCGGCCAATCACAGCGCAGTATTCTTATGCAGAGCAGGATTCCTTTTTCCCATGTCCGTATCAATGTAAAGGTTGCTTATATGCGGACCGGACCATGGCTAATGTTTCTTTAGATCTCGGAATTGCTACTATTTCTGATAGTTGTTTACCTGTAAACGACTCGGACCGGATCCATGCTAATGTTTCAGCATCCACAAAGTCTAAAGAGCCATCAAAAATTATTTGCCCTGAATGCAATGTAAGTTTTTCTGCAAAAAAGAATTTGTATAGGCATCAGAGGAGCTTGCACCCTAAAAGTGAAATTTCCATACCTGCCAATAAAGTTTGCCCCATTTGTGATACAAGATTAAGAAGATTGGGGATCTACATACTCACATAAGAGAAATTCACGAAGGTATAAATTTAAGATTTTAAACGGAAACTCTTTATACCGATAGTGAGTTTCAAAAATGGAAATGTGCTATTGAAAAGGAATCTGCTTCCTATTTTCCTATAAAAGGTAAATATGAAAAAGATGGTGCTGTTATTTCATATTATGAATGTAATAGAAGTGGTGCACCAATTCTCAAAGCTTCAAAGAGAGAGAGGCGTCTCAAGAGTGGTGTTTCTATTAAAATTGGTAAAACTTGCCCTGCTGCCATGAAAGTGACAAAACAGCTTTTGCATGAAGCTACCAAACTTGTTGTGGAATACCAACTGATTCATGTGGGTCATGAACAGGAGCCGGGAAAAATTAGATTAACCCATCAAGAAAGAATGGAGCTGGCTGGAATGCTGCATAACGGGATTCCAACAAGCACTGTTTTAGACAAAGTTGTCGTAGACCAATACTCTCCAACCAAGCGACTTCAATCAATTGTCAGAAAAGATATGGACAACATACGGAGGGATTTCCTTATAGACAAGCCAGCCCACTCTGAAGATGCTGTATCTGTGGATATAATGGTTCATAAAATGATGGCAGAAGATGATTCTGTACTTCTATATAAGCCAGTAGGTGAAAACATTGATGGTTATCCTAATATTGAGGCTAATGAATTTTTACTTGAATTTGCCAATAAAGCACAAATACAGTTATTAGAATTGTATGGAAAAGACTGCATAATGATAGATTGCACACATGGAATGAACCAATATGGATTTCAGCTGACTACCCTAATGGTTAATGATGAAAACCTGGAAGGTATGCCAATAGCTACATTGTTTTCCTCCAGAGTAGCCTGTGAAACTTTTGAACCCTTTTTCCAATCCATCAAAAACAAGCTTCCAGATTTTAAAACAAAGTTACTATTGTCTGATGACACAAACTCATTTCCAAGACGATTCAAAACATATACTGCGTGCATGGCATGTTTTGCGAAGCTGGAATAACAATTTAAAATCTAAAGTGAAAGATGAAGCTGTAAGATTAGAAATGAAAAAAGATATGGAAGAGTTTTTACATGAACTAGATACTGTTACATTTCAGAAATATCTGAATGATTTTCTGATTAAATATAAAGAAGAAACAGCCTTCATTAAGTACTTTGAAGAGCATTATTGCAACCGCATACAAAAGTGGGCATATTGCCATCGAGCTCAACTTGGAGCAAATACCAATATGAAGCTAGAAAGATGGCATAGGCAGTTGAAGTACGAAGAAGCTGGAGGGACTGTCATAAAGAGATTAGACAAATCTATCCAAAATGTTCTGAAGGCAGTTAAAAAAAACTTATTGGAAGCTTTATAGCCATTGAACGTGGCAAAGTCACTCACCGAGTTCGTCGGATTCATCAAGAGCATCTCTGTAGTAAAAAATTAGATGAAAATATCTACTCAATTCAAGAGATAAAAGAAGAAGAAGAGTGGGCAGTGTGTAAAATACAAGGATCATCCATAGTAACTTATGACATTAAGATTAACAACAAAACCTGCCAATGTCAAGTAATGTGTGTTGATTGTGGTGTTTGTTTGCATACATTAACTTGTACATGCCTTCGATACCAGATAGGGTATGTTATATGCAAACATATTCATTTCTTTTGTAAAAAGTATAATTTTTCCCGCAACAGTAATGAACTATCTTCAAATCAAATTCAAAATTATTGTGAGGGAGAACTTGTCGTTGATGTAGAGGTAGACGAATACAAAGAACGGCAGTCTTTGAAAATGGCTGAAATAGTCAGCCAAGTTAAAAAAAAAGCCAAGAACAGATTTTGGTGCTGCAAAAGCTTCATTAACTTTAAGATTGCAATTTATCAGTGACCAGATACAAACACTGGAGACACCAGAAGACTTAGACGGTGTGGCTGAACACGTTAAAAATTTAGAAGTGATTTTAGCAAAAACTTCGTGCAAGCAATGCTTACCAACTGTATCTGATGAACTAAAAAAACAATATATATATATATATACAACAAGCACAGGCTCATTGTTTTGGTGAATATTCTATTGTGAAATATTTGTTTTTCGACCAAACTTTGCTAACAAAGTAAATTTTTCAAAATGTTATAGAGTAGACTCCCTCAAATCCGCAATCCTAAAATCCACAAATGCCTAAAATCAGCACATCTTCACAAATGTAAACAATGAAACTTTCAGTTCAGATGTTAGGACAAAATTACAGAATTTTTTAGTTTTGTATCATTCTGTAAGTATTTCAAAATGTAATTCTCGATAATATAACTGAATTCGTGGTTTTTCATGAAGGAAGTATAAATTTATGTCTGTAAAAAAATTCAAGATATTGCTGATATCACTGGTAATCGCAATCTTTTTACCAATTACTAAATGTTTGTATTAATCCGTCTCTTTGGTTATTAAGACTGGCTGAACCTAAAATAAAACTTCCTTACTTTATGATTGTGATGTGAATTAATAGGGTACATTTAAGAGTAAAATTTCATTGAATAATAGCAAAAAGATATATCTGATCTTTATTATGCATATTTAATTATACATTATTAATTATTTGTTTGACCTTTACTTTTATAATTGCATCACTTTAAAAATTATCTTATTTTTTATTATTTTAGTTTACTACTTTACTTAATTATTTTAATATTTTACTATAATGCAAGCATTCATTATTTCGATTGCATTGTTACATTTAAATTACTGTATAAAAAATATAAACAAAGCAATGACCAGAAATCCACAAAATTCTAAACTCCGCACAACCTCTGGTCCCAAGCTGTATGGAATTGAGGGAGTCTACTGTATTTTAAATGTCATACCATCATATTATTTTTAATTAGTTTTACATTGCCAAATTAATATTACTGAATATGAACAATGTATTATGAAATATTTTTATTGCTGTTGCTTGTTTGTTTTAAATTGTGATTTTTTTTAATGTCAGACACATTCTCATCTTAGTGATATATATAGAGTGACCCTGCCAGTACTTGATCAAATTTTTTAAATATTGTGACATTTCAGGCAGAAATGACTTAATACTAGACATAATATTTTTCTTTGAATGTTAATGTACCTATTGTCACATTGTTGTCTGCTGTAAGTAAGAGATGCCATTTTATGAAATTTTTTTATTAAAAAATGTAAACATTTAGTTTTTGATTAGTTGGAAACAATTAAGGTAAGTCAAAATAATCCACTTCCATCTTGATTATTTCAACTAATATTTTTAAAGAATTATTATTAATCATAGCCAAAGGATAATGTTTTAAAGATTAATATATCGATTTCTGATTGACTTCTTTTGCCTGATCAACAACCACTGGGAAAATTGCAATTGAAAAAAACATTTTATTTATAATTTTGTTGCTATTTAATTTCAGCGGATTTCATTTTTGCCCATTATAGGACATTCATTAAGAGTTGTAGCAATCATGTTAGTTTATTTCTAAAACTTAAAAGGAAGGAAATAGAAAAAAAATGTAGCACTGACTTTATTTGATCAAATACTGGGGGGATCACCCTTTAATCTATTAAATAATAATTTTTTATCAAGTGTGTGTAATATTGAAATAAGTTATCTATTGGCATATGTCAAAATTAAACATAGTATATTATTTTTCAAAATTTATATGATGCAGTTTTATCTACATTTGTGATGATCAAATTTATCATCTGTAAAAAAAATGCAATTTTATAATAAGTTTTAGCAATAACTTTTTAGAAAAAAACTTTGAAATTGTCTTGCGTTTGCACAATTTTATTATAAAATCTGTTTAATTTCTAATGAAATATTATATTGTTGAAGAATTTCAATGTAGTAGATCAGGTATGGTAAAATAAGTAATGAGGTAAATTAGATAAGTTTCAAAAATAAATTTATAAAAAATACAAATTGTAATTTTTTTATAAATTATTTTACCAAATTAATGTGTTACAGGTATAATTTATCAGTGAATAACAAAATATTTGTTGCTATACTATTATACTTGGTTGCCATTTTAAAATTTTGGATATGACTTGGCTGTAGTAATGATGAGAAAAACTTTGGATTTAAAGTAAATAAGGACTTATTTTAAACTTTTTTATTCATTGTTATAGCATATAATACTTATTTAGATTAACTTTCTGCATTTTTTATGGCAAAATAACATAAAATAAATATTTTAGAGACATAAAATAGTTATACTGTTGTGTTAGGCTTAGCAAAATAGCATTGTTTAAAACTTACTTTTTTTTAATAATCTTATAAAGTTTATTAAAAGTGAATTGAATATGAGGGTTGGGTTGAGTTGAGTTGATTGTTGACGGCCAATTATCTACGCTAGGGATATAGGCCCGGGGGGAGTGCCCTTCGTGGGGGTCTTTCTAAGGGAACCTAACCCGTATTTACGCATGGATAAATCCACGGTTCGAAGAAAACCACGAAAACTCTGAACGATTAGGCCGACGGGCGCGATTGGGATCGAACCCAGCACCTCCCGTCTACCAGCTTCGAGAGCACAACCTCTCAGCCACTGGTGGGGCCAATTGAATATGAGGAATTTATATAGTAAATTATCAGGAGCTTTGTACTAATAGTTATACAAGAAATTTTAAAAAGTGACAGAAAAAGAAACAGAAGCTAAAAAAAAATAAGTAAATGTTGGCTAAAAGTCTTACCAACTTTAAATACCTAATATGTATCTAATTTAAATAGTAATAGTAGTAAACGAACTATCAGAATTTTTTGAGAAGACAACCAGTGATCACAATAATAAGGAATAAATAGGTTAACTTCTGATAAGAAAGTAGATGTTCCTATTTCATGTTTCCTGATAAAGGTTTGATGTATCAAAAATTTCAAATATATTTCATGACTCACCAGTTGTTTAATATTTTCAGCATTCTAAAGAACACTTTTAATCAGATTCATGTGCAATTATTCATTTAATTTAAAAAAAAATAGAAAACTTTAAATAAGTATACTTATTTTATCCTTCGGTTGACAATGTGTTTTAAAATCATTATATCAGTATTAATTTGCAATTTTATTTTTGAAATTGTCCTTGAAATGTTAAGATATGCTTATTTTCATGTTGTATGTAATTTTTTCCAGATTAAAATAATATATTTTTGGCAAACTAAGTATAAATAAAAAATTCACTACATTTTTATAATTACTTATAGTTACTAAGTTTTTATAATTATTTTATCCCTTTTGACCCTAGGTTTTGCATGTAAAGGTTTCAGTATTTTTTTTCTATTGACTATACACTGCTGTGAAAAGTTAAAGATAATATATCACTTTATAAAAATATATTAACATTTTAAAGAAATGTCTGAACTTAAAGCTTGAAATAAGAAAACTTTGAATATTTTTTGTGTGAAATTCAAGCAAAATATATTTATTTTTTAATTTCTAATAAGCTTTATACTTTGCACATTGTTATAATGTTTGGAGATTTGAAATAGATGTGTTTGTGGTCCACAGAAAAAAAGTAAAAATCAACCTGCAAAAAAAAAAAAAAAAAAAAAAAAAAAAAGGCAAAATTATGATGATTAACTGTTATTTGTGGCAACCCAAATTTATTTCAACTATTAAAAGTTTACTTTAAAAATTTATTTGCATAATGTTAGTAATATTTCTGTATTATTTCTTAACTGAATTTTATGATCTGCTTTTTTATATTTAGATGCTAAATTTAATAAAATCAAAGCTCATTAAAATTGTTAATCATATACTGTATTAAAACGCAAAGGTACAAACCTAAGCAGATCGAAATCGACACATTTACGCATGCATCAACTCTTTTTCGAACCTCTTACATTTAGAGGAAAGTAGGAAGAGTTTCCGCTGGCGTAGCAGTCTACAGCAACAGTTTATTTTTTTACAGGATGCAGGTTCGAGCCTAACCCCCGGCAAAATGATTTCTGTAATGTTTTGGCGATAATTCATTTCAATAATGACATTTTATTAGGAGGAGAAATTATGTTTCTTATTTTATTAATTATTTGAATGCTTTATAAATAAAATTTAACACTTAAAATATTTATTTCTAATATTTTAAAAATAATAATAATTTTATATTTAAAAATATTTAAGCTAAAACATTTTGCATGTAATTATCAATTAAATAGATTGAGCTGATCTACAATATTTGTTACATTTTTTTTTACCAACATCAAGAATATGTATATTTTCAGAAAGAAAAGTTTGTCATTTTTTTCCGTAAAAAAAAATATTCATATACGAACTATAAAAGAAATTACCTTAATATCCATGGTTAATATTTAGAAAATGTATAAAAATGTAAAATAAAATTCAATAAAAAATATATATTATAAATCGTTAGCTGCATCACGTTTCAAATAGAGAATGAGACTGTTAAAATAAAATTCATGGCAGCTTTTAATGGTCATGTAATTAAATAAAATAAAAATAAATATTGTTCTTTTTTCAAAATATATATATATATATAAATGCTCTAACCAGTATTTTTAAGTAAATTTCTCGTAAAAAAGCAAGCATAATTGTAAATTATAAACTTAAATTCTTTCACTTCATTGAATAGGTTAGACTGGCAGCACCATCTATCGCCTTAAGGCGATTTAAGGAATCACTTTATGCAATATAGAAATTTGTCACAATTTCAATAATTAATTCAAAAGCAACTAATAAAAAATTCAAGAATTTTTCCAATGAAACATTCAAGTTATGTACCATCAAATCTTGACAAGTATTATCTAATACTTCTTTTATTTTCAATTGTTTTTATATGTTAATGTGTTGAAAATTTTGTTATTGAAATTGATCGTAATTGCAAAACTATGAAGGCATTTTGTTTTGAAATATGACAATCACTTTTAAAGCTTTAAAACATAACTTTTAAGTGCTGGTAAAATCACTCTAGTTTCGAAAGTAACCACCATATTGGTTTATCTCTAGGTTTTAGATTTGCGATCAATTTCAAAATTGGCATTCTGTTGCAAACTAACATATCTGTTTCAGAGATTTTATATTTTGTACCCAAACTATACTAATAATTAAGAAATTTGTTTTGTTTATTTTTAATGCCAAATGCAAGCAAAAATGTAGTTTTAATTTATGACGAGTTTTATATTAAGCAAAATACAAGATAAAATCTGGAAATTTTATGTGTAAAAAAAATCAGTACAAAAACCCTTAACGGGTTAAAAGTTGTGACGCAGCACTTTCTTTTGGCTCTAAGAATTTCAAATATGGGTCTTAAAAGTAATGATATCAAATTTGAGTGACGCTATGTTAATTTTTTTTAAATCATCATTTTCTTTTTAGTTTTATTTCTATTCACAGGTGCAATTATTATCTTAACATGAAAATAATATAAAATTTATTCGCTAAAGCTTTTTCATTCAGATCTCTCAGGAATTCAAAATATGGGTTTTAAAAGAAATGATATCAAAATTTGAGTGACACCTTGACGTGAATTTAATAGGATTGTTTTAAATTTAAATTTAAATTATTTTTCGTTTGTCTTCTAAAGTATATTTACGCATACAAACAATACTTTTAATTTTTCAATACAATGTTAAATATATTACTTTCACTGAGCCTATATTATGTATTGAAATGTATTTATTTCAATAGACTGATTCATGTTTTGTGCCACGGTATCGAAAATCATAAGTAAAATTTATGTAAATGATTATTTTGCGTCATAGTATCCACTTGCATACATTTTCCTTTGTTTGGATACTATGACGCAAATTAATCATTTACATAAATTTTACTTATGATTTTGGATACCGTGGCACAAAACATGAATCAGTCTATTGAAATAAATACATTTCAATACATAATATAGGCTCAGTGAAAGTAATATATTTAACAGTGTATTGAAAAATTAAAAGTATTGTTTGTATGCGTAAATATACTTTAGAAGACAAACGAAAAATAATTTAAATTTAAATTTAAAACAATCCTATTAAATTCACGTCAAGGTGTCACTAAAATTGTGATATCATTTCTTTTAAAACCCATATTTTGAATTCCTGAGAGATCTGAATGAAAAAGCTTTAGCGAATAAATTTAATATTATTTTCATGTTAGGATAATAACTGCACCTGTGAATATAAATAAAACTAAAAAGAAAATGATGATTTAAAAAAAATTAACATAGCGTCACTCAAATTTGATATCATTACTTTTAAGACCCATATTTGAAATTCTTAGAGCCAAAAGAAAGTGCTGCGTCACAACTTTTAACCCGTTAAGGGTTTTTGTACTGATATCATTACTTTTAAGCGGTTATTGATGAAAATTTCTTTCAGTCGCAATTAAGCATTAGGGTATAAATTTATAAGAATAAAATTTAGTGGCTTCGCCCGCTAGTGGGCCTTCAATTTACATCAGGGCCTCGAATCTAACTGAATTCTCCATTTGTATGACAATCCCTTAATTTCCACATGGAATAGTATAAAACTATAACCGAACGAACCACCAACCCGGGTCCCTGCTGCCTCCGGCACCGTATACCAGTCGTGCTATGCATGCACCGGATAATACCTTAATTTGCACATCGAATAGTATAAACCTCTAACCGAACGAACCTCCGGCTCTTGTTCCCGCTACCTGCGGCACCGTATAGCTGCCGTGCTGAATAATACGATTAAGTGGTCACAGACCTTTTAAACAATATATCACATGAGGGGTGTGTGCAAAATTTTAAAAAGTACCCCCCTTATGGGAGGGGCAAACTGGGGGGTATGGATACTGGAGATTCATAATATGACAAAGTGGTCACAGACCTTTCGAACAATATATCACGAGGAGTGTCAGCAAAATTAAAAAAGTTCCCCCCTGGAGGGGGCAAAGGGGGGGGATGGACACCGGAGGTGCATAATCTAATTAAGTGGTCACAGACATTTCCAACGATATATCACATGAGGGGTTGTGCAAAATTTCAAAAAGTACCCCGTTGGGGGGGCAAAGTGGGGGTATGGACACAGGAGATGCATAATATGATTAAATAGTCACAGACCTTTCCAACAATATATCACATGAAGGGAGTGTGCAAAATTTTAAAAGTACCCGCCTTGGGGGGCAAAGTGGGGGGATGGACACCAGAGATGCATAATATGATTAAGCGGTCACAGACCTTTCCAACGATATATCACATGAGGGGTTGTGCAAAATTTCAGAAAGTACCCCCTTGGGGGGCAAAGTGGGGGTGTGGACACAGGAGATGCATAATATGATTAAACAGTCTCAGACCTTTCCAACAATATATCACATAAAGGGTGTGTGCAAAATTTTAAAAAGTACCCCCCTTGAGGGGGGGGCAAAGGGGGGATGGACACCACAGATGCATAATATGACTAAGTGGTCACAGACCTTTCCAACGATATATCACATGAGGGGTTGTGCAAAATTTCAACTACCCCCTTGGGGGGGGGGGGGCAAAGTGGGGGTATGGACACAGGAGATGCATAATATGATAAAACAGTCACTGACCTTTCCAACAATATATCACATGAAGGGTTTGTGCAAAATTTTAAAAAGTACCCGCCTTGGGGGGGGGGCAAAGTGGGGAATGGACACCAGAGATGCATAATATGACTAAGCGGTCACAGACCTTTCCAACGATATATCACATGAGGGTTTGTGCAAAATTTCAAAAAGTACCCCCTTGGGGGGGCAAAGTGGGGGTATGGACACAGGAGATGCATAATATGATAAAACAGTCACAGACCTTTCCAACAATATATCACATGAAGGGTTTGCGCAAAATTTTAAAAAGTACCCGCCTTGGGGGGGGGCAAAGTGGGGGGATGGACACCAGAGATGCATAATATGACTAAGCGGTCACAGACCTTTCCAACGATATATCACATGACGGGTTGTGCAAAATTTCAAAAAGTACCCCCTTGGGGGGCAAAGTGGGGGTGTGAACACAGGAGATGCATAATATAATTAAACAGTCTCAGACCTTTCCAACAATATATCACATGAAGGGTGTGTGCAAAATTTAAAAAAGTACCCGCCTTGGTGGGGGGCAAAGTGGGGGGATGGACACCAGAGATGCATAATATGACTAAGCATTCACAGACCTTTCCAACAATATATCACATGAAGGGTTTGTGCAAAATTTTAAAAAGTACCCGCCTTGGGGGGGCAAAGTGGGGGATGGACACCAGAGATGCATAATATGACTAAGCGGTCACAGACCTTTCCAACGATATATCACATGAGGGTTTGTGCAAAATTTCAAAAAGTACCCCCTTGGGGGGGGGGTCAAAGTGGGGGTATGGACACAGGAGATGCATAATATGATAAAACAGTCACAGACCTTTCCAACAATATATCACATGAAGGGTTTGCGCAAAATTTTAAAAAGTACCCGCCTTGGGGGGGCAAAGTGGGGGGATGGACACCAGAGATGCATAATATGACTAAGCGGTCACAGACCTTTCCAACGATATATCACATGACGGGTTGTGCAAAATTTCAAAAAGTACCCCCTTGGGGGGCAAAGTGGGGGTGTGAACACAGGAGATGCATAATATAATTAAACAGTCTCAGACCTTTCCAACAATATATCACATGAAGGGTGTGTGCAAAATTTAAAAAAGTACCCGCCTTGGGGGGGGGGGGCAAAGTGGGGGGATGGACACCAGAGATGCATAATATGACTAAGCATTCACAGACCTTTCCAACGATATATCACATGAGGGGTTGTGCAAAATTTCAAAAAGTACCCTCTTGGGGGAGCAAAGTGGGGGTGTGGACACAGGAGATGCATAATATGATTAAACAGTCACGGACCTTCCAACAATATATAACATGAGGAGTATCAGCAAAATTTAGAAAGTACCCCCTTGGGGGGGTCAAATTGGGGCATGGACATATCATTAATTTCGAAAATCGGGCATGAAAAAATCATGAATTTCGTTCATAGTGTATTTAAACATCATGAATTTCGTTGATCGGGTATGTAAAAATCTGTGAATTTCATCAATCGAGCACTGAAAAAACATGACTTTTGTCGATCGGGGGAGGGGAATCATATATTTTGCCAATCGGGCAAGTAAAAATCTTGAATTTTGTTTATCGATCGCATAAAAATCACGTATTTCATCAAATAGATACATAAAAACCAAGAAATTCCTTGATCGGCACTTGAAAATCATTAATTTCATCAAACGGATGCATAAAAATCAAGAAATTTATGAATCAGGCACATAAAAATCATCAATCGGTGCGTAAAAATTATGAAATTCATCGATTAGGCACGAAAAAATCATGAATTTTGTAGAACGGACGCATAAAAATTACCAATTCGTAGAGTAGTCGCATAGAAATCACGAATTCATCAAGTGGGTGGTTAAAAATCACAAGTTCATCAAGTAGGTGCATAAAAATCACAAATTTCATCAAACGTTTGCATAAAAATCAATAATTTCGTCGATCAGGTTCAGAAAAATGAAGTTTCGTCGATCGAGCATGAAAAAAATCATGAATTTCGGTGATCAAGTGCATAAAAATCTTGAACTTCCTTGATCGGTGTGTAAAAATCATGAATTTTGTCGATCGGGTGTGTAAAAATGATGAGTTTCAATAATCAGGCACAGCAAAAACATGAATTTTGTGGATCAGGGAGGGGGAGATCATAAATTTTGTCGAACACAGATGTAAAAATCAAGAATTTTGTTTATCGGTGCATGAAAATCACGAATTTTGTCAAACAGGCACATAAAGATCAAGAAATTCATTGATCGGCATGGAAAAATCATGAATTTCATCCATCGGGCATATAAAAAGGATGAATTTAGTCGATCAGGCATGTAAAAATCACAAATTTTGTCAACGGGGCACATAAAGATCAAGAAATTTGTTGAACGGCATGTAAAAATCAGAAATTTTGCTGAACGGGCACATAAAAATCACGAATTTCTTTAATCGGCGCATAAAAATCATAAATTTCGCCAATCTAGTGCAGTAAAATCATTAATATCATCGATCTGGTGCAGAAAAATCACTATTTTCGTCGATCTGGCGAGGAAAATCATGAATTTTTTCAAACGGACATGGGAAAAAAAGAAAATCAGAAAATCCTGCATTTGGTCGGTTTTCTCCATATTTTTCAAGTCGGTTTTTCAAGTTTTATTGCCGAGTGGTGATTGGCGAGTGCCTATTTTCACCTTTACCCAAAAACGAATAACATCGAATTAAAAGGAGAAAGTTATTAACTATTTACGGGAAAAAAACTTAAACGGCCATGTACTTAGCTGTACAAGGCCGGTACAAGGTCTTAACTCGAGCGTAAAAATGAGGAAACGTGTTTCCTTACGGATGCTCAACTACTGTATAAAGCGTCGACAAAAAAGGGTGACAATCCCGTGCAAATGAACTACGAAAACTTCCAAAAATGAGTGTTGGAAAAACTTCTTCCAAATTTGCAATCGAATAGTGCCCTATATATGGCCAATGCTCCACATCACATGCCTGTTGACAACAGCACTCCTGCAAAGAATTCTATAGACTGGCTGAAAAACAACAAAATATACTGTGGCGAACAAATGCAAAAAGTAGAACTTTTCTCTCATAGAGAGTAATCGTCCAAAGAAAATCATCTATAAAATTGATAATAAAATTCTAGTTTAGAAGGTATTATTTTTTTTAATATTTTAAATGATAAAATTTTATCCGCCCTTCCAAATTGTTTGAAAATACAAGCTGCAGTTTATAATAGGTAAAATACCCCCCCCTCCTCCCCCAGGTATTTTGTTTATTTATTTATTGTTTTTTATTTATTTTGAATTGATGGTTCTCCATTTCAAAATTTTCATTTTATTTGATACTTTGATGCTCTATAGCTGTTTGTGAAGCTTCATGCATGTTTTGCTGTTACTGTATATTAATTTTTCAAATTCATTTTTAATAAACTTATGCAAGTAAATAGTTTTAGAGCCCTATGTTGTTTTCAACATATTCAGACACTTTCAAACTTTGCACTCACCAACACTTAATTTATAAGATCTGACTATTAAAAAACATTGCGAAATAATTAACAGTGGTTTTCTCTAAAAAAAATTTTTTCTTTCTTCTATATGTTTTTAAAATACACCGCTGTACAAGAAACCCTATGTAAAATATTGATATTTATGTAAGTTGTAATCAAAAAATTAAATGTATTAGCAGCAGTTGAAATTTAATAAATTTTCAGAATTTACTTTGAAGAACAAACACTTATTACAGTCAACAGTAAACAGTATTTTATACAAAAATTGGGAAAAGTTTAAGATGATTAAATTTGTGAAGAGTTAATTTTTGGTAGGAAAAAGTTTTGTGAAGTGTCCTGTTTTTATGAAAAGAAATGTGAAATAACCTGTTTTAAAATGAAAAAAAAATGTGAAGGATACTGTTTTAAAATTAAAAAAAAATTGTGAAGGATCCTTTAAAGGTGTTCTTAATTCTTCTTAGAGCCCTGTAATATACTTACTAAAGTTGTATTTTTTCTGTGATTTAATTTTAAATGATTTTTAAAGTCACAGGTAAATGATAGAAAAATTGAAAAATAAAATAGCTATTTGTTTACTTTTTAAACTCTGAATTTAAAGTAAATAAGAACTTATTTATTCATTGTATAGTAATATTTTAGAGCTAAAAAAATCTATGTGGGTTAAAATGATTATATTCTTAAGTTTCGCGAGCAAATAGCAATTTTTTTACTGTATTTTTTAATAATTTTTAGTGTAACATTTGACATTGAAACAATATAGTGCTCGAAAACTATTTAACAAGCTTATTAAAAAATGAATGTGAAAAATTAATATAAAGTAAATGCAAAACATTCATGAAGATAGAGGTTTGTCACACAACTGTTTGTAAATGTAATGCGAAAAAAAAATGATAACAATGTAATAATACTGGCAATATGAATGCAATAAGGTAATGCCAGGGTCGATCCAGGAAAAATTTCGGGCCTATTTAGGGCCCCTTCACAAAAATCTATTTAATAAAATGGGCCCATTCACAAAAATCTATTTGATAAAATGGAATCCCTTCACAAAATTCTATTCCATAAAAACTTACTATTTATTATTTTGTGATGTTTTAAAATGTGTAATTTGTAAACAAACAAGTTTACCAGAGAGGAAAACTTCCGCAAAAGGATTTAAAACAGGTTTTGTTTATAAATGCTTGGTTCGAATTTGATTAAATCGATTTCAACTTTCGTTACAAAATGTTATTTTTCACAAAAATATAATAAATTTCACAAAAACAACCTTTACTTTTCACAAAATGGGCCCCAAGAAAAAAAACCTGCATCGACCCCTAAATGCAATGAGAAAAAGAAAAAAAAAGCTATTTGTTTACTATTCTAACTCTGGATTTAAAGTAATTAAGAACTTATTTATCCATTGTATAACATAAAACACTTAATTCAGAACTAACTTTCTGCATTTTTTTTTACAAAATAACATAAAAGTAATATTTTAAAGCCATAAAAACATGTAATTGGCAGTTGCTCTGACAAAGACCAATTAAGCACCTTACCAAAACGAAAATTTTTAAAAGAACCATCAACAAGTCATATAAAATAAAAAACAATGAATAAATAAACAAAATACCTAATAGTAAGTATAATATCTTTGATTTTCTGTGCCTATCTTTTCCCCAATTGCCTCTCGCTAATTTGTGCTTCGCGTATTGATACGATAATAGTTGGTTGGTTGTCTTCGTTGCGAAAGAAACAAAGAAATGAAAAATATTTTATCATTAGAAAATGAAAGATTTATTATATTTAGCAGTAAAATTGAATACATGTAATTAAAAAATATTTCCTCATTTTGAAAAAGGAATCAAAATAATTTTTCGAATATATGCATGTTTAAAATCTGAAATTATTTCTTTGTAACAAAAAGAGAAAACATATAAACCCCAATTGAATTTAATACATATGTTTTACATGTTTAGAGTATATAATTCATTGTTTTTGCATTTAAAAAAAATCTAAATAATTAGCCCGGTCAGAAGCTTTATTGATAACGGCAACCGTACATCAATTTTTAACTGTAATGCCCGGCGGAAGAAGGGGGTGAATACTCTATTGCATTTGTACAGCTTGGCTTAAGAAAATAGTCCCATTTTTAAATCGGATTATATAAAAAACTGGAGTTTTCCTATTTAAGTGGATAGGGGGATTCGCTTCATCTAAAACCGATTAGTATCATATATTAATTTTAAAAAAATCCTTCGGGCGGAATTCGAGATAAGCGCCTTTACACCATGACACCATTACATGCAGAGCGAAAAACTTCCCATTTTACTTAAAAATGGATTTCCAGATCTTAAAATCTACTGCATGTAGAAATCTATAAATTTCAGGATAGAGTTAGACCGGAGATATAAGACAGCTGTCAAAAAATCAAAATGATGTGCCTCATATTTGCTGAGATATTAAATGTCGGCTTTTCGCTTTTCCTTTGAACTCAAACTAGCTGTATATATAAGAGTGACGGAAATCTTCGGTTTTGGGCTTTCGGTTTTCGGTTGCTGCGTCACTCGAGAAACTACCGTCTCTCATGATAATACACAGTAAAACCTCTAAATAGCAGGGATTTCAGGAGTGCAAAATTTATTCGGTATTCGGAGATGTCTGTTTTTCACAGGTTAAAAACATGCAAATGGGAGGTTGAAAAAGTGTCTGTTATGGTGGTTTTATCGTACATAGTGTTGACTCTAGCAGGGACACCATTTACCGTACAGTGTGACTTCAAAAATCCCACATCAAAGTCCTCTTTCCCTCCTGTTTTAGGGTTTCGTTCATCTCACAAAACCCTATTACTCCGATTTCGTTGTCTGTTCATCACAGAGCCGGTTCTCAGAAACTATATAACTTACAGGCATAAAAATTTGCGTACTTATAGCTGAATACCTACTATGAAGCTCAAAATATTAAAATTTGAAAAAATTGTATTATTTTAATATAGAGAGTTAAAAAAACCAAAATTCTAACAGCCTTTTCCTATTAAATTTAAACATTTTTCGTTATAGCAATTGCCAACAATTACAAATCCACAATAAAATTCTTTCTACAATAATTAATTTTCTATTGAAAGGTTTCCATGTGAAAAAGGAAATATAAAGTTTCACCAATTGAAAAAATGATTAATATGACGTCATTTTGTTAATAAAACTGAAGTTTTCAAACATTTCTCAATAATACAAGGAGTATTAGTATGTGTAAATACAGAAAGCAGCTCAATATGACGTCACTAGAGAATTAATAAAAAGAAAATTAATCTGACGTCATTGTCGGATTCCACCGCTGCCACCATTGTCGGATTCCACTTCTCCGTCCACACAACTTCGAAATATAATCCGGTCTTTTGATATGCTGCCACCACCGATATGAATACGTGATACCGGACACAATACGTGATGTATATTCAAGAAAAACCTAACTCTTTCTATTACACTTAAACAAACACTTTATTAACAATATTTACACTTAAACTCGGAGGTAAAGTATCCGGTTTAATATTAAATCAAAATAATTATAGAAACGCTTTACGTGTACCGTTAGACTACGTTCATTTATTCCACACTGAGATTTCTATTCATCTCACACCCGCTCTCAGCGCTCATTCCCCGAGCAACCTTCACACTTCGCTGCTCCGTCCGAACTCAACACCGGTCTCAGAGCTCCAACTCTGAACGACCTTACACCTTCGCTTCCTACGTTAGAACTACCTTCTTCTCTGGTCATTCTCCAGAGCACCTTTCTGTCTACGGGGCTACTGGTCTGTTTCCAAGGGTCGCTTGACAAACGTTCCTCCCTCTTGACTGATCTGTCTTCTTAAATAAAAGGGTGCACTCTCTTTCTTAACTATCAAAGACCACATTGCAATGGAAATACCTCTTTCATTATGTCCAAGTCGCCACCCTTCGGATTAAGATTTTCTAATCCTTTCCCCTTCCTTCACTTTGTTCCTACTATCTTCCTTACATTCCCTTTCTACCGATTCTGTTAATGATTTCTCGTTGTTTAACCCTGACAATTCATTAGCCACGTGAGGATGTAAAATTACCTGTTCCTTACTATTATCAATTATCGCGCAAAGTACATCCTGATGAATTACATTAGTTTCTCCGCGTTTTGGAATAGCTAAAGGTAACTGAATTAATGGCGATTTCACTGCCTTACCAAATATCCCTTGTAAATATATGCTACCAGCCCCTCTTAATTTTTCTGCTGGTACTAAATCTTTATGAACGACGCTAATTTGGCAACCAGAATCCACCAATCCTTTTGTTATCTTCCCATTTACACTAACTTCTACTTTCTCGAGATTATTTAACTTCTCTCCAATAACTTTAGTTCTCCAATTCCCTTCTGCTCCGATTCTTGCCATACTCGCTCCGCTTGGTAATTCTTTAATTCCTCGCACTGAGACATTATTGATACTAGCCCTTGGTTCTTGTCGGTTATTAATTTGATTACTTCCCTCATTATTTCCTTTTGTACAAAATCGCTGAACATGTCCTCGTTGAGAACACTTGAAACAGATAGGCGTCGTATCATTAGGTTTCTTATATTCCGGTTTTCTACCCAAAAATGGACTAACTTCCTTATTCCCATTTTGTCTCCAATTACTACTAAATCCCTCATCTTTTGCCCTTCTAGAATCTTCATTATTCACATACATTTCTTTACCTTTATAACCCTTATAAGTTACCGCATAAGATTTTTGTTTAGCATCAAAGAAATTATCACATTCCTTAGCAATTTTAGAAACTTCTAACCAATTACTGTGCTGAGTTAATCCAACATGCGTCGCGGTTTCCTCATCTAACGTAGCTAACAACTTATCTGTGACAATTAACTGATTAACCTTCTCATACGTATCTGCACCTCTAATCTTACAGTAATTTTCCCACGTTGCTATTAAACGTGACACAAATAATACATGAATTTCATTTTGATTCCTTCTAGCCTTCTTGAAATTTTCCAAACACGCCTTCGGTGTCGGCTCGTGTTCCCTTAGAACTAATTCCTTTAACTTCTCATAACTCTCAATTTGTTCCCTAGTAGTGTATATTAGCAAGTTATCGGCCTTATCCCCTAACATATTTAGTAGAATTTCGGCCTGCTGGGTTTCCGGTACATTTTTTGTTTGGAATGCTCGTTCTAAACTGCTAAAGAATAGATTCCATCCCTCAGTCCCTTCTGGAACCTTTATAGACAAAGTTTTAACACTTTTAATCAATTTCTCTAGGCTACTCTCATGATTAGATTCTCTAGTCCCATTAGCGTTATTAGCCGAACTTTGAATCTTTATCCTTTCCAACTCTAACTCATGTTCCAATCTCAATTTTTCAGCCCTTTCTTCTCTATCTAACTTCTCACGGTCTAACTCCCTTTCTAACTTTTCTCGTTCTAACTCCCTTTCTAACTTTTCTCGTTGTAACTTTTCCCCCCTTTCTAACTTTTCTCGTTCTAACACCCTTTCTAACTTTTCTCGTTGTAACTTTTCCTCCCTTTCTAACTTTTCTCGTTGTAACTTTTCCTTCCTTTCTAACTTTTCCCGTTCTACTACTAACGCTTCTTGTTCTAAGCGTTCCGTAACAATAGTGCTAGATAATTCCATAACGGCTCCCTCTTCATATTCGTCGCTCTCCACTATCTTTTTCTTAAGCTTAAACCTTGTATCATCTTCCGAGACCTCAATTCCTAACTCTCCACATATCGCCTGAAGATCCACCCTTTTTAATTTTAATAAGAAAGCCATACTTTCTACTGATAACTATTACCACCCTACAATAATACTTAATCACAATATCAAATTAATACTTCCTCAAATCCTACTCTCATAAGTTACCTCCACATATTATACTATTTAACATATTTCAAATAAGTAATAATACAATAATAAATTTCCCTAAACAATGATACCCCACAATTTGCTTCCAATAACAAAGTAGCAATAATCTCAATTTTACTATTATGCAATACAGATTTTAAATTTATACCATTAAATAATAAAATACAATTTACACAATAATACTGATACGTTGCAATTTGAATAAAACACTGATGCCAATCACTACATAAAAATATCCACCTAACAAAAATTTGCATGAAATACACATAAATTCCTAAATTTAATCTCAATAAAATATTTCAATTTCAAAATTAGTTCTCACATTAAAAAGTAAATCACAGCACTTTTTTTTTTCTCTGGGCCTTCAGTTCTTCCTTGAAGGTTATTTCAATTTAATTTAAATTCTACACAAATTTGCTTTCCTCATTTACTGTCAATATTTCAAACTTAAAGCGAACAATATCACTTAATTTAAATATTACTTTAATAATAATTTAAATTTAAGAAATTTCAATTATTCCTTCCAACTATTAACACAATGCATTAATTTTAATCATTAATCTTATCCGTTTAAAACAATTAGAAAATCACTTCTAGTAATTAATATCAGATCCTTTTCTTAAAACAATAGTGTAAAATGGTTGTTAATATCTCATTTGATTTAGACCAATTATTATATTGCACATAAATTATTATAAAGTAACCACAACATTGACCCAAATTACCATCAATTATACACAATAAAATAAAAAAATAGGTTCGAGAATGTCAGTAGAGTAAAATGATCAAAACACCTTACCTCGTACTTCATTCACTGGGGCAATTCTCTGCTCACTTTTCCACAGGGTAAATCTTGCACTCTCGGGCAACAATCACTGCACCTTGCTTCCCAATGCACAAAAAACACTACGCACAACACTACACTAACACCACCACTAATTCACTTCACTGTAATGACGATAGGCTAGCTGGTACTGGTTGTCTACGACGATAGGGCACAAACACTTCCGCTGGGCGATCCGGCACAAACTCTCTGTAACACGGCTATCTGGCACTAGTCTACAACGATAGGGCACGAACACTTCCGCTGGGTGATCCGGCACAAACTCTCTGTAACACGGTTAACTGGCACTGGTCTTCGGTGATTCAGATCCCGTCGCTGCCAACATTGTCGGATCCCACCGCTGCCACCATTGTCGGATTCCACTTCTCCGTCCACACAACTTCGAAATATAATCCGGTCTTTTGATATGCTGCCACCACCGATATGAATACGTGATATCGGACACAATACGTGATGTATATTCAAGAAAACCTAACTCTTTCTATTACACTTAAACAAACACTTTATTAATAATATTTACACTTAAACTCGGAGGTAAAGTATCCGGTTTAATATTAAATCAAAATAATTATAGAAACGCTTTACGTGTACCGTTAGACTACGTTCATTTATTCCACACTGAGATTTCTATTCATCTCACACCCGCTCTCAGCGCTCATTCCCCGAGCAACCTTCACACTTTGCTGCTCCGTCCGAACTCAACACCGGTCTCAGAGCTCCAACTCTGAACGACCTTACACCTTCGCTTCCTACGTTAGAACTACCTTCCTCTCTGGTCATTCTCCAGAGCACCTTTCTGTCTACGGGGCTACTGGTCTGTTTCCAAGGGTCGCTTGACAAACGTTCCTCCCTCTTGACTGATCTGTCTTCTTAAATAAAAGGGTGCACTCTCTTTCTTATCTATCAAACACCACATTGCAATGGAAATACCTCTTTCATTATGTCCAAGTCGCCACCCTTCGGATTAAGATTTTCTAAAGGACGCCTTTAACGGTACACAATTGATACATATACAATACATACAATATGCTAATCCCTTAAGTATAGCTTTCAACTCTTGCAGCTGATTCTAAGAAACCTGACAGTCATATTGGAAGTTTAAAGGATTTTTCAAATGTTTGAGAATAATACGGAGTATCAATATGAGTAATAGAGAATAGTAAATATATGAGTTTGAGGAACGTATTGAATCATGATAAAAACCTGATTATGTAAATATTGGTGTATTTTAACATTTTAAAGGTCTCTATAAAACATGTTTAATTTTGAAATTGATTTTTTTTACTATCGTATTTAGTCCATATGACAAATATTATGACAGAGCAGTCCAATAGAGGGCTTCACCCACTATTGGACCTGTACAGATTTTCGAAAAAAACGAGAAAAATAGACTGGTAAATTTTTACTTTATAAAAAACTTTTTTTTTTTTTTAATGAAATTTACTTGGATTTCATAAAGAAAGGGTAAAGTGTTTTGAAAGGAATATTAAATAAAACCCTTTGTGCGATCTTCGATCACACTTAACCACTTGCTTTTTTTCCCCCACTTGCTATTTTTCTTTCTTTCCTAAGTAAAAACATGTGTATTTTTCTTCTCTAAAATTTTGGAAATTTTTATTTATTTATTTATTAGAACTAGTATAAAGTATTTTTCAAAATCGGTAAATGCTCTTTCTAAAATAAGAGTCTATTGCAGATAAAGTCGACTTGATAATAAAGTTAGAAAAGCTTTGTGATAACGTTATCTGCTGTGTATGGAATCGGATCATCAACAGTTTATGACATTTAAAAACAGAAGTTAAAAATAATGCAATTTTATATAAAAAGTGACGTCACGAAGGGTTAAAAAGAAAAAATATTCATGAAGGAAAAATTTCATTGTTTATTAGATTTTTTTTTAAAACCTAGAAAGTTTTAATTAAATTAAGTTTTCTTTTAATATTTAGTTTTTTATCACATAATTATCACTCAGTTAGGAATTAAATTTTGACTAAAGGCCCTATTAATAATATCTGAAGTACTTCTGATATTCTTTCAGAAATCCGGCTTAGTCTCAGCCCCGAAGATGCCGGATTCTTGAGGTTGTACTATAGTTGCTGAAATAAACTACATTATTTAACATGTAATGGCCAGTATATAGCACATACACATTGTTATAATATACATTTTATCAATAGCTTGAAATTTAAAAAAATGTTCTATCCTTATAAGGTTCAATGAGCTGATGAACTTTTTGTCCACCAATCACACCTGTCTGGTTGACCTTGAACCATATCCACAATCCCTGTGGTAACCGGGAAAAATGGACTGAAAAAATAGGACATGGAAAACACAGGACCGTTTGGTGCTGCCTGTCTGGTATACAGCCGTTATAACACAGCCAGGCAAATACAAATAGTTTATGTCAATGTTTACAAATGCGAATATTAAATTTGCATGCCTCTTTTCAATATTCGCTTTCGTAAATATCAACGGAAAAATGTTCGTATTCATGTATGTCAAAAATCAAGTTATTACTTGATTAAAACGAGCATTCTCAAAAGCGAATATTTGCATTCATAGACTTCGAGGAAAAGCGTTAACGAATGTCAAAATTAAACTAGTGATGAATACGAGCATTCTCGTACGCGAATATTCTCACTTTTTTACATTATTGCTAACAGCATTCACACATATTCGCCTATGAGAATGATATAAATGAGACACCTCGTTAGTTTTTAGCACTTAATTATGAATAAGTTCAATATTTATCAATTCCTTGTCACGTTTTTTCCGCTCTTGTTTCTTCTGTCATGTTTTTTCCAGTCACTTTTTTCCTAGATTCAATACTTGCAGCTAGCACAGCTGCCCTCCAACAGGTATTTCACCTCCAATGTTTGATTTTTGATGTCATTTGAAACTGCCCTATACCTAGTTAATATCTTTGGCAGGGTTAGAAATTAGGAGTTCTAAGTAAGGCATCAAATGACGCCTATAATTTTTTTTGTGTGTGCCAAACTGCATTTCATGGCTTCTAAAGTTACTGAAAAAAGTGCAGGTTTGGCATATGTCAGTCCAGTTTAAATACCTATTAAATTTTACTCTAATTTTCAATAGTAAAATCCCTATGTGTTCTGTGCCAGACTTTGTGTCTATTGCAGAAGACTGTAATCGATTATGATTAAATTTCAGCTTCTATTACGATTATGTTTCTATTTATGCACGTTGGATTACAATTACATCTTTTATTATATATATTCTTTAAATTCTAGATTACATTTAGATTACAATTTATAGATTTTTACTGAATTACGATACCTGAACTAGTTCATTATGATTGCTATTCGATTACACAAATTTCATAATCTGCATATAATGAATCTCTCTGGGTATTCGCTGCTTAACTATCTGTTTGTAATATTAACATTTGACAATTATTTATGAATGAAAACCTGCATTAGTATTTACATATATGCACGTTTACAATCGAAAAAGCATTTAAACATATCTTATAGAATTTTCCCAATTAAAATCTCTCTGGAGTTTTGTTTACCACCTTCAGAAATTATTATGACGCAAGAAAAATTTCACAAAAATAACATTTTATCACATGAAAATACATATTAAAATTGAATAATGTGAAAATGCCGTAGTGTGTTTTCAGAAGGGTTGTAAAAAACTCGGGTAAAAAAAAAAAAAACCCTACCCACTAAAACCCTGGTTTTGAGGTTTGATCTTCTGATTCAAAACTTTCTTCTATCTCATACATGTTAAAACTTCAAAATTTGCTATCACAGTGTCAAATTTAAATGATAACCTATGTCCTTCATGAGGATTCAACAAGTGTAGGATAGTTCGATTATGTGCAATTGAAAATAAAGTAGAAGCATTGCATTTTCCAAATAAATCACTGAATTTCGACCCATATACTCTTAGATGTCTGCAACCGAAATTCCAATTCAAAGAGCATAAAAACAACACTTGTTGGGCAGTATACACAAAGTCTAATAAGGATCTATTTAGAAAACTCCAATAATTAGCACTGCTCTCTTATAGGGAAAAGTTTTATAATCAGGTTCACAGCAAATTGATGCATTTTTGCTAGCATGGTTTGCCATATAACTCCATTTCTTAATTGCCATACACTCGCAATAAAATTATAATCACTCATATTTTATTCCAAAGTTGGCTGTATACTAGAGATGAATTTAAGCTTTTTTTTAGAGCCCGAACAATTTTGTGATATCGAAAGTATGCAATAGACATTTTTTTCATAATATTTAAACATTGTTTCAAAAGTAATATCTCATTTTTAAACAACTTTTTACATAGAAATAACTGCTAATCCCCAACACACAATTTTATGAAAACTTACAATTCAATCTTATCAAAAGGGAAGTTAGATATCAAATAAAAATATACTTTTTTTCGACAAGCAAATCTGAGGGACACATTAATGAAGTTTTCTTTATGAATAGATAAGTGCATGAAATTTTCTGAAATTGCTATTTATATGCTGAAGAATTCAACATTTTTCAATTTTCTATAAAAGGTGTTCATCTTAAGTAATTATTGGTTCCTTCCTCATAACAATCCTTTCTAATTGTTATGCCTCAAAAATAAACTTAAAAATTTCATACTGTTATCTGAAAGATCCTATGGTTTTGTAAAAAAAGAGGAAACACTGCTTAATTGCTTTCTATCTGAATAACAATAAATAGCATCATTTCTACTTACGAATGAAAGTGACTTTGTGATTGTGAAGAACAGAATCATGATAAAAAATTAATACTATAAGAACCACATACATTAAATTCATATGATGAGTGGTTATGCCTCGTACACAATGGAAAATTAAAATTCATAAACATCAAGCTAATGATAGTAGACTAGAAATAGAAGAAATGAAGATTCCTTCTGCATTAGATCTCTAAATAAAAAAATAAAAAAACTAACAAAATAACTGATTCAATTAAAAAAAATAATCACAATGTTTATTTGTCTTAAATGAAAATCAAACTAAAATGCGAACTCATAGTGCTTCCGATTGGTGCCATATCAATAGGTCTTCGGCATCAATGTCAGACATAACTATACACACATATATATTTTCTTAAATAACATTCTAATACTAAAAAAAAAAAAAAAAACATAATTTCTGTTTTCTATTTATTTTGATCAAAATTGCATTGAAATGATTATAAATTTAATAATTGCTCAAGAAAAATGGAGCCTATTACAAAATATTAGACCTATGCTTTTTTTCAATGAGCATACATAGCTGTATCTCGATTTATATTGGATAGAAATGCAGCAAATTTTACATTTGATGGTATTGTAGATGTGTCGATAGAATTTCATATTTGAATATGCTACGGGGGGGGGGGACTGTTATCCAGTGCTTTTTATATTCTGGCATCTGTGTAACTACATGTTAAGTTCAAATAAATGCATCCTTGTAATTGTTGTATGTAACTGCACTATTAAAATTAATAGGTACTACTCTATTATCCCGTCGACCACTTTTCATTACAAAAAACTATCGCCAAACTGTATGATTAAACGCCAAAAATGCAGTCCCATTTACTTGACGTCAGAAGCATTATACATGTTTGTTATGTCATCAAAAGGTTTTGAATTTGACATTTGCCTGTATTTTTCATTATGTTTTACGGATTTATTAGTTATTTCATTAATTAAAATAAAAATTGTGTCCTTGAATTCTTATATTTTATTTATTTATTTATTTTGATATTCCAATGGCAACGTTCTCCCGTTTATTTGGCGTTACAGTTTGGCGATAGTTTTTTGTTATGAAAAGTGGTCGACGGGATAATAGAGTAGTACCAATTAATATAATAAAATGGTTTAGAAGAAAGTATTGTGTTGGTCAGAACATACTAGTTAAAATGTTTATTTTTTTTACAATAGTAATACTATATATTTCTTTAAATGTCACTATCTTTTAATCAAAAGGATCGTTTATACTAATCAAAATGATAAATATCAAACAAAGGAGTGTAAACAACCAAATTGCCAAATTTTTCAAAAAAAGAGGAAAATGTTTCCCTCTGCCCTTTTTATACCTAGAAACATCTTTTGCTATGTGAAGAGTAGTGCTTATATTTCACATGTTGGCATTCAAAAGATTTATTAAAATAGATGTAAAATTACATGCTATTCAAATAATGAATAATAATCTCATTAAAAAGAAATAGCCCTAGTTTTCAATGATCTTTGCTCACAAAAAACTACTACTATCAATAGAAATATTCAAGAGGTTGAGATAATTAAACGAAAAAATGTAAGGGAGGGATGGGGGAATCAAAAAAGATTTGATACTATTACAGTATACGGGCCTCTTTTTTTTTAAGTTTGACGTAATTTGGGCTTTAGAAAATGAGATTTGTTCCGAAATGATAATAGCAGTTATGAAAACAAACCTAGTGAAGTTTTATGCATTTTTATATTATTTATATATATAATACTATTGTTTTTTATATAACATTTACTTTTGTTTTTAATATATATATATTTAAAAAATTGCTTGTATATATATGCATATGAAGCAGTGACTAGAAAAGTACCAAAGAATTTTTTAAAAACAAAATATTTTTCACAGCACACTTAATAAAGAAATCACTAATACAATACTAATGTTTATAATGATAAAGTAACTTCTGAAGATAAATTCATTAGGTAGTGGAATTATATGAGGAAATATTTGTATAAAATAGTTTTTAAATGTGTAAGTGAATTAACTATTACAGAAATTTATTATTATTAATGGAGAGGAAAAAAGTTTTAAGCACGAGTTTTGTTTACAATTAAATTGACTAACTTTTAATAATTCTAATAAAATGTATAAAACCCAGTAGAAAAAAAAATATTTTTTAATATATAATAAAATTTAATTTTTTATAATAAAATGTATTATTTTAATGTGAGAGTGCAAATGATAATGTAAAATTTATCAAATAATTATATTTCTTTTTTTTCAATACGAAACATCAATACATTTTAATATGATTTTGTTTAAAACGCTCATATTCGAGAAAGACGGCTCCGGTAACAACATAACTTTTCTTTATTTTTCAACGCTCTTGATTGTTATAGACGGTAGGGGGCTCTGCCGTAAGCCTGTACCACCAACTTATAACAAGCGTCTGGGGAGAGAACGACTTCTAATAATAGAGAATGTGCATGTTTGTCAACAAGCTGGTTCCTCACTAGACCACGCCTCTTCGGTAGGCAAAACATTTCCGCTCAATGCGCTATTTCCTACGGTTTCCTATGAGAAAGCGAAATTTTTGCATTCAATTATGGATCATATTTATTCAAAAACAAATTTTCTTTTATCAGATTATGCACAGAACTTAGATTCTGTTGCTAATCAAGATTATTTAACAAAGCTTAGATTTGTCAAACCGAATAATAGTGTTATTAATTTAGATGATCCGTATATTATTGTGGATGCAGATTGGAAAGCAGATATGGCTTTTTGGCCATCGGTTGCTTCATCAGATATTGAAACTTATTTAAAAAAGTTTCCAGGGAAGAATTCAAGTGCTCAAGAAGCGTTTCAACTTGTTGTAGCTGGTAGGAGAAAGATTTTAGTTTTTTTTTTTTATTATTATTATGTCGTAAAGTTAACGTTTTATTTACTTTTTTTCTACTTGTAGTTCAAGTTGTTCTTGTTCGTATGGTAACTTTTTATTGCTTGAGCTAATCGGAAAATGTTTACAAATCTCATTATATTCCGATTAAATGATCGATTAAAATGATACCTATGAGTGTTCTCAAATCAAAACTGCTTATTTTCTGAAACACTTTTATATAATTTTAACATGTTGTATTATGACAAGGAAATCTATGAAACTGAAGCATAAGTTTTGTCAGAATTCGGTTTTATTAGCTGAAATAATTTTTATACTAAATAAACATTCCTTAGGTTTAAAAAAAATATTTTTACTATTCTAATAATATGTATAAAAACAGGACAAAACAAAAAATTGACTTATATGAAACATTTAATGAAGTACTAAGGATGATATTTTTTTAAGAAACATTTCACTCTTTCTTTTTTTTTTTTTTTTTTTTTTTTTTTTTGTAAAAGCTAATTATATAATTTAATCTTAAAAAAAATAGATGCCATGTTTTTGTAAAAACCTTACCATTTAAAAAGCATTTAATTAGGTGTCGATGCAGTTTTTTTTCCTTGGAGGGGGAGGGGGGGCATTTCGTGAAAAATAAAATTTATTTTTCTGAAATTTGTTATATTTTTGTGAAAAATAACATTTTGTAACAAAATATGATATCCAGTTACTCAAAATCGAACCAAACATTTATTAATAACGAACTGACTAGCACCCGTGATAATAAATGAAAAAAAAAAAAAAAAAAAAAAACCCTCAAGTTTTCAATATCGAGTCGAATGAACCAAACCCTGTTGAAATCGAGCCCTTAGAACCCAATAAAAAAATGAGTCTCCAGGCGGTGGAATATGCACCCCAGTAAATTTAACGAATTTCCTTTAACATTAACGCGATATTTAATTTACAGATGCATTCCCCCCCCCCCCCTCACACTTTCTAAACTTAACCCCTTATCTTTAACAGTAACGCGATTTCTAATTTACGACTGTGGTGAGTAAACGTAAGTTGATGCCGAAAAAGAAGATTAATATTTAAAAAAATATCCTTGACAGCTTGGCGTACAGGCACAGGTAAATTTCGAAGATGCAATTGCAGAAGAAATGACCTTTTTGCCATGATGCGGCTGTTGGGACCGCTCACTTCGAAATCTACCTGTGTCTGTAGGTGGAGCACACAATTTTTTTTTCTGTAAGGGTTGGTTTTATAAAAAAACAACTTGTCAATATAAAAGTTGTAGATAATATTAAGAGGATTTGTAATAAATTAGCGGATTTGATAACTTGTGAATTGACAAAGTTATGATTTTTTTTCTTCTTAAACTCCTATTCTCTCCCCCCCCCCCCCAACCACTTGAGGCCATTTTTAATGATATCAAAAATCTGTCATATATAAATTTTCGGCCCTTTTCCTAGAAATAATAATAACTTTAAACGGATTCGATACGTATCATAATTAAGAAGTTATGGGTAACGTAAGGGGTCCAGGGGCCCGGATCTTGTCCGAGAAATTTTTGGTCATTCATGTAGTAGCTGGAAATCCTAAGAAGTTATTAGAAAAAAAAAGCTAGCGAATTGGACGATTTTTAAGGGAGCTATAGCAGGGGGCCCAAAAGGGGCCACTGATAGTTTTGAGCAGGGCCCCAAGATGAACGGTCCTACCTGGAATGTAGAAATGTGGAAATAACTAAATGGAGAAAACGCCCCCAAAAACGAAGATCGAATTAAAAGGAGACAAGGTATTAACAATTTAGGGAACAATAACTTCGAGGGGCCCGGATCTTCTCCTTTTTTTTTTTTTTTTTTTTTTTTTTTTTTTTTGTCGTTTATGTAGTAGCTAGAAGTTCTAAGTTGTTAGAAAAAAAAAGTTAGTGAATCGGACGATTTTTAGGAGAAATATAGTAGGGGCCCAAAAAGGGGCCAGCTGATAGTTTTGAGCAGGGCCCTAAGATGAACGCTCCTAACTGGAATGGGGGAAAGAAATGGGGGGAAAGTTAAATGGAGAAATGGCCCCAAAAACGAAAATCGGATTAAAAGGGGACAAGGTATTAACAATTTAGGGAGCAAAAACTTCAAGGGGCCCAGGGGGCCCGGATCTTCATCGATTTTTTTTGTTTTTGTTTTTATTGTTCATGTAGTAGCTGGAAGTTCTAAGTTGTTAGAAAAAAAAAGTTAGTGAATCGGACGATTTTTAGGGGAACTATAGTAGGGGGCCCAAAAAGGGGCCAGCCGATAGTTTTGAGCCGTGCCCTAAGATGAAGGGTCCTAATTAGAAAGTAGCAATGGGGAAATAACTAAATGAAGAAAAGGCCCCAAAAACTAAGAAAATCGTATTAAAAGCGGACAAGTAATTATCAGTTTAGGAAACAAAAAGTTCAAGGGGCCCCGTACCAGGCCCTAGGGGGCCAGGGTCATAACTAGAACGTAGAAATGGGGGTGAAAGCTAAACGGAAAAAAGGCCCCAAAAACGATGAGGATCGGATAAAAATTGGGTAAATTATTAACAATTTAGGGCAAAAATCTTAAAGGGACCCCAGGGGGCCGGGGTCTCAAAAAATAAAAAAATCCGAGCCTCAGGTGCATCAGGACCTACCTTGGGCTATCCGCTGCAATTAAGAAAGACAAAATTAATGAATAATTAATTTAAAAAATATGAATAATAAGCATATAACACAGCTAACTAAACAGTAGGCATTCGTATGTTCTGCCTACCGTTCGTTCTTTAAGGCTTCGTGACGTCACATGCACATTCTCTATATTTATTTCGTCGCTTTAACAGGGAAAAAGCGGTACGAGATTACGTATTCAAGTATGGCTTTACGATGGTGTGAACAGTGAACAGAAGAGTGCATTGATGGATTTCCTAGTTTGCGAGAAACTACATCCAGTATATGAGTAGTCGTATAACTAATCCTGAGAGAGCCATTATAATGAGTAAAGAATTTAAATAACAAGAGTAACATAAGAGTTTAATGAATAGCTATGCAATTAATGAGAATAGAAAATGATAAGTAGAGAGAATTAAAAACTTGCAAAAATAACAGTCTAGTGCGAGATCGCGAATAATAATAAAAAAAAGAAATTAAATATTAAGATTTACGATAGAAGTGTAAATAAGTTGACTAATAAAAATAAAAATGTTAACTGTTCGAACATAACGATTGCAAATGTATTTTGGAAAGGCAAAGTGAAAAATCTCTAAAAAAAAAAAAGGCAACTTTTCAAGGCCATACAATAAATATATGGATAATATAAAGTATAAGTGTATTAACAAATACATACAGTTTATATATATATATATATATTTTTTTTTTTTTTTCGTTTAATGTAATACAATAAGTATATATATTTTTTTTTTTTTTTTTTTAAATTTAGTTAAATTAAAAATTCAAAAGGGAAGTGTTAGCCCATAGTCGAATCGTCAACAAGGACGGAATAACGGGGTTACAAACTGAAAAAAGGATCGCGAATGTCATAGTCTGGTAACACGAATATGAACTCGTAAAAGTAGGTATAATGGTAATGGCAGTGTATCCCCAGATAGTTGCAGTCAAATGTGATGACAGTAGAACACAAGAGTTAAAAAGAAGCAATTTATAACAAAGTGAAATTACAGTGCAAGAAAGAGTCTATGAGAATTGCAAATGTGTGTGAGGAGAAAGTGTTATGGGATTATGTGTGATTGGTTAGGTTGAGCTCATTAGCAAAATTATCAAGCTCGTTAATTATTATAATCATTTTCTCGAATGGGTTTTTACACTTTTGTGTTTCTGTGGATATTTGTTTTATGCATTTTAATAGTTTGGTAATTTGAAGGAGTTCCTTCATGTCTTTGAATATGTCGAACATGTTATTAAAGGATTCTACATAATCGGTAGAGGAGGAAGTTGGTGTAGGGTGGGGGGAGGTGTTGTTGTCAGTGGAGGTGGAAGGAATAACAGAAGTAGTTTCCTGTGTATCTTCCGTTTGTGAAGTAGCAGTTGAGTCGAGGTGTGTAGTAATGTTAGTGGTGACAGGGGAGTTTTTTGCTTTTTCAACATAATTAAATTCTTTCATTATTTCATAAAGATCTTGGGCGTTTTTGGAGGTGATGTGCCTGGGGATATTTTTAGTAGTGGGTGTGTAATTGTCAATTTTAGAGTTAGGTGGAATATGTTTTTTAGAGTTTTTGGGGTTTTTCGGACAACCGCCGTATGAGGCCGGGTGCGCAGCACCGCAGTTTGCACAGGTAGGGGTAATCCTACCGGGTGTTGGGCAATTACCAGTGAGGTGGAGGCCTGCACATTTGCAGCACTTGGGGTCGAAGTTACAAATTTCGCTGGCGTGCCCGAATTTTTGGCAACGATAGCACTGTTTAGGGTTATTAGAATTTCGAAAATGCTCAATATCAACTTTGATGTAACATAGTTCATGTATGTCGTATATTTTGTCGAAGTCTTTGCAGGGGAGGACATTAACCATGTATAAAGGCATCCCCATTCCAGTTTTTTTGTTTCTTAACATGGCCGCACGAGTGGCGGTGAACCCATGTAAGGCTAGCTCATCAATGATGTGTGTAGGATCAGTGTTTGGGGGAATACCCCTGACGCAAATTTTCTTAGGTCTTTGATCTTTAGGTTGTATTGTCGTGAATTTTAGTGATTTATCGCACAAAAATTTTTGAATTGCCCGAAATTGGTCTTCAGTTTTGCATTGGATTTTGAGTAGCTCTCCTTTGAGGCAGATAGAAGGTGGATTGTCAGTATTTATTTCCTTAATTTGTTGGGCGATTGATCGCCAATCAATTTCGTGGAATTCGACAAAGAAAGGGTGAATTTCTGGTTTTTTAGTACCAGATATGACATTCGCAGGATCAGAATTTGGAGTGGAGGTCTGGTCCATAGCTTCCAGGTGAACCTCCGGAGACAGATTCTTAAATTTGTTACTAAGTTCTATGCCAGCGTCAGTTTGGCTATGGCGACGCTTGTCACCGCGTGGGGCATGGAGAATTGGGCTAATACTTCTAAGAGCTCCTAGGTTATTCATTATGTCAGTTTTAAAGAATTTAAATAAACCAGAATTGAGAACAAGACTATCATTATATGGCTCCCCCAAAAGAGAAATACCAGATTGGAATAAGCTTCTCACCTGCTGCTTGCAGTCATCATTAGTAGTGAAGTCTGGCCGGAGTTGTAAGGCTCGAATTTCATCATCTATGCCTTGAAAAAGTTCACGGAGAGCAATATTCGCCGGCTCGTGGTGGGTCGGGAATGTTTCAAACTCTTGGAGAAACGTGGATGGTTCCGCACCGTCGATAATCCTTTGCAGCTTTTCTATCAGCATACTCGCATCTTTCTCGGCTTGCGAAGCCGTCGTCATCGTGGATGAATCAATAACACCCGGAACTATACTATCGTCAATCTATCACCAGAACATAAACTAGAGGAGCGCCGGAGTAACACGTCCGATCAGATCAACAGTCATCCGAAGAATCTATCATGTGTTGTCTTGTGTTGTGGTTGTGACGATGGTGTGTATAATTCAACTTATTACATAAAACAAATAACTATATATTTTATCTGGTGTGAAACTTGTATTATTAGAGTCTTTACATGTAGTTATAACTTTCACAGTAATTTCTTACCAAAGTTAAACATTTATTCAAGCATATAAAAATTTAACATAAACAAAACAGTGACCAGAAATCCACAAATTTCTAAAATCTGCATAACCTCCGGTTTTAAGCTAAACGGATTTAAGGGAGTCTACTGTATTTGATTATTTTTTTCTGTAGATTTATTTTCTGGAATTTCATGCTTCTACCTAAAATGGCTGATGAGATATGGTGAGGTGTTCTAAAAATTTTGACTCCCTTTTTAACCCTCTTAGGGTGGGGAATTTTCAAAAAATCCTGTCTTATGTCAATCTTCATGCTTATGTCAAAAGAAGTATTAGCTCCCCAATTTTCATTCTTCTATGTTCAGTAGTTTGGACTGTGCATTAATTATGAGTCAGAACTCATGAAACATATGAGGAAAAACTCTTTTATATGTAAATAGATAATTAAAAATAATAATAATAAGTTTTTGCTTTTAATAGGTTGAAACAGGTTGAAATAGAATGAAATAGTAGAAATAGATAATGTCAATATCTATTTCTTCCTTAGCAAACGATGCAACTTTGTCTTAGTTCTTACAAAGCTCAAATTTATTTTCACATTGCTCATAACTTGTTTTTTGAAAATCGAGATATGTTGTAAGCCTTTAATGCGAAAGTTTGTAAAAGGATAGTGACAGTCTAAAATTGTAATATAATCTGGTGTTCAGGTTTCCTAAAATTTATAACACTAGATTAGGTTTTATAAAAATTTTATGTCATAGTACTTATACGTAAACAAATTTTGTTGTTTTCTTATCTAGTGATTTATTATACTCCCCGAATTTCTCTTAACCTGTCTAAGAAATTTTGATTAACGCCTAATGGTCCATGTACAGTGGGTAAATCATACATGAGAAGCTTTAGAGAGTGTAAACTCAACTTCCTAATCAAATCATATTAATATGTTTTAAAGTTAAAAAAGTTATGTGCTGGTGTAACTCTGAGTATCCAGTGTAAAAACAGACATTAAAAAAAATTTTTGAAAAAAAAAATTGAACTGTTTTGTAGCATTATTTATAACTAAATTCAATGAATAGCATCAACAGGGCAAAGGAAAATATATTTTATAATTTTCGTTTTAAAATGTGCTTTGCACATCTCAATTCGATCCTTTTTATATTTGCTCCATTATTATAACTTTGACCATAGATATTCTCTATTTTGGAGCCTAATTTTTCCAACTGAATTAAAATATGCTCTAACAGTTACATTACAGTTAAAACATCAATTTAGATTATTTAAGACATCAATTTATGTTAATCCATTTAAACACATTAGTTACAGTTAAATCTTTTACAGACAAGAGAAAAAAAAGAAAAAAAAATGTATTCATAACAGGCATTTTTATCTGTGTTGACTTTTATGATTAATAATTTTAAAGATAAAATTTCTTTTTAATCCCCTCTAAAAGTACATAATATAAAAAGAAGAAAATGTGAACTATTCATCACAATAGAGAGAAATCACTTTAAATTCAATTAAATTATTCAATAAGTTTTTTAATTATCTGATTCAGTAGTGCAGCCAGAATCTTCATCTGGGAGGGTTTGTGATTGTTATTCATTAGATGAACAATTTTGTTGTGTTGCATGACCATAAAACAGTGTTTAGTAAATATAAGACTGACGTAATGAAAAGTACATACAACATTACAAATTTAGCATTTAGGTGTTAAAAGATTCATAAAAGAGAATCGTCTTCAATTTTCAAAGAAAAACATAAGAAAGAACAGTAGCAGTAACATAAATGTATTATTTTGCTACTATTGCTTCTCATTTTGTCTTTAATTTTATGTTGAAATAGAGGTTCCTATTATGAGGTCTTGAAACAAATGAATGGTAAACATTTTATGCTTCTTATGTTTTTCTTCACCATCGTTTTTACACATCATATTGTAATTTTATCACAAGGAGTTTTGTATATATTTAATCAGTTTTTAAATGCTCTTGGGGGGGGGGAGGGTTAACCTCGAAATCCTTTTATTTCTGATTACTGGTAACAATTTATTACTTAACTGATGCTAATGGAAATGTATCTCTTTTTTAAAACTTTTAAATTCTCAAAATAAATTATAAATAGCTCAACACATATACATATTTTTTATTTATTTTATTTTTATTTATTTTTTTACAGATTCAGTCATTTATAACACTTAAAATTTTGTATTTAATAATATTTCAGAAGAGCTCCGTAAATAAAGCAGATTATGACAAAATGCAAATAACTGTTTACTAATTGTCTTCCAATCTTGTCCATGTTTAGTGTTGTTTTTATTTGTCATTTGTGTTAAAGAGCGCTAACCATACAACCAGAATATATATATATACGTATATATAAACTTTTAAAACCATTTGATGTTTTTGCATTGCTCACTGAGTTTATATGGCATAAAAGCTTAAAGTTTAAATCACATAAACGCTGAAATGTACTTCACTTAACTTTTTCAAACACCTCATAAACAAATACACAACGAAAAGGGAAGATCCATACCTCAGTACGGTACACTCAAGGGAAGAAATCAAAGCATTTTTTCCCTTTTCGCCTCTGCTGACGCATGTGCAGAAACGAGTTAATCAGAAGCCGAAATTTTCTAAGTCGTACCATTAGCAGTCGTTCTCTCCCCAGACGCTTGTCAACTTATAACTGTAACCATGTACTTAAAAAAGTGGAATCTTCCTAAGCATGCGCAGTTGTAATTTTCCGTAGTGAGCCACTCTTCGAAAGAGCCGCTAGTATTAGGCGCCCCCTTTCCCTGCGCCACTGGTTGAATTTTTCTATTCAATATACGTAACTGTTCGAATAACGAACAGTATTGCTTGATTACTGGTGAAGCTATCAATGATGTGACGCTGAACTGAAGAATATATCTGACATATTTTGCATTAAATTATTTGTGGTGTAAAACTTCTATATTATGTTCAGTTAAAATCAATGCATATTTTTTCATCAATAAATTCATAATACTTAAAGTCGTTTAATACAATATTCTTTGCCCACATTTCTCATATAAAATTCTACTTTATTTCGTGTATAGTTTTGAATCTAACACATGTTTACGAAAATCAGGAACGTTTGGCCTTCACGTAAATAAATATAAAAAGAGTGATTTAAATGATATGATATAAGTTTATAGAAATATTCTATTCGATTCCGTTACATATTAATAAAAATCCTTTTTAAACTTGAAAATATATTTTTAATTTATATCATACTTAAGGCGGTATTCAAAAAAAATATTTTTCCACGCTCAACAACTTAAAATTTTGAGACACATTTTCAGACTCATTTAAAAAAATAAAAACATGAAACTTGGCGGCGTGATTTATGAAGAGATTTTTAAGGGACCCATGTTTTTATTTTTCGTTCAATTAATTAGAAATTGATTTACAAACAATTATTTTCAGAGTACGATAATTTTTTGTTGTTTCCAGCGCTATCGCTTCAAGAAATTCGGTTCAAAATGTCCACTTTGACAGCAATTTTTGAAATATATTCTGCTTTTATAAAAAAAATCGAGATAATACAGACATTATAAAGTTTCTGAATAACAGAACCTGCCAATTGAATGCATTTTAGAGCAAAAATGAATTAAAAATGTCTTTCAAAATAAGCAGTTTGGATTTGTTCAAAATTCAATATTTCACAATAAGTCACAATAAGTCACAATTTCTCAAAAACCATACACATACTTCGTATTTTTACAATTAGAGTATTATATATATAAATTCTTCTATTTGAAACAATACCATTATTAAACACATTCGTTTATAATATAATCACGAACAGAGAAAATATGTTTGTTAAATAACGTAATATGCAATTATGACGCCCATAGGCGGGGTTAATGTTTAAAATAAAATAACCATCACCCGTCTTCAATGTGTGAACAAATATTTTTATTTGCATGAGGATGGCTTGTGCACCATAAGCCCCCCCCCCCCCTCCCTTTTTCATGCTGCTTATTGTTCGCAGGATGGCAAGTAAAAAAAAGAAATGCGTAGAGAATCGTGAAACATTTAATAAAATGAGGAATATGCACTATTTTAGCACTATTTTAGCATTATTATATATTATTTGCACTATTTTAACTAATTGACACAAAGTAACCAAACATAACATAAGATAACCAAACCATAACATAAGATAAATAAAATAACCATGATAAAGGTAACCATAAACATAAGATAACCAAAAATTATATCTCATTGTAAAGTTTTAAACAAATCATCCCTAAAAATTTCTCTTATTTTAAACCATTTTAATTAGTTTTTTGGAGGGGTGGGTGGGGGGTGGAGGGGGAGAGACACTTACTTCACACATTCAAAATGGCATAATTTATTAGCTGATTGGAAAGGGAAAACATTGTCAATCCTACAATTTTTCCTTTTTTTTTAATGTTGTTAAGATGGAATTGCATGGAACCCTAAAACAATAATTTTTAGACAGATTTCATCTTAGCATTTCATCTGTGCATTATTATTGTATTATATTCTTTTTTCTGGGTCCATAGAAATTTTGAGTTTAATGCATGATTCTGTTATAGATAAGTTCCGTTTTCACAAGTTTTACTGGATTTCTATGCATGCTCTTATTTTAAAACACTAAACCCTATTAAAACGGAAACTGTCTATACAGCAATTCTACCTTAAACGGAGAAGCTTCACGAAAACTGGCAAAATATGGAATTTCTCTCCTGTCCTTTGCCTTTTCATATTAGCAAATTTTATTGTATTTCCCCCCATTTTTTTCCGTCCCGTATAAGTTTTATTAGGAGCCAAAATTGGTGTGTATATCTGTCTGGGGTGTCTAAGTTTCTTCAAAATTCACATTTTGACATGCTGTTAAGGTAAACATATCTACATTTTGTTTTAAAAATAGTCATCGTATTGTACTTATTTTCTTTTCTGCAGGGACACGTATAAAAAACTTAAATATACTGTAAGACGAAATTGCACGAGACAGGAGAAAAAATCAGTTTTTGACAGGTTTCCGTCTTAGCAGATAAAATTTTATTCTACTGTTATCGCAGGAATTCTAAAATTTTTCCGTTATAGACAGGTTTTACTGTATTATTATATATTGTTTTTGTAAAATGATTATTATTGCTAAGAATTCTAATATAGACCAGAATAATGTCACTTTTGAAAATATTTAACCTAGAAAATATACATATAGTGTTCCATAAGTCCTACTCGCACCTGCCCTGTCTTTTTTTTCTTTTTGACACAGATTAAATAAAAATTTCCAGTATCGTTGTTTACGTTGCTGTAAGAACTGTTTTAGCATTCTATCAACTTTAATTTAATCATGGCAGTAGCAAAACTTACCGGAGAGTTATTTTAGTTTCAGGAAAAAATGTAAAACAATCGCTGCAAAACGCGCAAAAACGCTAAAAATCGCATAAAAAATACGAGATATTTTTAAAAATCGCAATTAACAAAATTTAATATGTTGAGCTGAAAGATAGAAGTCTGTTTTCTATAAGGTTTATTAGGAATTCATACAGTGATTCATGAATTTTCGTGATTTTTTTAAATTAATTTTTATATTTTTTCTTTATTTTCGGCGATTTTATGATATCTGTCAAAGAAATCTGCTTTCAATCTTTGAAGCAATTTTGGAAATTTTGTCTTCTTTTTCATAAAGTTTATTTGGGATTCGTACAGCGATTTTCGATATTTTCGCAATATATTTATGCAATTTTTAGTTTTTCACATTTCTTGTTGAATTTTTGAAATTCGTGAGCTGAATTCAGTTTGAATCTTACAGGACTAATGTAGTAAATTTCCCACTCTTAAATTTTTGAATATTTTTGCTATTTTTGATGTTTTTTCACGTTTTTCGACTTTTAACGATTTTTTTCGCTTTCTGCGTCAATTTTTTGACATTCCTAAGAGCAATCCGGTTATAATATTTAATATAATAAATTTTGTCCTCTGCGGTTTTTGAATTTTTAATGGTTTGTCATGCGAGTTTTAGCGACGCTTTTTTTTCCTTTCTTTCACAGTGATTTTTCCACATTAGTAATATGAATCCGGTTTCAATCTTTTAGCCCAATATAGTATATTATTTCCTCCTTCAAATAAAATTTATTCAGGTTGGAAAAATTTCGTTAAAATATATAAAATCATAGAAATCTGAGGTTCGTTTGCCAAAAAAAAGACAGGAGTGGTGTATGCTGCCGAAAGCAGTAGTGGGGATCCCAACATTATGTTTGTTTCGAAAGATTTTCTTTTAACATTGATTTCAAGTATATTTAAGTTTATTATTAAGGTTATTATCAGCTAGTAAATGAATAAAATAATTAAATTTCTCAAATGATTTTAAATAATATGAATTAATGTATATTCCAGCGTATAATGCGCACTTTTGGTACAAGAAAATTAATCGAAATTTAAAAGTGTGTGCTATACGCCGATTGCGATTATAAAAATAGAAGATTTGAAAAAAAAAAAAAAAAAAAAAAAAAAAAAGAGAGAGAGAAAGAGAGAGAGAGAGATGATCACAAGAACTAAGATTTCAAATTCACTGTGTACGCTATTTAATTACGAAATTTTAACTTTCGCTATCATGAAATGCAATAATTATACTTTACAATATTTTTTATTTTACTTTTTTGCTAGATGTTTCATATAGGCTTCTTTGTAAAGAAGGAAATGAAAACTTGAAATAGAAAAATTAAATCTGAAAGTTTAGGTGCGCGTTATACGCCGTAAATATTTTTCGTCACAGAGATATGGCCCCTCAAACTCTCTGTGGTTGAATTTTTTTTAATTCTGTTTATTTTTTAACGTTATGTGTAAAAAAAAATAAAGTTCAGAGGAGTGAAACTGCTCTCCCCTTATGAAAACAAATAACGGGGGAAAAAAGAAAAAGAAAAACCTTTCAATTCTGCACCTTCAAAATATTCGATCAAAGAATATTTTTAGATTTCTAATCTGTCACATTTGTTACATTTCTGTGTTGATTTTTTTTTAATGTTTAAAAATTAACGTGCACGGGGTATTCTGGAAAAAAAAAAGAAAAAGTAAAACGCTTTTAAAGTTTTTGGTATTTGTTGGCGCCACTTTACTTATAGCTCCAACTTTACCCTTTCATTCTCCATATCATTTTCTAACTAAAACTAGTCGGATGCGCCAATCCCAAAACTTTCTTTCAGAAAATACTGTTACAGTCGGCGTTTTGAACCGAATTCCCGACGCGGTAACGCGAGAAAGGGGAAAAACTTCACGTCACGTGAAAGGAATTGCTTATAACTTGATAAGTATTTTATTTATCAAAGAAATGGAAAACTTTATTCGATTCCAAATAGCTTCAATAACCATGCCTGCAAATTTTATACCTTTACGTTTAACAATGAGTCTGAAAGTCTCACGTTGTTGAGCAGAGAATTTGAAAACCACCTTAACTGAAAAAAAAAGTGTACTTTTTTTAAGGGAGGGGAGGGGGCAAATTTTTTTAAATATAGGTCTTTTTAAGGAAATATAAACTGTTTAATCAAGCACATAATTCAGGCACATAAAAGGATACCGGGCCACATGCGTCGCCGGTCGAGCATGGCTGGGCTAGACGCTTTACACTTTCAATGTGATGAAGGGGTGTACTGCTTGTCTGACATAAAACGAGGAGAGCTTAATGCCGGTAGGGCCGCTCTCTCGTTCTTCAAATTTATCAGTATATAAATCCAACATAACTCAAGAAGTTAATTTTAAGTAAAATAAAACATTACTCATTAACTTTACTGGCGTCAGTTGAATAAAAGTGTAATTTTTGCTCTATGGTTTAAATAACAGCAATGGCGTATGACAGCAGCTTCATTTTATTCCTTTAATGAATTTTTAGTATAAGTACTTTGTTTTAAGAAACACAAACACTCATGCTAGAAATCTATTCCATTGACATTCGATTGTTTTTATGCCTCAGTTTAAAAATAATATATTATCCGTTTAAAATTCAATTTCAGGTCAATCTATGTGTTTCGTGGTATGTAACGAGGAGAACTGCCTGTAGAGGGGCTACGTATAAGAAAAGTGGCGACGCCTCCATGGAAGAACGCTACTAAACTAAAGTTGAGGCAAACTTATCTTTTCGGTGGAGATGAAAGACTAGCCTGCCATTCTACGCAGTTTGACCTTAGTAGGATTACCATATTGGGGGATTTGCGTTGATTCGGCGCGTAGGAAATCACTTTTGGGATTTAACAAGATTTTTTTTTCGCATTCTTTCAAAACTTTAAATATACTACTTAATCGGTTATATACAGCCTAACTTGAATACATGCTATTTCAACTAGAATAATATAAACCACTTTTAAGCGGGTGGGGAGGAGGGAAGAGTTGAATATTTAAATATTTTTAAGAGCATTTAAATTTTTTAATGTTGTAATTTAAGGCTGTTCTCAAATCCAAACTGGCTACTTTATGAAAAAAATTTAATTCATTTTTGTTCGCAAATATATGTATCAAATTAGCAAGTGCTCTCATTAAGAAACTTTGTAATCAAAAGACGTTTTCCATTTTTCTGGTAAGGCACAAGATTTTTCAGAATATAGTGTCAAAGTTGGCGTTTTGAACCGAATTCTTGATGTGGCAGCACGATAAAGGAGAAAAACGGTCGTCACGTGACACTAATTGCTGATAACTCGATAAGTAATTTATTTATTAAAAACCGGAAATTCATTTCGGTTCCAAATCGCTACCAGAGTCAGACATGCCAATCTTTTGCCTTTACGTTTAAAAATGAGCCATAAAATGTGTCAGAAAGGGTTGTTGAGAAGGTCATTTGAGAACAACCTTGACAGTGCGGATAACTTTTTAAAATGCATTTATTTTATGCTCAAAAATGCAATTTTTAAAATTATGTTAAATCTATTATGACATAAAATAGCAGTATTTAATAAAGTTTTCCTGTAATACTTTCCTGTAATACTTACATAAAATTTTTCTGTAATATTTTCTGTTAATAAGGTATTTTTTACAGTTTTTCTCCTTTATCGTCCTGCCACATCAAGAATTCGGTTCAAAACGCCAACTAAAAGAGTATTTTCTGAAAGATCTTGTGCCTTACTAGAAAAATGGAAAACTTCTTTTGATTACAAAGTTTCTTAATAAGAGCACTTGCTAATATGATACATTTATTTGCGAACAAAACTGAATTAAATATTTAATGCGGAAATACCTTTTCTGCGACATGCATAATCATTATTCTGCATCATATAATTATTCACATAATCATATTTCATGTTTTGAATTACGAGAGAAGTTCTAAAAATATCTTTCAAATATTCTTCTCAACTTTAAAAAAACTGATATTACAAAAGCAATATTTTCAATTCTTCATTTCGAAGGTAGTAGTAGAATATATATTTTTTACAGTAAAGATGTTTTTATCACGAAAACTATAAACTAATTACTCCTAAGACGAGTTTAGCGCTAAACATCTGCTAAAAAATGCTAGCCCAAGCGTTGAGCCGTTTTCAGAGCTTGTCCTGCTGTTTAGTGAGCGCGCCTCTGTACCTTTTTATTTCGGAAAATACACTACGTGCTTTAATTAAAAAAATTATTCATCATTTAATTAGAAAAATATATAGAAATAACATTGTTGTTGTTTCGGTTGTTCTCGTTTTGAAATGCATTAGGTTCATTAAATTGATTGTAAAATACCAGGGAGATATAAATAGATTCGGAGAATTTTCCCATATGGCATCTTCCTTGCAAACTTGAGCCTAACGCCGAAGTGGCCGCATGTGGCGCTGCGATCTTTAGCTGAGTCAAAATAACATTGTTTGCTATAGGAGTGCGTTATTATTTCTTTAATAAAATATTAATTTTACATTATATTTTAATATAGCTCGGAACTGTTTTGTATATGGATGTGACACAGGTTATAAGAAAGTCGAAAGACAGAATAAAGAACTGGGTATAAGAAATCCATCGTTGTTTCCGTGAGCATAGCTCGTCTAGCACAGTAAAAAATGCCAAAAATTTAGTTCAGATAGGAAACACAGTTAAAAATTATCTTTTCACCAATTCAAACTAGTCGTTGGGGGCCACCGTAATACTTACCCATCATGGATATGCATAATGTAAAATATTAAAATGTGTAAACTACTTATAAAACGCATTGCAATTCAAATAAAATCGTGGCTTGATGACGTCACAAACTTTACAGGCTCGATTACTGAATTGCTTGAAAGAGGTTTTTCCTTATAACTCCAAAAATAATAATCCTATTAACTAGCGGTTTATTGCATCTGATTAAGCGTCAAATCTCCAATTAAAATATATCTTTAAAGCGAATTTTGGATGAAATACAGGGTCATGAAAAATCGAAGAGCGTGGAAAATAGGATTCCAAATATCTCGGCAACTAATTATCCGATCGACTTCATGCTTTATGTAAAATTTATGTTTTTTTTATTGTCTTTTATATTCATTTCTTAAAATAAATAATTTCGAAAATTTTTATATACCTTTTATCAGAACGAATATTTCGAGAGTCCGAAAAAAATAGTTCCGGTTAATCGAGGTTATTGAAATGAAATAGCCTGCTTCCCATTATTACATACTAAGTACATACCAAATTGCAAGTCTCTATCTCATTTTTTTCGGGAGATAGAGCGTTTACACACACACAGACACACACACAGACACACACACAGACGGACGGCAAAAATTTTTTTCTAAAAATATGTTTTTCGGAAATCCAATGTCTGAAACGTGTAAATCCGTCAAAAAAAAATTTCGATTTTCAAAACGATTACAAGACTTACCCTATACTACGTATGATGGATAAGTAAAAATGAATCCACCCCTTCCGGGAAAAAAGAAAAAGGGAGGGTGCAACAGATAAATTAACTGAATAAAATGGATGGCCTTTGTGCTTCTTTTTGAAATTATATATATATATATATATATATAGTTTTTTTTTTTTAATCTAAGGTGAATGCTGTGATTTTTAAATGTTTGTAGCCGAGTAATTCTTGAAATTATATTTTTTGTATTTTTCTTTGTTAAATAAATGTTTGTTAATTATTTCTGTTAAATAATGTTTGTTCCTTAAATAAAGATATGTAATTTTTCATGTGTAATCTTTATTTAAATATAGGCACAAAAGTTTTTTAATTTATCAAAATATCTTGATCATATGCAATAAATACATAGACATCAAATTATTTTTTGATTTGAGAAAAAAAAAAAAAAAAAAAAAAAGTATTTCAAATAGGAAGTTATTGACAGCAAGTCTTGAATGTAGAAAATGATTCATATTATACATGTGTATTAATTTACAGAAAAAGCTAGTTGTATTTGAATTTATATTACATTAAATATAAGAATAAAATGACAATAATCCAGCAGTACAGGAAACACTATTTTTATTTTCTAGGGTCCCCTTTCCTGTATTGTCACAAAAATTTGAGCATTTCTGATGCCTCAAAGTATAGATGGGAGTATGTAAATAAATATTTAGATAAATATATTTTTATTATCCTACTCTAATAGTATAAAATATCATCTCTAATGAAAATTACATGCTGAATTTGGGGGCCTAGGGCCCAATTGCTACAAATTTCAAATTTATTTTACATTTGCAGCAGGCATAAATATTTTTTAAATCTATAGTTTGAGTACAATAAAATTAATCCTAACAAAATTTACCTTATTCCAATACTTGTTTTGAATAGGAATTGATATTTTTTGCTCATTTTAAATAATACAGCTGGGAAGAAAAAAAATAATATATATATATAATTTTTAGTTATTTGCAGTTTGTAAAATTTACTATGCATATTTAACAAATTCTTAAACTAAATAGTCCTGGTTTTCATATTTTATTTATTTTAAAAAATAAATAAAAGCATATAAAAACATCATCATTTGTTTTAATTAGAAAAAAAAAAGTTATTCTATAAAATATTTACGAGAATTACGTGATAAATCCCGGATATCGAAGTACAATAAAATTTAAAAGAAAAAAAAGAAATATTTGAGTTCCAGGCTTGTTTTGAATAAGAATGAATATTTTTTGTTCCTTTTTAATATTACAGTGAAAATATATATTATTTGCAGTTTGTAAAATTTAATATAAATATTTTACAAATTCTTAAAATAGTTCGTTTCCTGTTTTATTAATTAAAAAACATCACAGAATTTCTTTTTAAATGCAGCTTGAGAAAAAAAAAAAAAGTTTTCGATTTGCTGAACTTCGATTGCTGACACAGATGGCGCTCCGGCCAGTACACGAGATTTCGCGCATTACCAAACTTCATCTCGGGGTTAAAAATCTAACACGGCGTTCCCCTACCTGAGGTATTCTATTACCCTGTAAAATACACAGAACATGCATAAAAAATTTCTTCAGTCCTTATTTTGTCACTGTAACCGCAACTGTTAGAATTTAACTGTTGTTTTTCACATGATTCTTGAGCTCATACCTCAAAATACTTTAAACCAAAATTTCATTCAGTTTCTGTGAACTATATGACAGTTAGGGCTCATATATCGGGATAGTTTTTTTTTTTTTATAATCACCCTGTATATACAGTAAAGGACCTCGAATACGGAATCCTGAAATCCGGAACCCCAAAATCCGGACTGCGATAGAACCGGAAAAAAAGTAATTTCTGAAAGCGTATATAGATGGCGCTTTGTGCGCTCGTATCACAGTTTCCAGTGAGGTAAACAAAACTACATTCGTCTGAATAGCTTTTTGAGGTGTTTTTAATCTAAATTACTGTAAAATACCAAAACTATCCCCCTCATCCAATTTTCAACAAATTTCATTTATTTTTAAAATTTCTCCCATACTAAAAATATATAGTTGGAATATGTTTTTACCCATCCTTTAACGAAATTTTTACGGTGTCGATAAGTGCTCCATGGTTAGTTTCTATGTCTTCACGCTGCAGGTGTGTACAGACGAAATTTCCAGGCCCGACTCGATTCGTAGAAGAAAATTTTTGGTCTGGCCCTGTAAAAAAGTTAAAATTTCGGCTTCTCCTGTTCAGAAATTTTCCTATCGTCAAATACTAGAGGTGTTTTTCCCATTGACAATGTCTACGGTTATTCCGATAACAGCAAACTGTAGCCTAACTGTGTGAATTTAACGATTCATGGGTCATGATTGGAATTTTCAGGCTAGATTTTATTTATATGAATTCTTTTTAAATGTTTATATTTATAAAAATTCTGTTTGATTTTCTGTATTATAAAAATGACGATTTATAATTATTGCCAAAATAATGATCAGTATAATTCCAAAATAATAGGGTACCCACATATAAGATCACTCAGCAATGGTTCATTTGTGAATACTTTTAAGTCTTTTAAGATGTATATAAATGAATCCTGGCGCCTGCCAGAAACGAATCTTCTACTATGTATTATATACCCATTTTTAAATCGGATTATATAAAAAACTACAGTTTTCCTATTTAAGTGGATAGGGGGATTCGCTTCATCTAAAACCGATTAGTATCATATATTAATTTTAAAAAAATCCTTCGGGCGGAATTCGAGATAAGCGCCTTTACACCATGACACCATTACATGCAGAGCGAAAAACTTCCCATTTTACTTAAAAATGGATTTCCAGATCTTAAAATCTACTGCATGTAGAAATCTATAAATTTCAGGATAGAGTTAGACCGGAGATATAAGACAGCTGTCAAAAAATCAAAATGATGTGCCTCATATTTGCTGAGATATTAAATGTCGGCTTTTCGCTTTTCCTTTGAACCCAAACTAGCTGTATATATAAGAGTGACGGAAATCTTCGGTTTTGGGCTTTCGGTTTTCGGTTGCTGCGTCACTCGAGAAACTACCGTCTCCCATGATAATATACAGTAAAACCTCTAAATAGCAGGGATTTCAGGAGTGCAAAATTTATTCGGTATTCGGAGATGTCTGTTTTTTACAGGTTAAAAACATGCAAATGGGAGGTTGAAAAAGTGTCTGTTATGGTGGTTTTATCGTACATTGTGTTAACTCTAGCAGGGACACCATTTACTTTACAGTGTGACTTCAAAAATCCCACATCAAAGTCCTCTTTCCCTCCTGTTTTAGGGTTTCGTTCATCTCACAAAACCCTATTACTCCGATTTCGTTGTCTGTTCATCACAGAGCCGGTTCTCAGAAACTATATAACTTACAGGCATGAAAATTTGCGTACTTATAGCTGAATACCTACTATGAAGCTCAAAATATTAAAATTTGAAAAAATTGTATTATTTTAATATAGAGAGTTAAAAAAACCAAAATTCTAACAGCCTTTTCCTATTAAATTTAAACATTTTTCGTTATAGCAATTGCCAACAATTACAAATCCACAATAAAATTCTTTCTACAATAATTAATTTTCTATTGAAAGGTTTCCATGTGAAAAATGAAATATAAAATTTCACCAATTGAAAAAATTATTAATATGACGTCATTTTGTTAATAAAACTGAAATTTTCAAACATTTCTCAATAATACAAGGAGTATTAGTATGTGTAAATACAGAAAGCAGCTCAATATGACGTCACTAGAGAATTGATAAAAAGAAAATTAATCTGACGTCATATTGGAAGTTTAAAGGATTTTTCAAATGTTTGAGAATAATACGGAGTATCAATAAGAGTAATAGAGAATAGTAAATATATGAGTTTGAGGAACGTATTGAATCATGATAAAAACTTGATTATGGAAATATTGGTGTATTTTAACATTTTAAAGGTCTCTATAAAACATGTTTAATTTTGAAATTGATTTTTTTTCCTATCGTATTTAGTCCATATGACAAATATTATGACACAGCAGTCCAATAGAGGGCTTCACCCACTATTGGACCTGTACAGATTTTCGAAAAAAATACGAGAAAAATAGACTGGTAAATTTTTACTTTATAAAAAAGCTTTTTTTTTTTAATGAAATTTACTTGGATTTCATAAAGAAAGGGTAAAGTGTTTTGAAAGGTATATTAAATAAAACCCTTTGTGCGATCTTCGATCACACTTAACCACTTGCTTTTTTTTCCCCCACTTGCTATTTTTCTTTCTTTCCTAAGTAAAAACATGTGTATTTTTCTTCTCTAAAATTTTGTAAATTGTTATTTATTTATTTATTAGAACTAGTGTAAAGTATTTTTCAAAATCGGTAAATGCTCTTTCTAAAATAAGAGTCTATTGCAGATAAAGTCGACTTGATAATAAAGTTAGAAATGCTTTGTGATAACGTTATCTGTTGTGTATGGAATCGGATCATCAACAGTTTATGACATTTAAAAACAGAAGTTAAAAATAATGCAATTTTATATAAAAAGTGACGTCACGAAGGGTTAAAAAGAAAAAATATTCATGAAGGAAAAATTTCATTGTTTATTAGATTTTTTTTTAAACCTAGAAAGTTTTAATTAAATTAAGTTTTCTTTTAATATTTAGTTTTTTATCACATAATTATCACTCAGTTAGGAATTAAATTTTGACTAAAGGCCCTATTAAGAATATCTGAAGTACTTCTGATATTCTTTCAGGAATCCGGCTTAGTCTCAGCCCCGAAGATGCCGGATTCTTGAGGTTGTACTGTAGTTGCTGAAATAAACTACATTAACTAACATGTAATGGCCAGTATATAGCACATACACATTGTTATAATATACATTTTATCAATAGCTTGAAATTAAAAAAAAGTTCTATCCTTATAAGGTTCAATGAGCTGATGACATTTTTGTCCACATATCACACCTGTCTGGTTGACCTTGAACCATATCCACAATCCCTGTGGTAACCGGGAAAAATGGACTGAAAAAATAGGACATGGAAAACAAAGGACCGTTTGGTGCTGCTTGTCTGGTATACAGCCGTTATAACACAGCCAGGCAAATACAAATACTTTATGTCAATGTTTACAAATACGAATATTAAATTTGCATGCCTCTTTTCAATATTCGCTTTCGTAAATATCAACGGAAAAATGTTCGTATTCCTGTATGACAAAAATCAAGTTATTACTTGATTAAAACGAGCATTCTCAAAAGCGAATATTTGCATTCATAGACTTCGAGGAAAAGCGTTAACGAATGTCAAAATTAAACTAGTGATGAATACGAGCATTCTCGTACGCGAATATTCTCACTTTTATACATTATTGCTAACAGCATTCACACATATTCGCCTATGAGAATGATATAAATGAGACACCTCGTTAGTTTTTAGCACTTAATTATCAATAAGTTCAATATTTATCAATTCCTTGTCACGTTTTTTCCGCTCTTGTTTCTTCTGTCATGTTTTTTCCAGTCACTTTTTTTCCTAGATTCAATCCTTGCAGCTAGCACAGCTGCCCTCCAACAGTTATTTCACCTCCAATGTTTGATTTTTGATGTCATTTGAAACTGCCCTATACCTAGTTAATATCTTTGGCAGGGTTAGAAATTAGGAGTTCTAAGTAAGGCATCAAATGACGCCTATAATTTTTGTGTGTGCCAAACTTCATTTCATGGCTTCTAAAGTTACTGAAAAAAGCGCAGGTTTGGCATATGTCAGTCCAGTTTAAATACCTATTAAATTTTACTCTAATTTTCAATAGTAAAATCCCTATGTGTTCTGTGCCAGACTTTGTGTCTATTGCAGAAGACTGTAATCGATTATGATTAAATTTCAGCTTCTATTACGATTATGTTTCTATTTATGCACGTTGGATTACAATTACATCTTTGATTATATATATTCTTTAAATTCTAGATTACATTTAGATTACAATTTATAGATTTTGACTGAATTACGATACCTGAACTAGTTCATTATGATTGCTATTCGAGTACACAAATTTCATAATCTGCATATAATGAATCTCTCTGGGTATTCGCTGCTTAACTATCTGTATGTAATATTAACATTTGACAATTATTTATGAATGAAAACCTGCATTAGTATTTACATATATGCATGTTTACAATGAAAAAAGCATTTAAACATATCTTATAGAATTTTCCCAATTAAAATCTCTCTGGAGTTTTGTTTACCACCTTCAGAAATTATTATGACGCAAGAAAAATTTCACAAAAATAACATTTTATCACATGAAAATACATATTAAAATTGAATAATGTGAAAATGCCGTAGTGTGTTTTCAGAAGGGTTGTAAAAAACTCGGGTAAAAAAAAAAAAAAAAAAAAAACACTACCCACTAAAACCCTGGTTTTGAGGTTTGATCTTCTGATTCAAAACTTTCTTCTATCTCATACATATTAAAACTTCAAAATTTGCTATCACAGTGTCAAATTTAAATGATAACCTATGTCCTTCATGAGGATTCAAAAAGTATAGGATAGTTCGATTATGTGCAATTGAAAATAAAGTAGAAGCATTGCATTTTCCAAATAAATCACTGAATTTCGACCCATATACTCTTAGATGTCTGCAACCGAAATTCCAATTCAAAGAGCATAAAAACAACACCTGTTGGGCAGTATACACAAAGTCTAATAATGATCTATTTAGAGAACTCCAATAATTAGCACTGCTTTCTTATAAGGAAAAGTTTTATAATCAGGTTCACAGCAAATTGATGCATTTTTGCTAGCGTGGTTTGCCATATAACTCCATTTCTTAATTGCCATACACTCGCAATAAAATTATAATCACTCATATTTTATGCCAAAGTTGGCTGTGTACTAGAGATGAATTTAAGCTTTTTTTTAGAGCCCGAACAATTTTGTGATATCGAAAGTATGCAATAGACATTTTTTTCATAATATTTAAACATTGTTTCAAAAGTAGTATCTCATTTTTAAACAACTTTTAACATAGAAATAACTGCTAATCCCCAACACACAATTCTATGAAAACTTACAATTCAATCTTATCAAAAGGGAAGTTAGATATCAAATAAAAATATACTTTTTTTCGACAAGCAAATCTGAGGGACACATTAATGAAGTTTTCTTTATGAATAGATAAGTGCATGAAATTTTCTGAAATTGCTATTTATATGCTGAAGAATTCAACATTTTTCAATTTTCTATAAAAGGTGTTCATCTTAAGTAATTATTGGTTCCTTCCTCATAACAATCCTTTCTAATTGTTATGCCTCAAAAATAAACTTAAAAATTTGATACTGTTATCTGAAAGATCCTATGGTTTTGTAAAAAAAGAGGAAACACTGCTTAATTGCTTTCTATCTGAATAACAATACATAGCATTATTTCTACTTACGAATGAAAGTGACTTTGTGATTGTGAAGAATAGAATCATGATAAAAAATTAATACTATAAGAACCACATACATTAAATTCATATGATGAGTGGTTATGGCTCGTACACAATGGAAAATTAAAATTCATAAACATCAAGCTAATGATAATAGACTAGAAATAGAAGAAATGGAGATTCATTCTGCATTAGATCTCTAAATAAAAAAATAAAAAAACTAACAAAATAACTGATTCAATTAAAAAAATAATCACAATGTTTATTTGTCTTAAATGAAAATCAAATTAAATGCGAACTCATAGTGCTTCCGATTGGTGCCATATCAATAGGTCTTAGGCATCAATGTCAGACATAACTATACACACATATATCACACATATATATTTTCTTAAATAACATTCTAATACTTAAAAAAAAAAAAACATGCTTTCTGTTTTCTATTTATTTTGATCAAAATTGCATTGAAATCATTATATATGTAATAATTGCTCAAGAAAAATGGAGCCTATTACAAAATATTAGACCTATGCTTTTTTTCAATGAGCATACATAGCTGTATCTCGATTTATATTGGATAGAAATGCAGCAAATTTTACATTTGATGGTATTGTAGATGTGTCGGTAACATTTCATATTTGAATATGCTATGGGGGGGGGGGGGCTGTTATTCAGTGCTTTTTATATTCTGGCATCTGTGTAACTACATGTTAAGTTCAAATAAATGCATCCTTGTAATTGTTGTATGTAACTGCACTATTAAAATTAATAGGTACTACTCTATTATCCCGTCGACCACTTTTCATTACAAAAAACTATCGCCAAACTGTAACATTAAACGCCAAAAATGCAGTCCCATTTACTTGATGTCAGAAGCATTATACATGTTTGTTATGTCATCAAAAGGTTTTGAATTCGACGTTTGTCTGTATTTTTCATTATGTTTTACGGATTTATTAGTTATTAATTAAAATAAAAATTGTGTCCTTAAATTCTTATATTTTATTTATTTATTTATTTTGATATTCCAATGGCAACGTTCTCCCGTTTATTTGGCGTTACAGTTTGGCGATAGTTTTTTGTTATGAAAAGTGGTCGACGGGATAACAGAGTAGTACCAATTAATATAATAGAATGGTTTAGAAGAAAGTATTGTGTTGGTCAGAACATACTAGTTAAAATGTTTATTTTTTTTTACAATAGTAATACTATATATTTCTTTAAATGTCACTATCTTTTAATCAAAAGGATCGTTTATACTAATCAAAATGATAAATATCCAACAAAGGAGGTTTTCAAAAAAAGAAAAAAGGTTTTTTTCAAAAAAAGAGGAAAATGTTTCCCTCTGCCCTTTTTATACCTAGAAACATCTTTTGCTATGTGAAGAGTTGTGCTTATATTTCACATGTTGGCATTCAAAAGATTTATTAAAATAGATGTAAAATTACATGCTATTCAAATAATGAATAATAATCTCATTAAAAAGAAATAGGCCTAGTTTTCAATGATCTTTGCGCACAAAAAACTACTACTATCAATAAAAATATTCATGAGGTTGAGATAATTAAACGAAAAAATATAAGGGAGGGATGGAGGAATCAAAAAAGATTTGATACTATTACAGTATACGGGCCTCTTTTTTTTTTAAGTTTGACGTAATTTGGGCTTTAGAAAATGAGATTTGTTCCGAAATGATAATAGCAGTTATGAAAACAAACCTAGTGAAGTTTTATGCATTTTTATATTATTTATATATATAATACTATTGTTTTTTATATAACATTTACTTTTGTTTTTAATATATATATATTTAAAAAATTGCTTGTATATATATGCATATGAAGCAGTGACTAGAAAAGTACCAAAGAATTTTTTAAAAACAAAATATTTTTCACAGCACGCTTAATAAAGAAATCACTAATACAATACTAATGTTTATAATGATAAAGTAACTTCTGAAGATAAATTCATTAGGTAGTGGAATTATATGAGGAAATATTTGTATAAAATAGTTTTTAAATGTGTAAGTGAATTAACTATTACAGAAATTTATTATTATTAATGGAGAGGAAAAAAGTTTTAAGCACGAGTTTTGTTTACAATTAAATTGACTAACTTTTAATAATTCTAATGAAATGTATAAAACCCAGTAGGAAAAAAAAAATATTTTTTAATATATAATAAAATTTAATTTTTTATAATAAAATGTATTATTTTAATGCGAGAGTGCAAATGATAATGTAAAATGTATCAAATAATTATATTTCTTTTTTTTCAATACGAAACATCAATACATTTTAATATAATTTTGTTTAAAACACTCATATTCGAGAAAGTCGGCTCCGGTAACAACATAACTTTTCTTTATTTTTCAACGCTCTTGATTGTTATAGACGGTAGTTGGCTCTGCCGTAAGCCTGTACCACCAACTCATGAACCTAGAAGAGATGGACCGGACTCCAACGTTACAGATATGGTCCTCTTTCAACATCGACAAACGTCCAAAACTATCGCTGCGGGGCGTAGCGCCATCTACTGAGTTTTTCTTATAAAATTAACATTATCAAATTAATCATTTTAAAAGTAAAATAAATGCATGAATTTGAGAAGAAAAACATATTTTAGACTTTCGTGAAATTTATATTCGAAGAAACTATTTAGCTTATGCTTCCCTTTACTTCCAGAACAATGAATTATGACTTTTATTATTATTATTATTTTATTTTATTTTATTTTATTTATTTATTTATTTTTTTTTTTTGCAAGAAAATTTTTAGATAAAGTCAGATTGTTTACTTCAACATTTTTATTGAGTAAACATTTAAATAATTGTATTAAAAATGTAAGAATTTTAAACAAAAAAACCTAAATAATTTAAAATAAGTAAAGTAAGTAGGTTACATTCAACACAAACTTTTTAGCATGAAGTCTGTTTTGTAAGTTTTAAATGTGAATTATCATCTAACATTAATTTCTTTCTAAAAGATAATATAAAATATATTTACTATCTTTATCAATTATAGTTTCTCATGCAACATAAGATTTATTTGAATGATTTTTTTAGATGATGAACGTTATACTTTCTACTCAAAATATTTCCTAAAATACCTGTATAAAACAAACTTCGATTATTTCCATACTTTTCTGGGTTTTTTTCCCCCTCCCAATCTTAAAAAATAGATATAATAATTCCAATATTTTAAATACATAATATTAACTTGCAGCTTTTTATAACTAATATTAAGAGTTACTGTTGCATTACAAAAATTTTATGATTTACACTATATAGTGTAAATTATAAAATTTTTGTTCACTTGACAGATAACCATTATGAAGTGAAAATTTTCCCTTCCTCTCTTTTGCTACACAAAAGATTAATATATATGTATATATTTAAAACACAGGGCTGTTGTTTTAGTCATCTGCCTTGAACTTTCTACTGAACCAATTTTAATTTTTTTAAAAAATAAAAGCTGTTCATTTGTAGATGTGCCCACAACTAGCTTTTTTTTTTTTTTTTTTTTTTTTTTTTTTTTTTTTTTTAACAGTCTCATTTTTATATTTTAATTTTAAACGTTTTTTATGATATTTTTTCAAAATGGTGGAAACTAAGTTAAGATTTTCTCTCCAAAACATAAAATAAATTTACCTTATCACATTCTACCAATCAAGAAAGTAGTTATAGAATGCACAAGACAGTTTTGTTTTCGATTTTGACAGATTTTCAACAAATATTGGCGGCATTTTTTTTTTATGGATAAAACAATATACTTTTAGACAGTTACAACTAGCTCTATTTTAAAAATAAAATAAAAATCGTTGTTTATATATTCACGAATTAAAAATGTGATCGATATTAATACAAATATATTTAGTAGTGATAACATGTCAAAATTGTAGCAATAGACCTAATTTTTAATCGCACTATAACAAATAATTAAGTAACATATTTGACAATAGAGATGGATGAGTGTTAATTAACACATATATTAACATTTATATAGCTTAAAACAGTAATTATTTTCTTAGATAACAGATATTTTAGCTCAAAATAAAATAGCCATAACTTCCTTAGGTGCAGAAAATAAACTCGGATTCTTTATTCCTAAGGCTTTATTTCTCTTTAAAGAGCTGGGATATCCAGTATCACAACCCGGAGCAAAACAATTTCTGGCCATAATGTGTTTAATAGTTCTTTAAATTAAATAAAATTAGAAAAATTTGTAACTTCTCCTATTCTTTGCATGTAAATCTGCTATCGCTGCGAATCGTTGCGCCCTCTGATGGCTTATAGATCAACTAAATTTCAAGGACTATTTTTCTAGCTAAATCCCCATTATGGATTCCGGGGGGGGGGGCAGTTAAGGGCAGTATTCTGCCCTTAACGAAACAAACCGACTCGGAACCAACCGATCCCGTAATTCATAACGAGATTTGACAGTTTGCAATTCTGCCCTGCTTTCGGATTTTTCGACCGACGTTCAATCTCCCTGCTTTGAGCTTACCAGTTTCGACCAATCATTTCCAAGGTCACGCGTGGTTTGTTTATTTACGCGAGATGTGAACATGTGTTTTATACCTATTTAAATGCAGACTTTTTAAAAAAAAAATTTCAAATGATTGATTTTTTTTTTTTTTTTTTTTTTTTTTTTTTTCCGAAGTTAGGTTTGCGGGAATTTAGAAGTCAATGATAAATATTATTTATAAATATTAATTAAGAAATAATTTTAAAATATTAATTAATGATGAGACTAGGGAGATTAGATGGGATATGGATTTTAGGTTAGAATTTAAATATTTTGATGAAATAAAGGAGAATACACCAAATTTAATAAAAAAAATATAAAGTATTTATCTAAATTCTGTAAATATACATTGTTGTTTAAATATATACTACATTTTCTTATGAACATACAGCAAAGATTTTATTGCTAATTTGTAAATAATGTATAAATTATACATTTATTTTTTTTACTGTTCAGTTAATCTGAATTGTTGTAACGCATTTTTTTTATTGTAACTTGAATTTGAAATTAAATCTTCGTAGTCATGTGACATTTCCCTCCCCCCCCCTTTTTTTCTACTTTTCAGTGAATATGAATTGTTCTTATGCCTTTTTCATTAGACTTAAAATTAAATAAATATTTTCTATATAAATTAAATATTCGTAGTCATATGACACCTTCCATCCGCCCACTCGCTCCTTTTAGGTAGATTTCGTAAGAAATACTACCTATTGCATTCTCACCTAAGTTGGAATTTTTGAAAAATTTTTGCAGATCTACGCCGATCATGACTCCCAGAACCCAAAAACACTCCCAGTTCAAAACTTTATCTATCTATCTACCTATGTCACTTTTTTATGGACACAATAACTGGGAAAATTTTGCATAAATCTCTTCTAAACAGATACATAAAAACAAGGGGCATAAAATCTCGTTTAAGTTCGTTAATGGGCAAAATCGAACCAGGGGGGGGGGGCTTTTTGTAAAAACAGAAAAACCCCCATAATTACTTAATTATGATACGTATCGAATCCGTGTAAAGTTATTATTACATCTAGGAAAAGGGCCGAAAATTTATGTATGACAGATTTTAGATATCATTAAAAATGGCCCCAAGGGGGGGAGAAGGGAAGGGGGGGGGGGTAGAAGAAAAAAAATCATAACTCCGTCAATTCACAAGATATTAAATCCGTATAAATGTATTATTAATCCTCTTAATATTATCTACAACTTTTATATTGACAAATTTTTTATTAAATCAACCCTTATAGCACAAAAAAATTAAAAACAAAAAAATCCCTGCCGGCTCCGCCTGCAAACAAGTTAGGTTTCGAAGTGGGCGGTTCCCATCTGCCGTATCATGGCAAAAAGGTCATTTCTTCCGTAATTCTCAACAAACAGGCGCCCCACGGTCTGCATCTTCGAAATCTACCTGTGCCTGTAGGTCGAGCCGTCAGGGATTTTTTTTTTTTTAATCTCGTGTAATATACCTTTTAGATTTCATTTTAAAACTTGAATTATGTATATTGCAAATTGTATTTCCTTTCCACAATTTGAATTACATTCCGCATAATTATGAATGCAGCAAGTATATTTCAAACTAAATAAGATTTTTATGAGGTGTTTATCTAAATTTTATAGATATACAGAGTTATTTAAACATATATTACATTATCTTATGACTTGTAGCAAAAACGTTCGCAAAGCGAGTTTTTTTTTTTTTTTTTTTTTTTTTTCCGTAGTGGGTGATTAATAATGTTGAGACTTTTAATTATATATTAATATGTTTTTAATCTCTTACACAGGGACCGGTTGCACTAAAATATCGCCCGCTCCCACCTTTTTTATTATGTTAATTAGTAAATTATTAGGGATCTGTTTAGGAAGAAATTGGGTCGCTTTAAAGAACCCTTCACAATATTTTCCATTTCAAAACTGGACCCTTGACAAAAATTTTCATCTCAAAACAGGGCCATTAAAAAAATTATTTGTCTTAAAAAAGGACCCTTCACAAAATTCTTTGTCTTAAAAAACTTTACAAATTTAATTTAAAAGTAAAATCTAACTGTCACTTTTATATAAAGAAACTGTATATTTTACATACACATATCTTCTTAAAAATGTATAAACAAGAACCAGAATATGACGATCCTTTCAAATTCACAAAATTATGACTAGATTTTTCACAAATGTAAAAAGCTGTTCATAATTTACAAGGACAGGACCCAGGGAGTTAAGTCTGGACAGACCTCTGATTATGCTAAGTATGCTATGAGATTTTGGAAAATTTTAATGCTGTTAGCGAAGTATATTAATTAAACTATATAAATTTTTAATCTTGTTTGTGAATTATGATTTAAACTAAACAATTTTTTAGTGTTGAATAAATATTTAATGTAGGCAAAATCTTTCATTAAGTTATTTTTATTTATTTATTTTACGAATTATCTTTTTAACGAAATGTGTTAATTACATTTTGGAAAATTTTAATGCTGTTAGCGAAATATATTAATTAAACTATATACATTTTTAATCTTGTTTGTGAATTATGATTTAAACTAAACAATTTTTTAGTGTTGAATAAATATTTAATGTAGGCAAAATCTTTCATTAAGTTATTTTTATTTATTTATTTTACGAATTATCTTTTTAACGAAATGTGTTAATTACATTTTGGAAACAAAACGAAATAAGTAGTAATGCTTTCCCTTATTAGTTTTCAATAGAAAATATGTTTCAATCTTTATGTATGTATTATGACTCACACTATATTTCATACATATACAAGACAGTGCCAAAATATTCCGGTAAATTTCATTAGTATATAAATTCTATCGGTAGTGTAAAACTGTTTTCTTGTAACATGCAAAAATAATTTCGTAAGCAAATAAAAATCTTTTCACTCTAGTGAACTTTTAACTAATTATTAGTACTATTGGATTAGGGCGTATTTTTTTCTTTTCCTAACGGGTCTATAATACTTTATTATTTACAATTCAAAATAGTATTAAAATAAATTTTAACTGAAAAATAATTTATGTTTAAAAATTTCGTGTAAACTGTATTCATTAGAAAATGTACCTATTCTAAAACACTGTCTTTTTGCCCTGTATCCTCATATACTAACGGATAACTATCCTCATATATATCGGAGCGCTGCATATATACGCGCGCCATCTTAAAACGATAAAGGGAACGCTTTCCGGCTGCCTAAAGCAGTCGGAAAAATTACCACATAACAGCCCCGAAATACGGGAACGAATTCCGAGACGGTAGGGGCAGAATGCGAAATTATCACTTCGTCGGCGCATTACGAGAAAGTCTTCCGTTCCGATGAGGGGAGAATGCTGCCGCAGGTATCTAGGTTCATGCACCAACTTATAACTGTAACCATGTACTTAAAAAAGTGGAATCTTCCCAAACATGCGCAGTTGTAATTTTACGTAGTGAGCCACTCTTCGAAAGAGCCTCTAGTATTAGGCGCCCCCTTTTCCTGCGCCACCGGTTGAATTTTTCTATTCAATATACGTAACTGTTCGAATAACGAACAGTATCGCTTGATTACTCGTGAAGCTATCAATGATGCAGACTCTGAACTGAAGAATATATCTGACATATTTTGCATTAAATTATTTGTGGTGTAAAACTTCTATATTATGTTCAGTTAAAATCAATGCATATTTTTTCATCAATAAATTCATAATATTAAAAGTCGTTTAATACAATATTCTTTCCCCACATTTCTCATATAAAATTCTACTTTATTTTGTGTATAGTTTTGAATCTAACACATGTTTACGAAAATCAGGAACGTTTGGCCTTCACGTAAATAAATGTAAAAAGAGTGATTTAAATGATATGATATAAGTTTATAGAAATATTCTATTCGATTCCGTAACATATTATTAAAAATCCTTTTTAAACTTGAAAATATATTTTTAATTTATATCATACTTAAGGCGGTATTCAAAAAAAAATATTTTTCCACGCTCAACAACTCAAAATTTTGAGACACATTTTCAGACACATTTAAAAAAATAAAAACATGAAACTTGGCGGCGTGATTTATGAAGAGATTTTTTAGGGACCCATGTTTTTATTTTTCGTTCAATTAATTAGAAATTGATTTACAAACAATTATTTTCAGAGTACGATAATTTTCTGTTGTTTCCAGCGCTATCGCTTCAAGAAATTCGGTTCAAAATGTCCACTTTGACAGCAATTTTTGAAATATATTCTGCTTTTATAAAAAAAATCGAGATAATACAGACATTATAAAGTTTCTGAATAACAGAACCTGCCAATTGAATGCATTTTAGAGCAAAAATGAATTAAAAATGTCTTTCAAAATAAGCAGTTTGGATTTGTTCAAAATTCAATATTTCACAATAAGTCACAATAAGTCACAATTTCTCAAAAACCATACACATACTTCGTATTTTTACAATTAGAGTATTATATATATAAATTCTTCTATTTGAAACAATACCATTATTATACACATTCGTTTATAATATAAACATGAACAGAGAAATTATGTTTGTTAAATAACGTAATATGCAATTATGACGCCCATAGGCGGGGTTAATGTTTAAAATAAAATAACCATCACCCGTCTTCAATGTGTGAACAAATATTTTTATTTGCATGAGGATGGCTTGTGCACCATAAGCCCCCCCCCCCTCCCTTTTTCATGCTGCTTATTGTTCGCAGGATGGCAAGTAAAAAAAAAGAAATGCGTAGAGAATCGTGAATCATTTAATAAAATGAGGAATATGCACTATTTTAGCATTATTATATATTATTTGCACTATTTTAACTAATTGACACAAAGTAACCAAACATAACATAAGATAACCAAACCATAACATAAGATAAATAAAATAACCATGATAAAGGTAACCATAAACATAAGATAACCAAAAATTATATCTCATTGTAAAGTTTTAAACAAATCATCCCTAAAAATTTCTCTTATTTTAAACCATTTTAATTAGTTTTTTGGAGGGGTGGGTGGGGGGTGGAGGGGGAGAGACACTTACTTCACACATTCAAAATGGCATAATTTATTAGCTGATTGGAAAGGGAAAACATTGTCAATCCTACAATTTTTCCTTTTTTTTTATGTTGTTAAGATGGAATCGCATGGAACCCTAAAACAATAACTTTTTAGACAGATTTCATCTTAGCATTTCATCTGTGCATTATTATTGTATTATATTCTTTTTACTGGGTCCATAGAAATTTTGAGTTTAATACATGATTCTGTTATAGATAAGTTCCGTTTTGACAAGTTTTACTGGACTTCTATGCATGATCTTATTTTAAAACACTAAACCCTATTAAAACGGAAACTGTCTATACAGCAATTCTACCTTAAACGGAGAAGCTTCACGAAAACTGGCAAAATATGGAATTTCTCTCCTGTCCTTTGCCTTTTTATATTAGCAAATTTTACTGTATTTCCCCCCATTTTTTTCCGTCCCGTATAAGTTTTATTAGGAGCCAAAATTGGTGTGTATATCTGTCTGGGGTGTCTAAGTTTCTTCAAAATTCACATTTTGACATGCTGTTAAGGTAAACATATCTACATTTTGTTTTAAAAATAGTCATCGTATTGTACTTATTTTCTTTTCTGCAGGGACACGTATAAAAAACTTAAATATACTGTAAGACGAAATTGCACGAGACAGGAGAAAAAATCAGTTTTTGAGAGGTTTCCGTCTTAGCAGATAAAATTTTATTCTACTGTTATCGCAGGAATTCTAAAAATTTTCCGTTATAGACAGGTTTTACTGTATTATTATATATTGTTTTTGTAAAATGATTATTATTGCTAAGAATTCCAATATAGACAAGAATAATGTCACTTTTGAAAATATTTAACCTAGAAAATATACATATAGTGTTCCATAAGTCCTACTCGCACCTGCCCTGTCTTTTTTTCTTTTTGACACAGATTAAATAAAAATTTCCAGTATCGTTGTTTACGTTGCTGTAAGAACTGTTTTAGCATTCTATCAACTTTAATTTAATCATGGCAGTAGCAAAACTTACCGGAGAGTTATTTTAGTTTCAGGAAAAAATGTAAAACAATCGCTGCAAAACGCGCAAAAACACTAAAAATCGCATAAAAAATACGAGAAATTTTTAAAAATCGCAATTAACAAAATTTAATACGTTGAGCTGAAAGATAGAAGTCTGTTTTCTATAAGGTTTATTAAGAATTCATACAGTGATTCATGAATTTTCGTGATTTTTTTAAATTAATTTTTATATTTTTTCTTTATTTTCGGCGATTTTATGATATCTGTCAAAGAAATCTGCTTTCAATCTTTGAAGCAATTTTGGAAATTTTGTCTTCTTTTTAATAAAGTTTATTTGGAATTCGTACAGCGATTTTCGATATTTTCGCAATATATTTATGCAATTTTTAGTTTTTCACATTTCTTGTTGAATTTTTGAAATTCGTGAGCTGAATTCAGTTTGAATCTTACAGGACTAATGTAGTAAATTTCCCACTCTTAAATTTTTGAATATTTTTGCTATTTTTAATGTTTTTTCACGTTTTTCGACTTTTAACGATTTTTTTCGCTTTCTGCGTCAATTTTTTGACATTCCTAAAAGCAATCCGGTTATAATCTTTTAATATAATAAATTTTGTCCTCTGCGGTTTTTGAATTTTTAATGGTTTGTCATGCGAGTTTTAGCGACGCTTTTTTTCCCTTTCTTTCACAGTGATTTTTCCACATTAGTAATATGAATCCGGTTTCAATCTTTTAGCCCAATATAGTATATTTTGTCCTCCTTCAAATAAAATTTATTCAGGTTGGAAATAATTCGTTAAAATATATAAAATCATAGAAATCTGAGGTTCGTTTGCCAAAAAAAAGACAGGAGTGGTGTATGCTGCCGAAAGCAGTAGTGGGGATCCCAATTATGTTTGTTTCGAAAGATTTTCTTTTAACATTGATTTCAAGTATATTTAAGTTTATTATTAAGGTTATTATCAGCTAGTAAATGAATAAAATAATTAAATTTCTCAAATGATTTTAAATAATATGAATTAATGTATATTCCAGCGTATAATGCGCACTTTTGGTACAAGAAAATTAATCGAAATTTAAAAGTGTGTGCTATACGCCGATTGCGATTATAAAAATAGAAGATTTGAAAAAAAAAAAAAGAGAGAGAAAGAGAGAGAGAGAGAGAGAGAGAGATGATCACAAGAACTAAGATTTCAAATTCACTGTGTACGCTATTTAATTACGGAATTTTAACTTTCGCTATCATGAAATGCAATAATTATACTTTACAATATTTTTTATTTTACTTTTTTGCTAGATGTTTCATATAGGCTTCTTTGTAAAGAAGGAAATGAAAACTTGAAATAGAAAAATTAAATCTGAAAGTTTAGGTGCGCGTTATACGCCGTAAATATTTTTCGTCACAGAGATATGGCCCCTCAAACTCTCTGTGGTTGAAATTTTTTTAAATCTGTTTATTTTTTAACGTTATGTGTAAAAAAAAATAAAGTTCAGAGGAGTGAAACTGCTCTCCCCTTATGAAAACAAATAACGGGGGAAAAAAGAAAAAGAAAAACCTTTCAATTCTGCACCTTCAAAATATTCGATCAAAGAATATTTTTAGATTTCTAATCTGTCACATTTGTTACATTTCTTTGTTGATTTTTTTTAATGTTTAAAAATTAACGTGCACGGGGTATTCTGGAAAAAAAATCTTAGTTTAGTTTATTTCATGCTTATTTTTTTATGATAAAAAAAATAAGCTGCGGGTCTTTTTTTAAGAAAAAAACTGCAGCGTACTCCATGCATCTCGATTCTTTGCTTCCCCCTGGAATTTGCAATGCAGGCACCCATACACGAACCCGACCTGCAGCGAAAAATCTCGAGTCAACCAGACTGCAGAAACGTCGCATTACAACTTTTAAATTTGATCAAAAATCAATTTTATCATGCTATATCACGTAAATTACCTTCTTTTATACCAAATAAGGTGTCCACCGATTTTTAAAATTCTGTTCTTGAGGGAAAAAAAAAAAGAAAAACTAAAACGCTTTTAAAGTTTTTGGTATTTGTTGGCGCCACTTTACTTATAGCTCCAACTTTACCCTTTCATTCTCCATATCATTTTCTAACTAAAACTAGTCGGATGCGCCAATCCCAAAATTTTCTGCTGTCTCATATATTTCAGAACAACAGAATATGAAGTATGACGAAATTCCGTGCATTCATTTTAGGTGGCAATGACACTATACGTAGAAATTTGCATTATACGCAAGCAGGTGCGGGGGGGGGGGACGTTTTGTTTCTCTTGTCAGCGGAAGCAACGCACAACAGAGGGGAGGAAAGAGGAGGTGAAAATAGAATCTTTTGGATTAAGCAGTTTTCATTTGTTTAGTTTTATACAAAGAAAGATCTTTTTTTTTCTTCTTTCTACTGGTTTGTGGAGACCATAGAAGAAGGAATTATAATATCTTATAATTCCTTCTTCTATGGTGGAGACTAAATGAATGAATGAAAATGAATGCTGTGGGATAAAAGTAAAATATAAGAAGATAATATCAGAGATGTTATGATACATATTTTGTAAATTTTAAGTAAATATAAATTGTAGCGACATAAATTGGAGGTTATATTGTATATTTAAATATATAAAAAGAGTAATTTTTTTTTGGTGGGGGGGGGGGCGGCACAAATAGTTTAAAACAGAGGTATTTTTAGGAGATGTAAACTTTTTAATCCGAGTTAAGGCTGTTCTCAAATTTAAAGGCGCTACATTGTGACACATTTTTATTCGGAAACGCATGAAATTGGCAGGTGATTTGATTTAGGAACTATGTTATCGAATAGCGTTTTCCATTTTTTGGTAAAGGCGAAAGATATTTCAGAAAATACTGTTACAGTCGGCGTTTTGAACCGAATTCTCGACGCGGTAACGCGAGAAAGGGGAAAAACTTCGCGTCACGTGAAAGGAATTGCTTATAACTTGATAAGTATTTTATTTATCAAAGAAATGGAAAACTTTATTCGATTCCAAATAGCTTCAATAACCATGCTGCAAATTTTATACCTTTACGTTTAACAATGAGTCTGAAAGTTTCACGTTGTTGAGCAGAGAATTTGAAAACCACCTTAACTGAAAAAAAAGTGTACTTTTTTTAAGGGAGGGGGGGGGGCAAATTTTTTTAAATATAGGTCTTTTTAAGGAAATATAAACTGTTTAATCAAGCACATAATTCAGGCACATAAAAGGATACCGGGCCACATGCGTCGCCGGTCGAGCATGGCTGGGCTAGACGCTTTACACTTTCAATGTGATGAAGGGGTGTACTGCTTGTCTGACATAAAACGAGGAGAGCTTAATGCCGGTAGGGCCACTCTCTCGTTTTTCAAATTTATCAAAATATAAATCGAACATAACTCAAGAAGTTAATTTTAAGTAAAATAAAACATTACTCTTTAACTTTACTGGCGTCAGTTGAATAAAAGTGTAATTTTTGCTCTATGGTTTAAATAACAGCAATGGCGTATGACAGCAGCTTCATTTTATTCCTTTAATGAATTTTTAGTATAAGTACTTTGTTTTAAGAAACACAAACACTCATGCTAGAAATCTATTCCATTGACATTCGATTGTTTTTATGCCTCAGTTTAAAAATAATATATTATCCGTTTAAAATTCAATTTCAGGTCAATCTATGTGTTTCGTGGTATGTAACGAGGAGAACTGCCTGTAGAGGGGCTACGTATAAGAAAAGTGGCGACGCCTCCATGGAAGAACGCTACTAAACTAAAGTTGAGGCAAACTTATCTTTTCGGTGGAGATGAAAGACTAGCCTGCCATTCTACGCAGTTTGACCTTAGTAGGATTACCATATTGGGGGATTTGCGTTGATTCGGCACGTAGGAAATCACTTTTGGGATTTAACAAGATTTTTTTTTTCGCATTCTTTCAAAACTTTAAATATACTACTTAATCGGTTATATACAGCCTAACTTGAATACATGCTATTTCAACTAGAATAATATAAACCACTTTTAAGCGGGTGGGGAGGAGGGAAGAGTTGAATATTTAAATATTTTTAAGAGCATTTAAATTTTTTAATGTTGTAATTTAAGGCTGTTCTCAAATCCAAACTGGCTACTTTATGAAAAAAATTTAATTCATTTTTGTTCGCAAATATATGTATCAAATTAGCAAGTGCTCTCATTAAGAAACTTTGTAATCAAAAGACGTTTTCCATTTTTCTGGTAAGGCACAAGATTTTTCAGAATATAGTGTCAAAGTTGGCGTTTTGAACCGAATTCTTGATGTGGCAGCACGATAAAGGAGAAAAACGGTCGTCACGTGACACTAATTGCTGATAACTCGATAAGTAATTTATTTATCAAAAACCGGAAATTCATTTCGGTTCCAAATCGCTACCAGAGTCAGACATGCCAATCTTTTGCCTTTACGTTTAAAAATGAGCCATAAAATGTGTCAGAAAGGGTTGTTGAGAAGGTCATTTGAGAACAACCTTGACAGTGCGGATAACTTTTTAAAATGCATTTATTTTATGCTCAAAAATGCAATTTTTAAAATTATGTTAAATCTATTATGACATAAAATAGCAGTATTTAATAAAGTTTTCCTGTAATACTTTCCTGTAATACTTACATAAAATTTTTCTGTAATATTTTCTGTTAATAAGGAATTTTTTACAGTTTTTCTCCTTTATCGTCCTGCCACATCAAGAATTCGGTTCAAAACGCCAACTAAAAGAGTATTTTCTGAAAGATCTTGTGCTTACTAGAAAAATGGAAAACTTCTTTTGATTACAAAGTTTCTTAATAAGAGCACTTGCTAATATAATACATTTATTTGCGAACAAAACTGAATTAAATATTTAATGCGGAAATACCTTTTCTGTGACATGCATAATCATTATTCTGCATCATATAATTATTCACATAATCATATTTCATGTTTTGAATTACGAGAGAAGTTCTAAAAATATCTTTCAAATATTCTTCTCAACTTTAAAAAAACTGATATTACAAAAGCAATATCTTCAATTCTTCATTTCGAAGGTAGTAGTAGAATATATATTTTTTACAGTAAAGATGTTTTTATCAAGAAAACTATAAACTAATTACTCCTAAGACGAGTTTAGCTCTAAACATCTGCTAAAAAATGCTAGCCCAAGCGTTGAGCCGTTTTCAGAGCTTGTCCTGCTGTTTAGTGAGCGCGCCTCTGTACCTTTTTATTTCGGAAAATACACTACGTGCTTTAATTAAAAAAATTATTCATCATTTAATTAGAAAAATATATAGAAATAACATTGTTGTTGTTTCGGTTGTTCTCGTTTTGAAATGCATTAGGTTCATTAAATTGATTTTAAAATACCAGGGAGATATAAATAGATTAGGAGAATTTTCCCCTATGGCATCTTCCTTGCAAACTTGAGCCTAACGCCGAAGTGGCCGCATGTGGCGCTGCGATCTTTAGCTGAGTCAAAATAACATTGTTTGCTATAGGAGTGCGTTATTATTTCTTTAATAAAATATTAATTTTACATTATATTTTAATATGGCTCGGTATCTGTTTTGTATATGGATGTGACACAGGTTATAAGAAAGTCGAAAGACAGAATAAAGAACTGGGTATAAGAAATCCATCGTTGTTTCCGTGAGCATAGCTCGTCTAGCACAGTAAAAAATGCCAAAAATTTAGTTCAGATAGGAAACACAGTTAAAAATTATCTTTTCACCAATTCAAAAAATGAATCCACCCCTTCCGGGAAAAAAGAAAAAGGGATGGGGGGGGGGGCAACAGATAAATTAACTGAATAAAATGGATGGTCTTTGTGCTTCTTTTTGAAATTATATATATATATATATATAGTTTTTTCTTTTAATCTAAGGTGAATGCTGTGATTTTTAAATGTTTGTAGCCGAGTAATTCTTGAAATTATATTTTTGTATTTTTCTTTGTTAAATAAATGTTTGTTAATTATTTCTGTTAAATAATGTTTGTTCCTTAAATAAAGATATGTAATTTTTCTTGTGTAATCTTTATTTAAATATAGGCACAAAAGTTTTTTAATTTATCAAAATATCTTGATCATATGCAATAAATACATAGACATCAAATTATTTTTTGATTTGAAAAAAAAAAAAAAAAAGTATTTCAAATAGGAAGTTATTGACAGCAAGTCTTGAATGTAGAAAATGATTCATATTATACATGTGTATTAATTTACAGAAAAAGCTAGTTGTATTTGAATTTATATTACATTAAATATAAGAATAAAATGACAATAATCCAGCAGTACAGGAAACACTATTTTTATTTTCTAGGGTCCCCTTTCCTGTATTGTCACAAAAATTTGAGCATTTCTGATGCCTCAAAGTATAGATGGGAGTATGTAAATAAATATTTAGATAAATATATTTTTATTATCCTACTCTAATAGTATAAAATATCATCTCTAATGAAAATTACATGCTGAATTTGGGGGCCTAGGGCCCAATTGCTACAAATTTCAAATTTATTTTACATTTGCAGTAGGCATAAATATTTTTTAAATCTATAGTTTGAGTACAATAAAATTAATCCTAACAAAATTTACCTTATTCTAATACTTGTTTTGAATAGGAATTGATATTTTTTGCTCATTTTAAATAATACAGCTGGGAAGAAAAAAAATAATATATATATATAATTTTTAGTTATTTGCAGTTTGTAAAATTTACTATGCATATTTAACAAATTCTTAAACTAAATAGTCCTGGTTTTCATATTTTATTTATTTTAAAAAATAAATAAAAGCATATAAAAACATCATCATTTGTTTTAATTAGAAAAAAAAAAAAGTTATTCTATAAAATAATTACGAGAATTACGTGATAAATCCCGGATATCGAAGTACAATAAAATTTAAAAGAAAAAAAAGAAATATATGAGTTCCAGGCTTGTTTTGAATAAGAATGAATATTTTTTGTTCCTTTTTAATATTACAGTGAAAATATATATTATTTGCAGTTTGTAAAATTTAATATAAATATTTTACAAATTCTTAAAATAGTTCGTTTCCTGTTTTATTAATTAAAAAACATCACAGAATTTCTTTTTAAATGCAGCTTGAGAAAAAAAAAAAAAAAGTTTTCGATTTGCTGAACTTCGATTGCTGACACAGATGGCGCTCCGGCCAGTACACGAGATTTCGCGCATTACCAAACTTCATCTCGGGGTCAAAAATCTAACACGGCTTTCCCCTACCTGAGGTATTCTATTACCATGTAAAATACACAGAACATGCATAAAAAATTTCTTCAGTCCTTATTTTGTCACTGTAACCGCCACTGTTAGAATTTAACTGTTGTTTTTCACATGATTCTTGAGCTCATACCTCAAAATACTTTAAACCAAAATTTCATTCAGTTTCTGTGAACTATATGACAGTTAGGGGCTCGCATATCGGGATAGTTTTTTTTTTTATAATCACCCTGTATATACAGTAAAGGACTTCGAATACGGAATCCTGAAATCCGGAACCCCAAAATCCGGACTGCGATAGAACCGGAAAAAAAGTAATTTCTGAAAGCGTATATAGATGGCGCTTTGTGCGCTCGTATCACAGTTTCTAGTGAGGTAAACAAAACTACACTCGTCTGAATAGCTTTTTGAGGTGTTTTTAATCTAAATTACTGTAAAATACCAAAACTATCCCCCTCCTCCAATTTTCAACAAATTTCATTTATTTTTAAAATTTCTCCCATACTAAAAATATATAGTTGGAATATGTTTTTACCCATCCTTTAACGAAATTTTTACGGTGTCGATAAGTGTCCCATGGTTAGTTTCTATGTTTTCACGCTGCAGGTGTGTACAGACGAAATTTCCAGGCCCGACTCGATTCGTAGAAGAAAATTTTTGGTCTGGCCCTGTAAAAAAGTTAAAATTTCGGCTTCTCCTGTTCAGAAATTTTCCTATCGTCAAATACTAGAGGTGTTTTTCCCATTAACAATGTCGACGGTTATTCCGATAACAGCAAACTGTAGCCTAACTGTGTGAATTTAACGATTCATGGGTCATGATTGGAATTTTCAGGCTAGATTTTATTTATATGAATTTTTTTTTAATGTTTATATTTATAAAAATTCTGTTTGATTTTCTGTATTATAAAAATGACGATTTATAATTATTGCCAAAATAATGATCAGTATAATTCCAAAATCATAGGGTACCCACATATAAGATCACTCAGCAATGGTTCATTTGTGAATACTTTTAAGTCTTTTAAGATGTATATAAATGAATCCTGGCGCCTGCCAGAAACGAATCTTCTACTATGTATTATAAATTATTGAGAAATGGAGACAAATTTTCCATCTTGTGCATGCGTGAACTTTAGAATTTCCTGGCTTTAATAATTTATACCATCCCCGGATCTTTCTAATTAATACACAAGCAAAGCAAATTGTAAAATTAGAAAGCATGTTAGATCTAATCTAATGGTATCCGTCAAGATTTGACATTAAACAACTTCAAAGTTCCATTAGAAATATGTTTGAATTTTTAAATCGTTGCTTTTAAATTATTTAAGTATTGAAAACTTCATGAATTGCCATATTGTTTAACCGTTTCCCATGCATATAAAGCGATAAATGGTGCTATCGGTTTAACATATGCAATAAAGTGAAAAAATATTAATCTTGTAAATTATGACCTATTAATCTTGCTTTTTAGCCGGAGTTAAACTAAAAAATATTAAGTGAAAGCGTAAGCCATTTTTTTTTACATACTACAATCTCTGTGGTTTTGAAAAATAACGATATTAATAATTACCTTAAAATCCCGATTATAATCCCTTTACCCTCCCTTCTTTAAAACGAAAAAGGTTAAATGTGGGAGTGGGGCTTATAATCGAGATTTAAAAAATCATTTAAAAACCCGTTTTTGTCATTAATTCAGAAATAAAAAGGGGCGAGAATCTTCTGTATTTCCGCAGATTTCCATTCAAAAAATAAATAAATATATAAATCCCCCCTCCCTAAAATCCACCCCCCCCATAAAAAATGAAATCTTTAAAAACATTTTTTTTTTATATTTTTCTTTATTTGTTATTTTATTGTAACAATAAATAATGTGTGAATCATCTAAATCCCCTTCAAAATTACTTCTTCCTCCTTTGCCTCCTCCCCTTTAGTACCAAAACCCCATAGTTTAACCTTTATAACTCTTTATTTTTAAATTTCTTTTCAGACTTATTTAGTACTCTACATTAACAATAAATAAACCTAATTTACCACTTAAGTCAACCCATCTTCCTAAAATCTCTGCTTTTGTCCCCCTGAACCCCAGCTACATCTCATGAACACCCCGCCCTCCTGCAAATGTATCTCATTAATTTCTTAAACTTTTTCTGCTCTATTTGTGTTTTTTTGTAACAATATTTAAATAACAATCTAAATTATTCTGCTCCATCCCTCAAAAAGTCCTCTTTATTTTCTCTGCCCCCCCCCACCAGTACATAATATAGAGTCTTTAAATTTTTTTCCCACAATAATTAAATAATAATTTTCAACAATAATTAAAGAATTGTCTAATTTGCTCCTCCCCCCACCCAAAAAATTCTGCTTCATCCCCCCCCTTAGCACACAAACTTTAAAATATTTAAAATTATTATTATTTTTAATTTTTATGATGTATTGTTACTGTGTAGCTACAATAAATAAATGATCGTGCAATCTTCCCTTAAATTTCCATTCCCCATCCCCCCCCAAAAGAGCGAATTTCTACACATGGAGAGGGGGGGGGCAGAGAGAAAATTTTAGTATTTTTTGTAATTTGACTGTTCTCACAGCTGATATTTTGTTAATGGGAGGGGGGTTATTTTACAGACATTTCTAGACATGGAGGGGGGGGGCAGAGAGAAAATTTTAGTATTTTTTTTAATTTGACTGTTCTCACAGCTGATATTTTGTTAATGGGAGGGGGTTATTTTACAGAACACATTTATTTCAAAACATAAAATATACACATGATTCAGGGAGGGAAGAACAGCCAATCTGCAAAAAATAAAATTTTTGCTTCTCATATATTTAGAAATCCATCCCCTTCCCTTGGAAGAAAAGGACAGAGCAAAAATTTCAAAGGGGATGATTACTTTAGATGATTACTTTATATGAGATGAGTTACCTTACTATTAAATAAGAAATAGAACAGCCTTTAAACAAATATATATTAAAGATTTTAAATTATTTGCTGAGTGGGGGAACAGTGGGGGAATATGGAACTTTTGAGAGAAAGGAGGGTAATTTAGAGGATTGATTATTCATTAATTGTTACTATAGCTAAACAAATATTGCAGATTTAAAAAAAAAATAGTTTTAAGGATTTTAAATATTGTATGTGTGTGTAGGGGGGGGGGGGGGCATTTTTGGAGTAGAGAGAAAACTTAAGTGACAAATTATCTATTTATTTTTACTAGAGAGCAACAAATAAAAAAAAAGATTTCTTCAAATAAGTTTTTTACAAATTTTAAATTTTGTATTCTCGGGAAAGAGGGGGTAATATGAATTTCAAAGGAAGGGAGTTGAGTTTAGATGACTTGTTATTTATTTATTGTTATTAGAGATCAACAAATAGGAGAGAAGATTTTTTATAAATAGTTTTAAAAAAATTAAAGGGGTTGGCAGAGAGGGGGGAAGCAGAAATGTAGGGGGTAGAGAGATAATTGAAATGGTTGATTATTTATTTATTGTCACGAGAAAGCAAAAAATAGAACATATATTTTTTAATAAAGAGGAGAGAGATGGAATCTTAAATTTAGGATAGAGGGGGAGATTGTATTTTGGAAGACTGACTTTTTACTTATTGTTATATTACTAGTGAACAGCAAGAAGGCCAGAAGAATTTAAGATTCTCTGCCAAAATTGACAAAAGATTGAAAATTATTTTCCTTGGATTTTTTTAAAAATATATTTTTTGTACATTTTTTTAAAGGGCGGGGGGGGGGGGGGGAGGGGTGGTTATATTTGGAAATGTAAAAGAGAATAAAAATTGCTTAAAAGTGGGAAGAGGGCCTTACTTTTGAGGGAGGGCTTACTTTCAGGATTTTACGGTATATATATATATATATTTAATGAAACAACATTTAAAATTTATAATTGATTTTATGTTTACCTGCCTAACTCTAACACCATAAATTTTACGTTTGCTGTTTGCAGCAAACGATGTATAATGTATATTTATTTAATTACCTGAATTTTATTTCACATTTTTATGTATTAACTATTAAGTAATAGATATAAGTGTGTTTTTCTTTCTTTGAACTTAAAAATTGCTGTTTGCAAATATACATTTACCGCTCAAAATATACATTTTTTATTACTTGAATTTTATTTCATATTTTCATATATTATTTAATTATTAAACCATGGATATCTAGGCAATTTTTTTTATAGGTCCTGTACGAATATTTTCCTTCTTTCTGTTTTATTTTCTTTTTTTTTCCTACGGAAAATAATCATATACTTATCTTAGTATATATAAGATAACTAAGTGTGTATATACTAGGTGTACCGGTTAATTCCCGCTGTTTTACTTAATAGATAGCAGCAGCTATTAATGCAACGTTCAATCATTTGACATATAGTGTGTTTTGTTGTACTAACATGAGGCTTGAAAAACATAAATGTCAAAAGTTCTCAAAGTAATAACATCATATAAATATTCGTGCTCAAAAATGTCGAATTTCGTTCCTTCCAAAGAGTATTTGCGGACTGTGCTTTTGTTTCTGTTTCATTCCAAGAAATCGGCTGCTGAAAATCATAGAACACTTGTGAAAGTTCATGGTGACAATGCATTATCAGAAACAACATGCAGAGATTGGTTTCGATGATTTAAAAGTGGTGATTACAGCGTTGAAGAAAAAGAACGTCCAGGTCAGCCAAAAAAGTTTGAAGATCCCGAATTGGAAGCTTTGCTCGACGAAGATCCGTGTCAGATCAGTCCGAAACAGATAATGGCCAACGCTACTGACAACAAATGATGAATTTGAACCATGAATTGATCGAAAAACGGCCAGAATGGGCTAGAAGACATGGAAAAGTGATTTTGCAGCATGACAATGCTCCGGCTCATACCACAACTTTGGTCACGGACACCGTAAAAGCGCTGGGATGGGAACTGCTGCCTCACCCGCCGTACTCTCCAGACCTGGCCCCGTCCGACTACTATTTGTTTTCATCAATGTCGCACGCATTGGCAGAGCAACACTTCGATTCGTGCGAAAATGTGAAAAAATGGCTCGATGACTGGTTTGGCTCAAAAAATGAACAATTATTTTGGCGATGCATCCACAAATTGCCAGAAAGATGGGGAAAATGTGTAGCTAGCGATGGCCGCTGGTTTGAATAATCAATTTTTATTATTTCCTATGTATTTTTAGCTTCAAAAATCAATAAAAAACAGCGGGAATTAACCGGTACACCTAGTATATATATATATATATATATATATATATATATATATATATATATACATGATATCTCGTTAATGAGGATACAGAATATTAAAAAAAAATGTAGATGTAATTTAAAAACGAAGCAAGTGATTAAAGAAAGAGAAAATTATTCGAGAAAATTATTGTTTTTATACATAAAAAATGAACAAAAAGTCGATATAAATTGTGTTTACATAATAAAAAAAAATGCTCTAATTGTTCCATACCACATAGTCACATTAAAGGAAGTTTTTACGTTTCTAAGACTAAAATTCTACCAGTTATCTCATATCATTCAAACATAAATATTTTTTTCTAAAAAAAAATGTTTTACAAAATACGTCAGGAGTCATCATTCAGTTGTAAAATATATTAAATTGTTAATATAACACGGATACTCAGATAAATGTTTCATATAGAAAGAGAGCGCAACAGTGAACAACTGAATGTTTGTAAAAGAATAATAATTTCGTATTTAAAAAATCGCAAACGTCAATAATAATACGTTCTTTACTAACCACACTTTTTTTTTCTATTAATTTAAATTCAGTCGACTATGAACGTGTCGAGATAAAGTCTCTGATAGTTGACAGTTCGCATAATAAGGTTTTCTTTGCTCACTATGTATATTGTTTGACTGACTACACTTATTATGATTAATTTAATATGTAATATTTGAATTGATGACATCAAGGGATACCAATTTTAAACATTCCTGAAAGTAGAAATTGTATTACATAGTGTAATTTTCAAATAATATTTTTTTCGCAACTTTTATAAGCAATTTTTTTTTGACGTATATATATATATTTTCCATTTACGTGACGTATAAAGTGTTAAAAATTCTTGATTATTCCTTCTAACAATTTTTAATTAAAGAATTTGACTTTAATCAAACCATTTCAGTGATTCAATTAGACAAAAATTAATATTTTTAAAAACCTGTGATTAAAGATTAAAATTCTGTAAAGAACTTTCGCCGATAAGATGATAACTCCATCACAAACCAGAAATAGAAAATTTTGCAAATATTTATTTATATTTTTATGTATTTTAACAAAATTAGTATAAAAGTATTCGTGTAATATTTTGAAATTCTGTTTTATAAAGTAATTTAGCAATGGCAGTTAATGGTACAATAATACAGCTTATGACTGCCTAAAAATAAAATCAATAATTAAAAATTTTAATTCATAAAACCGATTCAAATTAAAATATATGCATATGATTTTAAATTTCTAGAGATAAAATATTATTGTTGTACATTGAAAATGTTTTAATTTTTTTTTAAACTTCTCACACCACTATAATTTTAATATTTTTATACTTACGATAATTAACAGCTATACCATTTTACTTTTTTTCCATTTATTAGACTCTTTCCGTAATCTCTATAGCTTTACTTTTTTATTCCCATTGTTTAATTTTTCTTCTATTTTTAATTGTTCTTTCTTGTGTAGTTACTACATTTAACTTTTCCCAACGGCTCAATATTTACAAGACAGGTTACTCACATAAAGACTGGGCGTAAAGTTGATCGCAACTCGGAAGCCCCTTAACCGACATCAACTGTTCGGCAACTGTTCGGATTTGCTCTCCAATAATGTTTACAAAGAGTCGTGTAAGATGCAGTAAAGGATCTCGAAAACGTAACCCTGAAATCCGGACCGTGACAGAACCGGAAAAAAGTAATCCCTGAAAACGTATGTAGATGGCGCTTCGTGCGTTCGTATCACAGTTTCCAGATGAGGTAAACAAAACTACACTCTTTTGAATAGTTTTTTTGTAATATTTTTAATCTAAATTACTGTAAAAGACCAAAACTATCACATCAGTTTGATGTTCTTTTAATTCTGCAATTACAAAATCTCACAAGAAATTTTGAACAGCAATTTTGGTTTTATTTAATAACAGATATTTTGTCATTACATAAATTGAATATGTCATTTCAAAAAACGCATAAGTCGCAGAATCAGAACTTTTCAGAAAAAAAAACTGTATTATTCACAAATAAAAGCATTTTTATGGGTTTTTTCGTACTGATTATCGAGTTTGTACTTCAAAGTTTGCAAATATCGGATATTTTTTATAAGTTATGAATAATAAGAAGAAGCATAACAGAAAAACTGATCCAGACTTATGTTTTTTTTAGTAAGAAACAAGGTTAGGTGGTATTTAATTTGAACAAAACAGCCATATTAAACATATTTTTAATCAAAATTAATGAAGATAGAACTTATACAGGAACATTTTTATGTTTTAATATGGTATTGCATGCAAATGGTAATAGATTAATGTAATATGGTATCCGCGTGTAATCTTGTATGGCGTGCAAAAACCACTTAGTCGCTGGCTTTATGTCGTTTAAGTAATGAACGGAAATTAGAAGGTATTGTTTGAAGAGGAAGGAATACACTGACTAATGTAGTTAATTCCCAGATCATGGCTCTACTTTTAATTAAGCATTTGCGACAAAAAATGTATATTTGAAAAAAAAACTTGACTTATGTCGTTTTCTAAATGACAGATTTAATTCTTATTTCGGAATTTCCGGGATGAAATCAGAATTTACAAATTAAAAATGAAGGCCATACTAGGAACTTTGTACCTTTCCTATAGCAGTGTTGTCAGCCAGCTACTTTTATTAGTGAGATTGCTTGATTGCTACCATTATTTTAAAATATGATCACAGATGATAAAGTAAAAAGGGAAGGTTTTCAGGATTTATTCTCTTAGCCCACGATCAGTGTTGCCAGTATGCTACCATTTTTTTATCCAGATTGTTTCGTTTTTTTTCGCTTTATTTAACCTTTTAATTACGGGCCAGTAGTGGTGACTTTTTTATATTCATTCGTACCACAATTTACAAAGAAATGTTTTTGTGGTATATTTCTCTTGAAAATATCCTAATACATAATTATCTTGAAAATATCCCTTACAAAGAAAGGCACATCAACTAAACACTTTGTTGCAGACTCTACATTTGTTGTAAATAACGGATGGTTAGATCGTTGGAATAAAATACATGGAGTTCGCAAGTTGTGCATAACAGGAGAAAAATTATCCTCTGATTTCATGGCTGTTGAAGAATTCATAAAATGATTCGATGATTTGATTTCATCCAAAAATTATTTACCACAGCAAGTGTACAACTGTGATGAAAGTGGCCTAAATTTTAAAACGTTTACTTAAAAAGTCTTGATTGTCAAGAGGAGTCTTGTGCTCCAGGCTTTAAAATGAGTAAAGAAAGAGTGACAGTGTTAGCATGTAATGCAACAGGTGCTTCTAAATTACCGTTCATGTTTATAGGTAAGTCAAAGAATCCTACAGCATTAAAAAATGTGAACATGAATTTACTTCCTGTATTTTACAGGAATCAGAAAGAAAATGTGGATATTTTTAAAGAATGATTCGAAAAGCAGTTTCTTCCAGTACTAGAAAAAATTTAATAAAAAGAACACTTTACCAAATCATGCTTTACTAATTTTGGATAATGCTCCATCTCATCCAGCAGCAACATCATTGTGTTGGAGAAATATAAAAGCAGTTTTTTTTACCTCCTACTGTAACAGCTTTATTACAGCCTATGGACCAAGGGGTGTTACAAAATGTAAAATACTGGAAGATACTTCTTCGAAAACTGATTGCAAGCGATGGTAGTTCTGTCTCTGTACGGCAACTTATACAGAATGTCACAATAAAAGATGTAAGTTACTAGGTATCGGAATCATGGGACAATGTTACACAAAATTGTTTAGTAAAGTCGTGGAAGAAGTTATGGCCAACTTTAGCTGATTCTAGCGATGTTGAACAGGGAGAAGCAAACAAAAGCAAAATTTTTCCGCTTATTAAATGTATCCCACGCTGTGAAGACGCAACTGAACAGACTCTAACTGAGTGGTTGTCTTATGATACTGTAGCCAGTCAGTTATATACATATGAAGAAATCATCTCTTTAGTTCAGAATAAGCCACAAGATGACTCTGATCTAGAAGAAGCTGATGAGCCAAAGACTGTTCTCGTTTCCCCTTCTGAATCTGCAAATGCTCTAGAAATAGCACTGCGATATATAGAGCGGAGTGAAAATGCGACATCAATAGATAATAGGTTTATGAGACTTTGGCATAATATTGCTTTCCCGTCGAGAATAACATCACTTCGTCAGACAAATCTGACAAATTTCTTCATCCCAAACGATTGTTAATGTAAATGTGTATGGGATGTGTTAATGTAATTTTTTTAATTCAATGTAAATGTAATCCTTGAATTATTGCATTAGTTTATTCAATATATACAATATTATGCATGCTGAAAAGTACTTTTTTTGTTTTTAGAACAATATTTCAAAAAGGAAAAGGGTAATTTTTATTTAATATTTTCTTAATTTTTCTAAATTTGTGGATAAACTCCTAATGCAAGGCTGTCCAACCTGGCGCCCACGAAACACCAGTAAATTCTTACAGAAATCTTTGCCTTATTTAAATAAGGCAGGATAGGAGTTATTCGGAGAATTATTACGGCAACTATTTCGGTAAGAATTTTCTGTATCGCGGACGCCAGGTTGGAAAGTTCTGCCCTAATGCATTGAGTTGTTCGGAGAGTTCTTTCCGTTTGGGAAAGTTGGCTCGTCCAGGAAAATTCAATCGTTTAATTATTAGACATTAATTCCGATAGCATGTTTAATAATTGACGGGCAGAATTTTCCGGTACGAATTGGTTTTCCCAAACGGAAGGAACTTTCCGAACAACCCAATGTTAGCTGTTATAAGTTCATGATTTAATAAAAAGTGTATAAACTATGCCATTTTCCGAGCTGCCTTCATCCAAGGAACCCAAATGTGGTATCCAAATAGGGTGTTAAATTTTTTTAAAATAAGTGTTTTGAAATTTTAATATGAGTTTTTAATGTGTTCGTATATTTAATATTTTAATATGTTTATACAGGGTGTAACTGAAATGCTTCAACAAACTGTGAGGGATGATAGTACTCATGAAGATGAACAAAAAATGCAATAGAACACGGGGTCGCAAATGACATTTAACCCTTTCAGGGACAGTGGTATGTCTAAAAAACCACTTACTTTTAATTCCAAAACGCCACAATGGCACCAGAATTTTGCTAAAATCTTTTCCATTTAATATTTATGTGAAATATAGCCTTTTTCGTATTTACAAACAATTTTTTTTGTAAATTCCGGTGCCAGTCCATTTTCAGACGCATTTTCTCTATTTTTATCCTGTAAGCCCTTTAGGGGCAAACTACCGTTAGTACTAAAATGTTGAAATAAATGACTGGCACCGGAATTTATAAAAAAATTTGTTTGTAAATAAGAAAAAGGCTATATTTCATATACATATTAAAGGAAAAGATTTTAGCAAAATTCTGGTGCCATTACGGCGTTTTGGAATTAAAATTAAGCGCTTTCATAAACATACCACTGCCCCTGAAGGGGTTAAACGTCATTTGCGACCCCATGTTCAATTGCATTTTTTGTTCGTCTTCATGAGTACTATCATCCCTCAAAGTTTGTTGAAGCATTTCAGTTACACCCTGTATATGCGTTTTTAATTTGTGGAGACATTTCTTTTTCAAAAATTGCAGTAATATTTTGAAAGAAGACATAATTTCGGGTCTAAATATATCTTTGTTGTGATTTTATCGTTAACAATCTGCGAACAAACTATCTTTATTGGAAAGTACTATGAAAAATTAAGAAGAGTGCAGCAAATACTAAGAAACTTTTTGGTGGCCCCACGTATTGTCGGCGCTCCGCTGAAATTGAGGGTGAATTAAAAAAGGATTCATGCGCAAGCTTGAAACTATATATTGCTGATAAATATGATGAATTTGCGGTACTAAGTTTTTCTCTACAGTTATTTATCTATTGATAATTTTATATATAATAATATATAATTTTAAACATCAAGTATATTCTAACGATAAAAGCCAAGAACGGGTTTAAATTATACAACAGGACCAAATTTTAATTAATGCCAAACTGTTTTTGTAAACTCTTAATTTATAAGGTTTTGTAAGTCTGTAAAGCTCCAAAACGATGTTTTCTTAGCTTAGAAAAATAATAAGAAGAAAAGTCTTACGAAGGAAATGTAAAATTCAGAAATACTTGAAATATTAAGATTTATGCTGCGAAAAATTTTGTTGATCTAATTTTTTCAAGAAACACATTGCATTTGACTGCAAAACTTTTTCAAAAGGAATACGAACGAAAACATCTAGCTAAGATATCAATCAGATTTTATTTTGACATATACAAAACAAAACTAATTTCAACTACAGAGAAAATGTATACATTGGCATTATATTGCTGAAATCGTAAACAACAGGATTTAACCCTTTGAAGGGCGCCGTTTGCAAGGCGAAAATGCATTTTCATAAATTTTTTAAACTAAGAAAATTTTGACATTTTTTCCTTCTGAAGGTCTTAAAATGATTTTACTTCTTTAAACTCATAACAGATGGCAGCACTAAGCTTTATCTGCTCATTTACCCTGGAAGAAATGAGAGCAATTTAGAGCTGTTTCATAGTTGGTTCTATTTTTAATTATTTTAAGGATTAAAAATTAAAAATCTAGTAATTTTTCACTTTAAATTTTATAATTAGGCTTTAATAACTATTGACATGTCCTTTGTTCTTTAAAAAAATTGTGTATTGTTTTCTATTTTCGAACTTATAAATAGCGTTTGCGCCTTGCAAACAGTGCCTGTCTAGAACATCTGAAACTCAGATTTGCGGGAAGAATCAAAAGCACCACTATTATTTATTTTTTCTTCTCTAGACCAGAGGGGGGGGGGGGGATTTCTTCTTGTGGAGTAGAAGGGATTAGAAAGTCGATGACCCTCTGAAGTTGGGGGTGTTTTGTAAAAAGCAAGAGAATATAAATTTTTTATACTGGGTTTCAGAATGTGTGTTTGCTGCCACTGCACATATTTCCTAACTATTCTTGCTCTTAAAATTTTCAGTATATAATTAAAATACTTATTTGTTGAAAATGTTGGTAAAATAATAATTATTATTATACTATGAATACACTTATATTTACATTTGTTCTGCTATATATTTATTTATATATCTGATATTTCTTTTTTAAAATTTTTTTATACTTTTAAAATTTTCCATTTTTTTTCAAATATTCTCATTTTTAAAATTTAAAGTACACATTTAAAATATTTGTTTGCTAAAAATTGTTTGATAAAAGAATTATTATAATACTATGAGTTCAATTATTTTTACATTTTTTTTTTGTACTACATATTTTAAAATTTCCTCATTTTTTTCTAAATATTCTCAATTTTCAAATTTTAAATATAAATTAAAATATTTGTTTGCTGGAAATTGTTTAATAATGGAATAATTATTATTATAATATGAGTTCAGTTACTTTTACTTTTTTCTGCTGTATAATTATATTTCTGATTTTTTTTTTTTTTTTTTTTTTTTTTTTTTACATTTTTAAAATTTAAATTTTTTTTTAAGAATTTTCATTCAATTCATTTCATCAAGTACATAATTAAAATATTTTTTTAATAAAAATTATTTGCTAAAAGAATTAGTATAATGAGTTCAATTATTTTTAAATTTTTTGTGATGTATATTTATATTTTTCTGAATTTTTTTTTTTACATTATAAAAATTTTCCCATTTTTTCTAAATATTCTCAATTTTAAAATTTCAAGTATTTAATTAAAATATTTGTTTGCTGAAAATTGTCTAATAAAAGAATTTTTACTATAATGCTATGAGTTCCATTATTTTTATACTTTTATAATTTTTTTATATATCTTAAATTTGGCAAATTTTTAAATTTTTAGTATGTAATGGAAATTTCTGTTTGTTGAAAATGTTATAGTAAAATATTTATTATTATAACATTATAAGTTCAGTTATTTTCATGTTTACTCTACCAAAATGAGGTAATTGAGTGTTCGAAAATTAAATGACCTACACGGGCGCTGTTTGCAGTCTGCAAACGGCCCCCTTTCCGTAACAGAGACTGATAAAAATATTTTAATCACATTTCCTATATCTGTAGGACCATTGTAACTCATTCTGCATGTTTTTTCAAAAATATTATATAATTTTAACATAGCGCCCCTCAAAGGGTTAACAAATGAATTTAATTTGTGCATAACGTTAAAAAGATAATATTAATACCAGAAAATTTAAAATAGGCCTCAAAATTAAACTTTACGTTCATTGCTTGAAATTTGTTTTTATGTACTCTAACGAGAGTAATCATGTTAAGCAGATGAACTTAACTGTTCTCTGTTGCACGGTCTTGCCTAAAGAAAAGACATTCTCCACTTATTCTGTAGCGAAAGATCGTATTAACTCCTTGAATGACTATTTTATGCTTTTTATACCACTTAATGTAAATCGCGGATCTCTGCAAGAAATTTGAAAAAAAAAAAAATTACGATAACTTTGGCAAAATAGTTTTAATAATATATTTCACTTTTTTCTTAAATAAAATTTTTCGAAAATTCCGGCATAAACTCAAAATTACCGAAGCAAAATTGATTGACCCTGAAACGGTTAAATACATTGGGTGATTGAAAGAGGCCCCTTTAAGTTGCTAACTTGGGCGGTTTGTGGGAAACCATGAAAACCGAACACTGGTGGGAAAATACAGTTTTGTTGAAGAGTGCATTAAGTTTGGGGAAAATATTTGAAAACGTTAATTAGACTTCGATGGATAATATACTGGGAAAACTTAACAGACGAATTTCTTGCCGTTAAGGTGAACAAAAAAAAATATTTTGTTCAGTCAATACGAATGACGGGTCTAAGAAGAATTTTACATTTCGAAAATCTTGAGAGATAGTTCATTAAACGGAGTTTTTACTTAAGCGACTATTCTTCACGTCCGCCCAATATGAAGAGACGCCTTATGTCCGCTCAAAATCTGCCCTTTACCGGAAATTTGATAATGCTATTTAGGGTGAAACCCCCAGTAACGGACACTTTAAGAATTTTTTCTTGTTCAAATCATTATTACAAAGTTTTAAATATATTTTATACATATATTTGTTTTTGAAAGTATAGTAAAGATCCACTGAAATATTATCGTTCACAAAATTTTGAGAAATTATACCTTTTATTACTAAAAATTAATTTTTGTCATAAATATAGTCAATATCTCCAGTAACTGACACCATCCCTTTTTTGAAAAACCAACAGCTGAAATATAAGTTAAAACATTTATGACAAATGAGTTACCACTAGTTAACATTACTTTGCACACTTTTACAAGAAAATGCATATTTCAATTAGTTTTCTGCTTAAGTGTCAATTGCTGGTTAGGTGTCAATAACTGAGGATTTCACCCTATATATCAATATTTCAACTTATTAAAACGATTTTAATTATACATATATACACTGACGATTCTGTCTAAGTTCTACAAATTTCTTGTATTCAATTTCTGCTATTTTTTACTATGTTTTTTGGAATGTATGTTAAGTGTGTTGGGGGAACTATATTGTTGTCAATAAGTTATTTAATTTTTTTCATAATTTCACAGTTTTTGTTGGTGGTCTGTAATGTTATATATATATCTGTAAGAGGAAATAATTGAGATAATATGAAACTACAAAATACAATTACAGACAATTGATCAAACGCACGGACAATTACAGACAATTGACCAACTGACCAAACTCTTCTTTAAAGGATTCGTTTGTTTACTGACAGGGTAGAAAAATAATAAACGACTTGGATACAAGAGAGGCGGATGGGAATCCATTGAAACAGAACGAAGATTATTAAAACACAGTTTTGTTCATCAGTAGAGGTGTGAGTGAAGTTTTAGGAATTATATTTGAAGGATAAGTTAAACATGGAAAGACAATATGCTGGGAAAATGTAATTAACAAATCTTCTGAAATTTAATGTGTACAAACATACTAAAAGAAAACATTGTTCAGTAAATACGCGTGTTTGAGTTTCAGAAGAGGTTACAAGTTCTCACGTCTTACGAAATATTTCAAAATTTGAGAATTTAATCTTGGATGGACGTGTTGAATGTCCGAACAAAAAGAAAAGTATGTTCTCCATCACAACTTATCAAGCCTGGTAAATAAATGGTAATTTCAAATGCTCTGAGCATTTGAAATTGCAACTTTTTAATTAAAAATTTCAAACAGCTATATATTTTTCAAATATTTTCTTATCAGTATTTCTATTTACTATAAATATTTAAATATTATATATTTATTTCAAATATCTCAAAGAGGAAAAGTTTGAGATGATATGAAAACTCAAAATGAAATCACAGCCAATTGCGACTACCGTCATTGACCAAACGAGTCGTAAAAGGATTCGTTTGATTAATGTCAGAGTCTTACATTAATTGTTAGGTAAACATCTACAAATAATCATGAAAACCCAATAAAATAATAGCAGATAAAACGTAATCATTTGAAAAATCATAAAGTGACATTTATTGACATTAAACCTTTTTCCTCTAGGCAAATATGATCGTGTTGGTGCCTAGTGCATTATATGATTCTGATATGGGTGTAATCCTGTGATCAAGTTTAGATTATGTTTGAGTATTGAATATGTAATTTGAATTTATCAATGTGCAGTGAAAATTACACAGGTTTTTCTTTAAAGCCTATTTTTTGCTATTTTGTGAATTCATAGCAAACGAACAAAATACAGTTTTGTCAAACAGTGGTAGAATGAATGGAGTTTGGGAAAAAATACTTAGTTACACTTTGAAGCACAATATACTGGGAAAATATAAACGACAAATCTCTTTAACGTTAAGGCGAACAAACATAATTAAATTAAGAAATTGCTCATGGAATACGCTTCAGGGAGAATTAGAAGTCTATATTGTAAAATATGGACGTTTTCTTTCGGACGGACATGATAAATGCTTAGCGCAAAATGAAATTTCCACGTTATTTTCCCATATCCGGGTCAAATATGTCACAATTAAGCATGTTAGATAAATAAATGGCAATTTCAAATGCGGGGAGCATTTGAAATTGAACCTGAATATGCTGTCCTTTCCTAATGTATAGTCTTCAAACTTCAACGTAAACTCCAACCTCTCGAGGACAAACCTCTACCGTTCGTTAGCTTAGTTAAAGCTAAATAATAGATTACCTTTTCAGGTAGTTAATTAAAATTGAAACGAAATTTTTTCAACCCTCAAATAAGTGCAAGACATTCTCTGTGCTTAGTAGATGAATTCAGTTCAGCGGAATTCAACACACTAGACTGTTAAGCTATAGGTGTATCTTCCTGAGCTAACAACCCCAAGAGAACTACAGTGGTGTAAAACCTTTAAGGTGAGCAAATAATTGTAAAAATTGTGATACACTTAAAATTAGGTAATGGAAATTGAATGTTGATCATAAAGTTGGAATACTAATATAAAAATCAACAAAATGTATCTGTGAGCTTTTTTTGCGAAAGCAATAATTATGCAAACAAACGCTATTTTCGCCTGTGTAAAAACTTTAACGACATCACCATTTTTCACAGAAATGTATAACTATTATTTATTTGCACGTTAAAAACTCTTGTGTATAGTGTTTTTTCTGCCGTTTTCTATTAAGATTTTTGTTAATTTTTATATACAGTGGCGGTCAGAAGTTTCCGGCCAGCATACAATTTTTGGTTAATTTGTAAGTATAGCTATATGAAGAGGAATCTCAAAGTGATACTGATACATTTTATTAACATAATAGTTAGGAACTTATTTATGAAATAAAAAATAAATATCAATAAATTTAATTGACAAAATTAATTGCAAAAGAAAACGCATGTTCTCAAAAGTTTCCGGCCATCTTGGCAAGTTTGGAAAAAAATGGTGTTATAATAGAAAATAACAGTGATCAACAGCATTTACAATTAGTATTTTGTCGTTATACCTTCAGCAATAAGTACTGCGGCGCAGCGACGGTTCATCGATTCAATGAACGGTTGAAGATAGTCTATGATAAGTTTTTTCCACTTTTCTTGCAAATTTTTGGAAAATTCTGCTGAATTGGCATATTTATAGTTCCGCACACGTTTGTCAAATTCGTTCCAAAAATTTTCTATTGGATTCAGACCTGGTGATTGGGCTGGCCATTTCAAAAGCGGAATTTTTTGGTGCGAAAGCCACTGCTTCACGAGTTTGCATGCATGCTTTGGGTCGTTATCATGCTGAAACAAATAGTTGCGACCGCAATTTTCCCTCCAATAAGGCAGCAAATGATTTTGCAAGATATCCTTATACATTACACCATTTATCTTGCCGTGGATTTCAACTAACGGACCGACACCTTTTCCAGAAAATGCTCCCCACAGCATAACGTGTCCTCCGCCATGTCTCATTGTAGGAATAACATACCTCGAATCATATCTTTTGTTTTTAGGTCGTCGGTCGTAGTGTCTGCCATCACTCCCAAAAAGTTTGAATTTCGATTCATCGGAAAATAGTACTTTTTTCCTGTTTTCACTTGACCAGTCTTTGTGTTCCTTGGCAAACGCCCTCTGATTTTTTTTACTTATGAAAGGTTTTTTAGCACCTACTCTTCCATAAAGTCCTACATCAATTAAGCGTCTTGACATGGTAGACCGACTTATCTCAGCAATATTTTCACTCCGTAAATCGCGTGATATTGCAGCAGCATTTTTATGCTGGTCATCAATGGCTTTACTCTTGATAATTCTGTCCACACGAATAGTAGTTTTCTGGAGTCTCCCGGACCGTGACAAGTCCTGAAGCCATTGGCCATCTTTATATATTTTAAAATATCGTTCACAGTAGATTTTCTGATCGATAACTTTGCCGCAATCTCACGAGAAGATTGGCCCTTTAGCGACAAACATATCACTCGTTTACGAACAATAATTGTTGAACTTCTCATTTTTGAATTTCAACTACGTTATTTATGTTGATTAATTAACAAACACGCCAAAAAAACACTTTACCGATAGCAAAAACTAACGAATGACAAATGGCCGGAAACTTTTGCACACGCGAATTTCGAACTCCTCCCCTTTGCATCAAGTGTCTTGAGTATCCAATCAAAATGATCACGTGGTCAGAGGTCATTTTCATAGCCCTAACTTTTGGAGCAATTGCTCTTCTTCTTCGCTGAAACGTTCTGGCAAATAAATCAAAGAAACTAACTGGCCGGAAACTTTTGACCACCACTGTAATACCAAAAGCAAGTAAATTGACTGGATCTTTTGCATTGCCAAGAATGAGTTGTCGGTCTATTACAAAAAAGGCAGGAAGATCTAAAACCGTCATCAACAATTTTTAAGGTTAAAATACGAGAAGGAGAAGAAAAAACGATAGATGCAGAGAAACAGACAAGAGATGAAAGGACAGTTTTAAAGTTAGCATCAACTAGAAAATATTCAAGTAAAGAAATTTCACGAAAGACTGGATTCATTGTGTACAAGAAATGTACACACTGTATTTGCAACATAACTGTATCTGCAATACAATTACTCGATCTAGGAATTTCCAACACACCGAAAAATTGTGTCTCTTTACTGACTAGACACAAAACTCAGCGTTTGTAGTTTGCAAGACAAGTGATGACTTAGAACAACAAATGGCTGCAGCTTATTTTCTCCGATGAAAAAAACGGAACTCAGATGGTCCTGATGTCTGGAAGCATTATTGGCATGATATGAAAAAAGAAAAAGAAATTTAATCAAACACCAATTAGGTTGCGGGTCTATTATGAAATGGGGTAAAATTTAAAAATGAGCAAGTATTTGATCACAGATGACTTTAATAAATGAACTTCCAGAGAAAAAATTAAGATAAGAAGATACAACTTAAATTAAAGCAGAGGTCCGTAGAAATAAATCGCGATGAAAACAAGAAATAATTTTTACAAAAACTACTTAAAATAATTGAAAAAATTTATTTAAAACATTATTTACATAATTAATGAAAAACATGGCCATTACACGCTCATTTTTAAAGAGTGTCAATAATATGTGAACTGTGAACACTTTAACACCTTAATCGTCATGACCGATATATTCACGGGCAAAATTTGTGAACAAATTTTATGGGGGTGAACTCCTTATAATTTTAATTCTATCTCGCACCACTTTCTCAAAAAAAATATTTTAATACATTTTAACAGCACTTGAAAGAGAAATACAATACAAAATTTATATTTTAAGAATAGTGCTGCGAATAGATTACAAAAATAGTTGCCAGTGGAAGCCGTGATATTAAGGGTTATTCAATGATTTTGTTACTCCCGAGATTATTTTAAATGCTTAATCCCTTAATCGTCGCGTCCGATATCTTCACAGGCAGTCATATGTAAACAAAATTTGTCACGCCCGTGACAGGCAGTGTAGGCTACTTTTTTAAAATTCAGATTGTTTTATTCCCACCAGCTTTTTAAAGTAGTGCAATTGACCTTATTCTCGCATTATTCAATCTGTCATTAAATAGGGCGAATAATTCTACTTCAAAAAAGTGGTAGCAATCAAGCAATCTGAATTAAAAAGCGTAGCTTGTGTACAAAAAAAGCCATATACAGGGTGAATCGAAACTCTTGGGCAAAACTTTAAGGGGTGATAGTACACATCAAGACAAACAATATGAAATAGGAAACTAAGGGTCCCAAACGTTTTCCGAAGGAGATAGGCGCCATTAAAGTTTAGGGTCCAAAATTTCAAATAATTATATAAAACGGAAAAATTGGTTGATTCGTTTGCAGTTTTCGCTAAAACTATTCTTTATGTCAGTATTTTCTTAAAAATAAATTTGAAAGAAAAAGTTAAAAAAAGGAGGTTAAAAAAAGTTAAAAATAGAAGGCGCTTTAGACTTTGGAGTAACGAATAACTATTTTTTACCGTTATTTTTTGTATCTGATTAAATGCTTTTAAAAGCTTAGACTTAAATTTTGAGCTCAAAATCTGAATCGTTGGGAGTGGTTAAGTAGCGCAAACTGAACTATGTTCAGGAGTTGAAATTTCCCCCCCCCCCTGAAAACAGTTCAGTTATTCCCGATCTTGGTGTACTAGACCAGGCAGAAACTACTACCCCCTAAACGTAAAATAAACGATAGAGGGTTGACAAAATTAAATACAAAATTTGTTTTAAAAATAAATTTTAAAGATAAAGTTCAAAAATGCCGATAGAGGACGCTTTAGACTTTGGAGTAATAGAGAACCTGGACAAGTCTTTCAGGTTCTCTATGGAGTAATGAACAACTATTTTTTACCGCCGACTCCGACTCCGACATGGTTGCGAAGATTGCCTTCGTAGCAGGCGATATCCGAGAGATGTCCGGGGTATTCACTAATGTTCGCAACTCCCTCCACCGGCGGTTTGAAGCCTGAATCGTTGCTGGTGGGCACTCTTTCAAGCAGTTTTTGTGATTCCTCACGAACATCATGCGTGTACCATTTTCTACGTGTCAACCTTCATTCATATTGCGCACTACATGCATACATCAAATTGTTTCTTTTTATTTTGCTCGGAGAAATTGCTCATGTCTGTTATGAATAAATTTTCTATTTAATTTTGTCATTACTCTATCGTTTATTTTACGTGTAGGGGGTAGTAGTTTCTGCCATGCATTCATGATGACATTTTTCGTCCACTTGGAAAAGTACAACTCATATTATTTCTGCCTGGTCTACGAAACCAAAATCGGGAATAACTGAACTGTGTTCAGTAGTTGGGGGGGGGGGGAGGGAGGTGTTCCGTTTTATATAATCATTTGAAATTTTGGACCCTAAACTTTAATGGCGGCTATCTCCTTCGGAAGACGTTTGGGACCATTAGTTTCATATTTAATATTGTTTGCCTTGATGTGTACTATCATCCCTTAAAACGTTGCCTGCCCAAGAGTTTAGATTCACCCTGTATAAGGATAGTTAAATTGTAATTTTTAAAATTTTTATTCATTCTGAGTACTTTAAATTAAAAAAAAATTACACTGTTTCTTTTCCTAATTAACGTAGAACTTCATGCCTAATAAAATGGGGCAATTAAAAAAATCGATGATTTTTGAACGAATTTTCCGAAAATTACGCAACGATTAAGTGGTTAAGACCATTTTTTTGTTAATTATTTAATTAATCTTCTAATCCCATTTCTAATATGTTTTGACTAGTTTTAATAAAAAGTAATTCCATTTATTATTACCTGATTTATTTCTGCATGATTACAAATGTTCGCCTATCCTTCTGAGTCACAGCTTGAAAAATCATTAAAACACAAAACAAAAGGCATATGTAATCAAAAATGATATTTTAAATGTAGCCATCTATGATGTGACTTTAATATTTCGATGCATTTTTGGGTAGCGCTTCTATGGCTAATGTAACTAATTTTTGTATTTTCTTAAACAAAACTTTGCATTTTCGTCCGAACTACACTTTTGTACAACAATTACTTCATTTGTTATTAAATTTTAAAATGTGTCAAGGACATTTGCCCCATCCTGAGTGGTACGGTCAAATAAAAAAAGAACACTCATACATTTTAACCCTCTGATTACGGAGTTCGGACATATGGGGTCCCAGGGACTATTAGGTAGCTTTCAATACAAAAAGCTATTTATTGCAGCCATTCGGAGGAAAGCCATTCCAAAAAATTTTGGTAGATTTTCACCGATCATGACCCCCAGACCCCCAAACCACCCTCCGTTAAAATGTTGATTTATGTATATATATATATATATATATATATATATATATATATATATATTTGACATATGCCATGCTGTAACTCTCTAATTTGTGAACCGATTTGGATGTGACTGAGTATGTGTATAGGATACATTTAATTTCTTCTTCTTTTCTTTTTTTTTTACTATGTATATGAAATCTATATTCAGAGTGTTTAGGGAACACTTGTTGTCAATTAATTACTACATTCTAATTCATAATTTCATTGTTTTTGTTGATGTTTCGGTAATGTTTCATTAATGGATTTATATATATATGCATACATATATATATATATATATCTGACATATGTCATTGCTCTAACTCTATTATTTATGAACCGATTTGGATGTAACTGAGTATGTGTATAGGACATACAAAGGCCTCAACCGAGTTCCTTTGCCAGCTTCATCCGCCATTTTTTTCAAAATGGCGGCCATTTAAAATTTTTGAAATTTTTGAAAATTCAAAAACATGTACAAACAATTATAAATTGAAAAAAAAATTGCTTTTGTTAAGTGTTAGAGCGTGATACAAGGATTCTAAAACAGTTTTTGTTTTGGCTATATCTTAAAAAATGGCTGAGATATGGCAGTTTGAAATTCTTAGGTGACTGAGATTTTGAAACAATCTGATATTTGTTATGCTGTAACACTCATATTTATGAACCGATTTGAATGTGACTGATCATGTGTACAGAACATACCAAAGTCTCGACCGAGTTCGTTGGCCAGCTTCATGCGCCATCTTGTTTCAAAATGGCGGCAAGTTAAATTTAAAAAAAAATTCAATAACATGTATAAACAATTATAAATTGAAAAAGTTGATTCCGTTAAATGTTATATCGTGATACAAGGATTCCGGAACATTTTTTGTTTTGGCTTTTTCTTAAAAAATGGCTGAGATATGGTAGTTTTAAATTCTAGGTTGGCTGACATTTTGAAACAATCCGATTTTTGTTATGCTGTAACTCTCATGCTGAAATGCGTATTCAAATTCATTATTAACGAAAACCGATATCGAATCGTCTATAATCTGGTTTCAAACAATTTAGCTATGGACTATGGTCTATGAAAGCTACCTTTTCCTCCCGGTACACACCGGAAGGACTGTTTCTTTATTCTATTCGCACCATTTTTTGAAAACTAATTTCTGCTCTAGACTTATACCAGGGTAATTTCAAGAGAAATCTACCACAAAGATATTTATTTATAAATTATAGTACGAGTTAATATAAAAAATAGTCACCAGTCCTACACTGTAATCAAAAGGTTAATCACTAAATTGTCCCAAAACAAAACGGAAATAGCCATTAGACTGGACAGGAAATAGTCTTCTTTCAATTTATGTTAAAATATAAGTTTAAGGCTGTTAATCAATCCACTTCCAAATTCCACTCACCTATTAAACCTATGGGCGTACAATATATTCGTATATTTAAACTATCTCCTCAGGGATTTTTAACTTCTTTTTTCTGTATACTCTTCTTAAAGCATGACTCTTTTTTCTTAGTGGACAAAATATTTCTAAAATGTATGCATAATTAAAAAATTTATGTATTAAAAGCTGACGAATTGTAAGATTTTAACGCTTCATATAAAATAATGCGTATATTTTAGAAATATTTTGACAACTAAGAAAAAAAGAGACATTATTTTAGAAGAGTACACAGAAAACAGAAGCTAAAAATATTAATTTCCCGAGGAGATATTTTAAATATACGAATGCATGCTACGCCCATAGGTTTAACATTAGCGAGGGGAATTGGAAAGTTAGCTGACTAACAGTCTTAAGTGGTCGCCTTCAAACTGGAACACTACCAAAATCTGTAATTTTCAATATGAACATCATATTTGTATATTTTAGCACATTTTACCTGAGGATACCAAACGGGAAGTCATTCGGTTAAGTAGTTTAAGAATTATTAAGGTTTAAAGTTTGGAACTCCTCTAATGTTAAATTCATTTCCAATTGTTGCAAAACAGTCGGTAATTCTTTAAGCGTAACTCTGAACTACTTGGAAGAATGATCGGTAATTTTGGATTCGCATATTTGAAACTTCTACAAATTGATTTCTGTTAAAAAATTCGTACATTACAATTCAAGTATTTTTCAAAATTTATTTCGAAAATATATTTTTGTTCAATTAGTTTTCTAAGCAAGTATTAATTTTAATCTGTATTTTTTTTTTTAAATAAATCTATTTTTAGAAGATTAAAATATTCAAATCTGAAATTATGATTCATTCCGCGAAGTAGTTTTTGAGTTATGCTTAAAAAACACTAGCCGGATTGCAATCTTTTTTACAACGATTACAAGTGAATTTAATATTAGGTGTATCAAAATTGAAACATTCATAATTCCTAAACTATTTGACTGAATGGCTTTCCTTTTAGTATCCCGGGATACAATTTTCCAAAAATTTCAAATATGATATGAAAATTAGGTATTATTATTGAACCTTTCAGAGTTTGGTACGATTTCAGTATGAATATTCAAAGGTCATTTTTTACTTTCTTCCATTTAGAAGAAGAAAGTAAATGACACGTGAAAAGTTTCGACATCCGGTTTTCGACGGATTTATACGTTTTAGAATGACCCGAACATGATTTCACTACATTTAGAAAATGTCTATTGTGTGTCCACAAATTTTGTAGGCGCTCTATCTCAAAAACTAATGCACGGAATTTATCCACCTTTCATATTCAGTTAGACCTTGACCTATAAATTGGTGTTGATTAGGTTTTGCTGTAAACCGGAAAAAATTTGGTTTTGCTAGTCTGCATTTTTCCCGAATTCCGCGGTGTTATATCTCAAGGACTAATACACAGACTTTTATCAAAATTTATATTCTGTTAGACCTGGACATAAATAGACGCTGATTAAGTTTTGGTGTAAATTGCCCAATAGTGGGTGTGGCTAATGCTGCATTTTTCACGATTTCCCAGATAACTATATCTCAAGAACTAAACCACGGGATTTCACCAAACTTCCTATTCTGTTAGACCTTGACATAAATAGATCATTATTATATTTTGTTGTATACCACCCAGCAGGCGTTGCTGCTGTTTTTTGAACGATTTCTGCGATGTCTATATATCAAGAACAAATAGATTGTCATTTAATTTCGGTTGCAGACAATTTGATTTATACAGAAGAAAGTTTTGCGATTGCCACAATATACTAGTTTAATATAAATTGAAGGAAGAAATAATTTCCGGTCGAAAGAATGTTTCTGTTTTTTTTCTGTGGCAGATTAAAATTCATTAGGGCGTTCTCTTTTCTTTTTTTTTCTTTGGCCGACTGTACATGTAATATTGTCTATGTTTCATTTACGAACACTGATTGTCCTACAAATGTTGTTAATTAATCCAAAGATTAGTACTGATGAATTAACAACAAATTGTTTAATTCTCACAGATTTCATGCAATTTTCATGCAACCTGTTTATATTTTGTCCCGATATAAGTTATAAATCTCGATTTCAAAGTGGCTGTCCCGCTTTTTATACAACCTTGTCCCCCTTACTTGCAACATTGGACCTGACAACACTATAATACTGTAATGACATAACTATAATACCTATCACCCTTTTTTAGTACCTACCACACGTTTTCAGCACTTTCACAGCGATCATCCTATATGATACTTTTAATTTTTGAGTACCACTTTTCTGAGTAGGAAGTTTTACCTCTTTAAATCTCTGAAATTCAGTGATTAGATAAAGCGAAATTAACTGTTCTAAAATATTGGTGTTCAAATTCAAGCATTTTGCGTGTCCTATATGTCACGTGTACGAATTACGTGTAAGCATTTTTAAAATATTGCCAAAGTAAAGCTACATAATAAGTAACGTTGACATAACATTAAAGTTGTGTAACATTAACAAATTGACTTGTCAAAATGTTTGAGTATTTTGCATTTTTTAACAAAAGTACAAAACACTGGTTTCCTAAAGCTACAGGGGGTTGAACTTTTACCACCTTTGTTTCTTTTATATTAGCTTTGCAATGTTTCGCCTGTATTTTTGCTTTTATTTTTAAAAAATGCGGTAGAAATTTTATAAGTTAAGTACAAGGGGGGGGGGGGGGGGGGAGGAGGAGGTAGATTTTAACTTTTTCATGGGGAATAATTCTCTTGCTAAAATGTTGAAAGCTCACCAGAATTTACAATAAAATTCATTTAAGAATAAATAAATGAGTTTTTCATGCATATTATAGAACCAAAATTTTATTCAAAAATTCTGGTACAAATTTTCTCAGGTGCGGAAGAAAATTAACCGGTATAAATAATATAACGGCGCTCTTCAAAGAGTTAAAGAGTTTTTTTCGTCTTCAAACGTTTTTTTCTTCCTCCGTCTTCAAATTAGCTCAAAATTATTAGCTTTAGAATTTTTTTTTTATCCAATGAACTTTCTAATCTTTACACACATTAGGAATTTTGAAACTGGATAAATGTTTAACATAGTAGCAAGTGTATTTATATAGAAGCTTTGACAGTTTCAATACATACCAGCTGAAAATTCGCGGAAAAATACGTTAATATATTACGTTAATAATTATTTTCTGAAGAATGTATTAACATTTTTTATTTACATAAATAAAAAGTTTTTTTGGCCGACAGAGGTGGACAGAGAATCAACTTGGCTTATAAATAAGCCTAATTTACTAGGGGATAAATTATCCTATGAGAAGCTACATATATATATTCACATAAAAAGGGTGGGAGATTTAGAATGTATATTAATAACGTTTATTGATTTTTTTAATATTTAAATTAAATTAATTTTAATTCATTTCTACGTTTAAATCAAATTTTTTTAATTAAATATTTTCAACAAATGTTTTTATTTAATTTACTTTTAAATCAAATTAAAGTATAATTAATAGTTAGGCACCATTTGCGATTTCTATGCAAATTACTAGTTAATTAATAACTTTCATATATTCCTGTATCTTTGTTTTACGAGTCACAGAAGCAATTTGGATGTATAGTCCTGCACGAACCCGATTTTACCCGAAACCGACCCAATCCGTGGTTTCACTAATTTCTCACGCTCATTTGATTGATTGAATATGACTATCCAGATTTACATTGCATAAATTTAATTTTTACATTTTCATGCAGCTATTGCATTTGCTATCTCAGTTTCTTAATCTAGGAAAATATAATGTAACAACGAACGAAAATATACAACTTCTTCTGAGATACCCACGATTCTGAAAAGCGTTCTTTATCTTTACAAACCTCAGACAACAGTATATTTTCGAGATTTAAAAAAATATATATGAAAGTAAAGTTTCGTTTCCTGCCACTAAAACATTTCCGAGTAATCTTTATAGTGTATTAATCAGGTTTCTCAACTCGGAATATGGGTTGTTCGGGTGTTACCCATTCTAAAGTAAACATTTTCATGTTCAACAAACATGCTTTAGAGACAAACAGGATAAATATTAACAGCACTAACATTAACATTAAAATTAATATTATGTTGTCACTCTTGCACATATACAAAATGTTTCACGAAGTAAATTGAAAATAAATAACTCGGAAACAGTGATAGATTGAAGAATGAAACCAGTGGTATGTTTATTAAAAAAACTGTAAGAATTTGATACAGAAACCTCCAAATTTTAATTAAAAATCTCGACGATAGATGGCGCTGCAGTCAGCATTACGGATTCTTATAAAAAGAGCTCAGACATCAAGAACACTCAGTCATCGAAGATTTCGTCGTTGAAACGAGATCGCTATTAACGTATGGTGAAACAAATTCTGAAAGTGACACTGAAGGACATTGTTTACCCCAACAATCCATTAACACTCGACAAGCTGGAGGAGACTATTTGTCAAGCTTGTATGTTGATTTCTGGTGATATAGACCAAATTTTCGGCAAAACTCAGGCCGAGGGCGCTAGTGTCGAAACATTCGCCTTTTACTTCCGTTTGTTACTTCCGGTAAGATAACCCTTACTTTTGGCACCTTTGCTTGGCGACAAGTGTTTGTTTACAAATTTGATGCTGTCAAATCTATGAAATACACATACTTAAAATTCAAGGTTGCAATTTTAAATTGTTTTTTTTTTAAGGTTTTAATTTCTTTTAGTTGATATTTCTATTATTAAGGCATATTCTGTGTCAAGTTTCATCTGAGTTGCATTGTGTTTCTGCTGTTTTTTTTCTTTCTTCATTTGGTTTATTGTTTACATAAATTTCTCTGCTAAATCGTAGAGCAAGGCTGATATTTTATTATATTTTGCTTGATATTCCTGCAGTTTAAATGTATTCTTTTGTCGTTTTCATGTTATTTGTGTTTTTTTTCTTATTTTACTTGATTACCGAAAATGTCTATGTTAAATTGTTTACTTTCTTAGTATTTAATAAAATTTTACAACGATGGTCTCCCTGCATGTAATTATGCGATGACCGCGGGAAAAAAAAATCCAGTAGTTATGAAGAATCAGATAAAATTATCATTAGTACTCTAGCAATTATTTTCTGTTTCTGCACCACTACTTAACTATTTTTGTCTTTACAGAAACAAAAATAAACAATCATATCTGGTGTTTTCAACCTTTTATAATATGTGAAACAATGCCTAATGGAATAGTAACGTTTCTAAAATTTTATTTAGTAGTGTTTTGTTTTAATTAAAGTATTCTCCTCCCCCCCTCCTTTTAACAACTTCTGAAATACAAATTACAGGAATTAGAAGGCATATCATCCTTTTGATATTTTATAAACTTTTTAATCTATTTATAAGAATGCACATCAAATTGATAGACATCTTCTTGTGAAAGAAACTAGGTTTTTATTTCCAACATTGTGCATATGTGTTTTATTATTTGTTGACAATGTCAAAGCAACTCCATTTAATATAATTTGATTTGTTTACTAACAATTATTAGTGCATTGGAAGTTTCTGGCCTGGTATTCAGATACCCTACCTTATAATGGTTCTTCCTCTTTTTAATTTTTTTTGTTTAAGGTTACTAAGTAAATTTTGTGCATTTAAAAAGAATAGGAAATTATTAGTAGGATTAGAAAGATTCCCACATATGTAAAATGCCAGTTCGATGTTCGACCACAGGCACCATTTGAGCTCTCAATGGATTTTATTATTACAAAATTTATCAGAAATCACATGTCACGCACGAAAAGAAAAGAATTTATGATTGCACAAAGGCAAATATAATTTGTCAGTTGTGATTTTCCCTTTTATTGTTGCAATATTTCATATTAAAAAGTATGTGAAGTTTTCAGAATTTTCTTTTTAATTATGTTTCATTTATTTTTTTTAACAGATTGCCGAATAGATTTTGAACTGTTTTTGGAATAAAGGTGTCATGTAATGGAATTTTGACTGAATAGAATTTTACAGCCTGATGAATGTTTAAATTTGAAACTGGTAGAGAAGGCAGTGAAAAGGAAAAATAGTCAAGAGAATTTCTTTGCTGCAGAGTGTCTTTTCATAATTCCCTATGCAGTAAGGAAGTTCCCTTAGACAAAGTACTTGTAATTAAGTATCCATGCTTGAATTAGCATCATAAAGTTATCGTTGAAGTCATGACACCATACCATGGCAATTGAGCATAAACAGTGTGCACAGAGTTATCCAGGTAAGTTATTCTTGTATCACAATTCATCACTTTTATTTTGTTTCTGTTTATCATTAGTTTTGATACGTGTAAAATTTTATATCCACCTAGAGCAATATGTCATTTTAAAGTGGAACTTACAAAAACATTAGTACCTAATAGTTGTAAGTAATGCTGAACAGTGGAGCAGTATTGAGGGGCTTACTAGTTGCTGTCAACTACGCCCAGTCTGTTGATGATATGTTTTTTATATTGTGAGCCATTGGGTAGGGTAAAACTGTAGTTTAAAACTACTATAGAAGAAAAGAATGATTTGACATTTAATAAGTTGATAAAAGTATATAATATTTAAATTAATAAGTATGCAAAATAAATAAGTAAAGTAAAAAATAAAATAAAGAAGTTAAAATTAGGATTGAAATATAAATGAGTGAAACAAAAGATTAAAAAATGATAAGGGAATTGACTGAAAGTACAGCTGTAGGTACTGGAACTACTAAAAAAGTTTCAATAAAGTTGTTTTTAAATGTTTTATTAACAAATTATATAAAACAGAAAAAACATATTGTGTATGCCTAAAGACAGCCTCAGTACAATTTCATAAAAATGAGAATCTGATGTAACATAGTTCGAGCACGTTAATTTCAACCCAATAGTGAACATGTTAAGCCTCATGAAATTTAAAATGGGACCACCACCAAAATTAGCCATTTCCAATATATATATATGTATATACAGGCCCGTATTTTGGCTATGTGACACCCCTGTGCCATCAGTCACTTTATGCTCCCCTCCCACACACACTCTAGAGGTGAGTTCGCGCTCTCCGTTCGGAGCCCGAGCTCGACGAATTTAAATCCGAACCTGAATCATTTTGTGTCATCAGGGCCCGAGCCTGCCCGAACCCGGATTTTAACAGAATAGATTTGTGTTCATTTTCCTTTTCTTAAAATTATGATGTGATTTTTAGCAGAAAAGTCTCATCTGTATACAATGGATACTCATGCTTAATAATCAGTATAGATAAAAAAAACATTTAAATTTTTCGTTATAAATATGGCGTGAAACTCATCTACTTTTTATACTTACTGATCCTTGTATTATTAATGTAAGGAATTGATTCACACTCATTTTAAAACATATTGGAAAATTTCCGTTTTATTTCAAATATGACGTCTCTTTTTCCCCAGAAAAATCCCTTTTTAATGTCATAATTCTTGTTAATTTTCTTTTCCAAGCAACTAATTTCAATACTGGCATAGGGGAAATTATGTTACTTTAACGAAATAATATTAAATCTTTAGGTTTTATCAATAAAAATGGATCTATTAACATTCGTCAATCTTTTTTAGGTAATCGAGTTATTTTTTTTAGTTTTAAGAATGAATATAACTATTTCTTGCTATCCATGACATCATTTTTCACATGGATAATTTTGCAGAGCATATTATTGACATTTGCTAACCATTTTCTTTTCAAACTTCTTTTTACTTTTTAAAAATTTAAATTAAAAATATGGTATAGTTATATTAGCTATGCGCAGACGGTAAAACGCCAAGTTTTGTTACCATACAAAAGAAAAAAAAGTAAAGAAAAAAAACCAAGATCATTTTATTTCACCATCGAAGCATATCCGCTTTATTCTCGATGTATGACGTCAAATTCGCCTGTTACCTATGGTTACGCATATTGAAACCTTGTATTATTATCAAAAACTAAAAGAAGTACGTTTTATATCTAGTAATATTATTTAATCTTCTTTTTAATTCTTTATTTTTTTTTATTTCATTTTCCTTTTTCACTTGAAAATTTTTCAATTGAAACTAAATTGTTGAGTAAAAATTATTATTCCGGGTTTTTATTTAGTTTTGGCAACGATAAAGTATTAGCAATGGTGAAAAAATGTCCATTTATTCTGTATGAAAATAACGAAATTTTGAATTATTAAGAAAAATATTTGAATAAAATAAACCAAAACCAGCCTATGTTCATTTGAGGGTTATAATCAACCTATATGCAAAGATACAGGATCATTAAATGCTCCATTTTGACGCTGGCTTCAACCTAACATTTGCACACAATCGGATTTATAATATTATTAGGGTTTATTTTCTCAAAACAATATTACGTGATTCTTGTGTCACTGAAAATAAAGTTGAATTAAAAACGCTGTAATTGACATTGTTATCTGAATAATTCGATGCTTTTATAGGAAAAGAGGAAACACTGCTCGATTGCTTTTTTTCCGAATAACAATGTATGTTAATTATAGCTACTTACGAATGAAACTGACTTTTAGAATATGCAGAGCAGAGCCGCAGCATAGAGTTCATGATGAAAAATAGATATAAGAATCACTAATGTTATTTTCATATGTAGAGCGATAATGATTCGAAGACAATAGAAGGCTAAATATTTTAAAACATTAAGTTAATATGGCTGACTATAAACAAAAGAAAATGTTCATTTCATGTTAAGTCTTTAAAAAAATAAAAACGCTCCAATTAAAGCATTTTTTACTGTCACAAACAAATAACAAACATCACATTATTCCCGCTATTCCTATTGGCGTCAGTATGTCGACGCAATCGATTCCAGACATAAATAAATCTGTAAAAAAGACAATTTTTCTTTTAAATAGTATAGGCGCTAGAAAAGAAAAACAAGATTTCTGTTTCCTGCATTAAAATAACTTGAACTGCAATAAGTAATTTAAAATAAAAAAATAAATAAAAGTTTTTTTTTTATTTTTTTTTTATACGAGAACGAATAAAATTTCCAGTTTCAGAAAGAATGAGCCCCTTCTATTTTATTTCGTAATAAATAGAGTATTATCTAATGTTATTTACAGAAATATCTACTTAGATGGGTAGGAAGGGGGGGGGGATTTCAGATTATGCTAAGATCTTACTAGTACAAGTTCGATCAGTTACGCAATTTTGAAAAAAAGCATTTATTTGCTTTACTGTATTTTTTTTATATAAAATGATCAACATTAGCTGTTTTACATATAATTTTGTAGCTGAGATCGGCTTCTTAATTCAGCTTAAGTGAAAATTTCAAGTCAAGGACAAATTAAGGCATATGAAAAGGCCAGAGGCACGTAGTAGCACTATCTTTCATTGGCATTTTTAAAAGGATAATTTTCTCAACACACAGTTCACCATACTTAAAAAAACGATTCACGATAAATTTATAAATTTAAATTTAAATATTTGAAAAATACTGAAGTATTTTTATTTATAATTGTTCATTTATAAATAAAATATTTAAATTTAAATTTATAAATTTATCGTGAATCGTTTTTTTAAAGTATGGTGAACTGTGTGTTGAGTATTGTAACCTTGTAAGATATTGTGTGTGTGTTTGTGCATACATTTCTTTAATTACAAAAATATGTGAACTATTCTAACTTTTTCTTATATTATTTATCATGAGACTGAACGAGTTAGCTATAAGTAATATTATTTTTACAAAACTTGTATGTACAGGGTGTTTACGATACTTATTATTAGTGTTAAAATGTTACAAATTTGGGGAATTTATCTTAGACTTCGATTTAAAATCGGACTTTACCATATTTTTGAATGAAAGTGACTTAGTAAATGCATAAGAATTTGATAAAATTTATGAATAATTAATATTTTTATCAAAGTTTAAGTAAGTTGTGACAAGACTTTTATATTTAAGTGATTGGTGTAAAGTATATTCAAGCTATGACAAAAGACATGAGGTGGTTGACACCAGCAAGCCCAAACAGTTAAAGCAAAAGATGAATCATCAAAGCAGACGAAACAAGTCTAAACGAGTAAGAGATGAGTTAGCAAAACAGACGTGCAGCACAGAAACAAGACTGGACAAGTTTAGACCAACACGTGATGACGTCATTCAACACGTCAAAATAAGAAACTAACAACTGCTATCACGTAAGAGTGGAGGAAGAATGACCGAGCGAGTGTAGTTTGTATTTAAAGTTTATTCTTATCTCAAACCGGAAGACTGGTAGCGCCTCTACGTCGATTGCACTGCCCCCTAACAAAGATAAGGGAGAAAGGTTAGTCTAGTGAAAGAAAGCACAAGAAGTGGACGTGTTTTTCGGTAAGTATTTAATTCTATTTTGTTTCTGAAAGGTAATCGAGTTGTATAAAAATTAGCAAATAATTTAAAATCGAAATCAAGTTATTGTAAAAGTGTATGTTTTTTCTGCACATGTGCAGATAGTTGATAGGCACCAGTTGGTTACAAGGATTAGCAATTAAATTATAGTCTCTCAATAGTTAAAATTAAAAAGTTAATTTTAATTAATTTAAAGATTTTTAAACTTTTTGTAAACTTTTAATTTTTTTAAACTATATTTTTGTTAACTTTTTTAACGTAACTTACAATTTTTTAAACTTTAAAAACTTTTAGTAAACTTTATTTTTATGAAATTTTAATTTAAAAAAAAATAACTTATTCAACCCTCTGTTATTAAGTAAACCTAACATATCAAATTTATTCACTTTAAACATAAATCCTAAGTTTATCAATAAGTCAATTTAACCTTTCGAAAAATATAATTAATTAAAAAAAAACTATGTATCGTGTTCTATTCATTTTGTAGTACTTTAAGCAGTAAAACATTCAATTAAATTGAAAATTTAGATGATTTCCTTTATCGAATATCTTAAAACATCTCTAAATACTATAATATCATGGTTTGCTCAGTTAAACTTGCCCTAAATTATCAAACCGTAAAATAATTTTTGTTGTGGGTTCGAATCCAAGTTAAAACTTTTAATTATCTCTTAATTCCATTAACCACCGATAGAGGGCGATACAAAAAAACTATTATTTCATTTTAAAAGGCTCACATCTAAATCCTAATTAAACTCTAAGTCATTTCAAATTTTACTCTAGTCTTCTAAGATTAAACTTCTTCAAAAATTTAACTCCCCTTCTGCAGTGCACTTCCAAGTTATCGCACCCTCCAAAATTTTAACTCGTGACTTTCAAAACATTTGATTGTTTTACACAATAATGTGATCGTTTGTTTTTTGAAAGATAATTAAATTTATTGTTTTTAAGTGTATCATTAATAAATAACTTGAATATTAAATGAATTTATCCTTAAAAAAGAAACCCAATATATTCAACCAGTTGTTATCAGTGCCTTTGTGATGTAATTGCCAACGCATTCAGCTGTTAAGTGAAAGGATAATGGTTCGATTCCATTCAAAGACAACTTTTCATTTTATTTTCCTATGTCCTTTTTTTATGTAGGGGGAAATTTCAAAAAGTAGTCCAAGTTGTAGTTTATATTTCTCAAATATCTGAAATCTCAACTAAACGCCGTGCTCATAAACATACCCTGAACTATGATTTTATGACTTGGTCAGTAAATATGCTACAAGTGACGTCAATTGTGGGGGAAAAACACATCTATAATTCCTAACATCGTGTCTTATCTTGTGAGTGCTTAAAAGTAACACATTTTCAATCAATTCTCTAGTAGTTTAAGTTACCTACAATAAATACCTCGAATTTATTTCACCAAAAATAAAATTTCCTTTAAAAGTTATGAAATTTTTCATGTTTTATATAATTTCAACAAATTTATTCACACTTTGTCTAAGACATTCAAAGTGTTTAACAGTTGCTTATTTAAAAAAAGTGAAAACTTTATAAAGTTTTTTTTTTAAATGAGTGAGGTTAAAAAATTTCAATATTACATTCCACTAAGTTGAATTTTTTACAGGTATACTATTTCCACTGCTTTCAAAATATTGTGTTATTTCCAAAAAATTTTAACAATGTGTTAAGTCTGATATTTAAAGTTATTAATTTTCCTTAGTTTAAAATATTGTATAAGTGTAAAGTTATAATTTTTCTTAGTTTAAAATATTGTATAAGTGTAAATTTATTATTTTTCTTAGTTTGAAATATTGTCTAAATGTAAAGTTTACTTAAACTTAATTATTTTCTTTTGTCAATGCATCGAAATGTTTATTTGTTGCTTATTTTATAAAATGTATAACCTAGATATTTTTAAGTGTGTTAATTTCGTTAGGTCGAATTTTCTAAAATTTATAACCAATTAGATATTTTTCAAAGAAACTGTAACAATGCGTTAAGTCTAATTCTTCTTAGATTAAAATATTGTCTCAGTGTAAAGTTATTATTTTTTCCTAGTTTAAAATATTGTCTAAGTGTAAAGTTTACCAAAATTTAATTTTTTTTTCATTTATCGAAATGTTTATTTTCTAAAACTTGTTACTTTATGTTAAACTAGATGGAACCCGTCAAAATTTGACGGCAAACAACTTGATAATACCATAAAAGTAAAATTTATAGTTGCTTTAACTTGACAAATTTCATAGTGGGGAGCATAATATGATTAAGTGGTCACAGACTTTTCCATCGATAAATCACATGAGGGGTGTATGCAAAATTTAGAAAAGTACACCCTTGGGGGGTCAAAGTGGGGGGATGGACATGGGAGATGCATAATATGATTAAGTGGTGACAGACCTTTCCAATGATATATAACATGAGGTTGTGTGCAAAATTTAGAAAGTACGGGGGGGGGGCAAAGTGGGGAGATGGACATCGGAGATGCATAATATGATTAAGTGGTCAAAGACCTTTCTAATGATATATAACATGAGGGTAATGTGCAAAATTTAGAAAGTACCCTTTGGTGGGGGCAAAGTGGGGAGATGGACATCGGAGATGCATAATATGATAAAGCAGTTACAGACCTTTCCAATGATATATAACATGAGGGTAATGTGCAAAATTTAGAAAGTACCCTTTTGGGGGGGGCAAAGTGGGGAGATGTACATCGGAGATGCATAATATGATTAAGCAGTTACAGACCTTTCCAACAATATATGACATGAGGGGTGTCAACAAAATTTAGAAAAGTATCTCTTGGGGGGGGGCAAAGTGGGGAGATGGACATTGGAGATGCATAAAATGATTAAGTGGTCACAGACCTTTCCAATGATATATAACATGAGGGTAATGTGCAAAATTTAGAAAGTACCCCTTTGGGGGGGGGAAGTGGGGAGATGGGCATCGGAGATGCATAATATGATTAAGTGGTCACAGACCTTTCCAATGATATATGACATGAGGGGTGTCAACAAAATTTAGAAAAGTATCCCTTAGGGGGTGGGGGGGCAAAGTGGGGAGATGGACATTGGAGATGCATAATATGATTAAGTGGTCACAGACCTTTCCAATGATATATAACATGAGGGTTGTGTGCAAAATTTAGAAGTACCCTTTGGGGGGGGAAGGGGGGCAAAGTGGGGAGATGGACATCGGAGATGCATAATATGATTAAGTGGTCACAGACCTTTCCAATGATATATAACATGAGGGTAATGTGCAAAATTTAGAAAGTACCCCTTCGGGGGGGGAAGTGGGGAGATGGGCATCGGAGATGCATAATATGATTAAGTGGTCACAGACCGTTCAATGATATATGACATGAGGGGTGTCAACAAAATTTAGAAAAGTATCCCTTAGGGGGGTGGGGGGGCAAAGTGGGGAGATGGACATTGGAGATGCATAATATGATTAAGTGGTCACAGACCTTTCCAATGATATATAACATGAGGGTAATGTGCAAAATTTAGAAAGTACCCTTTGGGGGGGGGGGCAAAGTGAGGAGATGGACACCGGAGATGCATAATATGATTAAGCAGTCACAGACCTTTCCAACAATGTATGACATGAGGGGTGTCAACAAAATTTTGAAAAGTGCCCCCCTTAGGGGGGGGGGCGGGATGGACCCCGGAGATGCATAACATGAATAAGTGGTCAAAGACTTTTCCACCGATATATCACATGAGGGGTATGTGCAAAATTTAGAAAAGTGTCCCACTTGGGGGGGGGGGGATGGACACCGGAGATGCATAACATGAAAAAGAAGTCACAGCCGTTTCAACTTGCAACCTTTTTCTCGAAGGCATTTGACAATATTAAATTTTTTTTTACCGAAGACAATTTAACGATATTCTTATTTTTTTTGCGTAATTCGTCAAACGTTCATGGAAAAAATCAGGAAATTCGCTAATCAATAGTTGATAAATTATAAAATTCAACAATCGATAGCAGTAAAATTGGTCAATCGATAACGGAAAAATCACGAAATTCATCAAATGGTCTCCCGTAAAAAAAATTGTCCTGCACACTGATGTGATGATCAAAAGGGTTTTGAAGTATAGGACAAAATTAGCACTTGCCAAACAGCGAGTAATACTGAAAATTTGGCAATGGACTTTATTGCCACCACTGGTCAAACATAATAGTCACACTCACCAATTGCGATGATTGAATGGAAAAAGATTTTTTTTCTCTGCTGTCGCGCGACAAATTTTGAAACCATTTGGTAAATTTCATCCCCGAAATTGGCAGATTGTGAATTTTTTTCTCGAAGAAATTCGACGATATTCGAAAAATTTTTCTCCCGAAACCAGTTGATGAATTTTGCGATTTTTCCACTGTGTAGATTAATGAATTTTGCACTTCTTCCGCTATCGATTGACGAATTTCGAATTTTATCGACTATCGGTTAACGAATTTCACGATTTTTTCCATGAACGAACAAATTGCGCACTTTCTGCTAATTGACACATTTCGCCCTTTACAATTCAGTCAATGAGTTGAACGTTGTTTCTTTCGAGAAATGTCAGGAATGAAACAATGATTCTTTAGGTTGAATTTACTTCGTTCGATGCCCCATGGAAGAATGTGTGCGATGCAGCAACGGGCGTCACAGACTTTTTAGGGCACCTGCAGACTAAAAACATCTAACCAATCTTCGCGGGGGGAAAATAACAGATTTTGTCAAATGATTGAGGAAAAAACACTACTTTATCAAAGGATAATGGGAAAACATGACTTTTGTTAAAAGACCACAGAAAAAACGTAATTATGCAAAAGGATCGCGAAAGATAAGCAAATTTTGTCAAAGAATCGCAAAAAAGGAAATTTCACCAAAAGATCACGCTTTTTTACTAAATTTCGTCTAAAAATTGCGGAATAAAATGTATTTTATCAAAGAATTGCTGGAAAATGCGAATTTCGTTAAGGATCCTGAGAAAAATGCGAAATTCTTCAAAGGATCGCTGAAAAAACACTAATTTCATCAAAGAATTGCTGAAAAAACATGAATCTCGCCCAATAACAGAAAAATCATGGTTCATAATCATTATATCTAGTAGTATATGTAAATACAGTTTGTGATATAAGACAAAATTAACATTCACCAATCGGCGAGTAATACTGGAAATTGGTGATTGATGTTATTGCCACCACTCGCTAAACTTAGTCACACTCGCCAATTGCGATGATTGAATGTAAAATGAAATTTTTTTTTCCCGCTGTCACTCAAAGAATTTTGAAACCATTTGGTGAAGTTTTTTCCGAAACCATTTTGTGAATTTCCCGATTTTTTCTTCAAAATCATTTGACAAAGAGACTTTTTTCTCGATGGCATTTGACAATATTCAAAATTTTTTTACCCAAGACAATTTGACGATATTCTTAATTTTTTTTGTGCAATTCGACAAATGTTCATGGAAAAAATCATGAAATTCGTTAATCAATAGTCGATAAATTGTGAAATTCAGCAATCGTTAGCGGTAAAATCGTAAAATTTGTCAATCGATAACGGAAAAATAATGAAATTCATCAAACGGTTTCCGGTAAAAAAATTGTCTTGCACGCTGATGTGATGATCAAAAGGGTTTTGAAGGCATTTATTTTATTTGTTGTATTGTGTATAAATACCTAGGTGGAAACAGTTTGCTTATTTTGTCAAATGTTTCAACAATATTCGACCCAATACGCATGCATAAAAAAAATCTTCCGGTAGGACCGGCCAATGAGGTGAAGGTCTATTACGGTCTCTAGAAACGTGTTTGGGATCATCTCCTGTTGTTTTTTTCTTGCACTTTGCGTTAAACCTAGGAAGGTATTTATATAGAACTCACTGTGGAGTGTTTAGAAGGTATTTATTTATTTCATTTATTATAATTTGTATGAATACTTAGGTGTCCATTTCGGATTTACTGTTTAAAAATGAATTTAGGCTCTTTTAACGTTCGCGAAATCAATCCCGATGGAAATTGTCTTTTTAGATCTCTATCATTTTGTTTATATAGTACAGAAAATGATTATTTAAATGTATGTAAAAATATCGTAGAACACGTAATACAAAATTGGACCACTTATAGTCCGTTTATTATCGGGGATGAATCTTATGGTGTTCCCATTGCTAATGAAGACAATTATGTAAATATATGGTTCTTCATAGAGGTATATGGTTCTTCACACTTCAATAGAAGCATTGTTTAAATTAATATAATTCTACAAATATGATGCAGTTTTAAAATATCGAGTAATGATTAATACTGTCAAAGAATATACTCATATACGTAATTAAGTTTTGGTACTTCTCTATTATCTCATCGACCACTTTTCATAAAAAAAAACTATCGCCAAATAAATGGGAGAACGTTGTCATTGGAATATCAAAATAAATAAATAAAATATAAGAATTTAAGGATACAATTGTTATTTTAATTAATGAAATAACTAATAAATCAAATAAACATAATGAAAAATACACGCAAATGTTGAATTAAAAACCACTTGATGACATAAAAAACACGTATAATGTTTTCGACATCAAGTAAATGGGACTGCAATTTTGGCATTTAATCATACAGTTTGGCGATAGTATTTTGTTATGAAAAGTGGTCGATGGGATAATAGAGAAGTACTCAAGTTTTTTATACCAAGTTTGAAAATTTATCTTTTTTTGACATTTAAAAAAAATAACATAAAAAAACATTACAAATTTGCCCATTTAAAACATTCAAGATTTGTATATATACAAACAATACAATGTAAATATTAATATTGTTACATGATACATTATATACATTGTTTGCATATATACTTCTTTGTATACATATATTGTTTGTATACATACAAACAAATATAATGTAAACATTATTCAAATATTAAGAGTTTGCAAATCAAAACATTCTAAAGATTTGTATACATACAAACAATATAATGCATACATACTCTTAACAAATAAAATAGCCCACTTATATAATGACAAAATTTTTAAATCGAATAGAGATAATATATTTCTGTTTTGTTATGAAAAGTGGTCAATGGGATAATAGAGAAAAGTACCTAAGTTATTTATACCAAGTTTGAAAATTTATCTTTTTTTGACATTTAAAAAAAATAACAGAAAAAACATTACAGATTTGCCCATTTAAAACATTCAAGATTTGTATACATACAAACAATACAATGTAAATATTAATATTGTTACATGATACATTATACATTGTTTGTATATATACTTCTTTGTATACATATATTGTTTGTATACATACAAACAAATATAATGTAAACATTATTCAAATATTAAGAGTTTGCAAATCAAAACATTATAAAGATTTGTATACATACAAACAATATAATGCATACATACTCTTTACAAATAAAATAGCCCACTTATGTAATGAAAAAACTTTTAAATCGAATAGAGATAATATATTTCTGTTTATTTTATAACTTATATTCAGATGCTCAGATTCTGCTTTTTTCGAACACATAATAATAAAAATATTACTACCGTGCGTACTGTCTTTTGACATTATATTTACATAATCGAATTCATTATCAATCGGAACACCATAAGATTCATTCCCGATAATAAACAGACCATAAGTGGTCCAATTTTGTATTACGTGTTCTACACGTTTGAATAATTATTTTCTGTACTATATAAACAAAATGATAGAGATCTAAAAAGAAAATTTCCATCGGGATTTCGCCAACTTATGAGCCTAAATTCATTTTTAAACAGTAAATCCGAAATGGACATCTAAGTATTCATACAAATTACAATAAATAAAATAAATAAATAAAATAAATACCTTCTAAACACTCCACAGTGAGTTCTAGATAAATATCTTCCTAGGTTTAACGCAACGTGACAACAGAAAAAAACAACAGATGATACGATCCCAAACACGTTTGTAGAGACAGTCATAGACCCTCACCTCATTGGCCGGTGATTTTTTGACGCATGCGTATTCGATCGAATTTCGATGGAATAGATTTGACAGAATTACCAAACAGCTTTAAATATATGGATTTTCTAAAATTTTTAACCAACTATATATTTTTCCAAAACCTCTAACAGTGTGTTAAGTCTATTTTTCCAACTTTCTTATCAATAAGTAAGATTAATACATATTCAAAGGAAAACCCATCGATGATTCATAACGTCACGTCTTACCTTTTTAGTTATTAAAAGTACCATAGATTTAAAATAACACATTTCCAATCATTTCTCTTGTAGTTTAAGTAACATATAATAAATACATCGCATTTATTTCATCATGTTTTACATAATTTCAACAAATTCATTCCCATTTTGTCTAAGACATTCAAAATGTTAAACAATAGTTTATGTAGCATTGTCAAACTGTTATAAGTAATTTATATAAAATAGTTACCATGAAAATAATAAAAAAACTCTTAAGATTTTTTAGTCATAGGCTATTTATTTATCATTTTAAATAACTACAATAGCAAAAACATGAATATACATGTTTCAAAAACAGTCCACACATTTTAAACCATTCTATATTTAGCTGTAGACAGTTCTAGATTTAATATTTGTTGCAATGTCCAATTAGATCCTTGTTGAGTGAATTTCTCAAAAGAGTTAATAATTTTCGTAAAGGCATCCTCAACATGTACAGGTATGTTTTGATTCGTCAATTCCAGTAGAGTTCTTGAATGAAAATATGGGGTGATAGTATCTATATCACCGTCCGGTGTTTGGCGACTTACAACAACTTTTGCAGTTGCATACCATTTCATTCACCTTTTTACTTCTATCTGATAATTTAATTCATTCAAAACGTCCGACCGAATACTGTTAAAAAATGTGTGAAAGTCTTGATCATTCTCCTCATTAGAATTTATTACAGTTTTAGTAAATACATTTAAAGCATTTTGTCTTTTAAAATGCTTCACTTTTTCATATAACGAATCTTTTAGAGATGTCGATTTAACAACTTTGGGTTGTACTTTGTGTGCAGTGTCTATATGACGTGATAAATCATATTTTCGATTAAATATTTCACTACACTGGATGCATTCATACTGCTTTCGGGGCTTATGCATCCTCTTATGTTTCAATAAGTCGTACTTTCTCGAAAACAGTTCATTGCATTCAATACACTTATGTTGTTTGACAGATTTGTGAATTTTGCTATGTTGAAGTAAGTCACTCTTTTTTGAAAAAACTTCAGCACATAGATCACAATTATAAATCACTGTGCTCTTTGAATGAATCTTCACATGATTTAATAAATCACTCTTTTGAACAAATTGTTTTTCGCAGATGTCACACACAAAAGGTTTTTTCTCCAGGTGAAATTTCATGTGTCTAATTAAGTCAAACTTTCGGAAAAAAGCTTTGTTGCAAGTAGTGCACACAAAGGGTAACTTTAGTCCTGATGAGTTGGGTTTCACTTCATAATTCGAAACGGGTGCTTCTTTGGGTAAAAGTGTAGAATCCATCTCTTGATTATTTAACTTTGGTGATGAGTGTTGACACTCCAAGTTGGTTACATCACCAACATAAGAATTCATAACTCGTTCCATAATAACTTAAATGAAAACTAACTTAACGAAAAATACAACCTATTACAACAATTTCAGGGCACAGTATAATAATATCAACTCGTTTCATTGAAATTTATATAATGATAGAGGGCGCTCGTGTAAAAATACTAACTTTTTATTGGTTTAAAAATACTGACATTTTATTGGTTTAAAAATACGCCACGCGATTATTTCATCCTATAATGTTATAAGTTCAATAACCACTTAATTCTTGCACAATGACTGAGAAAGTCTTACCTATCAGAAGTTCGTACATTTGTAAGTAAAAATCTTTATTACTTTTATAAATAATATTTTACTTATCAAGTCGCTTAATTTCTAAATGATGTATTCTAAAACTCCTTTTATGTCTTATGTGTATGAAGTCTAACAAAGAGGGGGAAAAGAGGGGGTGTAAAGTATTTGTAAAATTGAAATACGTTAATTTATAATAACTAGATTCCATTCCCTTTTTTTTAAATGTTGGTTGTATAAAGTCAAATTTATTGAAAATTTATTTTAATCGTATAACTCTAAACAAAATACCCGCTCTCTTTAATAAGTTAAATAGTCACTAAAAATTGTTCATTTAAAAGGAAAAAATCTTTAAAATTCTCTTATTGTATGTTTTTATAAATAATATTTTGCACGTCAAATCACTTCTTAACTAAATGTAATAATCTAAAATGTCTTATGTAATGATCTAAAATGTCTTATGTGTTGTGACTGGTTGGTTAAATATAGGGTTGATTATCTGCGTTAGGGATAAGTGTCTCCATGTAGGTCTTTCTAAGGTGTTCTTACCCATATTGACAAGTTTCGAAGAAAACTTCGAACGGTTAAGGTCGACGACCGTGAGAGAAGTTTAAACCTAACACCTTCCATCTATCAGCTTTGAGAGTAGAACCTCTCAGCCGCTAGTCTTATGTGTTGTGTTTTTATAAATAATATTTTTCTTGTTTAATCACTTAACTCCAAAATGAAATGTTTCTAAGACACTTTGTCATGTCTTAAGTGAAACATATTTAACTAAAGAAGGATGTAGTATTTGTGACATAAGTTATTCTACAGTACCCTTTTAAGAAAAAGAAAAAGAAAAAAAAACAAGCTATTACAAGTTAATTTTAAAAAAACATATAATTAAAAAATATATTGTTTAATTAGCATAAAAACGATTATTTAAGTTACTCCACAAATTTGTAAACTTAAAAAACGGAAGATATAATGTAAGAGAAAGTATGACAAATCTTTTTTTCCTTTGAAAGATTAGTCTCAAAGACTTGAATTAATTTTTTCCCTAAAAATGCCACATTAACTTCAGTACACAAGTTTGCGAAACGGCTTTTGCAGGAAAGTAGTACGGCGAATACAATATTAAGCATTGTAATTTAATTCAATAACACAAATGCGTGGGTGTATAGCTTATAGTTACATTTGTAAAAATCACTTTGCTTTCGTTTTTAAAACATGTAAACACGTTATTTTTCGTAAAAAAACTATAAACCTATATTTCTAAAATAAATGATTATAAGGTTAATACAAGAAAGAATCAAGCATGCTATTTTTGTCAATCTCTATAAATGACATTTTATAGTATTTTCATATAAAAATTTTCCTTCTGAATTATTATTTCGAATATGGAAATGATCTGTTGACAGAATGTTGTAAGAGAAATGTGCTTGTAAATTAAACAAACAGATGTAATAGCATTCATATTAAACCAAAACTCGCGAATTACTCAATAGCTAAAGACAATTTCCTGCAGTTCATTAAAACTATGATAAAGATATCTCAACGCAGGTCTGAAGTCCCCATCTCTCGCATTTAAAGAGATAACAACACACACACATCCTTGGTAACCTAAGATAAGACATGTGTGATACAGAACATTGCAGGTTCTAATGTTACTAAAAATTAAAATAATACGTAAAACACTACAAAAAAATAATTTAAAAAATAATTTGAAACGCTTTAAATAAATTAAATAAAAAAAAATGAAAACACTTTAAATAAAAAATAAAATAAAATTTCACCCTCTTCAAAGAACAAAATCTACGTGTATATTCCTATACTTTTCTTATCGCTTAATCACTTCCGGTCTTTTAAACTACCTTTCCTGTTGCAACACGCTCCCAAACATCCTGCTTCTTGAAAACCTTCTTTGAAAATAAATAAATAAATAAACATGTCTAATCCCGTTTCCGGTCTTACTTCCTGTCGCGTTTCCAATCTTAAAATAAATTTCATGCTAACTTTTATAAAGTAAAACAAAGTCAGAAAGATTTCCATTTTTATTTCATGTGTTAGTTAGCAAATAAAATTTTTATTTCAGGTGAGGAAAAAAAAAAAAAAAAAAAAAAAAGATACATTTTATGTTAAATTTTTACAAAGTAAGAAATAATTCCATTTTTATTTCAGGTTAGCGTAAGCCCCTCACAAAAATAAGCCCTCCCCCTCTCTCCCTTATCGCACTCACTTCCTGCCGCGTTTCCGGTTAAACTTCCTATCTACACTTCCTGTTCACTTCCTGTCTCAACATGCCTGTTATCCCCACCTGCTACATCCGGTGTCCACACCTGCCACTTCCGGTAACCTTCACAGAGCACAGAAGGTAACCACCATCTCCACCACTGATGCAGAACTCTTGTTTTATATCTACTGACGTAGGTGCATCTTACAATTTTAAATAGTTCCTGGAATCAGACAGGCTGGCTTGAGAATTTGAGCAGGCACAAATGAAGTAAACTTGCTAGTAGTATTTCGCATTCATTGAGAATTTTAAGCTTAAGTGTTCGTAGTTCCGAAAGGGCCAGCTGTGGCGAGAGCTACCTATACAGAAAGGGAGCCCCAAAAACAATACTTCCAATACTATCTCAAATCGAAGCTGCTGATCTACAGAGAATTTCATAAGAAAGAAACAATGCAAAAGTTAATCTGATTTTAGTACTAGCAATATTTTGCCGTCCTCAAAAAAAAAAAAAAAAAAAAGAAAAAGAAAAATTCTATCTTTAAAATTATGCCACCCTTATGCCGCCCATGTGCTATGGCCCATGTTGCACAGGCCTGAATACGGCCCTGTGTATATTTCAAAATTAAAGCAGTTATTCAAAAGTTATTCTTGGAATGCATTTAAAAAAAATAATAAAACTGAATTAATCCATAAATATAAAATACAACTGATATATAAAATAATTCGTGTTTTAAATTGATTAAAGTTTGGTTAATAATTTTATGTGCATTTAACTCTTCTCTGAACATTTATTATTATCCCTCCCCTTCCCCAGCAATTAAGACATTTCTTTCGATCTTTATGTGAAAACTTCACAAATGAGTATATCATTAAACACCTTATAAGTAATCCTACAACATTTTTGTTGAAAGAAAAAAAAACGCTTTTCTAACATACTAACTTTTAATGAAATACAGAAATTAATAATAAATCAGGAAAAATTGTACTGAGGCTGTATTTATACATACACAATAAGTTTTTTCTGTTTTATATAATTTGTTAGTAAAACATTTAAAAACAACTTTATTAAAAACATTGCTTACAACTATTAGGTACTAATGTTTTTGTAAATTCCACTTTAAAATGACATATTGCCCTAGGTGGATATAAAGTTTTACACGTATCAAAACTAATGATAAACAGAAACAAAATAAAAGTGATCAATTGTGATACAAGAATAACTTACCTAGATAACTCTGTGCACACTGTTTATGCTCAATTGCCATGGTATGGTGTCATGACTTCAGCGATAACTTTATGATGCTAATTCAACCATGGATACTTAATTACAAGTACTTTGTCTAAAGGAACTTCCTTACTGCATAGGGAATTATGAAAAGACACTCTGCAGCAAAGAAATTCTCTTGACTTTTTTTCCTTTTCACTTCCTTCTCTACCAGTTTCAAATTTAAGCTTTCATCAGGCTGTATTCAGTCAAAATTCCATTACATGACACCTTTATTCCAAAAACAGTTCAAAATCTATTCGGCAATCTGTTAAAAAAAATAAATGAAACGTAATTAAAAAGAAAATTCTGAAAACTTCACATACTTTTTAATATGAAATATTGCAACAATAAAAGGGAAAATCACAACTGACAAATTATATTTGCCTTTGTGCAATCATAAATTCTTTTCTTTTCGCGCGTGACATGTGATTTCTGATAAATTTTGCAATAATAAAATCCATTGAGAGCTCAAATGGTGCCTGTGGTCGAACATCGAACTGGCATTTTACATATGTGGGAATCTTTCTAATCCTACTAATAATTTCCTATTCTTTTTAAATGCACAAAATTTACTTAGTAACCTTAAACAAAAAAAAATTAAAAAGAGGAAGAACCATTATAAGGTAGGGTACCTGAATACCAGGCCAGAAACTTCCAATGCACTAATAATTGTTAGTAAACAAATCAAATTATATTAAATGGAGTTGCTTTGACATTGTTAACAAATAATAAAACACATGCACAATGTTGGAAATAAAAACCTAGTTTCTTTCACAAGAAGATGTCTATCAATTTGATGTGCATTCTTATAAATAGATTAGAAAGTTTATAAAATATCAAAAGGATGATATGCCTTCTAATTCCTGCAATTTGTATTTCAGAAGTTGTTAAAAGGGGAGGAGGGGATACTTTAATTAAAACAAAACACTACTAAACACAATTTTAGAAACGGTACTATTCCATTAGGCATGGTTTCACATATTATAAAAGGTTGAAAACACCAGATATCATTGTTTATTTTTGTTTCTGTAAAGACAAAAGCAGTTAAGTGGTGTAGAAACAGAAAATAATTGCTAGAGCACTAATGATAATTTATCTAATAATTCTTCATCTCTACCGGATTATATATATTTTTTGCAGTTATCGCATAATTACATGCAGAAAGACTATCTTTGTAAAATTTTATTAAATACTACGAAAGTAAACAACTGAACATAGACATTTTTAGTAATCAAATAAATAATTAAGAAAAAAACAACACAAATAACATGAAAACGACTGAAGAATACATTTAAACTGCAGGAATATCAAGCAAAATATATTAAAATATCACCCTTGCACTACGATTTAGCAGAGAATTTATGTAAACAATACACCAAATGAAGAAAAATTAAAAAACAAGAAAGAAAAATAACAGTGGAAACACAATGTAACTCAGATGAAACTTAACTTAACAGAGTACACCTTAATAATATAATTATCAACTAAAAGAAATTAAAACCTTAAAAACATTTTAAAATTGCATTTGAATATTCAAAACATCCACCATTTATGCTCTCCATGAAGGCTCATCTTTTTTGATGAATTTAAAAAAAAGATGACACACTTAATCAGAAGTCTTAAAATCTCCCCTATTAATAAGAAAAGGAAATATTTTTTTATGTTTATTCTGTGAGTAAACTTGCAGAATTTAAGACGATTATTATTGGCAGGTAAAATCTGCACTCTATTTTTTGTGATGCTATTTAGAGCAAAGACTAGTATACTACTAGCTTCTATTGTTTGCGGTTTAGAGTGAAAAAAAACTATAAGACTAAGTGATTGATTGAAGCATATTTGATGTAATATCCCTAATTCTCGAAATTGTTTATGCTATAATTCATTGTTGGTACAAGAACATTGGAATAGTTTCATGTAAATGAATGGTTTTTTTTCCAACTATACTTTATTTTTAAATTTTACAATTAATTAAACGGTTTAAGATATTTTGAACGATGACGAGCAAAAGTTTAATGTGAATAGTTAAGCTTAATATAATATAAATAGAAGTTTAACAGTTTAAGTTTATTAACATTCTTATTATTTTTAATAACAATCTTATTTAAGCTTATTAAGTTTGGTAAAGATAATTTCGGAAATCTGATGTAACCTTTAAGTGTAAAATCTAATCGAAAGCAATAATACGTTAAAAATGAAAAAATACAATAACTGACATATTAAGTTTACATTTATGAACAGATAAGTATCGTTTACTCTTCTGTAGTAGCGATTTTAAAACAATTTAGATTAATCAAATATTAACAGAAGCCTTCGTTATTATTATTTTTTATATATATATTATTATTGGGAACATACGTCTGACTTGTGTGATTGATACAAATATCCACCCCTTCATTATTAATCGTAATTACAAAATAAACAAAAACATATCGCCAATGTAGCACTTTCATGATCGTCAGAAAAGAGCGATAAACCGCCAATTATGGCACCCATGCCTTCCGAAACAGCTAAATTATATATTTATTTAAGCAATATTACGTACAAATTTATATACCTGCCCTATTTTTTCATAGTTTTAAAGTATTTACGAATTTACATTTAAAAGAACAATGATCTAAAACTATTCAAATATGACGAATTATCACGGAAAAATCGGAAGCTTTGCCAATGCCTTGCATTGAACCGGAAGTTCCGATTGCGATTTCCGGTTGAAGCGGTTTTGTTTATGTTTACAGTGATAATTCGGTCTATACTACAGAGCATTATTGAAAATTTCATTCTTCGTTTGCGACATGTGAAATGTGTGTGTAAGGTGCACATTTTGTTCGCTTTTGATGTAATATAGCCTACTTATGGTTATGCCACCTGCAGCGCCATCTATCGGCATAATTTGTTGCTAAAATTTTGAGGTTTTTGTATAAATTTTTTATGGTTTTAGATAACAGGCTATCAAAGACTGAGAGCTAATGTGCCCACCGATTCTGTATGTATGTATGTATGTACGTAACGCGATGACTCTTGATAGAAATATCCGTTTTGCTTCAAATTTTGTTTATAGGTTCATTGTGATAAGCCGATCCCCTGATTAGTTTTGGGGGTTGATCGGTTAAGTATAGAGGGGGAAACGGGGGCAAATACCCCCTAAATTTCGATAAATGGGTTTTTCCTGCAGAATTATCCGATTTGTTTCAAGTTTTGTTTATATGTTCATTGTGATAAGGCGCTTCCCTAATTAGCTTTAAGGGTTCATTGGTTTCCTGCTTCTATCTATCACCGTTTCCGAGTTATTAATTTTCATATGTAGGGGTCCTTCGTGAAACACCCGGTAAATTCAATTACTCAGCAGAAAATGTTTAACTGAGATTAGAAACCGATCCTAGAAACCGATATTCCAGTTTGAGAAAACTGATTAATACGGTATAGAAAATGCTCAGAAACGTTCCGAAAATCCCTGACAGCAAAAGAAACTTTAATTTTATAAATGCTTCTTTAAATCTAGGAAATATGTTGGTATCTGAGATTTCTAAAGATAAAAAACGCTTTTAGAAATCATGCGTAAATCGGAAGAGGCTACTTATATTTCCGCTTGTGGTTATATTATATTTTCGCATATTAAAAAAAATGTCTTATTTTCCAGTCTCCTATTAATATACTCAACTATATTATAAACATTACAGTTTTAATTTTTTCTTGTAAAATAGCAGCAGTTGCGAATTCACATGTTAAACAGCTGACATTGATGGGCGTTGTTCTCGAAACTCTAATGCTAAAATATAATCTTGAATAATAAATTTCGGTCTCAGCGACATCTGGCAGCTGTAATTCGAACTACAAATGGAACTTTTTTTATGCTATTCTTTGCTTTTGTATAAAGATGATTTTAGGTTCTGCATAAAAGTGATTAAGAAAGTTTCAAAAATTTATGCGTGCAGAAATACCATTTCATTTTTTTTCTTGCTCTATTCAACAGCTGAAATTTTCGACACAGTTAGGATATTTTCATTTCTACATAAATAACATTTTTAGGTATATTATTCCAAAAAAAAAACAAATTTTCTTACAAAAAATGACGCAACTTTTACATAAAAGCTATCCAACACCATTCATAAGTGCAAACATTTGATAAAATTGTTTACATTCCTATACGGATAAAATTTTCAGGAATACTTTTTGATGAGCTAAATAATGAAGCTTTTTTATCTTCTTAAGACGCGATTTTAATTACAGGCTACGAGGCTACTGCTACCGAATATGTAGCTTTTCAAGCAGATAAATCATTTTAAATCATAAACTGTGACTGGAATATATGTCCACTTTGACAGCATTTTCTGAAAGATCTTCTGCTTTTACAAAAATAAAAAATAAAAAACGCCATATGATTTCATAGTGTCTGAAAAAGAACACCTACAAATTTTATGAATTTTTAAACAAAAATGATTCTAGAATTTTGTCAGAAAGTAGAAGCAAAATACGGTAATTAGAAAAGGATATAATATTACACTCAACAATGTAAAACTTATATATGTTTTTTTAATTAATTATTTATCTTTGAAGTAAAAGGTATAATCCATAATTTAAAGTGTAGTAAGATAAATTTGCATGTAGAAGTTTGGATAAATATATAGAAAGGATATTTACCAGAGCACAAAGAAAATATAAAGTTGCTTAACCGCAACTTTCAAAATCAAATTGCTATCTAAATTTGTAATTTTACTTGAAATTTGGAATGACACCAAGTCTAAAATTTGAATTCTGACAGGTGCATACTGCACACACGTAGAAACAGCACTCACTGAGTCATTGACTCAATATCAATATTCAATGACAATTACGAATTAAATACATATTAAAAGCAAAACAGGAAAACAATTCTTCAAAGAAAACGTAGAAAATGCTTGCCGCGCCCCCTTATACTTCTCTGTTCTCTGTCTTTATCATGTTACTTTTTCCTGTCTGTATCATTCTTCCTCCTCCATGGTGTAGTCTAAAAAAAAAAAAGTGGTTATAAAATTTCCTGTAGGCAGAGGGGTATACTCTAGAGTAGGGGTTCCCAAACTTTTAGATCGACGTACCATTAAATCGAAGTTGTTCATACTTCCACGTACCACCAGGATCAAACGCAATGCTAATGCTAATATAGGATAAACTTTGAAAGTGGAACTGTTCATTGATTAACTGTTTCATTGATTAATTTCCTTGATTAATTTTTAAATTAGGTTTTTATTTACAAATTTTAAATTTTTTCCTATAAATGTAATAATTACATGTGTTTAATTCTGGAAAACTGGTTGTATCATAAGCAGCGTGTTCAGAGAATTTGCTATAGCAAAAAATTCTAGTAACAACTACAACAAAAAGCATTTACAGTCTCTAATTTTCATTCGAAAATTTCCAAAGTGCTGTTTTTGATTTTATAATATTATGCTAGTATTTCATTTTAAGTACCAGCATCACAAATTCGCGTACTAGTAACCAGAGCTTTACGTACCAGTACTGGTACGTAAAGATAACCCTGCACTATAGAGTATACGATATTGCTTCATTTGAGAAACAAAAGGCATGCAGAGTTCTATAAAAAAAACATGAAGAAGGTATTTGGTGTATACCACCGTTTACCCTTCAATACACTCTTGTTCCTCATAGCTTCTTCAAACTGAGACCATACTCAGTTCAAGATCAGACTCCACATACTAACACTTACACACATATTCATTCATTAATTCATTCTGAAACAGTTCTCACCGCTTCAAATATATGTAAGAGGGAGAAAATTTTAGAGGTTCTTCCAATCTGAAATTAGAGATTAACTAATTGTTCCGATGTATGGTACAATTGAGGTGCCTCTTGTATGAGTTACCCAACATTATTATTTCAAAAAAATTGTGATACTTGACAATATCGATATTTAAAAAAAGGATATTATAAGCTGCACATGCGTAGAAGCTCTATATAAACTTTCGTATATAGTAAAGAACAAACTGTAACTGTAACTTTGACAGATAAAAATTACTTTAAAATTTATGCATAAAAACAATCGACCGTGGGTGGAATAGATTTCTATCGTATGTTACTGTGTTTGTGAAAATAAATCATTTATATTAAAAATTTCATTAAACTAATAAAATGAAGCAGCTCTCGCACGTTACTGCTCTTATGCAATATAGAGAAGTAACATTAAAATTTTATTCTACTCATACCAGTAACGGTATCCAGTGATAAACTACTCTAAGTCCTTGATTTTGTATTTAATCAGCGAGTGAGCGCCTATACCGGTATTAAGTTCTCCTCGCCATAATTTCACTTAAATATTGTACATTGGACTCACCCTCCCTATTCACAATTATTATATTTTGCATTAATATATTTAAAAGTCTTATTTTTTTCGTTGACTGATCACAATATATATCAATTGCATGACAATCCGAGTATATTTACGCGAGTTACAGCGCGGATAGACAGACGAACCGAATTCTAAAACACTTTTCAACCACATTGGAAAGTGTTAAAAGGAAAAAAAAAAACCACAACTTACTACAGTGGCAATTCGACGCCAAAAAAAAAACAGCCCTCTGTTGAGATGGTCAGGTAGCATTTCCGATAAAGACATGATAAATTGCCTTCATAGGACACTTGCTCGGGAACGCACTAAACGGAGCCTTAGTGTAGGAAAATTAACATTGAAAACCAACAATATTTACTTTATTGTAATAATACAGATAAAAAAAAATTCTGCTTCTCTCCCCCCCCCCCCCCCCAGCACACAAACCTTAAAATCTTTAAAATTATAAAAAAAAATATTATAAAAAATTGATTTAAAATGATGTGTATGTAAAAACGAAAGTTATCATAGCCGCGGCGAGAACACTAACGCCATCTATCCGCGTCCTCTATTTCTGAAGTATAATTTTGACGCCGATAACAACACTATCTACTTCTAGGCACTGTACTGTACTGCGGAATTCCTATACTATAAGTATACAGTATAGAAAGAACTCTGTGACAATCAGCAATTCCAATATCACGGACAAGTAGAAAAATATTAAGTATTTGTCTGCGATTCTAAAGAGGTTAAAAAAAGGAAGGCCTGAATGATAAATTATGATCGCAGTCGCAGTGACATTTGTTAGATGAAATTCGAACTGAAGATGGAAATGGAATTTTTTTTTATGCATTATTATGCTTTTATATGAAGATATTCTTGAGAAATGTCAATTAAGAATATCTAAAAATTTTATACAAGTAGGAATAAATATGATTTCTCCATTTTTTCCATTTATTTTCTTCATAGTTCCGTAGTTCAAATTTTTGACACGATTGCAATTTCTTCCTTTGTATGTGGATAACTTTTTCAAGTATGGGTGTGACTAAAAAAAAAAGAAGAAGACGAAGAAATTTTCATATAAAATGTGACAGCGCTTTTTCATGAGTACCATTCAAGATCATTCAACAGTGCAAACTTTTGACAAAATCGTTCTAAAAAGTGATTTTTTTTTAATCTTGTAAAGACGCGCCTTTAATTATAATCAAATGCTACCCAGTATCTATGAAAAATCATTTTAAATCACAAACTGTGATTTTTAAACCAATCCGATAAAGCCAAACCGAGTCCCAGGGACAGGTGTTCACAGGACTGTAGCTAGGAGTAAACAATAGGGGGTGCTCAAGAAAATGCAGGGGGGCTCATACTATTTCTCTCTCTCTGACACATGCGAGCACAAACTCAGATATATATGATCAAAGTATTATATAGAATGGTAAATTAGTGCATATTCATATTGTAGGCATTCATATTGTAGGTTTCTTATTAAACTGTGTATAATAACTTTATTTGATGTTAAGAAAAGTAAAGGCTGCAGACAGGGATGTAATGGACAGGATATACGGTGGATATGTCGAATACCTTCTGGTTTATTTTAAGGATTTTTCTGAATTATTTATACCCTCTGCCTACAGCGTATGCCCTCTGGTATTTTTACGACTACATCACTAGCTGCAGAATGAAAATTTTCAGTGTATAATTATACTAGTGAAATAATAAATGATGTCAATAAGTAAGTAAAAAGTTGACAGTTCACCTGTTTCAAAAGAGTTGCAACCTTTCATAGGGTTCTAAAGTTATGTTTTTGTATGATAAAAAAAAAAAACATTACAAAAATCAAGGCTGTATGTTGCATTTTAAAATTATTTTTTTGTCTAGTCAAATGCTAAAACCACTTGTATTTAAATTGGCTATTAGCTTTTTTCATTAGTATCATTTATAAATAAAGGATCTTATATATTTAAACTAGGATGACTCAAATACAAAAATATAATGTTTATCATAAGCATCTATTTACTATCAAACTCATTAGAACAACTTTGTTTTATTCTAATAATGGAAAACGCTGAAAAATTAAAAAAAAATCTGTATATAACTAACTAGCGGCCCGCCCTCGCTTTGCTTCGGGTAGTCCCGTGTCACTACTGACACCGCAAATTGTTACTACCACTTCATCCCATTTAATTCAACTACTAAAACCATTACTCTCCTTTTAAGTAGTCGGGTAAAAAGTTTGCAATGTATAAGCGGAAAAAATGAAATTATTTACGACATCACATTAAAACCCTCAAAAATAACAGTATTTCTCCACTATTTAATGGATGTTATTATACATATAAACCTTCCTCTTGAATCACTCTATCTATTAAAAAAAAACGCATCAAAATCCGTTGCGTAGTTTTAAAGATTTAAGCGTACATAGGGATATAGGGACAGAAAAAGCGACTTTGTTTTATACTATGTAGTGATACAAAGGTCAAAGTTTGCATCAGCAAAAGGTTGCAAATTCTGAGTATGTGCAGATAGGATGCACGCATATTGAATCACATATTTACAGTTTTTAGACAAATACCACAATTTAGTATTTATGCACAACTGTTAAATGCCCCCCAAATTAAGTTAAATTTTTGAACTTAGTTTTATTTGGATTATTGAAACAGAATTTCATTTGGTGACATTGGCAAATTTCCCAGGAGGGGGCTCAAAAAATTTCAGGGTGTGCTGAGCACCCCCCTCCCCCTGGCACCCCTCTAGCTATGGCCCTGGGTGTTCATTCGGGGCTTCATTCTTATACTATTGCCAAATATTGAAAATTGTCGTCTCTCTCTGTATTCAAATATGGGTCTTTTACTCTTATAGGCCTTAGTGCAAGAAAAAAAATTTAGTGCCTTAAATTATTTTCAAAGATGAACCAGAAAAATTTTAGGGTTGGGGTTCTTTTAAGTTTAGGAGGCCTGTGCGGGTTCAAAACTCTTCAGGCGACTCATTTGAAAAATCCGAACTCAGATAACTAGCGAGATTTCTGTTTCTAAATTATCTTTATTTGTTACCATGATTATGGGTCATTTTTGTTTCGACAAAAGAGCTCTAAAAACATTGTCCTCTAAATACAATTTTGCATGGAATATCTCTTCATAGTACAACGTCATATATGTCCTTTCCTGTGTCCCTATATTTCCTTGTATAAAAACTTTATAAATTGTAAATCCCGAATGTAAAACAATTTTTTTACCTTTCTGAATGTATATATTTGTCTTTTCTATTTTATCCATCAACGCGTGTCTTTTTTGAAAATAAATAAAAATACGAATAAAGATTTTGCTTGAAAATTTTAAGTAACTTTTACCCACTCACAACTTGTCGTTCACTCCTGTGGCAATGCAATCTCTACACCGTTACATGCTGGTCAGTTCATCCAAGGCCACCTCGATAAAATTGTTACATCCCTGGCTAGCCCAAACCCAAAGTATCCTGCAAGTTCTTTATCTGTTCCTTGTCATCTTTCAGGGTGGTACTGGGGGGTCCATGTCTTTATCACGGGAGAGGGGAGAATGACGGAGAAGAAAAAGCAATTAACAGCCTGGCGACTTGTAAATAAGAAAAGTAGCCATATTCAACCCTTACTCGCTAAACAATCATTGATATACGGGCCCCGAATGGAGATAAAACGAAGAAACATTTTTGCTCATTAAAAGACATCTGTAAGACATCCCCCCTCCCATCCATTATTATTCATTCTTCAATCTCAGTTCGTCTTGTAGATAAATTCTACACTGTACTGTTGTACTGTTTTCAAAGTAAAAATTACAGAAAAAAAAATTATTCTGCATATAAAAGTTTCATAAAAATTATAACTATATAATTCACCTTTTTGTATCATTAACAAAAACCATAACAAATTTCGTGTGGCCTAAAAAATAACAAGAAATGTATTATGTAAAAAATATAATTGTACAAACATTTTTAGAATATTTATTTATTTATTTCCTCATCAAAGATATCCCAAGATTCTGTTAAGGTGGTTCTCAAATGATATGCTCAACAGCACGAAACTTTCTGACGCATTTTGTGACTCATTTTTAAACGTGAAGGCATAAAATTAGTAGGCCTGACTATTGAAACAATTTGGAATCCAAATAAGTTTTCCATTTTTTGATAAATAAATTACTTATTGAGTTATGAGCTATTCTTGTCACGTGACAACACGTTTTTCCCCTTTCTTGTGCTGCGGCGTCGGAAATTCGATTCAAAACGCTGACTTTGACTGAATTTTCTGAAAGATCTTCTGCCTTTACCAAAAAATGGAGCCTTCACCAAAGCGCCTTTCGATTACAAAGTTTCTGAATTAAGAACACTTGCCAATTTCCGAACTTCCCAAGTTTCTGAACAAAAGTAAATTTAAAAATATGTCGTAAAGTAGCTAGTTTGGATTTGAGAATAGCTTTAAGGGGGTTGCTCAATCAGCTCTCTAATTTCCCTCGCTAATATTAAAGATATGGGCGTAGAAGAATGCACCGTACATTTAAAATATCTCCTTAGAAAATTAAATTCTTTTTTTTTTCTTTTTTCTTCGTACTCTTCTTAAAATATGTTTTTTCCGCCTTAGTTGTTAAAATATTTCTGAAATATCTGCTTAATTTAATATTTTATGTGTTAAAAGCTGACGAGTTGTGAGTAATATTTTAACACTTCAAGATAAATTCTGATAAAAACATTAGCAACTATGAATTTCATTTCAACCAACGTTTAAAAGGGTCTGTATTCACTATCTTTGGTGAAATCTTGCTGTCTGATATTTATCGCTATTTTAATACTATTTGTGTGTTTACAGTTTGATTATTTTTAATGTGTTAATTAAATAGCTGTCGTTAAGGATTATTAAGTTTAGTGTATAATTTGTTGAGGATATACATTTTTTGGAACATGGTCAATTTAGTGCAAAAACTATAAGCAAAATTTCGAAAGTTTATGTTTGCAAAATGCAGTGTCCAATGTTTTGTTTTACTCTCTTTATTTTATTTTGTTCAAATTTTCCAAATAATTTTACAAATCATTACCGTTTAATAAGCTGAAAGATAACATCTAAGTAAACAATTTGGAAAACGCATAACATATTTAAAAACGTAATTTCAGGAAATACCAACAATATTCGGAAAAATATCCGAATACTTTTATTCAACCCTGTATAGGATATATAGATTTGTATATATATTACATAGGTTGCTAAATTTTAGTACAGTTAGAAAACGCGTAGCACAGTTTAAAATTCTCCTTCTGGAGTTTCTGTCAATAAACGGAAATGTGTTAGCGAATTTTTGTGCTGCCCTGTATATGATCTACAGAATTTACACACACCAAGTAATAGACAAAAAGCGAGTTAAATTTAAAATCGCGGTCAGCAACTTAAAACGCACTTCCGGGAATTATTGTTAACAGAAAGATTATAATTATTTTGTTAGTCCCTGTAAATGAACGATGACTGCTACACACGCAATATTCTGTAGTAAGCCTTTTGTAATGCACCTTAGTGATCTATATGAGTTTCAATGCGTTTAAAATAGTGAAACATTATTTAAATAAACCGCAAACGATTTTTCACCATAGACGTAATGTAACGGAATTCTTTTGCTTGTCCCTGTAAAGTAACTATAAGTGCTATGCACACCCTATACCATAGTAAGCTTCTTGTAATGTACCTTAGTGATATATATATCAATTACAATTTGTTTGAAATTGTGTAACATTATTAAAATAAACCGCAAATGATTTCCCCCCATAGACCGTAATGTAACCGAATTCTTTTGAGTGTCCCTGTAAAAAAACACTATAAGTGCTACACGCTTCAGTAGAAATAGGGAACATGCTATAGATAACGACAATAACATACAAAAATTTCAGAGCATTCCGAGCATATTTACGGGAGTTAGAGCACGGACAAACGGACAGACAAACCGAAGTCATAAACACTTTTCAACTAGGTTGGAAAGTGTTAAAAAAAGCGGGGTGGAGATTTTAGATAATAAAATTAATTATAATGTACTATATATATATATATATATATATATATATATATATATATATCATAAGCAAAAACAACTATAATCTTTCATATAAATCATTAAAAAAATAATAATTAAAACAAATCAGTAAAAAAGATGCATGTGCTGTTAATATACTTCTATCGTAATCGGAAATATAGAAATACAAAATTAACATAAAAAAAAAAATGTGAAATTAGGAAATTATTGCTAAAATTGAAATAAGGATTCGCTACGTAAATTGTCACAACAAGAACTGTTAACCCTTTCAAGTACAAGTAATTGTGTTACTGTAATGTTGAATTCACAGCAGGAATTTCGAGAAATTTCATTTGACTATATAGACAGGTTTTCATCTTAGCAGGTACACTATTCCTTATAGTTTATATTATTTTCACCGAGACCATGAAATTTTCCGTTGACAAATGTTTTCCGCTTTACATACGTTCTATTTCACTGGTTTTAGTATTTAATCTAGCTTACTTAATTTAATTGTGATATACATAACCTCTTCAAAATGCACGTAAAATATAACATTTCATAAAAAAATAATGTGTGCGATTTTTTAAAACTGAATCTGGGAAACAAATTCATACCACTTTTAAGCAGAGTTCGTTGATTTAAATCAGCTTGATTTTAATCATGATTAAGATTAAACTGATTTTTTTTTTTTTTTTATCTCTGATTTAAAACAACTTTCGTAAAAATTTTATTTCAAATTCAGGTCAAGAAATTTTGTAATAAATATTATGTTTTGAAAATAATAATAATAATAATAATAATAATAATAAACTTTGTAAATTTAAGGAGTCGGAGAGACTGAGAACTCAAAATGCATGATTTTTAATTTTATTTAAATCAAATATCACACTTTAAAATAAAAATCCCAATTTAAAAATAGAGAATCTTAGCTGAAAAACGTTAAAAGATTAAGGAATATTTATCTATTAAAAAACATCTAAATCTTATGTAAATTTTTTAATACAAAATCATGGGGACTTTCTGCGAGGATATGGAAAACGTTAGAATAAATAAATATAGGCCATTCAAAAGTTTTTTTAATTGAATTTATATAGACATCTCATTACTTCCACATGTAAATAACAAGTGGTTCAATATTCTGATGCAAGTTTATTTATGGAAATATTTGGAAAATAAAATGATTTCATGGCTTGTAATAGTCTGATATGTTTTTATATATATTTTTATACAATATTTTATAATATATTTTCAACAAAGTTGAAAAATGTTTATTAATTCTGTTTGTCTGTCCGTCTGAGCTCTAACTTTCGTAAATGTACTCGGATTTCCATGCAATTCATATGTCATTGAGGTCAACTATGGCATGTTCGGTATTGAGAATGAAGTATGTAGCACTTACAGTTCATTTACAAGCACACTCAAAAGAATTCTTTTACATTACGGTCTATGGGGCAAAATCGTTTGCGGTGTATTTTAATGATGTTAATATATCTCAAACATATTGAAATTGATATATATCACTGAGTTGCATTACAAAATGCTTATCATAGATTATAGAGAGCATAGCATTTATCGCTCATTTACAGAGATATACAAAATAATTCGGTACAGTACTGTCTGTGAACATTAATTTCTGGAAGCATGTTTTCCGTTGTGCCACACGTTTTTAAATGTAACTAAATTTCTACATATTGCTTAGTGTATATAAATTCTATAGATCATATACAGGGTTGCGCAAAAGATGTCGAGTACATTATCTTTCATTGACCGAAATTGAAGAATGGACTTTACTGTGCGTTTCCTAACTGAATTAAATTTTAGCATATTATGTGGCATGTATACAAATCTATTGATCATGTACAAGGGATACACAAAAATAAATAAATAAATAAATAAAAAATTCAGATATTTTTTTAATTATTCATTTTAATTACTGAAACTGGGATTTCAAATATGCTATACGTTTTCGAGAATTGTTTGCTTAGATATCACATTTCACCTTATGAATCTAAGAAGTTTTGTTACAGTATTCTGATTGTGCTGGTAGGTGTTTCATAATCTATGCTTAACGCATGATTTTTCGTTCTTGTTAAATATAATTTCAATTTTAATTACTTATAAATATAAGCTAATTAACAACTAAACTTTTTAAAGTCTTAGAAAAAAAAAGATTTTTTTTTTTTAAATTTAAATTAAATAAATCCAACTTTGATTTGGTCTAAACTCCGTAATTGCTTAGGAACTCAGCTGGAAAATTGGTTTCTTTTCAAATATTTTAATAACAAAAAATAACTTTTTTTTCAGATCCATTGCAATTTGTAACATATAATCATGATCATCTTTATGTATGTATAATACATTCTCAAAATTCATTAAATGAATATTGTATGTACTCCAGAATATTGTATATAATCCGGAATAGATGTTTTTAAAAGAATTCTGTACCAATCTGGAATAGAATGTTTAAAATTTCATTCATAACAGTTTTCTTGTTTTATAAATATAATTATCTTTTGTATTTTAAGATTTTTAATTAAAAAAAAAATTGTATTAAAAATGTTTAGATTTTAGTAATGAAGGGTGCATATGCTTTTTAATTTATTAAATGGATAATTTAAAGTGGTATATATTTTTATATAGAATAGTATATATTTGTTAAATTGCAGTTTAAGCAAGTGATCATATAACACAAAATAATTCGTTTTATTTATTTCATGTTTTCAAAAGTAAAAGATAATTCACCTTTTCAAATTAAATCTGTTTCTATTGCTCCATTTTTTGTAACTGTAATATTTAATTATTCATATGATTAAAATATTTCAAATTAACCAAATGACTGAGTATTTTTTTATTTCAAATAAATTTAAATGAGCTTTTTTAGTTGTTAATTTTAATGATTTTGTAAAAAGGTTATTTTACTTTAAAAAATGTAATTAAAAAAAATTAAATCTGATTAAAAAAAAAAAAAAAAAAAAAAAAAAAAAAAAAACGATTTTTTTATTTTTTTATTTTTTAATACTTTTAATACTTCGAAATATACCTGCGCCGGTAAAGTGGAGCCAGCAAGGATTTATTTATTTATTTATTTATTTTGCTGTAAGAGTTGGTCTTATAAAAAATTTATTAATATAAAACTTGTAGATAATATTAAGAAGATTTATAATAAGTTTAAGCGTATTTGATATCTTGCGAATGGACAAAGTTATGAATTTTTTTCTTCTTAAAACCCTATCCCCCCGCCCTCCCCCCCCCCTCCACACACATCTTGAGGCCTTTTTTAATGATATGAAACATCTGTCATATAAATAAATTTTTGGCCCTTTTCCTAGAAGTAATAATAATTTTAAACGGATTCGATACGTATGATAATTAAGAAGTTATGATGGTTTTTCTGTTTTCACAAAAAATTAATGATTAACGAACATGACGAACTTGACCGAGATTTTAAGCCGGTTGATTTTATGTATCACTTTGGAAGAGATTTGTGCAGAATTATGGAAGTTATTGCGTCCATAAAAAAGTGATATAGACATATAAAGTTTTGAACTAGGTTGGTTGGGTTGTGGGAGTCATGATCGGCGTAGATCTTAAAAAATGTTTCAGGAATTCCAACTTAGGGGAGAATGTAATAGTAGCATTTCTTACGAAATCGACCTAATATTTATTTCAAAAGTTTGTCGACAAATTAAGTACTAATCTAATTTACGTGTCAAAGTGGATTTGGTATGTATGAACTTTATTGGGGGTAAATAAAAATGAAGAAATGAAATAAAAAATCATGAACCTTGCTTTTAAGGCGCTTCTGGAGGGAAAAAAAAAAATTCCCGACTCAATAATGCAAAACTCTAGCACATTTCAGTGATTTGAAATCGAATATATATTTTTTCATTTTTCGAGAAAGTAATATCTTGAGTTATAAGCAATTGTTGTCTCACAACGACCTTTATCGGGCTGTTGCATCCAGAAATTCTGTTAAAAACGTCATTTTTCACAGGTTTTTCTGAAAGACCTTCTATTTTTAACGAATAATGGAAAAGCTATTCGGTTTCTGAATAGCAGCACTTGCCAATCTCATGCGTTTGCGATCAAAAATGGATTCATATATATGTCGGTTCATCTGAGGATTACAACACAATCAAATTTCATTCTTACACAAGTATTTTTACTGAAATTGAGACATTCAGAGTGCGAACAAACATAAATCTGACAAACAAAAGTGAAACAATTTTTCATTTTCATTCGAAGTGTAAATAGTGCTATTTTTCTGGTACTTCGAGGTGAAATTGCTTTTCATAAAGACATTACTACAATTTACAATAATTATATTACTCTAATTTACAGAAAGTCCGATAAAAATTTTAACGATGACTTCGTTGAGAGAATGTTTGAAGAATATCCATGCAGTCAACTGATTTTATTTCAGTTTCATCAATCAATTTTCATAGTGTCATGAATTATTTTATCTTTACCCTTTTTTATTCAACTTAAAATTTCACAATTTGATAAAATAACTACGCATGTTTATACAGTTTAATGCTTGCTAAGTTTTAGTTTTTAATTATTATTAGATTTTTATTTTTTATCAAATATCTTGCATGTTTGAAATATAACCGAAGTCTGTATTTTTGTTGCTGTTGTTTCTTTAAATCATTCAAAGTATTTTTCCAAAATATATGTAATGAAATCATACGAGTATATTAGAAGTGACTTTGTACAATATTCCTATGTCAATGTTCCATTTATTAGCATATTAGGTTTAAATTGATATCACACCTTTCCAGATTCATATGTAGTGTATTATCCCTTGACTCTTCTCCCTCAAACAAATGTTTTGGGGTAAAAGTGCCTGTTTATAAAATGAAATACATGTTTGAAATAAAAGTCAAAATAATGTAAATCAACGTTTTAAGTCTATTTTTCTTATTTTCTTGATAAATTCTCTGAATGTTAAAACATGTGGAATTACTTGAACACCAGACTAAAAAAAAGTTGACAAAATGTTTTACAAAAAGAGCTTTGATGCAATCCGTAATGATTCATTGATGCAGTGATATTCAGTCTTCATAAATCCATTCTAGGTTAGTATTAGCATAAAACATGTTCTTTAATTAATAATAAAAGAAAAATGTTTTTATTATTATCCTAATAAATCTTCAATGATGGCGTGAGAAATACATTCTACATTATTTAAAAACAAAATATAAGGGCAAATAAAATGAAAGTAAAAAAAAAAAAAAAAAAGAATAAAAAAACTGGGCATAAATTATGTAATAATTTCTAAATTGATATATTCGTGTTGTCCCCCCCCCCCCCCCCGCTGAATTATCATTGCAAAATATACATACTATTGCGAAATCCAATTATTTTACTCAACACATTAAAAGTTGTCAAATTATAGGTACAATAACTCTAGTAAAAGATAAAGATGATATAAATAATTAGATGTGTGAAAACCGTGTTAAATCTTAAAGGCATTTACGCTTTAGTTGAAATTTTATCAGCTATTTCGGGTGTAAGTGTTTTCAAGAAGCAATATCCAACATTCAAGCTTAATAATAAATCCAAAGTTCATTCACTTTTAATAATAATGTTTAAAAAATAATCTTAATATAATAGTTTAAAATTTAACAGTTTCGCCTCAAATAGAATTTGTTCCTATATCAGTACGCATGTTTAGAAGATAACGTTTTCGAAGCTTTCTCTAAAAAGCAAATATTTTAACAAAGCAGAGAAAGAGTGCAGGTGTGCAGGTGCCTTTTTACGGAAGTTAAAATAATCATTTTTAGTTTCCAAAGATGGAGAACATGTGGTATTTATTATCATCGATCTGCGGCTCTGAAGGGACTATCTCAAACCAAGAAATTTGCGTAAATGTAAATAGTTCAGTCCGCTTAGAGTCTCTGGCAACCTTCTTGTTAAAGAGGTAGTTGACGCACCCTTTCACAGCGTTGATTGATAGTACCCGTCAGATTGTCGTTATCCCGTACTGGTACTGGGAGGGGGGGGGAGGGGGTCATCCCTTTGTAGCTAAATTGGTTGTTATCTGTATTTAGAATACAGCACGGAGCGTGGAATACATGTTTAGGCATACATACTAAAATTGTGTTTTGGAGGGCAGGCTATATATGTAGGGTTACGGGCTTTGTTAGATCAGAAAAGTGCAAAGTTTTCTTATAAAATGGCATGTGTAAAAAAACATCATAAATGGCTTTTTTTTCACTTTTAAAGTGAAATATATTCATTGATGTTAACACATTAAATAACATTAACTAAAACATTCTAATTTCCCCTATTTAATAAAAATTAATGAAGACTAATTTCGTAATGAAGATTACTTTCGTAATTTTTTCATGAATTTGTAACAAAAATGTCATTTGCATCGGATAAAACTTCCCAATTTTAGTTAGTTCTTTTCCTTTTTTTTTTCAGATTTGTAAGTTAAATTTTTCGAAGCAATATCTATATACTTTTCCAGATATTCCGTGCGCAATTTTGAAAATCACTGTTTTAATAATTTAAAGTTTTAATTTCTTAATTAAAAACCGTAGATTGGTGATTATGTTTTATTTCATATCGCGATATACACGTTCGAAAGAATAGGTTTAATTTTATTCTTTAATTAAAAATAGAAAAATACGCAGTTTTTTAACCAATGACATAAAATTCGAAACATTAATAAATATACCTATAACTCCTATAAATTATATTTAGAAACATTTTTACATGATCTGACAAGTATAAAACAGAAAAAAATGTATTCTTATACGACCGAAACATACCGAGTTATGATACTTTAATTAAAGTTTATGAAATTTCAGAGCTTTTCGACTCTAAAGATGAACAGACAATTTTTTAATACCAGAAGGGTCGGAAATTTCCTAAACTTTAAAGCATCGTAACTTCATGAGTTTTGGTAATAGAAGAATGGAATTTTACTTCTCACAGAACGGAAAAAATGTTTATAAATATAACTTATAATACTCGAGACATTATAAAAAATTTATTTATTTTAATGTGTATATATCACATTGAAAAATGAATGCTATATCTAAAAACTATACTTAATTTATATGCATTTTAATCGCTATTAATTATTACGTTTATCGTCTAATTTTAATGTGGTAAAAAGTAATTCACGATTTTTATAAAAATAATATAATTTTTTTTATTATAAATCCCTAACTAAATTTTGTTTTATATATTATTCTTCTGATAATATACAGTATAATTAAAATTTAAAAAATAATTTCCAATGCGGGATTTTTCAAATATATAATGAAAAAAATAAATTAATGTCAAAAGAAAGTTGCTTTGATAGTTTGTGCTAACTTTAATAAAATGAATGCAAGTTTAATTATTTATTACATAAAAAATGTAGATTTCCAAATGATCCAATATCCCCAGTATCTATATAAATGTTCGGTCCAGGCTCAGTCCGGGCCCGAACGGAAACTTTATTGGCCGAACTAAGCCCTGCCCATTTATTTTTGACCAATTTTGGAATGGTCCGTACAAAAATCAATGAAATACAAACAAATTCAATTTTTACGAAAAAATTTCGATATTTTTCGGATTTTCACCCGAAGAAGCACGTTCGAAATTTTAGCCCTGAAGTTAAAAGTTTTAAAACATTGAAAATACTTTTTTTTTAAGTAACATTTTTTGAATGACTAATTTTTCCAGAAAAGGTGGAAACTGGTTTTTTCAGCCATTTCAAAGTTTCTAGAAATTTTACATCCCTACAATCAACGTGTCTTTAAAATTGCTTAAAGATAGCCAGTAAGGAAATATTATGAAACATGTCATTTATGGTACTCCCGAACCCACCTGGGAGGACACAGGCATGAATTTTAGGTAATAATCATTCTATTTGCGTCTATGCTCAAAAATGTACTATTCCAAGAAATTTAATTTTAAAGCATGTGATAGGACCTGAGATACGTTTTTGCTCCCTTTCTTAACCCGGGGGGAGACAGGGATCAAAATTTTAATAAAGAATAATTTTATCAACACCTATACATAAAAATTTACCATTCAGCAAAATATAATTTTAAAAGATCTGACAGATCTCGAGATATAGTTTTTGCCTCCCCACCCCCCCAGCTATCCATCACATCCTTGGGAGGAGACAGGGATCAAAATTTTAATTAAGAATCATTTTATCAGTACCTGTGTTTAAACATTACCATCCCAAAAATTTAATTTTAAATGGTCTAACAGATCTTGAGATATGGTCTCCCCCTCCCCCCCCCATTCTCCGCCCTCCATCAGATACCTGGGAGAGATAAAGATAAAAATTTTAATTAAGAATCATTTTATCTGCACCTATGCTTAAAATGTTATCATTTCGCAAAATTTAATTTTAAAAGACATGATAGATCTCAAAATATAGTCCCCCCACCATTCCACAATCAAAATTGTAATAAAAAATAATTTTATCCGCGTCTATTCTAAAAAATTTATCATATCGAAAATTCATTTTTAAAAGTTCTGACAGACCTTGAGATAGAGTACCGACCCCCCCCCCTACCCTTCCACCCTTGTCGGGACTCAGGAATCAAAAGTTTAACTAAGAGTTATTTTATCCGATAATATTCTCATAAAATGTACCATCCCACCAAATTTAATTTTTAAACAATCTGATAGAATCCGAGGGGGGGAAGAGATCCCCCCTCGTCAAAGTGTCATATGAATAAAAATTTTAATTAAGGTGATTCTCAAATGACCTGCTCAAAAATACGAAATTTTCTGACACATTTCCTGACTCATGTTTAGACTCTAAAGCATAAAATTGGCAGACCTGACAGTTGGTACGATTTGGAATCGAAGTGACTTTTCCATTCTTTGATAAATAAATTATTTATCAAGTTATAAGCTATTCGTCTCACGTGACGACACGTTTTCTCCTTCTTCGTGCTGCGGTGTCAGAAATTCGGTTCAAAACGCCGACTTTGACATTATTTTCTGAAGTTCTTTTAGTATTTCTTCTGCATTTACCAAAAACTGTAAAACTTTCGATTACAACATTTCTAAATAAAAATACTTGCCAATTTCATGCGTTTTCGAACAAAAATGAATTCAAAAATATTTCATAAAGTAACCAGTTTGGATATGAAAACAGCCATGCATGTTCAATAAGTCTATCGTCTATTCAAACTACTTTGCCAAGACCCGAGATTGGAGCAAAGATTCTTTGACTAAAGCTTAAAGTTATCTTTTTTACAAAAATCACGCGCCTTCCCAATTATGGCAACCCCTGACCCTCCAACGTCCTCTTTTGGGGAGAGCTAAGGCTGCTAAGCAATCAATTAGTTCAGGTTCACAGCTTGACAGGTCTGGAGTGTTTTTTGGCGATAGCTAATTTTTAATTGTCAAATTACAGCGTTTTGATTAGAGTAAATTTTAAAAGTTGCCTAATTACATGAAAGAAAACAAAAGAACATTTTTCAATATAAGCTCAAAATTTTTATATCTTTTTTCAATCCAGAGTTACAAACGAGTAAAGTAAACTCTTTATACTTTTCGGGATTTTTTTTTTTAAGTTTAACATAAATTTTAAAATACTCAGAACTATTTTAACAATATTTTAAACTTATGTATCTGTAGCGAGTTTTCGGATTTATATGTTGAAAAAAAAAGTCGAAATTTTAAAATTTGAATGAACAAAACGCAGAAGTTTTTCCCATAGGATAACATGGGATTCCGCAATATTTCTTCCTTTCGAGGTAAGTCCCCTTAAAGACCCAAATTCATTTAAAAAAATCATTTAATCTTTATAAGGGTCCCTACAAGAAAAAGGGTTAAAAAAATTGTAATCTCTATGGGAACTCTGCAAGAGTACGGCGGTGCATAAGTATTGCCATAAATATTGCCTGTCATCGAGGATTCACATTGAATCTGTGAATGTTAAAGTTTTGTTGCCATGTCTGTGTAATGTGTAAGTCTCAGAATCGAAGTTTGAGACTTGATATTATTTCAATTTTAAAGTAAAATTACAAATTCAGATTGTAATTTAATTTTAAAATTGTTTTTATTCCACATTATTAATTTTTTATCAGCACTTATAAATACCCTTATTGTATATTTATCCAAATTTCTACGTGTTCTTTTCTCTTTTTAGATCTTTTATTATGAATTGTATCTTTTACTTGAAAAACAAATAAATAAATAAAAACATGCACAAATTTAACAATGTCAAGTTTCATTTTAAAAGCAACATACAAAGTATTCATTTCTGTTTTTTCAAAAGTAATTAAAGAAAAACATATATATATAGATATATTAATTTATATAATTTTATTTTTTCGCGTTGTTCTGAAAGCCTTTTGGAATTACCATATTTTGTCTTTTCCAAAATTAACAGCTCAATATAAAATTAAGATCTTTAAAAAGAGAAGAGATAGAAACGGTATTTCAGTGTAACAAAGATAATATATGACATTGATTTTCTGATTAAAAGGTTTCTGATTAAGTGACTACTTCAGATTGCATTTTCACGATTTTTTTAAGGTAATACATCGGTATGGCATGCAGATTCAATGACATTAGAGATTTAGAACATAACACAACTTAGTAATTATAAAAATAGAAGTATTTCACATAGAAATTACCCGAGGAACAAAAAACGAAAATCTCTTTTGACATTAACCCAAGAAAATGAAAAATTTCTGGACCCGATAGCCGAAGTAAAGAAATAATAAATGAATCCTATGAGAATACATATCCATATAATAATATGAGACTATTTTTCTATTTTTCTACACTTTAAATGAAGCACTGACCACTGATGAGTTTATGTCTACATTAATACATAAAAATTATGAAAATTCTAACAAAACAAAAAAAGTTAAAAGTCTTTTCTTAAACTGTACAACACGTTGTTAAAAAAAAAATTCTTGTGTAATAAATAAAAAAAATAAATACATTTCTGAGATTTTTTTAATCCTTTTAAAGATGACGACAACGATGATGATGAGGTACACTCTAACGACATTCATTCTGATATTCTATATAATGAAAGGAAGGGATTTTAAGATGTTGTTTGAAAATTCAGATAGTGACTTAAATTGTGAATGATGATTGGTGATTTTTTCACTCTAAAAGAATGGGATATTAAAGAAATAGGAATTTATATATTTTTTATGTTATTTATATTTATTCTCTTTTATTTTAGAATATCAATTTTGGAAATTTACTTTGACTCGTATATAAGCCGATCCTCCCTCTTTGGAGTCAAGAAAAATTCCAAAATTTCTCGGCTTATATACAGAGATATATGGTATTCTTTCTTTAATTTGTTGTTGTTCCCCCAATTGTCATGTGATCAAACCCAAAGTTGGATCAAACCTTCACAGAAAAATATGAAGTCAAACAGTTTCTTTGTATTTCCGAAGTTCCAGAATATTCACTGTGCATTTGTCTATTTAAATTTGTGTTCACTAATTTTTACGCCTTACTTGCGTATGCAGCAAAGAGTTTCTTGATACTTTGGATAATGGATGTAAAGATCATACAATGTAGTAGAACAGTGTAGTGAGCATCATGGAATACATAGTTGCAGTCAACTGAACTTCCAGGTTAGAGGTAATTTGACTTGCGAGGCAAAAATGAGCCGTGAGAAGTTTAAGAGTTAAAAATTAAATAAATAAATTTTTAAATGTAATAAAGAATTAATAGAGTATAACAATAATAGTTAAGAAAATATAAAAAAGAAAGAAAAATTCCATTAGATCCAAAAAATGACAGACGAAACCTACCGAGTGTCGAACTCATTTCATAAAAAGAAGAAAAAAGACTCTTTACAGAGACCATACATTAAGTTTAAGTTCAGAAAAGTATTAACATTAAAAGAAGAGAGTTTAAAGGAGTTTTTTTTTAATTAAATAGACAAAATGCAAGAAAAATTAAGAAAAATAGGAGAAAGAGGAAAACTCAATCTTCATTATCAAGCAAAAATCTTATAAAATACGGCATAAACTTTATAAAACATTTATTTCATACTTTTAGTGCTTTGGTATTATTAATTGAAAGTTGGTTTGAAAATTGAAAATTTTATTTAAAATTCAATTTAGTTTTTTAAATTCTTATTGCAAAAATTATGCTATTTATAAAAGGTTCTCTGGAAAATAACACAACTGAATTTTGTATTGTATTATTTTCATGTAGTAATATTCACCTTATTTAATCTAAGAATTTCTATTATTAAATATGATGATTATTTTGATAGATTTATTTTAAAGAAACTATTAAGTTTTAACGCGTATTTTGCATATCTATCATCCCTCCTCTTTTTCCCCCTCATTTTTAAAATCTGTTTTTTTTATATAAAGTTTCTTTATATGATTTATTGTCTTTTTTTCCATTTTAAACTATATAACTATTTCTAACTGGTCTTTATTGCACTGTATTTGTCTAAGCATATCATTATTGCGTATTCTATGGCTTTTGTACACGAAATATATATATTTTTTAATTTCTGTTAACTGTACATTAATGTTGGTCAAGAGATATCGGCTCTTTATTTTGAAAGTCGGGCTGGGCCGGGTAAACTGTCAGGGCCGTAACCAGATGGGATCAGGATGGGCTGAGCCCCTTCCTCTAGCAACGTTCTCCGTTTCCCTCTAAAACTCTTATAATATAATTATAATCTTATAATAATATGTTACACCTTTTGATTGCCAAACACATTTTAAAATGGTCAAAATTCAGAAACTCACCAAAAATCACAGAAATTAACTTGCATTTTATGTGAAGTGTTTTATTTTCAAACATGATAAAAGCATTAAGAATTAAACGCGCCAAAATATATCAGAGCCCCCTTTGGCTTCGCTGGCTCGATACGGCTCTGCGTGTAGCGAAAATAAAACGGCCTTGACCGAGCTCGGCATGAAATTTTAGCTTTTATATCAGGTAGAGCCAAGATAGAATTCGTTAGGGTAGATCCGGGCCCGAACTAAAAATTTTATACCAAGCAGAACACTACGCTAATCCTCCATCTCTTTTAAGTAGAGTTGCAAAGACTAGAATAAACCCGGTTTAAACCTGGGAATAAATCGGGTTTTTGGGGAATAAACCAGGTCTTTTGGGAATAAACCTAGGAATAAACCGGGTCTATTGGGAATAAACCGATTCTTTGCAACTCTACTTTTAAGGCTGGGCCCGAGCCATGGTCCGCCAACTAAAATAAAACCTGATGAAATGGTAGTACCTCCTTCTCTCTTACTCTATGTTGCTTATATCTGAGGAAAGGCGTTAGGTGAGTGGTACTGTAGCATTGTTGTCAGATAGGTAACTAATAGCATTAACTTTCCGGAAAGGAAAAAGGGAATTAGTGTTACATGCTGTTTATGCGATTAGCAGACGTTCTTTCACAGAAGTAATTAGCCTGTGGAAATAAACAATTGTATTTGTAAGGAGTAAAAAATGACTTTTGAAAAATACCCAGGTAGCACAGATATATCAGTCAACGTCCCCCCCAATATTTCCAAAGTCGTTGAATGTTGTACGTCAAATTTGCAATTTCTGCCAGTATTCACAGACATAACTTAAAATTAGTTTTTAAAAGAAAGCATTCAAAAGAGTTTTTTACATTACTTATAACATTATAATACATAAATAGTATTCTAAACAATAAAATTTAATAAGTTTGCCGTTTATAAAAAACTTGAATTTTTAACGCTGTATTTTTAATATTTGGTTTACATTGTCAGTGTCGTAAAAATTGTATTACAATTACAACATTCTGGGATATCTATCGACATTCGTAAAAAACAATATTTTTCGGACATTTCAAGATATCTGTCAACATTCAGAATATCTGACGAAGTTTGTAAACTTGATCGAAGTGAACAGAATGTTCTAAAGGACCACCCATTTGTATAGTATTTGTCGAAGTGCACTGATGGAAGCGTCTGCCGTAAAATTTGAACAGAAAGAAAATGCATGTATAAAAATTTTCTGTAGGAATCTATAACTATATATATATATATATATTGAGAGAGATTCCTACAGAAGTTTTTTATACATGCATTTTCTTTCTGTTATATATATATATATATAAAAGCATGTAAAAAATTGTGTTTTATAAAAGAAACTAAAGATTTTTCGTACTATTTTTAATAATATTTTTACAAGACAAAAATCAATTTAGGTAATTTTTAAATGGATGTTTGTTTATTCTTTTAAAATGCTTTCCAATCTTTTATAAGAATATTATTTTCTATTATTGAAAGAATACAAGTTTAGTTTCAAAATTAGGTCATTGATTTTTTAAATAGACACAATTCATCTAAATAATAATAATAAGCTGTTAGGGCTAATTTATAAGCGTGTTGACTTGAAAAAAATGTACACATATTTATGACTTAAATTAATAAAAAATATATATTTAATGTCTTACAAAGCAAAATTCAAAATAATGGGTCTATTAAAATATCTCTATAGTTTTGTACAAGGGAAACTCATGATTTTTTAAGAGAGCAAGCTTTACTTACTTTTAATTTTAAATTTTAAATTTCTTACCTCCTTTTAATTTACTTTTTCAACCCTTCGCCAAATTGGACGATTCTCATAGAGAAATTAATAAATCTTTGCGATTTCGGCAGAATTTTGTATAATTTCTGTTGAGTGTTTTCATCTTTCTTGGCAAACACCACTTAACTCATTTAGGCATTTATGCTTCATGTCCATTTGCTTATCAATTGCAATACGTTTTTTTAAACATATTAAGTAATTTTTCGGAATTGGTTCCACTGCCAATTGGCGTATTTTAGATTATACAATTTTGGTGCAGAGGAATATTTTTTGTGAAAAGCCTTTAATGATATCCACATTTACATTAAAGGATATTTTTGTTAATATCGTTTTTGTTTCAAGCTAACATTGGCAGTGTACTCGATTACGGAAGATTAAAAAAAATCTATCTTTATTTTTATCAAATCATCTTTGATATTGCGTCATAATCGGGTTCCATACAACAGTTTTTATGAATGTGTAACAAACTCACTTCGACATTTATGCTTAATGTCTCTCACGATGAATGAATTGCTCGTGTTTGTTTACTTAGATGGAAAGATATATTGAACTATCCACCTAATTTCAACTGAAGTTATTTCAGAATATGTAAAAAAATCATCCTTATTATTTCAGTGAAATGAATTATATCGTCTGCTATGAGTGAAATGCATATGCTTTTTTATCTTATTACGTATGCCATGTTTACAAAGGCGATTTTTTTTCTACACCAGACAGCACTGTAAAATTCACAATGGAGATCTTGCTTTGCAAATGATTACGTCCATGGTTTAATATTTTTATGACTCACAATGAACGAATCTCCTGTGTTTATTTACTCTAATGGATTGAGATATTCGGCTGTTAACGTAATTACTACTAAAGTTATCTCAGAATCTATACATTTTTTAATGTAACTCATCTCTCAAACATTAAATGTTTTGAACGATCTTTGCAAAAATGTAACTTTTATGCAGTTTTATTCGAAAAAATTATTTTTAATAAATATATAAGCCTGGCATATAAAAAGCAAAGCGGTCAGCCCGAATCTGTTAATAAAAATCACATGACTTGCTCTATTATTTTATAGATAGTACAGAAATTATTTTTTATCAAAAAAATGTACAAAAAAAAAAAAATTCCATGAATTTGGATTTTAAGTATAAAACTTAATTTTTTTTTCAACTTTCAACTATAAGTGCTTAACCTCTTTAGGGGCAAAGTACTCTTGGAGCTAAAATATTGAAATGATTGATTGACACCAAGATTCACGAAAGAATTTATTTTAAAATAAGTAAAAGCTTTAATTCCTGTACCATATAAATTCAAAATTTGATTCTAAAATTCTGGTGTCATTTTGCATTTTGGGATGAAAATTAAGTGGTTTATATAATATACCGGCTCCCTTCAAGGGGTTAATCAATTTACATTTGATTCGTGTAAAAAAATTATTGAAAATTATCTGTTTTCATTAAAATAAAAATTCTTATGCAGGTAAACAAATATCCTCATTATAATGTGATTGTATTTGAAATTTCTTAATTCTCATTACAAGAATATAATGATAATCATAACTTTCACAGGTACAAGTGAAATAAATTGGAGTATAAACATACACTTTTGAAACAAGAAAAATCATCAACATTTACACGTGCGTGTTCCGGTACAAAAAGGTATAGTAATTGTATTGTACTTTTTCGCCGAGGCGATGTAACATTTCTATTTAAAACAGGTTTCTTTTTCACAGATTTTTAAATATTTCTTTTTCATATTTCAAAAGGGATAGTTATTCAAAAATATGCGTCAAATTATAAAATAAAATATTAAGAAAAGCAGAAATCCCCCCCACCCCAATGCACACGATTCTAATACATGGAAACGGGGGAATTTATTTTATTTCAAGATACAATATATTTATCAAATATACAGAGTGGCCTAGACAAAAGAGGCCCGGTATACAGAAGTACAAATACTTACTAATTTTTATTTAAAAGTAGTAAATACAGAATATTATGAATAACAACACACACACACACACAAATATATATATATATATATATATGTATATACTAGCTGACCAGCCCGGAGTTGCCTGAGCCCGTGATAAAATTAAACAAACCTAAATTTTGTATAATTTTACATCTTTAACCCGATTTTGTTGGAAAATATTTATTTAAAAGTGCTGCGCACGCGAGGAAAATTCCTTATTTCCACTTTCAGCCGATAGGGGTGAATTCTGATATAAAAGAACCTACGACACGTGTTCCCGCCGTATAGTAGGCGAGCTTTGCACATTATGCAAAATCTTTTAGTTTTACCATTCGCCGTCAGGGGGCACACTCTGTTCCATACAAACCACCTTCCAAACGAATCTCCGACACTTGTTGTCGCTGCCTCCCGCACCGTATAGTAGGCGTGCGGCGCACGCACTGTAAAATCCTTTAGTTCCACTTTCCACTGCCAGGGGGCGCAATTTGTTCTATACGAATATTTAACATGAGTACCCATTGTACCAAGGGAGTTGAATGAAACAATTCCCGTCGAAATCAGGGCCATAGAAATCGAGAAAATGATGCGCCCCCTCGTGGTAAAAGGTGGAACTAAAATCTGTAACGCGATCGAAAACCAAGTCGAATCATCCAATTCCAGTTGTGATCGGGCCCGTAAAACCCGATATAAGAATGCAAGTGCTGAACAACTAATCATTTACTTTGATTGTTGGTATACATCAAGTAAATACGGGTTGTGTATTTTTATTAGGTACATAAATTTAGTTTTTACGAAAGTCGTCATTTGAATTTCTGTTATTCTCTATATATAACATTTACAAAACGGTACGGCAGAAGCTAAAAATGTTAAAATTCTTCAATAGAAGTCGTTTTGTGTTAATCGAAGCAAGACGTTAACCCCCTCCCTCCTCATACTCGCAAATATAACGAATAATTTGTTCTCCACCTTCCCCTACATTAACGCGATCATTAAAAAAAGAATTAAATATTTCTTATAATTAGAACATTACGAAGACGCTACGCTAAAATGACCGCCAGATGTCACAACTTCCCATCCTCAAATTCAAAACGATATCTTAATTAGTTATCTTAATTTTTGTTCGTTAGTAATAATTGGTAATTATTTCCTTTCATTTTTGCAAACTAAATGGAGGGATTGGCCAGAGAAACAGATCCCTTTGTAGTTCAGATTTTAATGAAAGCTGATCCCTGTCTGAAGCTTTCTGGGAATTTTTTTCACTGGCGTCGTCGGATTTTCGGCAGTTTTTTACAAAAATTAAGAAAAATTACTGGCCGAATTTTTCAAAAATTACATTGACGGATACAGAAAATTATTTTAAATATGTTCATAAATTTTCAAATCGATATCTTAATTAGTTTTTTTTAATTTCGCTAATTAGTAAAATAATTTCGAATTCCTTCATTTTCGCTTGAAAATCCAGAAGAGGAGTGCTTTTCTTCAGCCGTTTTGATAAAAAAGATGTCATTTTCGATGCGATGTGTAATGATATTCTAATTAATATCTTGAGTAATTACCAAAATATTAAAATTCTGAGACTCAGATGCACCGGGCCAGGTCTGAATTTTCAGACTTCTAGGTGGGCTAGATTTTGCTAGCTATCGCAGACAAACAAACACACACACACACACACAGAGCGAAACTTTCTTTTATTAGTATAGATAATAAATGTATTTATTTATTTTTTACTTTAAAAAAATCGTTTTTTTATTAGATATATTTTTTATGTTGTTGGATAGTTTAAGGAATGACTTTTTTTTAATTCATTCATTCATTTTTTGTTGTTGTTTTGTTAGAATTTTCACATTATTTTCTATCTCTGTTGTAGACATCACTAGTGTTCAGGGATTCCTTTAAGATGCATAAAAATAGCAAATAGAAGCAAATTACTCTATGAGTTCATATAGCAAATAATTATAGCAAATGAGTTGAAAAGTAACAAATTATTCACAATTTTTTTTTAGTATTATTTATTTCAATTTTCAGGTCTGGAAAAAAATATATTTTGTCGCGTTCGAGTTGATTTCAAATGGGGTTTTCGAGGCTTTCTTTTAATTTCCATGTGAATCTATATATATATTTCTCTTTTTCGACGCGGAAAAAGGCTGAATTTCTAGATTATCGTTTCGCAACAACCGTAGTTTCCAGCTCCAATACGGCGGCCATTGTGAGACCGGTGAAACTCAAACTAGCAATTATTAAAATTAAAATAACATGTATGTAATCCAAAGCGTTTGAGGTGATTCCTCATTTTAATTATAAGTAATATCGTTAATTCCAAGTGAATTCTCAACTCTTATGTAGAATAATAATTATTTAAAAACAACACAAAATGTCACAAAACATATATGCATCATTTAATAAAAACATTTACTTAAGGTGTTTTTAAAAACATACAAAACTCTATTTCACATTTGATAAAACCTAGCGCTTTCGAGCCACCTTAGCTCATCATCAGGGTTTAAAACACCAACACGTAGACACACACAAAACAAATAGTCTAAAACTAGTAAAAACATCATTGTCTGCTGAAGAAAAGGTCAAACCATTACAAACAGGTCACTAGGGGTGGGAAGCATAGGGAGGGATGTGCCAATCTTATTCAATCTTGAACTATCTGTAAAAGTTTATACCATAATTTAGGGATGTTGTAAGATACCGAATCATTGCATGTTTTACCTTTCCTGGTTAAAATTTCTATGGATTCACTTATTATTGCTTGATGAAAGGAGGATATGGGTTTAATTATTTTAGCTTTATCAAAATCTATTTTAATCGACTGCTCTTGCTTTAATCTGGAAAGTGCCGTTTTACTTCTATTGTATTTGATATCTGCAATATGTTCTTTTAACCGAATTTTAAATTTTCTTAAAGTCATACCAATGTAGTCTTTAACTTTATAACATTTCATCCTATTTTCAATTATTTCTATAGTATTCTATTCTATTCTATTCTATTCTATTCTATATAGTATTCTATTATCTTATTTAGAATTTATTTACAAATTTCACTCACATGAAAGCCGGAGAGAATAAAAATATCAACTGTCTAGATTGCACTTGCTGCCACCTGCTGCTGTCTTGGTGAAATAAAAAATAATTTCTTTTTCAAACTTGTTTATTTTCTCTCTATTTTTTCTAGTAAACGTGTCTGTCTCTTCAAAAATAGTTATATTAGCTTTATTTATTACTAGCTGACCCGCCCGACGTTGCCCGGGCCCGTGATAATAAACTTAAACAAACCAAAAGTTTGTATGATTTTATATCTTTAACTCGAATTTGTATGAAATTATTTATTTAAAATTGCTGCGAGCGCGACGAAAAATCCTTTATTTCCACCTTCCGCCGAGAGGTGGCGCATTCTGGTCTAAACGAACCTCCGACACGTGTTCCCGTTGCTTGCGGTACCGTATAATAGGCGTGCTAGGCACGCGTTGCAAAATCTTTTGTTTTACCTTCCGCGGCCAGGGGACGCACTCTGTTCCAAACAAACCACTTTCCTAAGGAAACTCCGACACGTGTCCCTGTTGCCTCCGGCACCGTATAAGAGGCGTGCTGCGCTTAAGTTGCAAAGTTCTTTAGTTCCACCTTCCACAACCAGGAGACGCAAATTTGTTCTATACGAACATCCGACACGGGTACAGATTATATCAAGGGAGTTGAAGAACGAATTCCGTCGAGATCGAGCCCATAGACCTCGAGAAAATAATGCGCATTTTGGTGGTGGAAGGTGGAACGAAAATCTGAGGCGCGATTGAAAACCAAGTCGATTTATCCAAACCCCGTTGTGATCGGGCCCATAGAACCCGAGAAAAAAATGCACAGTTAGAGAAAAAAACTTGTAGGATTGCCCGCCGGGGGGCGCTTGGTCAAGTGCACAACAACAAATCATTTGCTTTGATTGTGGGTATGCATCAAGTGATTACGGGTTGTGTACTTTTATTATGAACATACCCTTAATTTTTACGAAAATCGTTATTTGAAATTTCCGGTATTCTCTATATGTAACGTTTACAAAACGCTACGAGTAAGGCTAAAAATGTTACATTTCTTAAATGGAATTTGTTTTGTCTAAATCAGAGCAATACATTTTTTTATTATTAATAAGAGTTTTCAATTAATGAAAAAGTCGCCGCCAGGGGGCGCTCGATGAAGTACAATAAATGCTATTCTAAATAAAAAGGCGTTAACCTCCCCCCCCCCTCCTCATACACGCAAGTATAATAAATAATTTGTTCAAGAAAACCCCGATGCAAACGTTTCTTTAATTATCACTGTCATTGTAAAATAAGCTTTTATTTATTTTTCATAAAAATAAAATTTTTTTAAAAATAAAAACTTATTGGTGGATTATTTTGATTTTTTGAAAATTTTAATTTTCATCCTGTTTTAAGAAAGGATGCATAATTTTCCAATTAAAAAAAAATCCAAAATTTTTAATAATTTTATATAGCTTCTAATAGCACCATTCCTAATTTTTATTTACTTGTTTTGTATCGTTCTTTATTCAAGAGATAACGGACATCTTATCTGGTATGCTTGCTCGTAGAAAAAAAAAAGAAACACGTTAAAATATTTTTTTTTTTTTTTGCAATCAAATTAATGCGAAATAATAAATATCTTCGGTTATAAGAATCGGATAATCTTAGAATTGTTAATTTGAGTCACCTAAAAAATATCTTAGTACCTCTTTCTTTGCGGTTTCATTATCGAGACACCTGCGGCGGCTGAAATTTTTATCAAAAAAACTTGTTGATCATTGCAAGATTAAATTGCTCGAAAAATTAAACATTTCTAATTAATATTTCTGAAAGTTGTGGACGGAATTTTTTGAAATTTGACTTTTGAAATTTGCTATTTTCTGTTTATATAGATCTGCAAATTTTCATGTCGAAAGATCTAATAGTTTCTGTTATTTCGACATGTGTCGAAAAGGTGTAGTTAAAAGTCATTGTGGTAACCCAACCTTTTTCCAGTAAACCTAAAGTCTTTCTTCTCTCTCCCAACACACACTTCATTTTGCGGTTTCACATTTTTTACACCATTTTCAGAAAAATATGGCATTTTAGAAGCGATGGTTAATGAGAAACTAATTAATATCTTGGGTAATTATCAAAACATTAAAACTCTGAGACTCAGGTGCACATGGCCAGATCTTGGACTATCCACACCTAAGTTTTTAGACTTCTAGGGGAGCTAGATTTTGCTAGCCATCGCAGACAGACAAACACATACACGCACAGAGCGAAACTTTATTTTATTAATATAGATTATTTAGTAACTTACGCAGTACATCTCCATTAAAAGAAAAGACGACAATGCATTCTGTTTACAACTATGAAACTATCTTAAGACTGTTATAGCAAGAAAATTTCACTGTTTTAGAAATCCGATAAAGGGATGAATTTACAATTTTGAATAGTAATTTTTAGTTATAGTAATAATAATAGTAATAATAATAATTGTTGTTGTCGTTGCTAATGTTATAGAAATTTTGCGTAAATGTATGACTAGTGACATTTATAAATATCGGTATTTCCCCCAAATATTATGGGAATGATATGAATAATATAATATTCAATAAATATATTTTTATTATCGATATTGTGAACGCAATCCATCGGATTTAAAACTCTCATTGTTTTCTCCAAGGACTTCACCCTGTCAGTTTGATTTTTTTTTTCAAAAAAAAAAATATATATATATATATATATATATATATATATTGGTTAAAAATTACTTTCAATTTAAAATTATTAAAAGTAGCTCTGCAACAAACAACAATTAACATTACATAAATCACGAAGAACCATTTCATTAAAAACAAATATGCGCAGTTTTCAATAAATTTTATTCACAAAAATCCGCTACTAGCAACAAAAATATTCAGGAAGTGTGAATAATGTTGAATAAGATTAAAAAACAAGCCTTCTTTATTTATTTTTTTTAAAAAAAAAGAGGAATTTAAAAAGATTTTCTGAAAACAAAATATTTGTCATACCAGACTTCATATTAATTTCGCTAATGCATTCCTAATGTTTATAATTATAAAGTAACTTATAAAATAAAATCCATAAGATGTAACATGCCATTACAATAATAATAACACAGATAAAATATTTGTTGCTCCATTACATAGATCCGAATTATGATTAATTAAAGAATGTTTTTATGGTAGAAAATAGTAGTGGAGCTATTTGATGAAATATTTGTATTGCGAAATTTAGGGATCTGTTCAGTCACTGAAAAGAAAAAAACCCGCCATTTTTGTGTCGGCATGTAATTATTCACGGTGCGGTGACCCTACTTTTGATGATGTCAAAAGTACGTATCTGGAATTTTCTGTAATCTGGTGGATGTTCAAGTTGGTTATAATCAAAGCTGGATGTATAATAAAGCGAAGACCCTCGCGTGTTAGATGACGGTGCAATGTAGTTTGCTTTCCAACAAAATTTTATCCGGGAAAATCTTTTTTTTTTGCAAAAAACGTGTAAAAGAGGGACTTTTCTCTGTTTTTTTTTATAAATAACTCCAAAACTATGCATTTTATGTGAAAGTCGGCAGTATATGAACTAAACAGAATAAATTTCCTACATTTTATGCTTTGAAAGTTTTTTTTCTCTGATTAATGGTTTAGCCTTGAGAGTGTGCAAAAACGGGTGTTGAAAAAAAAACTGTAAAAAAACGGGAATTACGGCATTGTACATCGATGTAACATAGGAACAAACAAATTTACGCAAACGTTAACCATTAATGATAATAAAGATTATATAATTGACTATAATTTATGCATTTGAGGTAGAGGATAAGTGCGGATCCAGCGCCAGAGGAAGGTGGGAGCAGTGGAACAGCTCCACCTCCTCTCATGGGTCGAGAGTACTCCTTCTCCAGAGAGCTCGCACTCTAAATGGAGGTAATAATGGGAGGGGTAAAAGACAAAAAATTGTAAAAAAAAAACAAGAATTGCCCGGTACGTCGATGTAACATGAAAATTATCTATTTTAAAAGCAAACGTTGACTGTTAATGATACATAAAACTATGTGATTGAAAACATTTTACATTTAAATTGCCAGATAATAAATACGACGACTCATTATGAATCATTATTTAATAGACGACGATAGTTCCTATTAATCCCACAACATTGTTCCAACGAATTTCGGTTGCAAAGCATTCGGATGAAGACCTTGAGGAGTTTCTAACGTACGATCTAGACCATTATTCCTTATCCCTATTCGATAATGGTTTAAGAAAAGGAACCAAATCTACTCTATACAAAGCATTCAAACCTCTAACAAAGAAGCGGTTCAGCGGCAGGATTCAATTCGTTATTGATGATGGTTTTTTATTCCATAGGGTTGTTTTGTCTAAGAATCAGTCTTTTTCAACAATCTGTGACAAATATGTTGAGTAAGTACAGTCAAAATACCAACCGGAGGCAGTAGTTGTCTTTGATGGCTACTCTGATGACTTACAAGGTGGTATAAAAACTGCTGAGCGTATGAGACGAGCAAGGAAACATGCTTCAACTGGCATATTGTTTGACGGTACAATGATACCTACCATTGCCAAAGAAAACTTTCTTGCTAACTTAAAATGCAAGAGTCGGTTAATATCTATGATGATTGACAAGTTCTCATCAGCAGATATTACATACAAGCAAGCAAAAGAAGACTCTTGATACTGCTTTGTCCTTGGCTCCATCAAATGAAACGGTGATTATAGTTGGGGAGGATGCAGATATATTAGTCATTTGATAGGTCTCTACAGGGCTGAAAACGTTTTCGTTTTAAAACCTGGGAAGGACACCGTTTCGCCAGCGACATTTTCTTTAACTAATGCTGTGAGTTCAAAGGTTGCGGAAAACATCCTCTTCCTACATGCTATGAGCGGCTGTGATACAACGTCAGCACCATTTATTCAAGGAAAAATGAAGTTCCTCAAAACGCTCGTGAAGAATCCAGATACTGCTGCATTGTTAAAGTATTCAAAGACTCGAACGCTACTTAGGAGATAATTTCAGCTCTTGGGGAACGTTTGCTTGTCTCTCTATATGGCTATAGTAGGACAAATGTGCCTTCGCTGAACCACCTAAGGTATATTTCGTGCAAGAAGTCAGCCTTTAAATACAGTTTTAAAATTTCTGCTTTACCACCATCTGCAGCTGCAACACGACAGCACTCTTTAAGCAATGGCTGAGAGTTGAAAAAAATGCTGAAGAGTGGGGATGGAAGAAAACAAATATTGGCCTTGAGCCTGTATTTACTGTACTACTCTCTGCTCCCCCTGCTTTTTTGAAGCTTGTATTCTGTAAGTCCAAAAAGAACTGACAACAAATTGTGGGTTTAAGAACTCAAGTCTTTGTTGTTTCAACATGTGCATCAACTGCGAAGGAAACTGCAACAACATCTCAGTGGTGAACCAAGTCACGAGGAAGACGAGTTATACCTTCAAACGGAGCTGAAGATGGATTGCCCACCCATTGAATCCATGGACCCAATGGAAGCGGAACAAGTCATACCACATGGCAAGAAATACTTACCATTTAGAAAACATTTACTCCATAACATTGGTAGTAAATAAAAAATCCCACTAATTCCATACGTCTATTTTCTATGTTGTAGATTTCGATGTACAACAAGAGCCTTCAAATAAAAGAATGCGAAAATAAAATTTTTGCTTTTTTATGTAAATATACTTACTTATGTTTGTTAATTAAATAATGATTCATAATGAGTCGTCGTATTTGTTATCAGGCAACTTCATTGTAAAATGAAGTCAATCATATAGTTTTAGTATCACTGATTGCTTAAAATGATTAATTTTTATGTTACACCGACGTACAGGGCCGTAATTCCTGTTTTTACAGGAATTTGTCCTTTACCTTTACCAACCCCCAATTTTACCTCCTCTTAGAGTACGAGCTATCCGGAAGAGGAACACCCTCGACTCATGAGAACAGGTAGAGCCGCTCCAATGCTCCCACTTTCCCCTGGTGCCGGGACCGCATATTTCCCCTACCTCAAATACACAAAATATAGTCAATCATATAATCTTTAGTATCATTAATCGTTAACGTCTGCGTAAAATGGTTGGTTTTCATGTTACATCGACGTACAGTGCCGCAATTCCCGTTTTAGTTTTTTTATTTTTAACACCCATTTTTGCGGCACTCTCATGGCTAAACCATTGATAGGAGAAAAAACTTTCAGTACATAAAATATAGGAAATTTTTATACTGTCGACTTTCACGCAAAATGCATAGTTTTGGAGTTATTTTGAAATAAATAGAGGAAAGTCTGCTTTTTTACATGTTTTTGTAAAAAAAAAAAAGAAGTATTTCCCGGAAAAAAAAATTGTTGGAAAACTTCAGTTTCCTGTTCAGCGACCCAAAAATCATAAAGGAACCAAATAACAAAACTACATCAAAACTTTCCTTTATTTGCCCTTATTTAGCCTCTAATGCCTGGACAAGAAGGTTTTGTCAGAAAATAATGTCAAAGGTACCGTTTTGAACCAAATTACCAAATTGCAGGAAAGCCCCCCCCCCCCCCCCCAAAAAAAAAAAAAAAAACTAATGTCCCGAGACAGTCATCGCTTATAACTAAAGATATGATTCATTTGTCAAAAAGTGCGGGGGGGGGGGACGTTGGATTACAAATCACTTCAATGCAATTATCATGTTTTTTCCTTTAAAAATGAGTCAGAAAATATGTCAGAAAGTTTCGCATCGTGGAGCGGGGGTAAATATTTTTTGAAAACCGCCTTAACATTGAACAAGAACGAAAAATCATGCATAAACACTTTTCAACTTTCTTAGAAAGTGTTAAAAACCAAAAATATTTAGTTTATTATAAGGAAACAGATCAAGCCAAAGTGAGGATCAGAATTTGGTCTTTTTCCCCTCCTACCCCCCAAAGTATAAAGAATACTACAGAATTCCGATACTATAAGTAACACGTATAGAATCTAGAACGAATTATGTGGCAATCGATTATTCCTATAATGCTAAAAAAATGAAGTCTGAAAGATAAATTTCGATAGCAGTGACATGTGTTAGCCAGAATTGGATCTGAAAAAATAAATGGAACTTTTTCCTAAAAACGTATATTTTGCTTTTATATGAAAAATATGTATAGAAATGTGATTGTCTGAAAATGTTACGCATATGTAGGAATAACATTTATTTCATAGATATTTTTCTCGACCATTCAGCCGGTAACATTTTTGGCAAAATTACAATTGTTTTCATTTCTACAGGATCATTTACCGGTCATTTGCTGGAAAAGCGTTTTTCATTGTGTTATGGGTTTCTTAGTTTAATTAAATTTTTGATTATTTTGCGTTGCGTATAAAAATTTGTACATAACATGTTGTGCAGTAAAAAAAAGAATATATCTCAGTCAATCGGCTGAAATTGCTGAAAGTGACTTTTCAATTTTGTTGCGTGTATTATTATTGAACTGAATTATCTAGTATCTCTACAAATTTATTAATCATATACATGGCGGTACAAAGAAATTTGAGTACCTTTCTATCTATAGACGTTAATTGTTGAAATTGGATTTTTAAATGTGTCATGCATTTTCTAATTTGTTTACTTAAGATGATTTCTCCCATCGTATTAAACAGTGATGCTTCGGGACAATATTCTGGAAGTGTTGTACTGGAAGCTTGATTTTTATTTCTTGTTTTAAAACCAATTCCAGGAATAATTTCGGAAAATTATCTTGTTTATTTATAGTTCTATTGGATAAAGAACTGATGTCACTAAAATTTGTGTCATTCCGTGGATAAAAATTTAACATCTACTGAATGGCTAAACAGATGGCCTGAAAAGGAAATCTTTCTGTGGACATCATGGCTACGAACATAGTACATAAGTCGTGAAAAAATAAAATGCAATTTTTATAAAAAAATTTCACAATTTGAGAACATACTAGTATGATGTTAGATAAGCACAAAGAAATCTAAAAACGAAATTTTATACACTTAATTAGTAATTTTTTTTTTCAGACAATTTAGTACAGACCTCTTTCGTTGGTGATAATGCGTGTCTTGTGTTTCTTTCGCTCTTTAACCCTTTCCGGCATGGTGGGTTAAATTCTGCCCCACTTAATTTTAATCACCAAATCCCACGTCGACACCAGAATTTTTATGTAAGACTATCTCTTCTCTAATGTACGTGAAGAAAAGCTTTTACTTATTTTAAAATAAATATGATCGTAAATCCTGGTGTCAATCAATAATTTCAACATTTTAGTAACAGAAGTACCTTGTGCCTGAAAATTTTAAAGAAGGACGGGAGAGCAGAATTCTGAAAATAACCTCTGAATCTGGTTTCAAATATGAAACATTAAAAAAATATATAATCGTTTAACTTTTAAAAAATTATGTATAATTTATCTTAACTATCTGCAAATATTTATATTTATAAAAATGAATTAAAATAACTATATATACGCAAATAAATTAAAAAAAGAATATCTATTTCTATATAAAACACGTCGATTGTAAAATAAATTCAGTAACAGAACATATCAAAATATTTATAATAGCCTGTTACTAAAGTAAAATTTAATTTCTATTCCTTCTATTTTTTCTAAATTAAATGAAACAAAAGAACTTGGAAAATATTCCATTATTCAATCCTATTTTCTCTTTTTTAGAAAAATCTACACGTAACAACGGCTTGATCACCTGTTCCGTGTCCAGCATACTGCAAATTCAATTAATCATTCAAGAAACACCTGTTCCGTTAGCCCGCCCCTTCTATTCATACAATCATCCTCTTAAGAGGCTACTTCACTCAGGTGAAAACACCCGCTCGCTAATGTTAATCCTATGGGGGAAATAATTTACTATATCTCGTTCGCATTTCAATATTTTTAAATGATTCTTTTTTTTTCATTGGATAGCTGAGGTCAATCTCTATGCAAGCACCTTGTACTTTTTGATTTTGACCACAAGTTTTTTTTTTTATTTCACTTTCGGAACCGGTTTCGAAAGTGAAAATATTCCCAATAAAGAAAAAAAAAACTGAAACAAAAATCAAAAAAATTCAAAGGGGCGTGCATAGAGAATGACCTCAGCTATCCAATGCAAAAAAAAAAAAAAAAAAAAAAAAAAAAAAAAGAAAAAAAAAGAAAGAATCATTTAATAATATTGAAATGCGAACGAGTTATAGTAAATTATTTCCCCCATAGGATTAACAATAGCGAGCGGGTGTTTTCGCCTGAGTGAAGTAGCCTCTTAATATCTTCTTATTTCGATTCCGAATCCCACTATGAGTTAAAAGTTCGACCCTTTTGATACAGTGCCTCGAAGTAAATATGTTGTAAAAATGATATTACTATTGTAACATTCGGGGATATCTATCCACATTCGTAAAAAACAATATCAGTTTTCGGACATTTCAAGATATCTGTGGACATTTAGCATATCTGACGAAGTTTGTAATCTGGACCGAAGTGAACGGAAAGTTCTAAAGGACCGCCCATTTGTGTAGTGTAGTTTTCGTCAATGTGAATTTGATGGAGGCGTTGGGCGTAAAATTTGCACAGAAGGAAAAAGCCTATATAAACATTTTCTATATGAATCTATAATTATTTTTATATATAAAAAAAGCATGTGAAAATTAGTCTTTTATGAAAACTACAGATGTTTTATACCATCTTTATACTATGTATTTTATACTAATTTTAAAAATGTTTATACAAGAAAAAAAAATCAATGTATATAATTTTTAAATGGAGGCTTGTATATATTTTTAAAATGCTTTCAGATTTCTGACTTTTATAAGAATTTTATTTTTTATTATTAAAAGAATACAAGTTTAGTTTCAAAATTAGGTCACTGAATTTTTAATTAGGCACTATTAATAACATATTTTTTATACAGTTCATCTAAGTAGTTATTATTAATATATAATAATAAGCTTTTGCTTTTGGGGCTAATTTATGTGCGTGTTAACTTTTTTGTAGTGCATCAATTTTTGAAAAAATGTACACATGTTTCTGACTTATAATGAATAAAATAATATGTATTTCATTTCTCACAAAGCAAAATTCAAAGTAATGGGGTTGTTCAAACTTTCTTTAGAGTTTTGTGCAAGGGGAACACATGATTTTTAACACAACGAGCTTTCAAAAATTTTATTTTCTTTAAATTTTTTACTTATTTTAAAATAATTTTTTACAAAATTTCCAACAAACTCAAGTATAAATCTACCTACTGCAGCCGTTCGGAGGAAAGCAGTTCCGGAAAATTTCGATATATTTTCACCGATCATGACCCCAAGACCCCAAAACAACCCTCAGTTCAAATGTTGATTTATATATATATATATATATCCATATATATATATATATATATATATATCTGACCTATGTCATACGATAACGCCCGTATTTATGAATCGATTTTGATGAAACTAATTGTGTGTATTAAGGTCACCAATGTCTCGACCGAGTTCGTTGGCCAGCTTGGTCCGCCATTTTGTTTCAAGATGGCGGCCATTTAAAAATTTAAAACTAAAATAAATATACAAAAAAAAAAATAATTCAAATTTATTTTTTAATTACGTGTTAGGCCTTAATACAAGGATTCCAGAGCATTTTTTGGTTTACCTCTATCTTAAAAAATAGCTGAGATAGAGCAGTTTGAAATTCTAGGGTGGCTGACATTTTGAAACAAAACAGCACATTAACGCGATTACTCGCAAATTATTTTCTTTCATTGTTGTAATAATTTTCCCAATCATACGCATAAAACTATATATTCATATCCGTTAGCGCCAAAATCTCGACAAAATTGGCGACATTTGGCGAAATATGCCAAATTTAGCGAAATATCACCAAATTTGGCGACCAAAATAAGTCTTCATAAATGAAGCCAATTTGGCTATTGCTCAATAATTTGGCGAATTTCTTATTCAAATTCAGTATTAACAAATCTTTTGTAAACGTTTCTTTGCATTTTAGCTTGCTGTTTTTGTGTAACATTAGCTAAAATTTTAAAATGAAGATATAGGAAAGCTACCTTTTCCTCCCGGTACAGGCCGGAAGGACTTTTTTACAGTTCCTTTCGATTTCGTTTCCATAAATTTTAATGAATAAATATTTTCAAAAGCTGATTCAGTTTTCAACATTACGTATTTTATGATTACATATTTGAAACTTATTTTTTATAAGTCGGCTATTAGAAGCTTAGGGAAATTCTTTTTGTAGTTTTACTTTTTGGAGGAGGGTAGAGGGTGCCAAAATCCATGTTTGCCCTCTAAGAAAAAAAAAGCTAGTTTCGGCCCTGATTGACATTGAGTCGATGCATAAGTGAGGGAATTTTAGACTTGGTGTCATTTCAAATTTAAAGTAAAATTACAAATTCAGATTTTAATTTAGCTTTGAAATTGCGATTATTCTACTTTTTAGCTTTAATAATTACTCCTACTATGAATTTATTCAACATTTTAAATGCATTTCCGGACGCGATAGCGATGGAAAAGGAAAAAACTACCGTTCTGAGACAACAATCGCTAATGACTCAAGATGTAATTCATTTATCCAAAAATGAATACAAACAGTTTGACTTTAAGTTACTTCAATAATCATGCCTGGTATGTATCATGCTTTTATGTTTAAAAAATGTGTCAGAAATATTTGCGTTGTTGAGCGGGGGAGAAATATTTTTTTGAGAACCGTCTTAAATGTGATACAGTTTATGTACAGATAAAAACGTTTTTCAATCAAAAGTCTGGAAAAAAACATTATTTGATTTCAATCTCAGAATTATACTTAATACTTATGCTGTGCGAACTGTCTTGTACTCATGCTTTCTTTTTACATTTGAGTCCCCCTTTATATATATGACATTATTTTTCACTAAAAACAAGAAGACGCAGGGTCACCAAACATTGGGGGGGGGGGGGGAGGAGGAGGAAAATAATAAGTTGATTTTATAATTTAAAGAGATCGTATCAATCAATGATCCAATTATGAGGAATCTTAACGCTTATTTACACAAGCTGAGCAAGGTTAGAAGAAATCCATAGAAAACTCAGAACGATTAGGCTGACGAGCGCGACATGGGTTTCAACCCACCACCTGCCATCTATCAGCTTTGAGAGCAGACTGAGGCATACTATAGTATTAGTCATTTCTGATACAAATCTCTGTAGTGTCTGTATCTAGGGCCTAAATTTAGGGTCAAAGTAAAATAAATAGATTATAAAATAATAAAGCATATTAGTCAAATGAAAAAGGTTTCGTTATTAATATAGTTTACTGGTAAGACGGATATTCTTTGAAAAATTTCAGAATTCTAGCATTTTTGAAAGAAGATTGACAAGACCTTTTATTAAAATACTGTTGACCGGTCACAAATAGATTCGTGTTTACGTAAAAAAAAGTCATCGACTGATCGCAGGTTCGAGATCCTTAGTTTAACAAATGTAATTTTTTCTATGTTGGTAAGCTTTTATCAAAAATATATGTATTTATGTCATGTGTTTGAACTTATTTCGTAAGACTGTGAGATACTTCATGTTAAAGCCATATATTAAAATATATTTATTGATTTAAAACATTGAAAATCTGCATAAGCAATTTATATACCAAAAACTTTCAGAAGAGGTCAGAGCTTCTATTTTTTCAAAACCTAGATTTCATATTTGTGTTGTTTCCATTTTATATAATTTTTATTCTACGTAAATTCGCCCTATTTCCCAGAACACGAGTTTAAAAACTCAGCAATCTTTTAAAATTTTACTGTCCATTTTTGTTAATTTGTTACAAAAATACATGATTGTTAATCTAAATCCCCCCTCCCCCCCACACACACCCACCACTCTTCACAGAGAAAAAGATATTTTCTAGATTTGAAAAGGGAAGAGCAAAACATTTTCTTTTTTTTAATTGTAATTTGACTGTTTACACTCCCTTTGTTTGATACTTATCATTTTTATTAAAATAGTGATATTTTTCTTTTTAAATATTAGTAATGTAAAAACACATTAAAATTTTTATACAGCACAAAACTTTCTTATATCATCCTACTATATTAGTTTAATTACAAACAGGATGTTTATGTGAATTAACATGTATTTACACTGATGCAATAATAATAATAATAAAACACTGATCAACGCATGTACAATAATCTCAAATGTAAAATTTTAGCAGAACCACATGCCGAGGTCAGGAGCTAGGATATGCATTAATTCTCCCCTTTTCCTCTGTCTCCACCTTCTATTATTACGAGTTCCCATTACATAGTGAGCCACTCTTGGAAAGAGCCGCTAGTAAAGGAAAACCTTTCAGATTGGCGTATTGGCGACGCGACACTGTTCATATCTTTCCCATTTCTACGTTTATGGAAAAATAGGATATTTAACAAACACAGAAAGAAACTACAACTCTTGAACTTGAACTTGAACTTGTGATACGTTCAATGGGCTTCCAAGTTGCGAAGCAACTGCACACCCTGGCTTTGAGTAGGTGTATATCAAATCCTGAGAGAGCCATATGAAATGTCTAGCCGTAGTCCAATTGACTACATAAAATAGGATAGTGTTAAGTATATCTATAAAATAATGAAAATTTACTAGTTAAAGTATAAAAGTAAAAATAGTTCATAGTTCAAAAAAAAACAAAAATATGCCAGACGAGGTAAAGTAAAGATGTTAAGAGAAGTTTAGGAGAAAAGTCAATATAAAATTAACAGTAAAAAATTATATAATAATATATATTTATATATATATTTTTTTTAATTAAAGAGAAAATTTTTGAGGTAAGAATTATAGCTCGAAAGGACTATTCATCAAGAATAGTGGAGTACCTTGGTTTTTTCCGGTTGGATGGACTGCAAGCATCGTAGTCAGGTAGCTCATAAATGAGTTCATTTGGAATGTGATTAATGTCATTGTAGAATTTTTTCGCAAGGTGTTTAATGCGATGTTTGAGTGAAGTCGTTTTCAGATCCTTGAGGATTGTGGAGTTTTTGAGGTATCTAGACCCGTTCCTGATGTAACGGAGCTGTTTGTAATGGGTACTAGAGAGGCTGTTCATACTGGTTTTGCAAGTGAAGCCCCAGATTGGACATGCATATGTGATAACAGAGAGAATGCAAACATTATATATTAAGAGTTTGTTGTGTATGGAGAGTGAGTGACTGCGAAGAAGGGGGGCGAGGGTTTTGGAAATTCCGGCGACTTTACCGCGGATATTAAGAATATGCTTTTTAAAGGTAATGCGTTTGTCAATGGCAACTCCCAGGCACTTGGCATCGTCAGACCAGGGAATGGTAGTGTTATTGATGGTTAATCTATTAGGAGTGGAGAAGGTTCTAGAGAAGTAAACAGCAGTAGTTTTAGATTCGTTTATCTTAATGCGCCATTGATCACACCATTCCATGAAGATGTTGAGGTGGTGTTGTAGATTTTTGTAAAGATTGTATGGGTGATGTGCAGTGCCATAGAGAACAGTGTCGTCCGCATAGAGTGCGAGTGATGTGAAGAGTGTGCGTGGAATGTCATTAAAGTATATTATGAATAAAATAGGGCCAATGACTGAACCCTGAATAATACCACAGAGTATTATGTGTAGTAGAGAAAGTGAGTTGTTTACACGGACATAGAAGTCACGATCACCAAGGTAAGAGTGTATTAAATGGATAAGTCCAGACGGGAACTTAAGCCGAATTAATTTGTAAATGAGGCCCGCGTGCCAGACTTTGTCAAAGGCCTTGGCGACATCAAGAAATATGGCAGCAGTAGGCTTCTTCTCGTTGAAGTTTTCAGTTAAGAATTCCACAAATCGAAGAAGTTGGTGTTGGGTGGAGTGCTTGGCTCTGAAGCCGAATTGTTCAGGCATAAGAATGTTGTTGTTGTGAAGGAAGTCATTGAGCTGTGATCTAATGACGCGTTCGATGACTTTACTTAGACAGGAGAGAAGACTGATGGGACGGAAATTAGTTGGGTCATTAAGATTGCAGGATGGTTTAGGAATAGGAGAAATGATAGAGGTTTTCCAGGGTTTAGGAAAATAACAGTGTTTGAGGATAGAATTAGTGAGCTTCGTAATGTAGACAATACAGTTGATAGGAAGTTGTTTAAGAGTATAGTTGGAAATTTTATTGTACCCAGGAGATTTTTTATTATTAAGTTTTTGAATAATATTGTTGATCATGATGGGTTGAATTTCGGGGAGAGGGATAGGAGGGGTTGAGAGGAAGTCATTAACAGTATCATTGACATTGTTAAAGTGTGCTTGACTTGCGAGGAAGGGATTCGGAGAGAATTGCCTTTCATATGAGCTAGCGAGGCATTCTGCCTTGTCCTCGTCAGTATACGCAGTTTGATTATTGGCAGTAAGGGGAGGAATAGGGGTATAATTATTATTGAGTTTCTTTTTGATTTGCCAAAGAGAGTTATCCTCGCAAGTAAGACTTCCGAGAAATTTAGACCAGTTTTTTTGCTTATCTTTCTGAATAAGGGTTTTAATTTTATTGTTGAGCCTGTTGACAGCTGTTTTAAGGGTGGGATCTCTGGTATTTTGGTAGAGTCGACGGAGTGTGTTGCGTTGTTTACAGATATTATGTATGTAAGTGGGTAAGATGTAAGAGTTATTATTTTTGAATTTGGTGTAAGTGGCATCTTTTTGAGCTTTGTAAATGATGTTGTTGAGTTTATTAACTGCGTTATCAATGTCAGTAGTGTTGTTGATTGTGGGGTAGGTAAGGTCGGTGTTGTTGATGTAATTTTGGAATTTATTCCAGTCAATAGCTACTGAAGGAGGAGGAGAGATAGGGTTGATAAGATCAATTTTGAAGAAGACAGGAAGGTGGTCAGAGCTTAGGTCATTAATAACAGAAGTGTTGATAGGGAAGGTAAGATTTTTGGTGATGGCGAAGTCAATAATAGAGGGGTGCTGGTTGCGAGCAACAGGAATGTGTGTCGGTGTAGTAGGTGCGTGGAGACTGAGATTGAAATGGCTAACCAAGTTGTGAAGAGATCTACCTCTGGTAGTGGTGGAATGACAGTTCCACTGCCTGCTATGTGCATTGAAGTCACCAGCGATAAATGCGTGTTGGTGTTGTGTAATGATGTGTGTCAGGTCATTTATGGGGTATCGTCGCCCGTGTCGTGCGTAAAAAGATGTGAAGTTTTTGGCATGGGGCAAGTTGACGACAATACTGGTGTAGTCAATGCCTGGGAGTGGAATATTTTGAGTTGTGTGATGTGGGATATAATTTTTGATGTAGATGGCTGTGCCACCCCAGTGAGAGTTGGCACGTGGTGTATGATGGAGTTTGTAACCTGGGATGGTGATACTGCAGGAAGGGTTAAGTGTTTCTTGGATTAAGAGTATATCGATTTGTGGATTAATGGAAATAAAGGAGCGGAGTTCATTAATCCTGGGTTGCAATGATTGGCAATTCCAGGAGAAAATAAGAAGAGAAGAGAAATTTTTGTTATTGTAATTATTCATAATTGGTAATGTTGAGCTCCGTAGAAAAGGCGTCTAATTCTTCTATTATGATATACATTTTGTCGAATGGGTTGTTGCAATTTTTTGATTTGATGGCGATGTTTTTTAAATGTTTTAGGAGTTTGGTAATTTGGAGAAGTTCCTTCATGTCTTTGAAGGTGTCAAACATGTCTTTGAATGTGTTTGTATAATTATTTTGTATAACAGGTGGTGCTTTATTTTGTTTGGTGTAACTGGAAGTGTCCTCAACTGGGGCTTCCTGGATATCGTTATTCACGTTAGTAGTGGTCTCACTGTTGTTGATATCGTTTGGTTTATCATGAATGGTGTAATTGTAAGGTTTGAAAATGTCTGCGATGTCAGCAATTATATTTGGTTTTTGGTGTTGCGGTTTTGTTTTGGTGTTGAGTGTTGGGGTATTTTTTTTCTTAATGTTGTTTGGATTTTTTGGGCAACCTCTGTATGAGGCCGGATGGGCACCGTTACAATTGGGACATTTTGGAATTATTTTACCTGTCTTGGGGCAGTTATCAGTGAGGTGCTCTTCTGAGCATTTAAGACATTTTGGTGTTAGGCTGCACGTCTCGGAGGCGTGTCCGAACCGTTGGCAGCGGTAACATTGTTTTGGGTTATTGTTGTTTCTGAAGTATTCAATACGAACACTTATATCACAAAGTTCCTCAATTTTATAGATCTTCTCAAAGTTAGTGCAAGGGAGGACGTTGACCATGTAAATTGGCATACCTCTGCCAGTTTTGCGACTCTTAAGCATGGCGGCTCGGGTGGCCTTAAATCCATGGTTACCAAGGTCTTCGATAATAAGTTGGGGGTCTGTGTTGGGGGGGATTCCCCTAATACAGATTTTTTTTGGTCGAAGTTCTTTTGAGTTAAGGGTGTTGAAATTCATATGTTTGTCAGTTAGATATCTTTGGATATCTCTAAATTGGCTGACAGATTTGGGTAGAACTTTTAGAAGTTCCCCGGAGAGGCTGACTTGAGGAGGATTATCAGAGTCAAGGGCTTTTATCTCTTGGGCAACTTTGCGCCAATCCATATCTTTGAATTCAATAAAGAAGGGGTGCTTGTCGTTTTTTGAACATTCAACATCGGTGCTTGCAGCACCATCTTGAACAGATTCCTGATCCATAAGATCATGGTTATCAAGATTAGCTTCGGAATTTAGATTTCCGAATTTATTTTTGAGGGGAATTGGATTTTCAGATTCAGAATTTTTTTCTTTTTCCTGTACGGGGGGGATTGGAATGTGAGCTAAAATTCTTTAGAATTTGGAGTTTTTCCCATTGGTTATTCCCTAGAAATCTAATATAACCAGTTCTACAGGCTAAATCAATTAAATCTAATCTAGATGGCTCCCCCAAAATAGATATAGCAAAAAGACAGAGGTCTTTTACCTGAGCCTTGTGGGTGTCGTTGTAGTCCTTTCGTTGTTGGAGAGACTGTATTTCTTCATCTACACCGGATAAAAATTCTCGGAAAACATCGTTCACTTGCTCATCTAGAGTAGGGAAGGCGTTGAATTCTCGTAACCAGTCCGCAGGAACATATCCGTTTGTGATCCCATTCATAAGGTCGTCAAGCTGTCGGTTCTCTTTCATGGCCGTGGCATTCAAAAGAGCAGTCACGGAAGATTAGCAGAGATCAGGTGGGCGGAGTAACACGCCTCTTTTCCACGCGACGAACACCAGCAGTGGAGAAGGCGGGAATAACACGCCTCCTATCCAAGCTCCGCCCGACAAAGACACAACTGAAGATACTGGATAGCAAGAGGGCGGGAATAACACGCCCCCTTTCCAAACTTCGCCCGAACACGCAGCAGTCGAAATATGCAGAAACTTGACACTCAGAGCGTCAGAGGGCAGATCTTGCCGAGAGTGAAAACGTTTCCATTCCTCTTGAAACAGGATTGAACACTCGAACCCGATGAGTCCCTACAACTCTGGATGCAATGTAGAATATCTCATATATAAAAGCATCATTATTTTTCCGGCTGGAAAAGAATTTATTTTTTCAGTTAGAATCGCAACATTTTTGAATTTACGGCTTAAATTGTATTTAGTAAACACATATTAGTAGAAGTATATACAAGGGCTGATACAAGGGGAGGGTTACAACCTCCTTCCGAATGAATAAAATTTCTACAAAATAATATATTTTCCTCAAGGAAATGCGCATTAATATTAAAAGGCTATTCTCAAATCTAAACTAGTTACTTTCTGAATTAATTTTTGTTCCTAAACGTGTGAATGTGGCTGATGACCTTATTCAGAAACTATGAAATTGAAAAGTTTACAATAGTTAAATCCAGATCTAGCCCGCGAATAAGCTTTGATTTTCTGGGGGAAATAATTTTAAAAATTACTTAAATGCGAAATTTTAAATATATTGTGGTTTGAAATGCACAAAAGAATAAATACAATTAGTAACAACAATGAATATTATACTGATGAAAAACAACTTTTTTATTAGAATAAACATTTATTAATATTTATTCAACATAAACTATTTATATAAAATAGATAAAAACATACATAAACAGTTTAGAACTATTAAAATTTTATAATAATTATTATTAAATTAATAATTAATATAATAAATAAGTAATAATTAGAAGAAGAAATATAACAATAAATAATAATGATGATGATAGTAATAATAATATGAAAAATAGAAACAAAAATTTAGCCCACATTAATTATAAATAATATGCATTTAAAAATACAATAACAGATTCGTATAAAATAAATTTGTATTTGAAGGAATTATTTAATAAATAAAAACAAATATTTATTATGCTTAGTTATAAAGAATATAACGCTTAAAAAATTATTTAAAAAGCAATAATTGATAACAAAACTTACTAAGTTAGTATTGATAAATATACAATATACATTGAATAACTTTCTTTTAAAAGCAAATGAGCCCAATATTGAATAAATACACTTAATCTCTACGAAAAAGAAATTAGATATACAATTTTGTATTAAAGTGCGAAGTTTAAAAAAATTCTATTTTGCTCGATTTGTTGCAGCGCTTGCGCAAACGGTTGTCATACGTTGTGCCTAAATAGTTACATGTCGAATTGGTTGGACGTCTAGTCAATTCTTTAAGATAACTTTTTTTGCAGTCATAGCTGCACAATTCTGGAAATTGGCAATATAATAGCGCAATTACGATTTCGCTAATCGCTATTCAATTCTTCTTGATTACAAAACAAGCGTCTCCACCGCACCCCTCACAACGGCTCTTATCACAAATGCACCTGAGAAATTCCCCATTTAAAAGGAAAATATGGTTACTTGTTCAGTTGGTTTCTCCCGTATTCTGTATTTAGAGTATACGAGATCGAACAATAGTTTGTTATAGTTCCTTATTATTTTAATTATGTGATTTTTTTTTCTTCTTTTTAGTATAGTCTCGAATTTACTTTCATAAATTTCATTTCATTCAGTTTAAGTTATCGGTTATATAGTTATATAATATAGTTTAAAATAAAAAATTCCGAGTTTAAATAAAAAAGCCCGACGGCAGTAGAAATAAAATACAAGAGAAAAATATAAACTTATTTTATTCAGAGATTTTAAATAAATATAACTGATTATATTAACCAATTTAAATCTGGTTTTAAATCAAGCTCATTTAACTTGTACATGAGTGATATTTGTACGCCGTTTTTTTATTTATGATTTGTAAAAATTATGAAGAAAGGATATGCAACACTCCGTTATAAAGATGAAAGTCAACAATAACATCATATATAATGAGGCTGTGCGTTGTGGTAGGGAATTTCTCGGTGCATTTGAGATAGGAGCCGTTGTGAGGGGAATGGTGTACACAAAGATCATATACACTATCGTTTACATTCATTGGTGTAGACGATGCTGCTGATTGGATAGTAAGATATACATTTATACTAGCGGCTCTTTCCAAGAGTGACTCACTATGTAGTAGATCAGTCCATTTAGAATTCGCAATAATAGAAGGTGGGGACAGAAAAAAAGGTGAGAACGGAAGAATTAACATCTATCCTAGCTCCTGACCTTTGCATGCGGTTCTACTAAAATTTTACATTTTAGGTTATGGTACATGCGTTGATCAGTGTTTTATTATTATTATTATTAGTATTGCATCAGTGTAAATACATGTTAATTCACATAAACATCCTGTTTGTAACTGCACTATTTAAACTAATATAGTAGAATGTTATAATAAGAAAGTTTTGTGCTGTTTAAAACTTTTGGTTTTTTTACATTACTAATATTTAAAAAGAAAAATATCACTATTTTAATAAAAATGATAAGTATCAAACAAAGGGAGTGTAAATAGTCAAATTACAACAGAAAAAAAAGAGAAAGAAAATGTTTTGCTCTGCCCTTATCAAATCTTGAAAATATAATTTGCTGTGTGAAGAGTGGTGTGTGTTTGTGGGGGTGGGGGGATGGGGGGGGGGGGGTTTAGATTAATAATCACGCATTTTTATAACAAATTAACGAAAACGGAAAGTAAAATTTTAAAAGATTACTGAGTTTTTAAACTTGTGTTTTGGGGGAGATGGTTGGATTTACGTAGAATAAAATTTATATAAAATGGAAACACCACAAATTCTTTCCCTCGAAATATGCAAAAAATGCTCAGTGCTGACATTCAAAGAATGAAATAAAAATTAATTAAAATACTGGTTATATTATGCAAAATTCAAATCATAAATAATAATTTCATTAAAAAGAAATAGTCCGAGTTTTCCATAAACTTTGCTCACAAAAATCTACTACCACCAATAAAAATAATCAAGAGGTGGACATATTGTTTACAAAAAACAAGGAGAGGGGGGAGGGGGAAGTAATGGTTATCATTATTACAATTATTATGTAAGGAATCTAAAAAGATTTTGTTAAAACAAAATATTTTTCTTTGTACATCTAACAAAAAATTCGCTAATGCATTCCTAATGTTTATAATATAGTATGGATAAATTAACTTATGAGAACAAATTTATAAAATGCATCATATCATTACAAAAATAATAAGAAAAATTAAATATTTGTGCTTCATTAATCATATTTAAATTCAGATAATTAAAGATTTTTTAAAATAAAAATCGTGCAGTGATTTGAGGAAATGTTTGTCTATAATAATTTTTAAATAAATGTTTGACTGAATTATTAAAGAACTTTGTGTAAAGGAAGAAAAGAAGTCAAAAGTCTTAAATGCAATTTCTGTTTACAATATGAAAATTTAATGATTCTATTGAAATGCACGAAACCCACCAGAAAAAGATAAAAAAAGGGGGCTATTTTGTAATGTATAAAAAAATATCTAATCGCAATAAAATAAAAACTTAATTTTTTACCATAAAATTTATTATTTTGTTACCAATATGAAAATAATAAATCACAAACAAGATTATAAAAGTTTTTGCGTAAAACTATTAATAAATAGGCTGTATAATGTGCCCTATGAAAATTTAATAGCAAACTGACAGTAACATAAGCATATGCAAAATAATAACACGAAATAATGTAAATTGCATCAAACAAAATTTTATTTTCCGTGCGAAAAATCAATGTTTTTGTTTGCGTGCGATACACGCTCCTTAGACTGTAAGGGGAAATCTTAACCGGTAGCGGAGGGTAGGGGCTGGACGTAAATTATCTCGATCTCTTCTATACTTCTGTCCCGACCTACCATACTAATAAACTAGCCCACTTCGAAAGAGCCGCTAGCTCAATTTCGTACTAGACAAAAAATATCCAATCCGTCCTAGTTAAAGAGGTACCCAGTCAATACTTATTAAAATTATAGAAAAAAATAGCTATTACGCCTATTAAAAAGCCCTTTGAAATGAACAAATTTAAATTTATAATTTTAAAAAGCTCATTAAAATGAATAAATTTAAATTTACAATCTGAAGTTTAAACTGTAAAATGCTCCTGGATACTTATATATTTTGCTTTAAATGAAGTTTTATTTATTATTTTTTTTTTTATGTGTGTTCATGTGTTTTGAAGAAATTAATATACATTAATGATAACCAAAAACAACTCCAAAGTAGATACTTAGATATTTACTATATTATTATTCACAATTATTCTATTTTAAAGACTTATTTTTATCGCTGACTGTTCCCAATATATATCAATTGCATAACAATCCGAGTATATTTGTACGAGTTAGAGTACGGACAGACAGACGGCCAGACAAACTGAATTCAAAGACACTTTTCAACTACATTGGAAAGTGTTAAAAAGAAAAAAAAACTACATCTTATTACAGTGGCGATTCGACGTCAAAAATAGCAGCCTTTTCTTGGGATGGTCATAAAGCATTTCCGACAAAGACATGATAAATTGCCTTCATAGAACACTTGCTCGGGAACGCACTAAACGGAGCCTTAGGGTAGAAAAATTAACATTGAAAACCAACAATATTTACTTTATTGTACTAAGACAGATAACCAAAGCAAGGTTCTGAGTTTGCGGTCTCTTTGATAGCTCCACCCCTTTTTGCTGTATCTTTTATAGCTCCACCCTCTTTTGCGCACCTGTACTGCGGAATTCCTATACTATAAGTATATAGTCTAGAAAGAACTCTGTGGCAATCAGCTATTCCAATATCACAGAATATCTAGAAATTTTATGCATGTAGGAATAAATAGGATTTCTCCATTTTTTTTCCTTTTTTTTTCTTCATAGTTCCACAATTCAAATTTTTGACACGATTACAATTTTTTCCTTTGTATGTGGATAACTCTTTCAAATATGGGTGTGACTAAAAAAAAAAAGAAGAAGAAGAAGAAATTTTCATATAAAATGTGACAGCGCTTTTTCATGAGCACCATTCAAGATCATTCAACAATGCAAACTTTTGATAAAATCGTTCTTAAAAATGAATTTTTTTAAAAAATCTTGTAAACACATGTCTTTAATTATAGTCAATTGCTACCCAGTATCTATTTTTTTCCTGTCTGAAAAATCATTTAAAATCATAAACTGTGATTTTTAAACCAATCCCGATGAAGCCAAACCGAGTCCCAGGGACATGTGTTCATTCGGGGATTCATTCTTATACTATTTCCAAATACTGAAAATTTTCTTCTCTCTCCAGGGCCTGATTAACGCACAGGCCAACTAGGCCACGTCCTTGGGCCCACTGCTAATGAGGGCCCCAAAATGAGTAAAATAATTTAAAAAAAGTTTCTTAAAAATGAAGTTTTCTTCAATTATTTTCTTAAAAACAGAGCAAAAAGATTTTGTTTAACTTGCCAACTGCATCATATAATCCTCGAAAAAAATTCTAGCTACTATTTTAATTTGAGGGGGGACTCAAAAAGTTGCTGGGCCCATGGCTTCAGAAGACCTTAATCGGGCTCTGTCTCTCTCTGTATTCAAATATGTTTCTGTTTATATAGGCCTTAGTGCAAGAAAAAATTTAAGGGCTTAAATTATTTTCGAAGACGAACCACAAATATCTTAGGGGTGGGGTTCATTTAAGTTTAGGTGGAATGTGCGGGTTTAAAACTGTTAAAGACCCAAATTCATCGATAAAAAAATCATTTAATCTTTATAAGGGTCCCTACAAGAAAAAGGGTTAAAAAATTGTAATCTATATGGGAACTCTACAAGAGTAAGGTGGTGCATAAGTATTGTCATAAGTGTTGCCTGTCATCGAGAATTCACATTGAATCTGTGAATGATAGAGTTTTGTTGCCATGTCTGAGTAATGTATAAGTCTCAGAATCGAAGTTTGAAACTTGTGTATTATTTCAATTTTAAAGTAAAATTACAAATTCAGATTGTAATTTAATTTTAAAATTGTTTTTATTCCACATTCTTCTTATTTTTTCAGTACTTATAAATAACCTTACTGTATATTTATCCAAATTTCTACGTACTCTTTTCTCTTTTTAGATCTTTTATTATGAATTGAATCTTTTACATGAAAACAAATAAATAAATGGAAAACATGCAAAAATTTAACAATGTTAAGTTGTATTTTAAAAGCAACATACAAGTATTCATTTCTATTTTTCAAAAGTAATTAAAGAAAAACATATTTATATATTTTAATTTATATAATTTTATTTTTTTCGCGGTGTTCTGGATGAACTTTTGGAATTACCATATTTCGTATTTTCCAAAATTAACTGCATAATAGAACATTAAGATCTTTAAAAAGAGGACAGATAGAAACGGTAAAGAAAGTTTATATCAACTTCCAGTGTGACAAAGATAATATATGAACATTAACTTTATGATTAAAATATTTCTGATTAAGTGATTACTCCAGATTGCAGTTTCACGATTTTTTTAAGGTAATACATCGGTATAGCATGCAGATTCATTGCCATTAGAGATTTAGAACATAACACAAATTAGTAATTATAAAAATAGACGTATTTCACATGGAAATTATACGAGGAACAAAAAACGAAAATCTCTTTTGAAATGAACCCAAGAAAATAAAAATTTTCTTTACACGAAAGCCGAAGTAAAGAAACAATAAATGAATCCTATGAAAATACATATCCATATAATAATTTGAGGCTATTTTTCTAGTTTTCTACACTTTAAATAAAGCACTGACCGCTAATGTGTTTGTGTCTACATAAATACTGTGATAGATCCGAAAATATAAAGGGGTAGCGTTAAACCTTTATGATGGATCAACTCCAGTAAACGTAGAAACAAATTTCATTATCATTCAATTCTCAAATAACAAGTCTTCTTGGTTTACACAACAAAAATATTCTTTCAGCTTACGATTCTCCTGCAGTCCAAATAACAATAGTCTATATTTTCAATAATTAAAATGTGTCAGCATTTCCCCTCCAAAGGTAGATGCGGGAAGAACTGTCAGCTTGCCTGACCCTTCACGAAATGCAATGGATGAAAAAGACGATCAATCACCTTCAGAAAATGAGAAGGGATACCAAGTTGTTGGTTGTTCAAACAATATTATCTAAAGTTCACGTTCGCTGGTTTCATTTTCACAGATTTTTAAATACTTCTTTTTCATATTTCAAAAGGAATAGTTATTCAAAAATATGCGTCAAATTATAAAATAAAATATTAAGAAAAGTGTAAATCCCTACACCCTCCCCAAAAGCAGACGATTCTAATGAATGCAAACTGGTGAATTATTTTTTATTTCAAGTTACAATATATTTATCAACAAGTCGGAAATTGTGCGTTAAACGGGACAAATGAGGTGCGTTCGTTTCGTGCTATAACTAGTTTTACAATGTAAAAGAAATCATCGTTATTATTTCAGTGAAATAAATATTTATATCGTCTTCTATGAGTGAAATGATGATCCTTTTTTTTTCTTATTACGTATGCCATGTTTATAGATAGATGCGAATTTTTTTTCGACACCAGGCAGCGCTGTAAAATTTACCATGGATAGCTTGCTTTGTGAATGATTACCAACAAGGTTTAATATTTCTATGGCTCACGATGAATTAATCTTTTGTTTATTTACTTTAATGGATTGAGATATTCGGCTGTTAACCTAATTTTCACTGAAGTTATCTCAGAATCTATACTATACATTTTTTAATGTAACTCATCTTTCAAGCAAACAATTTCTTTGAAAGATCTTTCTAAAAACGTAACTTTTATGCAATTTTATTCGAAAAAATAATTTTGAATAAAAATGACCGCTTGGCATATAGTAAAAGATGTGGTTACCCTGTATTTCTTTTCCTAAGTCATATGACTTGCGCTTTTACTATATAGATTACGTACGATAGGATTTAATACAACAAAAAAAACTTTTATTTATATCTTTTTAAGTTTTGATTCGATATTCATAAAATTTGAAATGACTCGACAAAATTCTGCAACCATTCTATATATTAAATTTCAAACTATTCGGTTGGGTAGTTTTTGCGCTGTTATATCCGAACGGACGTACAGACGGACGGATCAAACGACGACTATAAGTGCTACATATTCATATAATTGAGAACGCACCTAAAAATCGAAGAATGCTGTTCGGATTGAAATAATTTAAATTTTCATGACTGGAAAACTCATGCTTTAATGTATAAAACGATTTTGTATATATGTGAGAAATTTCCTCGGTCTTTATAAAAATATTCATAGTAATTATATGTCATTTCATCAAATATTGTCAGCATTACGACTAAAATCGACGATATTAAGCCCCTAATGACATACACAAATTAAACCAGAAAATCAAAAACCAACATGAGGTCCAAATAACAAAACAAGTAGTAAATAAATTTGCTACTGAAATAGAAATTAGATAAATAAACAATTATGCAACGTAAATAGAAATATGAACATAAAATAATGTTAAAGACTCACCAAAAAAGGCAAATTTTAATGTAGATGTAGATGGATGTAAAGTACTTGAAAATCAACCCTTCACCTACTAAAAAATGGCGGCATATCCTTGCCAAAACGTTGCTGAGAATGATGATAATATAAATACAGAGTGGCCAAGATAAAAGAGGCCCGGTATACAGAAGTACAAATACTTACTAATTTTTATTTAAAAGTAGTAAATACAAAATATTATGAATAACAACACACACACATATATATAATAAATGTATTTATTTATTTTTTACTTTAAAAAAAATCGTTTTTTTTATTTTGTTGGATAGTTTAAGAAATGACTTTTTTTTAGTTAATTCATTCATTTGTTGTTGTTGTTTTGTTAGAATTTTCACATTACTTTTCTATCTCTGTTGTAGACATCACTAGTGTACAGGGATTCATTTAAGATGCATAAAAATAACAAATAGAAGCAAATTATTCTATGCGTTCATATAGCAAATAATTATAACAAATGAGTTGAAAAGTAGCAAATTATTCACAATTTTTAAAATTATATTTTATTTCAATTTTCGGGTCTGGAAAAAAATATATTTTGCCGCGTTCGAGTTGATTTCAAATGGGATTTTCGAGACTTTCTTTTTAATTTCCATGTGAATGTATATATATATTTATCTTACGTGGCGCGGCAAAAAGGCTGAATCTATATATATATGAGAACGGTGAAACTCAAACTAGCAATTATTAAAATTAAAAAAATATGTATGTAATCCAAGGCGTTTGAGATGATTCCTCATTTTAATTATGAGTAATATCGCTAATTCCAAATGAATTCTCAACTCTTATTTAGAATTTATTTACGAATTTCACTGACACGAAAGCCGGAGAGAATAAAAATATCAACTGTCTAGATTTCACCTGCTGCCATCTGTTGCTGTCTTGGTGAAATAAAAAAGTAATTTATTTTTCAAAAAACTGTAATCAATTAGAACAGTAATATGTCGAACGAAATTGAAACAATGATTGATAATATATATAAATTATCTTCCTATCATGTATTTTTTTTTGAAAGAATTTAGCCATGCTGTACAATGTTATAGGAGCAATTAGTTTTGAACTAATTGTTCTTCCAAGATCCTTTTTTCATAGAATTTAAATGATTTATGCCCATTGGTAGCACCAATATAAATGCAATTTTAATTGTGTTTTCAACGAACTTTTCAATTACTTTTTTTTACATTAAAAAAAATTGTCAATTTCATATGTTAAAATGATTTATGGTAGTACTCATTCGAGTTAGAATTGTTTGGGACCGCGTAGCGGTCTAAATGTAAATTGCTTCGCAATTCACGGCGGTTGCCGAGCGTCAGCGAGTAAGGGGGCTGAGCCCCCTAGTTATATATATTGCTATTATATTTCTGAGTTGCGTTATGTTCTCTAATATTGTTGAATCTGCCTGCTATCACTAACACTTTAAAAATGACTGAAAATGCAGTCTGAAGTAATCAATCAAAATTCCAATATTACCTTTGTTAAACAGAAAGTTTATTAAAACTTTCTTTTCTCATTCTATATCTTTTCGTTTTAAAGATCAGTAGTTAGTTTTATAAGAGGCAAAATATGGTAATTAGAAAAGACCTCCTGAAAACCCTTTTTTTTCTATTCTATATTTATAAAAGAAAAAAAAAATAATTGTGCTATGTAGCATATAATATCCAACTTAGGATTCTAAAAACTTTTTATTTATTTATTTGTCTTTGAAGTAAAATGTTCAATCCATAATAAAATCTATAGCAAGAGAAAATTGTATGTAGAATTTTGGATAAATATATAGAAAGGTTTTATCAGAATATAGAGACAATAAAAAGTGGGATAACAGCAATTTTAAAATGAAATTGCAATCTGAATTTGTAATTTTACTTTAACTTGGAATGACACCAAGTCTAGAATTTTCATTCTGAGAATTGCATAATGTACAGACATAGAAATAGCATTCACACAGTTACTCACTCAATGTCAATCCTCAGTGACAGCTACCAATTAAATGATTATTAAAAGCAAAAAAGGAAAAAGCTGTTTCCAACATTTCTTCAAAGAAAAAAAAATCAAAAACATTTTACCCCCTCTCCCTTGTTATTCTATGTCTTTAACATGTTGCTTTTCTCCTTTCTACATCATCTCTCCTTATCCGTGGTGTAGTCGTAAAAAACAACGCTCTAGTCAGAGGGTATACGCTATTGTTTTATTTCAGAAACAAAAGGCATACTGTGTTATATAAAAAAATGGTATACAGCGTATACCACAGTATACCCTGCACTTCATTCCTGTTCCTCATAGCTTCTTCAAATTGAGATACGACTCCACTTCGACTCCAACTCGACACACTGACACTGACATAAACATTGATTCATTCGTTCGTTTTGAAAGAGATCCCACCATCTGAAAAACATGTAAGCGTGACAAAGTTTTACAAATACTTCCAATCTCAAACTAGAGGTGTTGGGACAAATTGTCACTACGTACGGGACAATTGAGATGCCTCAAGTAGGAGTTACCCAACACTATTATTTATAAAACCCGTGATAATTGTCAATATCGACATTCAAAAAATAGAGTATATTAAAATATTTTTAAGATTATCATATTTTTTTATCAAATATTGATATTTACAATTTTTTACTAGTCTAGGTCTAATCACTACGTGGGACTGACTCCTATATAATATGGTGGAAAATCTCCCTACTAGAGAATGTTTTTCACAATCATAGAAGCTCCATTTCATTACAAACATTTGAGATATAGTAGACACTGTAATAATATGATGTTAGTTTAAATCAACGGATAAAAAATTACTTTAAAATTGTCTTAAAAAAGCAATAGACAATGAATGGAATAGATTTCTACTGAGTGCTCCTGTATTTCTTAACACAAAGCACTTATATTAAAAATTTATTAAACAAATTAACTATATCTGCTGTTGTACGTTATTGTTCTTATTTAAAATAGAGAGCTAATATTACACTGTTATTCAACTTATGCCAGTAATATTATGGAATAATGCTTTATTTTATTTAAATGCCTTTTTACACATTTTCAAGCTACGAAAAATATAGGTGTATAATTAAAAATCGAGCGAGCGCCTACACCGGCATTATGTTCTCCTCGTTTTATATCTCAGAAAGGTAGAATTATTTATAACCAACACACGTAGATTCACCATTCACCTAAAATTGATTTTTATCGTATTTTAGCTGCGCTGCGGTCTCGAACATTATTTCACTTTGGTACTTGACAAAAAATTTCCAACCTTCCTTTAGCTAAACATTAAAAACCTGTTTCACTAATAAACACCTTTGAAATGAATAAATTTATTATCTTTATATGAATTTTAAATTGTAAAATGCTTCAGGCTGCATTAAATCGATTTTTTTTTTTTCGTCTCATTAAAGGGTATTTCAGGATGCTTCTGGTCATTATTTTCTAACCATTAATAGCCATTAATCCTGAATAGTAATTTTCACTTTATTTAATTACAGATTTTGCAATATTTCTCTGCAGTTAAATAAGGCAAAGAGAATACTAGTACTGAAAAATAAAGATCATAGGCATACTATACTGCCAATCTTTCATTTTCCTAAAATTCTATTTGGCAAAATGAAAAAAAAAAATATTTTTTTCTAAACAATGTAGATTAAAATAATAATATAATTAAAATATATAATAAATAATATTTTACTTTTTATTATTTTAAAAATTAGAATTTTTTATACTTATGAAAAAATATTACGAAGAATGCTTGTCCCCTAAATTCTACAGTTTGTTGATATAGAAACTTCGAAATACAGAATTTTCTATACAGAGAACAAAAATTATCACATTCTGAATCCATTTTGTAGCTTGAAGAAGCTCCGCCCTCAACGTAATCTCTTTTCTTCCTATCTACCATCAGAAATTCTTTTAATAATTTTTTTATGACTTTATACAATTTCAAAACGTCGGTATTTATCTATGTTATTGAGATGTGTAGACAATATACAAGGCTTAACAACAGAGCACTATTACATTTATAACCATACATCGTGACAAATTGTCCCAACACCTTTCATTTCAGATTTGAAGTACCTCCAAAGTTTTGTCACATTTACATGTATTTGAAGCGGTGGAAGCTATTTCAGAATGTATGACTGCGTGTCATGTGTATCTTAGTCTATGTGGAGTAAGGTCAATTTTTTATAAAAGCTATGAAGAGATGTGATACTGAAAGGAAAGAATGTAATACGTTAAAGACGGAGAAGAATAACGAACCGGAGAAACATTTTTACGTTTTCCTTCAAGATGAACTATTTTTCTGTTTTGATTTTAATAAGTATTGAATTGGCGCCTGTCATTACGAATTGATATTGAGTCAATGACTGAGTGAGTGCTGTTTTTATGTCTGTGCAGTGTGTAACTGTCAGATTTAAAATTTTATGCTTGATGTCATTCCAAATTAAAGTAAAATTAGAAATTCAGATCGTAGTTTAATTTTCAAATTGCCGTTATCACATTTTTTATTTTCTTTGTGAACTGATAAATTCTCTTTTTTAATATATTTATCCAAAATTCTACATGCAGTTTTCTCTAACAACATATCCTCTAATGGATTATACCTTTTACTTCAAAGACAAATCAATAATAAAAAACATACATAAGTTTTAGAATGATAAGTTCGATAGTATATGCTACACACAATAATATTCATTTATGTTTTTCTAACGCAACTAGAAAATAGATAAAATGCAAAATTATTTGGATCATTTTAGTTTCTTCGCTTTTCCGGAAGCCTTTCCTAATTATCATGTTTTGCCTCTTCTAAAACTAACTGCTTAATATAAAATTACGATCTTTAAAATGAAAAGAAGTAGAAAGGAATAACAATTTTTTTATAAACTTTCACTTTAACATAGGTAATATATGAATGTTTATTTTCTGATTAGGAGATTTGTGATTGATTACGTCAGATTAAATTTTTTCTGTATTTATTTCTTTGTAATATCTTTATCAAAAACTCACCGAAATGCGAGACATTTCAACTTCAATAGAAAGTTTTAATCGAAAAAAAAAAAAGCCTCGGCTTTTAAATTAATTACATTGTGAAAGAAAGTTTTTAAATATTAAAATGTTTTAAACTTCACACCATTTTTATTATTGGTCTGTTTCCATAGATCTGTTTAGCATTTCCTCGTGGTCAATTTACTAGAAAACTATTGAGCAGACCTCTGAATAGTAGATTTTATGAATAACCATTCTTGAATTATGAATCGTCTTGAAGGTAATATTTAAACAGATGTAAGATACAAACTCTGCAAAAATCCAAATAAATATTTTCATTTGTATATATATATTTTTTTAAACAGCAGTAATTTTCCAATAATAATTCTACAAACTAAATTCAATTTTCAATATTCAACTCAACTTTCAATTAATCATTTAAAGTACAAAAAGTATAAAGTAAATGTTTTTTAAATTTTATGCAGTGTTTCGAAAGGTCTGTACGAGTATCTGTGATATCAGGGATCAAAACTGAAAAAGTGTGAGCTCTAGACGCTAGTACATTTTTTCAACCAAGAATACGATGGATTCGGTCTAAATTATTACACGAGTTCCGCCTGTGTAATGTGTAAGTCTCAGAATCGAAGTTTGAGACTTGTGTATTATTTCAATTTTAAAGTAAAATTACAAATTCTGATTATAATTTAATTTTAAAATTGTTTTTATTCCCCATTCTTCTTATTTTTTTTCAGCACTTATAAATACCCTTATTGTATATTTATCCAAATTTCTACGTGCTCTTTTCTCTTTTTAGATCTTTTATTATGAATTGTATCTTTTACATGAAAGACAAATAAATAAATGAAAAAAACATTCACAAATTTAACAATGTTAAGTTGTATTTTAAAAGCAACATACAAGTATTCATTTCCGTTTTTTTCAAAAGTAATTAAAGAAATACATATTTATATAGTTTAATTTATATAATTTTATTTTATTTTCGCGGTGTTTTGGATGAACTTTTGGAATTACCATATTTCGTATTTTCCATGTTAACAGCTTAATATAAAATTAAGATCTTTAAAAAGAGAAGAGATAGAAACGGTAAAGAAAGTTTATGTCAACTTTCAGTGTAACAAAGATAATATATGAACATTGATTTTATGATTAAAAGATTTCTGATTAAGTGATTACTTCAGATTGCATTTTCACGATTTTTTTTAAGGTAATACATCGGTATAGCATGCAGATTCAATGACATTAGAGATTTAGAACATAACACAACTTAGTAATTATAAAAATAGAGGAATATTTCACATGGAAATTACCTGAAGAACAAAAAGCGAAAATATCTTTTGAAATTAACCCAAGAAAATGAAAATTTTCTTTACCCGAAAGCCGAAATGAATCCATGAGAATACATATCCATACAATAATTTGAGACTATTTTTCTAGTTTTATGCACTTTAAATGAAGCACTGACCGCTGATGAGTTTGTGTCTACATTAATACTGTGATAGATCCAAGGTGTTGAAAATATAAAGGGGTAGCGTTAAACCTTTATGATGGATAAACTCCAGTAAACGTAGAAACGAATTTCATTATAATTCGATTCTGAAATAAAATCAAATTACAAGTCCTCTTGGTTTACTTAAAGTTACACAACAAAAATATTTAGAGTTCTTTCAGCTTAGGATTCTCGTGCAGTCAAAAAATGTGTCCAGCGCTAACAATAGTCTATACAGTGACCTCTCACTTATACGACTCTCAGTTATACGACTCTGTCGGTTATATGCCGAATTCTCTTGGTCCCGTCCACGTTTTATGGGAAATAATGCTAAACTTCTCTCAGTTATACGTGTGCTTCTCTCACTTATACGACGCTTTAAACGGTTCAGGCGATTTTACATTTCTCACTCAAGAATTCATTTTTTAATCAATAAAGTACAAATCATTAACGTTTCTTACCTTTATCATTTTGACTATTGTTAAAGTGTTTATCAATAATGAATAACATTTCTTATCTACCTTGGTGTGTTATTAACGATGAAATCTATGGCGGGAAAGTGGTTGTATGGAGTTTTCTTGTGCCTGCCATTTAGCAAAACTGACTAAAAAAGCCAAATGACCGCCTGCAGATCACGTCTCTGTATAGTATACTGAGTGAGAAATCAGGGTTACTGCAAAATGCACTTTCCTGGACCAATGTCCATCACATCCAGATATAAAAGGTTTACCATTTCTGCAACAAATTAAAGTTCGATTTTTGCCTCAAATTCTAGAAACAGATTAAAGCTATTAGATTTAGGGATTATAAAGAATTTGAAGTAAACTACAGAAGGAGTTTCATTTGTTGTTTTATTTTTGATCGAAAAAACAAAAAGGAAGCTAAAGCAATTTTCATCTTAGATGCTATGCATCTTACATATCTGCATGGAAAAATGTGACATCGCAGACAGTTAAGAATGGTTTTAGGAAATGTGGTTTTTTTCACAAGACCAAACTGCTAGGTCAACAAATGAACTCGATTTTGAGAGCGTATTGGAATCCTTTAATGAGAAATCTTTCAGTATATCAATAATGAAGACGAGACCGAGGAGGATGACGAAGATAAGAACAATGTTCCTGCTGTTGTAAATTTTTCAGAAGCAAGTGCAGCTTTAAATACATTACAGAATTATGCCCACCAAAATGATTATTCCCAAAATAGCTTAAAAGTTTTATTAGACTTACAAAAAGATATTTTCTCTTTATGTCGACGACGGAGACAAACTAATATCACTTCATTTTTTGAGAAAATCTGATCTGTTAATCTTCAAAATAAACATAGTGGTGAGTGAACTATTTTGTGAACTTTTTAAAATATATTTTGTTTTATTTTCTTTATATTATTTTATAAATTTTGTTAAAATATGTTCTTAGTACTCAAAACTTATCGTTTTTAATATTGGTAAAATAATTATTGCATGTAAAGTTTGAAACTGGTACAATAAAGTCTCTCACTTATACGACTTTTTTCTACGGTCCCCTGAAAGTCGTATAAGTGAGAGGTTACTGTATTTTCAATAACTAAAATGTGTCAGCATTTCCCCTCCAAAGGTAGATGCGGGAAGAACTGTCCGCTTGCCTGACCCTTCACGAAATGCAATGGATGAAAAAGACGATCAATCACCTTCAGAAAATGAGAAGGGATACCAAGTTGTTGGTTGTTCAAACAATATTATCTAAAGTTCACGTTCGCAGGTTTTATTTTCACAGATTTTTAAGTACTACTTTTTCATATTTCAAAAGGGATAGTTATTCAAAAGTATGCGTCAAATTAAAAAATAAAATATTAAGAAAAGTGGAAATCCCCCCCCCCTCCCAAAAAGCAGACGATTCTAATTCATACAAACTGGGGATTTCCTATTTTTTTTTCAAGTTACAATATATTTATCAACAAGTCGGAAATTGTGCGTTAAACGTGACAAATGAGGTGCGTTCGTTTCGTGCTAAGACTAGTTTTACACTGTAAAAAAATCATCGTTATTATTTCAGTGAAATAAATAATTATATCGTCTTCTATGAGAGAAATGAGGATCCTTTTATTTTTCTTAACACGTATACCATGTTTATAGATAGATGCGATTTTTTTTTCGACACAAGGCAGCGCTGTAAAATTTACCATGGAGATCTTGCTTTGTGAATGATTACCTACAAGGTTTAATATTTCTATGGCTCACGATGAATTAATCTTTTGTTTATTTACTTTAATGGATTGAGATATTCGGCTGTTAACCTAATTTTCACTGAAGTTATCTCAGAATCTATACTATACATTTTTTAATGTAACTCATCTCTCAAGAAAACAATTTCTTTGAAAGATCTTTCTAAAAACGTAACTTTTATGCAATTTTATTCGAAAAAATAATTTTGAATAAAAATGACCGCATGGCATATAGCAAAAGATGTGGTTACCCTGTATTTGTTTTCCTTAGTCATATGACTTGCGCTTTTACTATATAGATTACGTACGATAGGATTTAATACAATAAAGACAACTTTTATTTATATCTTTTTAAGTTTTGATTCGATATTCATAAAATTTTAAATGACTCGATAAAATTCTGCAACCATTCTATATATTAAATTTCAAACCATTCGGTTGGGTAGTTTTTGCGCTGTTATATCCGGACGGAAGGACAGACGGACGGACCAGACGACGACTATAAGTGCTACGTATTCATATAATTACGAACGCACCAAAAAATCGAAGAACGCTGTTCGGATTGAAATAATTTAAATTTTCATGACTGGAAAACTCATGCTTTGACGTATAAAACGATTTTGTGAATATGTGAATTAAGGCAGGGGCTCGATTACTTTACTAACAGTATAATTATATACTACATTTGGCCTTATTTAATCTTTGAACGTTATGAATTAAAGAGGGCCATATGTAGAGCATAAAAATATTGGCAGTAAAGTGATCAGGCTCCCCCTTTTCCTGCGCCACTGGTTGAATTTTTCTATTCAATATACGTAACTGTTCGAATAACGAACAGTATTACTTGATTACTCTGGAAGCAATAGAAAGAATGTAGACGCGGGGTGTCAAGGCGGGGGTCCGCTCCGTAACTGCGAAAATTTCGCAAAAATGCTATCCAGGTGCCGTTTTAAACTCCGCCTTTTGCACTAAGCTAAAAAATACACCTGGAGTATACGCCAAACTGCCGTATTCAGTTTTTCTGATTAAATTTTCAAGTAATATTTCATTTTTTATAATTTATTTTAATTATTATGGATAGATCAGTGCGCTGATAAGTTCTTCACATCGAAGCAGTTACAATTTTTTGATTAAAACTGAAATATACAGTTTAATGCATAAAACGGTCATTTTTGTAAGGTATTGTTTAGCATGTTTTCTGTATAAATGTACTCTCTTTTTACAAGACCGTGTAATTGTTTTCAGAAGCAAACTAGTAAAAAGTAGATAAAAATAAATTAAAAATAAAAATATTTACTATCCAAAACTGATTACTCATCCCTTTCTTAGTAGAAATATTTCCCAGACGTATCACGCCACCAACCTAAAGCAACTGAAAAGTGTATCATCTCTCCAGGCTTATTTGAGCTCAGCAATTTTCTTCTTGAGTGACAGCCCAACAAACACGAGATTTTTGGCCACATGTCGTAAACGTTGTGGCCAAAAAAGTTTGCGGCAATTTGTATCCAGCCATTAATGTATTTCAACTGACGCGCCCGCACACCGGATGTCTATCGCCAAATCGTTAACGGGCAAATGGCGGGGAAACTTAATGCAATTTCAGTGCCCAATAGCGAATGAAAGTACGTTTGCGGCAAAGATATACAAATCTATCATCGTTTAAAAGTCAGTGGCCCAGTATAATCTTCTCGACATTTTTATTATAAGAAATAAAAAGTATTTTTACTTCACATTTTATAAGATTATTTTCGTTATTTTAAACCGGGATTTATGTGACACGATAAAATATGCTGCATTTAAATATTTTATGCAATAAAAAATACACAAAAAGTACCCTTCTTTAATTCAAAGAGTTTTTATGTGAAAAAAAAATCATAAAAATAGTTAATGTTTTGGCTTTTAAAGTATGCATTAATATATTTAAATGAATATTTTCTGTGAGCACCTAGAATGAAAATGAATATTGCAATCTTTAGACATACATATTATATAAACATATTAAAAAAAATAATGATAAATAGGAATTTATTTTCAATTTGAATTATATATTTCAATTTCAATGAAAAAATATTTGTCAAAAGAAATAAATGCCCCTTTGCCAAAAAGCAGTTACTGTTAAGGGGGAAAAAAACATTTTTTTTTTTATTTTTTTTTTTGGGGGGGGTGATTTTATATTATCTGTATATTATCTATAAATCAGTTTCAAAAAATAAGTTATTTTCATTTTTTGAAACACTCAAAATTTAGATTTAAAACAAAAAATATCCTAAATGGCAGTAATAGCAAATGCCCATCCCCCCCCCCGACTCTTTTCACAGAAACACTCAATTAGAAACATTACATTAACATCACAGAAACATTCAATTAATCCAGGCTTGCCGGCAAATACAAGGAGGGAAAGATGAAACAAAGATTTCCCTTTTCCGACACATTTTTTTCCCAGTGGGGATTTTTGTAAATATATTTTTAAATGTTTTCAAATTTGTAATAATCAGCATTTAGAAATTTCCACTTTTAAACTTATTTAATATTGTATAAGAAATTTTGAAGATAAAAAAACCTTGGAAAAATAATTCTATTGAAAGATAGTGTTTTTAGAAAGGAATACATTTTCTTGTTTCTGCGGGCTGGTAGGGATTTTGTATGTTATCAGCGTCATGATGGCAGCGTGAGCAAAGTCTGTTTACAATTTTTGAAGCAAGCCTCCCTATTCCTGGCGTCGTCATCATATTCTTTTGAGGATTTTGATTTACAAATTAGGTAAGATTATTTTTCTATATTATTCCAAGAGTTAGTTAAAAATTAGTTTTCATCATTCTCAGGGACAGATTTAAGTTCAAGATAAAGAAAGCTGAGAAAAAGCATCAGCAATTTTGTAAAATTAACTGCATTGCTTTGCTTATGTTACTTACTTCTACAGAAGTGTATGAAAAAAAGTTATTTACTGATATATCTCTGCCCTGAATATGCTATTAATAAGTTGATTGTAATTATATATATGCCAGGAGCCAGGGTATAATGTGCCGGTAATGAACACTCCCAGAAGTTTTGGGTTTATAAAAAAATAACCAATAAAAATTCAGCTTTTTTCGTAAATCTCCGTTGCTTGTTTTATAATCTGCTTTATTGCTGACAATCTTAAACTAGTCAGGAAGCTGAAAATAATATTTCACAGTTTCAGTAAAAATTTTACTTCATAAGTTAAGATCTGGTTTTAATTAACTAATATATATATTCTGTATTTTCTGACGATAATGGCATGTTTTTGTTTTGATTGTAATAGAAAACTTCGAATTTTATATACTAATGACCATTTGCAAAATTTCACTTAGTTTTAAGATGTTAATAAATTAGGTAATTTGTTTATATTTCATTAATGGGATTCTTAATTAATCATGGTAATGGTGCCTAAAATGTTTTGGTTTAACCGAATAGCTAAGTAATCTGATTAATTTTTAAATTCCACTTAGAGTGTAATAGGAACACAACTTGGTACTTTTCTGTTATACCAACACATGCCAAAATATATGCTAATTTGCCATTTATTTCAATCCTGACAATGTAAAGAATTGTTTATTGCAAACCATACCAAACATTCTAATTGGGCTATTTATTGAACGTTAATCTTTTATCATTAATATTATTTAATCATAACCTCACAAAACATCTTAACTTGCTACTTTTCCTATAGAAAATATTTATTAAATTATAACTTGCATTTATTATTGACACTGAAATGGATTTTACCATTTGGCTGTTACATGAGGATGTAGAAGCAGCAATAAAATTGTTTTAGGACTTTAAAGATGCATAAAAAAAGTTTATCAAAAAAAACCAATAAACGTCTTCATTCAAAATATGAAATGTTTACTGCAATCATACATATGTGTGTATTTATATATACATGTCATCACTGGTGCCCGGCTAACTGAAAAGTACCAAACATTGTATCAATTATCTTCTTTAATTACTTTCCTGGAATTATAATTTATCTCCATCTTTTATATTATGTTCTGCAGTGTTTTTCTTTTTCAGTACCGTAATTTCAGTAAAAAGTGCTATAGTGCATATGCGTTTAAAAATTTAAAACAGTCTAAGTGCACAGTACTTCTGCTGTGCAGCTGATTCGGTAATTTTTTTTTCTTTTCCATCCCATAGCAATATTTAGAAAAGATGCCATTTTTCCTTCTTCATCAACTGGCCAAAATGGCTTGCCACGAGTCTTCTCCATAACCTACCATAGAAACTTAGCCTTCCCCATTCTCAAAAAGACCATTGGATTGCATATTTTTATGCCGTTTCATCCATTTTAATTCATGAAATGCAAAATATATTACATACTGTATTTCATGTTTTAAATCATGAATGAATTTTAATGTGTAACTCCCCATTCACACAATAAAATTTATTTGACCAAAGGATATTTCATGCAGGCGATATCTCATTGATAATGAGAAAGAGTAAACATTATGAGGGGCTTGTTAAAAGTCCTAAGAAAGGATAAAAGTATCACTGGATAGTAAAAGTGAAGAATATCCCCTTTTTTATGGAAATAACTTACCAATCCTAACTTACAGAAAATCAGTTTGATACGTTAAAATAAATGTATTAAATGCAAATTATTATGTGTGTGTGTGCATGCTGAAATAAGTTTTGATTTAAAAGAAGAAAAAAATGATTCACTGGCGTCAGTTATATACATTAATCAGTTTCAGTTATACTTTTTGTTTTTAAATTTCTAGTTGAATATGATAAATGCTTTATGTTGCAACCTATTACAATTTATTTTCATATTTTTAAGGAGACTACGGTGACAGCAGAGATACTGTTGAACCATGCTTCTAAGAACTCCGGTTGACAGGATGCCAAGCCGATTCCATTCATACTGTTGGTTGTCCCCGGCAACAGAAGCTGAAGTCATCGCTCTTTATCTTAGGCAGCATACGGACTTCTCCATTTTCAACATGGACTAGCCATTTTCACCCATGTGCAGTTCGCTCCAAGTTTCTATCAAGCGTGGTGCATCAGTAGATGGTGTTTAGAGAAGATTCTTGTGCAGCTTAAACTCATTTGGCATTCAAGCAAAGGTAAGTTTTCAATTTGCTCAGTTTATAATGCAGGGCTTTTATCTTGGGGCCCATTTTGAGAAAAGTAAAAGTTATTTGTGTGAAAATGATTCCAGATTTTCCCCCCAGGTTTAAAAAAGGGCAGGGTGCTGCTGGTGAGAAAAGGGCACTTTTTGGATTCTTGAGAGCACTTTTCAGATTCTTAAGGGCACATTTTTAATTGTTAAAGGTATTATTTTGGTTTTTAAAGCCACTTTCAATATTTAAAAATCAGGACACTCTTTTTAAGACAACACTGAGTCAGTTTTTACTATGAAAGCAAATTTTTTAATGCAAAAAGGAGAAAGGGCACTTTTTGTACTGTGGGGCAAGCAGGGACGCGCCGACCCAGTGTGCAATGTGTGCAGTGCTCACAGGCACCGAAGTATAGTAAAGGTGCCAAAAATTTCAGTTGAGGAAAAAAATACTTCAAAAAGAAAAAAATACTTAATTTAATTATACTATTACAACTCCTTGACATCTATTATGTATTAGTACGCACATACAATCCATTTTAAACAGATTTTTATGCTTTATTCAAATATTCAATCTATTGTAATTGTATCATTATTTTCTCCAGGACGCTGATTTTTTCCGTTTTATACAGGATTCTGATACAAACAGGTTCCATTTTCTCACTTTTTACTGTATTTTGAATTCTATTTACATACCTGTCAACCTTTTTTAATTTTTTAATCAAATACCAATATTTTGAACCTGAAATTTTACTTAATAAATGAAATCAGATAAGCATCCTATAGAAACAAGACGTGTTTTATTAAAAAATTTTTCTTGTTCAAAATGCGTTTATTTGACTTAAAAAAAAAAAAAAAAAAAAGGTTTGCAGCTATGTATTTATACTGAGGGATATGGATGTAGAGCGCCCACTGAAGTTCGGCACACAGGCGTTGGATACTACTGGCGTGTCCCTGAGGGCAAGAAGGGTGCTAATTCTTTTTATGAGGGGCAAAAAGGGTGCTATTTTGTAAACCAAAGGGCAGGCAGGGTGCAGCACCCTTCTGAAACTGTCTGGGGGAAACTCTAATGATTTTTTTTTTTTTTTGTAAAAGATAACATTTTGTAATGAATATGAAATTTAGTTACTCAAATTTGAACCAAACGTTTATTGATAAAGTCCTTCTGTTAAAGTTTTCGTTTCAATTTGTTCGCAAACTACACATTTTGAAACATAACAAAATAAAAATTAACAATGAAGAGTATGTTTTTATAGAATGGAATTTTGTGAATTGCCCCTTTTCGATGATCTTGGGGAAACCAGAGCTGAAACCTTAGTATAACAGTAATTGTAGAGGCCGCTATAACAAGAAACTACCAAAAAAGGGTATTGGCTTTACAGTTACTTTTCATTTTTTCATAATGTACAGCTAAAATGCTATTTTATCTGTGCTCGCAGTGAAAACATTTTTTCTGAGGCAGGCTAAATTTACAACAATAAAAGAAATGCCCATTTAATTATTAATTTTTTTAATTGCATTTATTGTATTTTCTGAAATCATAGTCTTTTCCAACAGTTTTAAAAATGACTTTTTTTTTAAATATAATTTGAAAACTAAACTTTAATTTTGCATGAGATTTTTTCCTTATCTTTTTCTGTGTTTTATAGATAAATTTTTTATGTACCGAGTAAATAGTTCTTATGAATTATGGCATATATTATACATTTATATTCAAATAACTTTTTATAGATCACTTATAAATTAATTTGTCTTTAAATATGCTTAAAAAATGAAATTCTTGCAACTACTCGGCTGCAATTTGGCTGATTAACGAGTATATACCAAGTACTTGGTACAGCTCTAGTTTCTCATAAGCATGACTGATTTCTCCATTTTCATAGAAAATCAATGTTTAAAAATGATAAGCTGTGTGTTTTAGAGATTAATACAAAAATGTGGAGAGATCATGATACAAATATAAAAAGCGAGAAGAGGGCTAAAATAAGATGCATGTTTAATATATAATATTAATATACCAATATATTCATAGTAATTGAAACTTAAGTTTAATTGTTGACTCCAGTTGAACATTAAAATAATTATTCATTATATACATTGCCACTGTTTATCTGGTGTTCCCAATTTTACCAAGTATTTTTTTAAATCTTGCACATGATCATGTACTGATACTATTAGCTCTGTTTTTCACTTTGAGTGTGTGTGCAGTAATGTTTGCTTCAGTTTGCCTAGTTTTGATATTATAGTGCAGATTTTTTAACATGTGCAGGGTAAGGTGTGTTTGAATTCAAAATTCATTATATAATACAAAAGAAAGAAAACTGACAGGAAAAATAGTAAATAAAAGTTTTTTTTGTTTTACTTTAATAAAATTTTGTATTATGCACATCACATACTTAAATTTTTCTGGCGAGTTTCAACTTTCATAACATAATTTTTGAAAGTAAGTTTTTCAAAATGATTTATTAATGTTGTTTAAAAGGAGTTCCTTATTTCTATCTCTTGTGTGAGTTTCATAAAGTTTTTACTGTGTTTTATATATGGGAAAATATAATTAAGTCATTGTTAACTTTGATTTAAATCTTTTAAGACAAAAGTATTCTTGTCACCTTGATTTAAAATTAATCACAAAGGAATATATAAAATGAGTATGAGTATAAATTATATGTTTCATAAAGAAGTTATTTAATTCATGTAATTTATAGAATTGAAGAATACTCAATATACCATTAAAACTATAATAAAAAAGCTGTTAACTGATATCTTTTAAGTGACCAAAAAATCATTTTTTAAACTTAAGGTATTTTGAAAATATTCTTATGTTTTGCCCAAAATATTTTGCAAATGTAAGATTCTGGAGAGGGGTTGAAAGCTCAAATCCATGTTTTATAAATTTTTGATTTAAATCAAATATCAAGTAATAAACATGTGGATTTTTACATTGCTAACTAAGCGTAAAACCAACAGAGTGAAAAATGTCCAAGTCTGGAAGCTTGGTTACGCTTAGTTAGCAATGTAAAAATTTGCATGTTTATTATTCAGTAATTTCATGTGAATTTCATTGCTATAAATTAATTGAAAAAATAATTAAAATTACTCAAATATCAAGTTTTTACAATAAAATAACTGTGGCATATAATAATTTTTTTATGCTGAAAAGAACTTTTCCTAGTATTTGTATTTAGTATCCATTGTGTAATTTTCATTCATTAAAAAAATTGTATATGTGAAAAAAACATTTAACAAATACCACAATTTCGGGCTTATACATGTTTAAAAATAAAATTTATCTATATCTACCAGTGCGGCATTTGATAATTGGAAGGTGTGGTTACATTAATGGGTCATGGGAGTGTTCAACATTGGCCGAGGACTCGGTTTCCCTTATGGGATCCCGGCTATGGAGCCGTTGTTCACTTCTGGCATTCCGCCCAAGTGTGTTGTGGTGGTGTCCTCTGAGTTTGGGCTCCACCGTATCATTGCAGCGACCTCTGTCGTCATTCATTTGGGAAAGGGTGATGAAGCGCAGGAGGCTTAGGCCCCCACTTCTCCCCAACCGAAGAGCACCACCTTAGAGGTGTCCAGGTAAACCGGCCCTTTTTGGTTATAGGCTCACGAGAGCCTGGAATCGGCAGTGAAATAAGACTGCCTTCGGTAGCCGTAGCTTATCATATCTACCAATGCGCCGTATACGAAGCATTCGTGATTTTTTTTTCCTTGAAAAAAATCCAGTCATTTAATGTTGTTGAGTGAACAACCGAAAACAATATTAAATTGCTTTTTTCATGGGTCTGCAATAATAATCACTCAAAATATGTTGGGCCCCAAAGCAGAATATTTAGCAATGTTCTGCAACAAATCTTCAGCTGATCAAAAATATTCTGTGGGAATTAAAAAAAAAACAGGGAGATGTCCTTGTATATATAGGAGTGCAATTTCATCTTTTATAGAAATGCAAACGACGTTTCATAAAGCACTGACACATACACACCAAAGACACGTTATTTTGGGTTAAGATATATTTTTTAAACTATCGCATTGACAAACAGTTTACAGTTCTGTCAACAGGGCTTGAATTTCAGGGCGGGATTCGCGCCGAAAATTTTGAAATCCCGCCCAAAAAATTTCAGCATTTTCGGAGAAATTTGCATTATTTAATTTACCTGCAACCGAACGATAAATTTCGTGATTTTTTTTCCCGCAACCGATTGACGAACTTTGTGTTTTTTCCGCGACTGATCGACGAACTTTGTGATTTTCCGTGACAGATCAACGAACTTTGTGTTTTTCCACGACTGATCGACGAACTTTGCATTTTTTAAGCAACTGATCAACGAATGTTGCATTTTTTTCCGCGACAGATCAACGAACTTGGGTTTTTTGGGGACAGATCGACGAACTTTGAGTTTATTCCGCAATCGATCGACGAAATTTGCTTTTTTCCGCAACTGATTGACGAACTTTGAGTTTTTTGGTGACAGATCGACAAACTTTGCATTTTTTCCGCGACAGATCAACGAACGTTGCATTTTTTTCCGCGACTGATCAACGAACTTTGCGATTTTTCTGCGACAGATAGACGAACATTGTGTTTTTTAAGCAACTGATCGACGAACCTTGCGTTTTTTGGGGACAGATCGACGAACTTTGTGTTTATTCTGCAATCGATCGACGAACTTTGCGTTTTTTGGTGACAGATCGACGAACTTTGCATTTTTCGCGCAACAGATCGACGAACTTTGCGTTTTTTCCACGACTGATCGACGAACTTTGAATTTTTCCCGCAACAGATCGACGAACTTTGCGTTTTTTCCACGACTGATCGATGAACTTTGCGTTTTTTTCGCGATCGATCGATGAACTTTGCGTCTTTTCCGCGATCGATCGGTGAATCTCAATCAAGAGTAAAATCTAAAGTCAGAAATTTATTTAACAACCTAATTGTTAAGGGTCCCTAACACATTTAATGGAACTTGAAAAATACACTGCATATATAAAACTTAACTTTCTTCCCTTTTTTATAATAAAAATAAACATTTTACATAATCATTCTCAGTTGACTTAATTTTTTCAATGGTATTTTGTCATGTCTGCATTAATGTAATTCTTTAAATAGCACGTAAAATAATAGTGGGGTTTAAAGATTTTTTTTTTCTCCCTAACAAACATTACAACTCCCCTCCATTTAAAAATGTTGGTAGGGAGACTCCCCTCCTTGGAAAAATTGAATTTCAAGCCCTGGTCAATAACTTTACAAAAGATATATTTTGAGATATCACCTTTATGGAGAAAAAGTCTTTGGAAATTTGCTCCATAGATAGTTATAATTCCAGCTTTTAGAACTTTTCTAACAGATTTATATCCAGGCGGAGGCCCATGTGCTTTTCTTTTGGTACTGAATACATGTCATTAGTAATATATGTTGTCGCAACTTCACTGTACATGAGATTTAAAATTTTTTATTAGTAATGAATATAGTGTTAACTCTAGAACTAAAGGGTAGCCGGAGGGAAATATTTTTAAAAAGGTCACACTGTTCTCTAAAAGAGCACTCTTGCATCCTGTTCAAAAGATATATTTTGAACTGGTTTGTTTATTATCCCCACTTATCAATAGAATTTTGTGATATTTTCCCGTGACCAATTGACTAATTTTGCGACCGACTGACAAATGGGATTTTTTTTTCACGACCAATTAACAAATTTTACAATATATGAGATTTTCCACTTGATCGACTGGCGAATTTCATCATTTTTTCTCGCAACCGATCAATATAGGTGAAAACTGGGAAATCGGATTAGTAGCCAATTGCCAATAGACTCGGTTTCATTAATGGCCACTTTTTAAAGTACTGACTAATGTTTCAAATTTTCTAGATAAAGTATAATCATCATATAGAAACATATTTTTGTATAAATCAGTTTTATACCAGCGAAGTGCTCATGATAAGAATAGGAAAAAAGTCAAAATTCAGGAAAATTTTCTAAAAATCAGAAAGTCTATTATCACATTAATTTTTTTAGAATATGATCATGGATTATTTGTCAGGGGTGATTGTGTTCCAGTTATGTACCGGAATTGCAGTATTTTTTTCTTTTTCAATACCAGAATGCCTTTTTTTTTCGTATAGATCGGTTGTAGGGAAAAAAATATCAAAATTCGTCAGTCGGTCGAAAAAAAAAACCCCGTAAATTTTGTCAGTTAGACGCGGGAAGAATATCACAATGATCGTCAATCGGTTGCAGGAGAATATAGCTAAATTTGTTAATCAATTGCATGAAAATAATCTTGAAGTCTGGAAATTCTTTAGTCGGTCGAATGAAAAACTCCTGCAAATTTCGCTAGTAAGCTGCAGGGAAAAAACACGTAAATCTGCTGATTGGTCACAAGAAAAAACTGAACAATTAGCCAATTGATAGCAGGAAAAAAAAGCATGAAATTTGTCAATCGGGTAGCACGGAAAATTTTAGAAATTTGTCAGTCAATCATAAGAAAAAAAATCATGAAATTCTTCTATCGTTTATGAGGTGAAACTTGTCAGTTGATCAGGGGGAAAAATCGTGCAATTCGTTGATCCATCATGGAACAAACCTGCAAAATTTGACAGTTGGTCAAGTGTGAAATTATCATGAAATTAGATAGTCAGGGGTGAAAAAAATTGTGCTATTCGTCAAACAAATGGGGGGGGGCGAAATCGCAAAGTTCTTAACACATTCTTGGTAAAAAAAAAATCGTAAAATTCGTCAGTTGGTCAAGGATTACAATGGAATGTGTAACTGGGAAGTGACCGCGTAGGGGTGGCAATCAATGACAATTTTTTAATCGCCACTTTTACAACTTTAATTGTCACATGGCGAGTGGCAATTAAAGTTTCGCAATTTTTTTTCCACGACTTATTGAAGAATTTTGCGATTTTTTCCTGTGACTGATTGAAGAATTCTGTGATTTTCCTCTCGATAGACTGACGAATTTCACAATAATTTTTAGATTTTTCCCTTGATTGACAGGTGCATTTCGTAATTTTTTCTTGCTACCGATGAACGATTTTTGCGATTTATTTACCGCGTCTGGTTGAAGAATTTCTCGATTTTTTCTGACAATCCACTGACGAATTTCATATATATTTTTTTTCTCAAGCACCTGAAGAATTTAAAGATTTTTTTTTTCATGATTGACTAACAAATTTCGTGATTTTTTTCCGTGACTGATTGTAGAATTTTGTGAATTTTTTTTTTCTTCGGCAATCCATTGACTAAGTTTAAGATTTTTTACCACAATCGGCTGACAAATTTGGCGATATCTTTTAAACGGCCAAAAAATCATTTTATAAACTTTTTCATATTAAAATTTAGTTAGTAATATTTTAACAAAACTGTATTCAAAAAGTTATCATTAAAAAAAATCTTAGTCTGTTACCAATTGCATAGGAATTGTTCATTTTTAATAAAATCCTTTTATTCAAAACTGTTATTTTACAGTTTGTTAAAACAGTTTAGCAGAGTTTCATGAAATGCAAACATCTTGTACAATGGGTCCATCAAATTACTGGAAATTTTGATGCTTCAGCTCATGTGCTTAAAAAATGTTTGCTTTAAATGTTTTAATATTTGTTTCAAGAGTGATGATTCAGTTTTGTGATTATTGTAATTGTGACACCTCTGGAAATATAGTGAATCTAATCTGGACCTACATTTAATAAAAATTAAATTAATTTAAATTTATGAAATGCAACATTTAATAGAAAAAGATTGTTTGAATATTTTTTAATGTTTTGCTGAAATGTGTCAAATAATTTTTGTTAACGGGGTTTTTAACTTTCATGAACTTTGATAATACTTAAGATTACACAGATTTATGCTAAATAATTTTTTTTAATTTAATGGTATGTATCTAGAAGAGGAGGGGAGAGGGTGATAAAATTATTTGATCTTGTGACCTCTAAATTAAGGATTTTTTTTTTTTTTAATATGCCGTCATATAAATTAATTTGGATTTTGATTATATGTATAATTTTTAACAAATTAAAAATAAAGCAGGTTCTTTAGAGAAAGGGACCTTCTTTAATACTTTCTTTGACCCCTTTTTTAAGAAACTTTAAAAATGATATTTCAACTTAAGGTATTTTTAAAACATTCTTATGTTTTGCCCAAAATATTTTGCAAAAGATGTAAGATTCTGGAGAGGAGCTGAAAGCTCAAATCCATGTTTTTTAAATTTCTTTTAAATCAAATATCAAGTAATAAAAATATGGATTTTTTCATTGCTTAACTAAGCGTAAAACCGACTGCGGTAAATTTATTATTAGTTGTTGCATACTTTACCATTCCAGATATATGGACTTTCATAGAGAAAGGTAATCAGCACCACACAGTTTATTATAAAATTCCATTAAAAATTCATAATTATCAAATAATTATTTAAAAGTAAATTAATAATTATTGAATTTAATTTTTTTTATTAATATTTTAAAGAAATTATCAAAGTCAATAATGGTTATCTTAATAAGTACTGCTTTCGATATTATATTTTTGTTATTCAAAGAATCTGTGTGAGGGGGGGGGGGCATACAGATCTGTGCCCAGAGCCCCCAAATTTCTAAATCGGTCCCTGGTCACGAAAGAACATTTATTTTTCTTAGAACGCTGTATTGAAATTTGTGAGAAAAAGGGACTAATTTGTGTTCCAGAATTTTTTTTTCTTTTTTTTTTTTTCTTTTTTTTTTTTTTTGGAGATAGTAAATATTAAGATATTTTTTAGTAAATTGTTTTAAAGAAAAATGTTCCTGAAATAAATGGCTATTTTTTAGTTAGGCAGCATAGAAATGCATGAAAAAACTTCAGTGTGCAAATTGATCTCAAGGAAATGTCTTTTGGAATAATAAATATTTTTTTAAACAAAATTTTTGAGTAAAAAAAAAAAATATATCAAATATCAAAATCTGTACATTATAAGCTTTATAGGATCAAAAACTATACATAGCAATTTAACCATTTTTTGCCGGCACATACTTAACTATTGTAGTGTGCAAAGTTCAATAATTTTTTTTTAATTCGACAAATTTTGTAGAGTTTGTAGGATCTTTTATTCAGAATTTCATTAGCTGAATAAAGTTTTAATTCATAGTTTGAACTGGCCGATTTTTTTTGCAAAATTTTAAAAAGGCGTAATAATAAAATTTACAAATACTTTTTAACAGAAAAATGTTTATATGTAAATATTAAAATAGAAAGAAGACTTTAAAATAATTAAGCTATTACTTACGAAAAGCACTAAAAAGCCCTTTTCATAAAAAAGTGCCCATTTTTTCAGTTGAAGTGTCTCTTTTTTGAAGGAGCACCCTGCCCTTTTTCATTCTGAGGGAAACACTATGGCATAACATTTTTTTCATTCTGAAAAGAACTTTTCCTATAGTATTTGTATTTAGTATCCAAAACATAATTGTGTAATTATTCATTCAAAATTTGTATAATTGAAAAAAAAAATATTTGTAACGAAAAAAGATAAAGAAAATCATTTAATGTTGTCGAGTGAACAACCAAAAACAATATTAAAAAATGCTTTTTTCATGGGTCGGCAATAATAATCATTCAAAATATGTTAAGTATTCAGTGGCAGACGTGTTACCCTTCTGGGAAACAAAAACCGTATGTAAAATGCCATTGTTTTATGAGTGATGATATCAGATTTATAGCTTGGAGGTACACAATGTATTTTCCTACTTTACGAAGCCATTTTCAAGTAAAAGTTATATGTGAAAAAATAAAGAACTGCTGGTTTCTAGCAATGCAAATTCTAGAACATTTCCCAAAGTGGGCAATTCGACTTTTATGAAATGAAAGAAAGAGCACCCATAGCTCATTCAAGATGATAATTTGATGCTATGCATCATATGTAAAGAATTTGAATTTATATATTTGAAGTTATTCAAAAGAATTTATAGAAAGCCTGTTTTTATTTTGTTTTAGTGATTAGCACAGAGATAAAGTGTTTAATATACAGTGTAACTCCAGATGTACGTTACCTGAGTTGTACGTTTCCCTCAGTTGTACATTTCCCTCAGTTATACGTTTCCCTCAGTCAGGGTTCTTAAATGCCCGGATTTTTTCAGAAAAAACCCAACCCACTGGGATTTATCAGTGTTTTTTGGGTTTTATCAGTGTTTTTTGGGTTTTATCAGGGTTTTTGGGGTTTTATCAGGGTTTTTTGGGTTTTATCAGAGTTTTTTAAGTTAGAGGTGGTTCAGAATGTTTGAAAAAAATGTACTTACTACTAAGTACAGTTTAAAGAAACTATTTGATTACAAAAATATATAAATGAATGACAATCAAAATTATGTTTTGCTTTTAGATAAATTGATTATTAGTAATAGTTTTAACAATGAAATTATAGAAGTACTATACTAATACCAGTGCTGAATCAGACTAGTATACTTTTACTTAGTTTTTATTATTAGTTTTAAACTAATATTTTGTTAAGGATAAAGTATCTTTATTCATTTTAATTGAAGTGATTTCCTATATATAATAAATATTTTCTCTAGAAAAAATTCATTCTGAAACATATTGATTAATGATGGATTGCAATTTTTTTTTTTTTTTTTTTTTTTTTTTTTTTTTTTTTGAGTTGTTTGTATTCCAAAATTTCCTCAGCCCGAGGTAAATAGGAAATTTAGGTTTTCCCTTAGTTTATGTTGTTATTGAATTAAGTTGGGTGGTAGTTTATATTTAATTCAGCAAAATTTTTGCAATTGAAACTGGATATAATAAAATTCGCAGAAATGGGGAAAAAATATTTGCTGTAAAGTATTTTTTATTATAACTAATTAATAGAATATACCAAATAATTCTACATGTCTACATCATTAAATTAAGATTCTCAGCATATGTGGTATTTTGTTATGAGTTTCAACTGTAGGATTATACATCAAAGTATTTTTTTTAATGGGAAAAAAATTAGTTTTTGTGTTTGTGATAGTTACATATACTTATAGAAAATTAAGTTAGTTAGTTATTTTAAAAATTGTCCTTGGAAGAATTAAGACTTTTTTCCCTTGGGGTGGTTGGTGATAAACATTACTACTGGTGTACTGACATTAAGAAATATATTACCTATATAATTTAAAGTTGAAATTTTGGGTTGGGATAAATCATAACAACCCTGCCCTCAGTTATACGTTTCAACTCAGCGGTCCCGGGCGCTTGCTATTCAAAATTAGCTGAGTTATACATTTTGAGTTACACATTTCCCTCAGTTATATGTTACGTTTTTGCGTCCTCGGACAAAATTTTGCCTCATTTATACATTTTGTAACCGGAAACACCGACGACGCGTCGGATGAGTCTGATTTGAAATATCCCTCTCAAACTTCGGGGCTGCTCTGAGGGCTTTTGAAAAGCCGTTCGACAGTAGTGAAAGCAGTAACGATAACAGGGCTGCATTGTTAACCAAAATGCAAAGTTTGCTGTTCAATGTCGGCTCTGCTGAAAAGAAACAATCGAGGATTCGTGATTATTTCAACAAGATTCAGTAAACTACTGAAATGTGTTTTGATAAATGATTTACATGTCAAGGCGATTTCAATGATCTCTTTTAAGTACTCTATGTGTATTAAAAATATTTCTATTAAAGCTTTTATGATATATTAATTTTATGTACCTCTTTTCTACTCTGTTCCATTTCCAAAAATTTATGTCATGGATGAATTAATACTTATGAAACTTCCATTTTTGTTATAAAAGGTAACTGAAACACCTCAGTGGAACAAAATTTTTGCAATATATTAAAAAAAAAAAATTTGGTAGATCATCGATTGAGTTGTACGTTTTACTGAGTTATACGTTTTGTTGTCCGGTCCCGGGCAAAACGTATAACTGGAGTTCCACTGTATACAGCACCTCCCCCCCCCCCTGCTCTTAACACATAAAAATAGAAACAATATTATTGTTAACATGGGTGCAAAAAGAAATAAAAGAATATGATATAACATAAAATTGCCACCATGAAATGCAGTTTCGTACCTAGAAGGGGAAAAAAAAAAAAAAAAAAAAAAAAAAAAAAAAAAAAAAACCGTGTCATTCGACAACCCTGAAATATAGGTATACTGCAATAAAATAGTTTCATGGTGTACAAATAACTTAAACTACAAAGCTTTTTGTAAATAGTTTTTTTAAATTATAATTTCTGTTCCGATTATATTTATAAATGGCTGATTAATAAGTGGTGTTTTAAAGTAAGGCATTTAAATTTTGTTTTGTAAAATTTATTTTTTGTTTTTCAGAAGAAGAAGAAGAAAAATCTGGAAAGAAAAAAGTTCTCTATGAAGATGACTGTAGATTTTCAGCTGTCCTTTCTCGACTTAAATTAAGAAACATCAGAAATTTAATTGTAACAGGATTAAATTTTCTTGTAAAATATTTCTGATAAATTTTGAGCATCTTGTAAATACATAAATAAATAAATGCTTTTTTGGTTGGTTTGTTTTACATTTGTGAAAAATAAAATTTATATGAAAAAAAAAACACCAGTTCTATTGTTTATATATATATTTATTTATTTATTTATGCAAGTGATGTTAAAAAGGATGTACTATATATATTTTCCTCTTCTTTCTTGTTCTAAGAACATTCTCCCTTCTTTTTACAGGTTAAGATATAATTCAATAAAAATGTTTTATGTAGGCTAAATTTTTAAAAACTGACAGCCTGATAAACTGTTTATACTAATTTGTTGGTTGATTATAAATTAGCATTGCTTGGAGATCAGGTATTAAAAATAATTTTCTGTATAAAAACGTCTGAATATTTTAATAAAAATTTTGCCATAATTTTATTAAAAGTTGAGATTAAAATTTTAATGCACATAATATTGTATAAATCAGTTTGAAATTTTGTTAGTCAAAAGGTCACATACCTCCTGCTGGAAAGAAAAATATTTTAAAGATTTCTTTATTGGTAATAGATTTTAAAAAAAAATAATAATAATTCAGTACTCATTACTTGCTAATCTTTAAAAAATAAAAACAATGATATATTATTATTTATGAACAATGTTTTAGTCCATTTAAAAAAAAAAAAAAATGTATGAATGGCGAACTTGCCATGTTCTAGAAGATCTACTGCCACTACTGTTTTGAAAAAATATTAAAATTCTTAAATTCCAATGATCAGTAATGTCAACATTTTACCAATTTTATAAAATAAAATTTCTGGATTTTTGTTTTATTTTCCAGCTGGATAATTGGAAGAAACATCCCCGTAAGAAATTGTATTATAAAAGCACCAGTGGACCCGTGCGAAGATTTCACACTGCAGTCTAATACTTTTTAGCAATATCTAATACTCTTTAGATGCAGGTTTAAACTTCTAAAGGAAAATTAATGACTGAAACTATCTTTAAACAACGTTAGTCGAGCCAGAATATCATCTCCTTTATTCCATCACAGTTACAGTAAAAACTGATCGAGCATAGCAAAGACAATATATATATATATATATATATATATATATATATATATATATATATATATAGCTAATTAACTGCTTTAGAGGATGACATCATCTGTTTCGGAAAAAACATGGGACAAAGAAAAATAAATTGAGCATTTCAATTTGGCTTTTTAGTCATAAAATAAACGCATGCAACAACTATATCCCACTTTATCTTTTTTGTAGTATTTATTTTTTATAATCATTTTGAGCATTATATAATGTGGTATTGTAGTTTTGTGGCAACACTAATTTAAGGAAAACCTTGCATTTCTTTTAGGAAAACAATGCGGATTTAATTTTTAATTAACAGCAATTTTTAATCAAAAAATGTTTTGCCGAAATGTAAGTGCACTATATCAGAAGCTGGTTCAAAATCCTTTCTTATGGCATCTCATTCAGTGTTGTGCATTTTGTATTTTCTGAGAAAAGGGGATGTTGACAACAGAAATAATATATACTAGTGGGCCTGTGTGAAGATTTTACACTGCAGTCTAATATTTTTTAGATGCATGTTTGAACTTCTAAAAAAAAAAATAAAGCCAGAATATAATCCCATTTATTCCACCAAAGTTACAGTAAAAACTGACCGAAAATAGCAATATATATATATATAAATATTGTATTTTAACTGCATTAGAGGGTGACATATGTTTTGGAAAAAAAAATGGGATAAAGAAAAATAAATTGAGCATTTGAATTAAAATTTTGCTTTTTTATCATAAATATAAAATAAACCCATGTAGCAACTATGTCCACTTCATCTTTATTGAAATTTTTTTTTATAATCATTGTTGCAGAATTTAATTTTTGTGGCAACAGTAATTTGAGGTAATCATTTCATTTCTGAAACCAATGCCTATTTAATTTTCAGTTACTTGCAATTTTAACCAAAATACATGTTTTAAAGAAATGTGAGTGTACTATGTCAGAAGTCGCTTAAAAATAATTTCATATGGTATCTCATTTAACATTCTGTGTTTTTTATTTGCTTTGAAAAAGGGCTGGACGATCCACCTGGTGAATTAGCTTGAAGAAACATGAGTTGAAACTATTTAAAAATTTACTCCTTTGAATAGAATGGTTAAACCTATAATTTAATTAAAAATTGAAGAAAATAAGTTTTTTTCCTTATTCTCACCATCATTGGTAATTTAACGTTCAATATATATTTTACACCTTGTGTTATCAACCTTTTTTTATTAATTACAAATATGGCTTTTGCAACTTTTTCAGAATAATATTAAAAACTAAATCATAACCATATGGCATTTTATTCCGATCTAATGAGATGAGTGGATAAGGCCAATTTTTGCCTCCATTGGGACACTTTTTTTTTGCTTGCAGATTGAAAATATGCTATACAAGATCTGAAACACTTTCGATTTTATTTATTTTGACCTTTTTAATATGGGGTGCTTATAACACCATTGTAGTTTTTAACTGAAAAATATAATAATAAAGTGAAACATGTATGTATAAAAGTCAGGCTGGTGTTATGAGCTCTTGTTAAAAAAAAAATATTCAAATAGATTATTATTATTTTTTTTTTCAAATTTTGAATTTTAGAGTTTTCAGACAAAAATTAGGGACCAGTAAATTTAGATTCTGAAGTTCAAAATATCTTTAAAAAAAAAAAAAGAAAAAATTGTCCCTGCCAAAGGAGTAAAAATGGGCCTTTCTTGCTCAACTTTACTTTTTTGAGGATCATAAAAAGTATAATTCTGGCCAGCTTCCATCATGATATCCAATAGTGGCATGAATATGGCTAGCTTTGGGCTATCATTCATTAATGTTGCCCATTGATGGCGAGAAAGTGGTTAGCTTTCGGCATGCATTCTTTAATGATTACCATTGATGGCAACAAAGTGGCTAGCTTTCGGCTTGTATTCATTAATGATGCCCATTAATGGCAACGAAATGGCTAGCTTTCGGCATGCATTCTTTAATGATTACCATTGATGGCAACAAAGTGACTAGCTTTCGGCTTGCATTCATTAATGAATCCCATTGATGGCAACGAAGTGGCTAGCTTTCGGCATGCATTCATTAATGATGCCCATTGATGGCAACAAAGTGGCTCTCTTTCGGCATGCATTCATTAATGATACCCATTGATGGCAACAAGGTGGTTAGCTTTCGGCTTGCATATGTTAATGATGCCCATTGATGGCAACAAAGTGACTAGCTTTCGGCTTGCATTCATTAATGATTCCCATTGATGGCAACAAAGTGGCTCTCTTTCGGCATGCATTCATTAATGATGCCCATTGATGGCAACAAAGTGGTTAACTTTCGGTTTGCATAGATTAATTATGCCCATTGATGCCAACAAAGTGGTTAGCTTTCGGCTTGCATTCATTAATGATGCTTATTGATGGCAACAAAGTGGCTAGCTTAAGGCTAGTTTACATTTATGATGTCCAATAAATTAACATTTATGGCCAGCTTTGGGATAGCTTTTATTCTTAACAAACGCAGGTGGCATGGCTGTGGCGATCTTCTGGTAGATTTTATTCACGATGATCGTTAATGGCCAAACTGTGGCTAGTTTTCATTAATAATTGCCACTTAAAGTATAATTGTGGCCAGTTTTAGGCTATCTGTCAGTTATGATTAACTACTTGTGGCACAGTTATGGGCATCTTAATGTAGTTATGGCCAATTCTATTGCGGCCACATTGTGGCCGGCGTGACAGTTTTTTTAAGTTGCCGTAACGGCAAACGATAGCGGCCCCTCATCTCCTAGTTTGGGCCAAAGCTAACGTAGCCATCAGCGGCCCGCAAGTTCTGTGTTCGTTGGGAGTTGAAGGAGGAGTTTAAAGTTAATTTTCGCAATTAACTTTTCTCGATCAGTAAAATAGAGAAAACTTCGCAGCTAGTTTTTCGCTATCTCGCATGAAATTCTGCGAGTACTCAGAGGTGCCGCAAACAGCGTAAGCGAAAAGTTCGCAATCTCGAATGAAACTCTGAGAGAGCTTGTATTTGATCGATGTTGCATTTGTGCGTTTCAGTGTAACAACTATAGCAGAATATTTTATTGTTCGTCGATTACAACGACGTAAATCCCGCATCTTATGGCGTTTAATATAACATCGGGCTGACCTTTTCATCTCAGTTTAGTAGATTTTAGAAACCGTTTCTTACTATCTAAAGAGGACACCAGATTGTTAATAAGAGCAAATCTTGTGTGTATAATGTGTGTCGTTGTATATATATATATATATGCAAGTTTTATCTTAAAAACGGCTCTAACGATTTCGAAGAAATTTTGTATCCTACGGTTTTAGGGCACCAGAAAACCTTTGGGCTAGGTCACATGTTCCAGAAAATTCGATTCGTGGGTCACCATGGGTCAGGGTCAAGCTAATTGTATGTAAAAAACGGTACAAACGATTTTGACTAAATTTTGTATCCTACCATTTTCGGGCACGAGAAGACTATTAGGCTGGTTCACATGTTCGAGAACTTTAGATTAGTGGGTCATTTTTGGGTCAACGCGGATCAAGTAAAATTTATCTAAAAAACGGCTCTAACGATTTTGATTAAATTTTGTATTCTACGAGTTTCGGACACGAGAAAATCATTGGGCTAGGTCACATGTCCAAGAAAATTCCATTAGTGGGTCATTTTTGGGTCACAGTGGGTCAAGCTATTTTTATCTAAAAAACGGTAGACTATTTAGACTAAATTTTGCTTCCTATGGTTTTTGGGCAGGATAAGGCTGTTGGGCTAAAGTCACATGTTCGAGAAAATTCGATTAGTAGGTCATTTTGGTCATGGGTCATTATGGGTCAAGCTATTTTTATCTTAAAAACGGCTCAGAGGATTTGAACTAAATTTAGTATTCTACAGTTTTAGGGAACGAGAAAACAATTACGCTAGGTTACATATTCGAAAAATTTAGATTAGTGGGACATGGTCATGGGTCATTTTGGATCAAGCTATTTTTATCTTAAAAACGGCTCACACTATTTGAACTAAATTTTGTATCCTACGGTTTTGGGCACGAGAAAACCATCGGGCTAGGTCACATGCTCGAGAAAATCCGATTACTGGGTCATTTTTCGGTCATTGTGGGTCAAACTAATTTTATCTAAAAAACGGTTCAAACGATTTTGACTAAATTTTGTATTCTACCATTTTCGGGCACGAGAAGACTATTGGGCTGGGTCACATGTTCGAGAAGTGGGTCACCGCGGGTCAAGTTAATTTTATCTAAAAAACCGTTCGAACGATTTTGATTTTGGGCTAGATCACACGTCCGAGAAAATTCGATTAGTGGGTCAAGCTACTTTTATCTTAAAAACGGCCCAGAGGATTTAAACTAAATTTAGTATCAGGGCTGTGCGAAGGGGCCTTCGCCCCGAGCGCGGAAATTGAGGGGCGCCAAATTTATACTACTCACCACGGTTTAATTTATTTATTTATTCCGATCATTTTCTGGGGAATTTTTTTTCTCTTTTCCTCATTCTTTTTATTCTGTCTCAAAAAATCATGATCTCTCCAACAAATAAGTGCAATTTTCTCTTATGCTATTTAGTTGTTTGCAATTTCGGAATTAAAATTAAACCTTTTAAAGTACCAACATAAACGCGAAATGTTTATTCAATAGTTATTCTGTTTCTGTACTCTATCAGTTTTGTGTTACCTGTCACAAAAAGAAGGGGTGGGGGGAGGGCCAAATTGAAACTTTGCCCCGGGCGCAGTTTTCTCTTTGCACGGTCCTGTTTAGTATCCTGCAGTTTTAGGGAACGAGAAGACTATTGGGCTAGGTCACATGTTCGAGAAATTTCGATTAGTGGGTCACTGTGGGTCAAGCTAATTTTATCTATAAAACAGCTCAGACTATTTAGATTAAACTTTGCATCCTATGGTTTTCGGGCACGAGAAGACTGTTGGGCTAGGTCACGTGTTCAAGAACTTTCGATTAGTGGGTCATTTTCGGATCAACGAGGGTCAAGTTAATTTTATCTAAAAAACGGCTCTAACGACTTTGATTAAATTTTGTATCTGACGAGAAAATTATTGGGCTAGATCACATGTCCGAGAATATTCCATTAGTGGGCCAATTTTGGGTCACTGTGGGTCAAGCTAATATTATTTAAAAAAGGCTCAAACTATTTAGACTAAAATTTTGCATCCTATGGTTTTCGGGCAAGAGAAGACTGTTGGGCTAGGTCACATGTTCGAGAAAATTTCATTAGTGGGTCATTTTGGTCATGGTCATTATGGGTCAAGCTATTTTTATCTTAAAGACGGCTCAGAGGATTTGAACTAAATTTAGTATCCTACAGTTTCAAGGAACGAGAAGACTATTGTGCTAGGTCACATGTTCCTGAAATTTCGATTAGTGGGTCATGGGTCATTATGGGTCAAGCTATTTTTATCTTAAAAACGGCTCAGACGATTTGAACTAAATTTTGTATCCTATGGTTTTTGGGCACGAGAAAATCATTGGGCTAGGTCACATGCTCGGGAAAATCCGATTAATGGGTCATTTTTGGGTCAAGCTAATTTTATCTAAAAAACGGCTCAGACTATTTTGAATAAATTTCATATCCTGCGGGTTTCGGGTACGAGAAGACAATTGGGCTTGGTCACATGTTCGAGAAAATTTGATTAATGGGTCATTTTGATCATGATATTTGAACTCAAAGCCAATTTTGATCGAGCATAGTTCGGTCTTCCCTGCTCGTTCGATATTTATTCTAGCGAAGAATAACACTTTTAGCATACTTTTTTAATTTTTAAATAAGAAAAGAATAAACATAAATTTGTCTTAGATATTTACATAAGTATTTATTTTAAAAAAATAAACAAATAATTTTTAGATGAAAATAGTTATTAGGGTTTCTTAAAAAGCGTCTTAGGGTCACTTAAAAAGTGAAAACGGAACCATTATAAGATCATTCGTGTGTCTGTTTGTCATAGTCGTTTTTCTGGTAAACTGTAGAATGTGGAAAGCTCAAAAAGTTATAAAGCCTGCTGACCAGTGTTGAATTCAGAGGTTGGCCCGGGGGAATGCCGGAAAATTTGAGATCTTATGCTTTTAATGATTAAAAAGTGCAATCTCCCCCCCCCCTCCTTTAGCCCCAGAAATCCCTCCTGCAGAAAAGTGTCTGAATTCAGCACTGCTCTTGACCCACATATTTTAAGATTATTACCCATTAACAAATATGATTAGGAAAATTTTAGGAAAGATAATTAAATTACTTGATTTTTATTTTTATTTTATTTTTTATTTTTTTTTTATATTGTGTGAAAGATCTTGTAACACCGAACTCAAAAATACATTTGTTTTAATTTTAGGCATTATATTTTCAGAGATATCGTCGAAAATGTACTGCAAAAATATGTCCCCCACCCCTCTATTTCCGAATCTACTGAAAATAAAATTCTGAAAAAATTGGGGGTAGTAGTAGTTTATTTGAACATTGCAGGAAAACTATAGCGATTTTTCTAGGTCAGATAGTTTTTGAGAAAAACGCATTTTTCCGTTACACACAAACTTTACTTTTTGGGCGGTCCGCAGGGGAGTTAAATGGCGCTCAAGGTACTTATCGATGCAGATTCATCCAAGGATAGTTGATAATGATTTTCAAAAAATAAATAAAAAAATCGGTAATTAGCCGAGATATTAATTAAATTACTTGCCTTTAAAAAACTGGGATAGTAGGAGTTTACAAATTAATAAATTCAATGTATGGAACACTTTGAGCACGAATTATACTCGCACTTGACCGATTTATTTTTATGTATGTCTGTCACTACGATGATAATCATATTTTCAAAAGTTTCTCTTAAAATCTCAAAAACAGTTTAAAGAATATATAATTGAAAATATTATGCAGTTTCATAACTTTATACTTCATGAAAATATAGAAATATCAATTTAAATATGGTAGATCTTTAAAAATTCATTTTTAGATAAATGCATTAAAATCCTGAAAGAAGGCGCAGCAACTATAGACAGTACATCATAAAGACTGTTATATCTTTTGACCTAATTAATGTATTTAAATGTAATTTTCCTCATTTTACTCTAATGCCTGAAGAGCAGTGCTATTCAGCGCAGGGTCTGAAGGTGGAGTCCTGCACGAGTCGTCGGGTTGTGCCCGACTCGAACCCGGAAATTATGCTTAAAGTCAACCCCAAACCCAATGTAAAAAAAAAATTATCTGTATTTTAATACAATTATGAAAATGTAGTTTATAATTATATCTCTAATATCAATTTTATTTATTTTTTAATAAAAATGAACACATATACACTCATTAATATCCAAATGTATAGTCTTATTAAAAAATATTCAGCACTTTCTTTTGAAATACATTCATGGTATAAAACTTTCACCGGAATCCAACCCGAATATATCAAAACTATCTGAAAAAGACCTACACATGAAACGTTTAAAGTAAACCCAACTCACACCGAAATAAATAGCACAAACCTGAACCTCAGGTCGGGTCGGGTCAGGGAAAATTGAGTAACTCGGGTGGTGCACTACTCTACCCAAATGACGGCCTTTGAATGCTTTCTTAGTACCTCTTAGAATATTTTCAAATGCTTGCTTTTAAAAAAATGTATATTTTTCAAAGTTATTTTGTTTTAAAATAATTAATATTTGTATACCTTTTAAAGACTTTCTAACTTCAATAATAGTCAACATAATATAGCTGAAAAGTGTTTACGACTCCGGTTTAACTGTCGGCGCTCCAATTCCCATAAACACAGTCGGATTGCCATGTAATTTATATATGTTATTAAGCTTTACTGTACCATAATCTCTGTTGAAAATGAAGTGTGCCATATTTATAGTCCGGTTATAGGGACTAGAGTCCTGCATCGGATCAGGTAACCTGATTTTATTCGACCCAATCTGTAGGTCGGGTTGATGCTAATTTTTACTGCAATTGTTTCGGTTTCGGCCAAGGAATTGATTCTTGCAATCAGGTTTACATTGACGCAATTTTTCGAAAAAATCTAGAATATTTTTTTCAATGAAAAATACTATGTATTTGAACATTAATGAGTACATATATATATATGTTCATTTTTCCACATAAAAGATAAAATTGACATTAGTTATAACTGTAGAGTATTTTCCTTAATTATTTTAAAATATGGATTTATTTTCTTTCATTTCAGTGTCAAGTTTCGGGTTGACGATATATTTTTTTCGGGTTCACTTGAAATAGAATTTTTGGGTCCAGATATAACCCGACCCAAGCAAGACTCTAAAAATAGACACAAAATAATTCCGTTATATTATAGTCTACGGGGAAAAATAGATTGCAGTGCATTTTAATGATGTTACACCTTTTCAAACAACACGAAATTGATATGTATTTCTGAGGTGCACCGAAACATGCTTTCTACAGAATATATAGTGGAAAGCATTTATTACGCATTTACAGGATCATACTAAAGAATTCTGTTACATAATGGTCCACGGACAAAAATCATTTGTACTGTATTTTAATGATGTTACACTATTGAAAACATAATAAAACACAGAAAAAGTATATTACAAGTTGCTTACTGTGAAATATGGTATGCATAGCATTTATAGTTCAATCTTTTTGTGTCCCTGTAAATCTATACTAATAAAAGAAATTTCGCTTTGCATGTGTGTGTCCGATGGCTAGGAAAATCTAGCACAGCTAGAAGTAAAAAAAATTATGTGAGGATAGTACAAAACCTGTCCTGGTACACCTGAGAATTAGAATTGTAATATTTTGAAAATTAGCATAGATATTAATTAAAAACTCATCAAAATTGCAAAAATGAGATCAGGATTTAGAGAAATAGGATCGCTATAATATTTTAAAAAACCTCTATTTTATAGGAAACCAGGGTCAAATATTCATTTATTATTCAAAGTTACAGGGCATCTCATGCCAATCCGAAATCGCATTTTCACTCATAACTTTAACAAGATATTTTAAAAAAATTCGCAAAAGACTCATCTTTGTATGAATACATAGGTACCAACCTCTCATTAACATTCCGTAATATGCGGTTAATTTGACCCAGGTTTAACACGTTTTGCACCAGAAATTTTTTTAAGAAATGAAGTTAAATAAATTCCACGTAGAAACCTGAAATTGAATAAATAAAGATTCATCCAATAATTTTTCTGGTTTGAAGTGTTGTTAAACTGGTCAAATTAACCCGCATATTACGGAATATTAATGATATGCTGGCACCTATGTGAATTGTAAAGATTCCGTTAAAATATCTTCACACTGTTAAAGTTGTGAAGGAAGACGCAACTTCGGATTGGATAAAAATTAATGATTTGTAGTTGAGTACTTCTCCATGTTTTTTCTCTAACTGTGGCTTATATCCATAACTTATTTTATAATGTTCCGAACTTCTCCAAACTAGTTTCATTTTGCCAAATTAGTATAATAATCAGCACTCACAGCTTCAGGGTATATTTCTATAAAAGATCTACCAGAATTTTCTAATAACAATCTAACTGAAATTGGAAATTAAGTTCCTAGCTTAACGAAATGAATCAATCTTTAAAAGTGTATAGTGGTCCTCCTAATTAGTCATTTAACGAAGGGTACTGAAAAATCTGCTCTCCCTTCATGTTTTTTCCTCTAACTATGTCCAGTTTCCGTATTTCAGCAACTAACTTTCTAATTTCAACACAACTGATTCCAAACATTATAATTAACTTAAAAATCGCCCTTTATAACATTAAAGTAAACTTATGATAATCACCCTCTATAGCATTTAAGTAAACTTATCAGATGTATATACCACTCTTTCCAAATAATAATTTCAGATTTTTTTTTTTAAATTTCATTTCAAAGTATCTCAAGTTCTATGGGACCGATTACGAGTGGGTTTGGCTCATTCAACTTGATGTCGATAGCCTTGCATATTTTAGCTCCAGCTTCCACCGCCACGGGGCGCATTCTTATCTTGCCTTTGACTCATTCAACTTGATTTCGTTCGCTTAAGAGATTTTAGTTCCACTTTCCTCTGCCGGTAGACGCATGCAAAATGTTAAGTAATATTTTAATAAATACAAATTATTAAAAAATAAATATGAATTTTAAATTTTATCAATGAGTAATAATATGGATCATAATTACACTACTTTGTTGATGAATAAATAAGCCTTGTTTTAAAAATCATTAAAAAAATAATTTCACACAAAATAAGGTTAAAGATATAAAATCATACAAATTTGAGGTTTGTTTTAATTTATTATCACGGGCCCAGGTAACGCCAGGTGGGTCAGCTAGTGAAAAATAAATGCTATTAGTTGTAGTATGCATTTTTAAGGTCAACTAACTATCTGCATATTACATGATAGGTGTATAACACAGGTAACGTGATGTGTATAAATTTTATGTATCCTATACACGGCTTCAAAAAAGAACTCGTCAATATTACTGTTTATTAGTGTGGAATTGCTTAAGGATGTTTTTCACTTGTGTTATGCATTTTCCTGTTGAATCATTTTCAGAATAGTAAGAGATGTTTGTACAATGTAAATAAATTCATATACAGAACACGCAAAAAACTATATACATTGTCATCTATGGATAGTAATTGCTGGAATTTCATTTTTAGTTGTATTATGAATTTTTTACCCGAATTAAATTTTAGCTTAATATGTGATGTATATAAAAATCTGTAAATAATATACAGGGCTGTACGAAAGAATTCAAGTGCATTTCTGCTTATTACTGGAGATTGCTTAAGGTGAATTTTTAACTGTGTAATGCATTTTCTAACTGAAATTTTTTTCCCCATACAATGTAATATGTACAAATCTATATATCATATACATAGCTGCAGAAGAGAATTTGACTATTTTTCGCCATTATGGACAGAAAATTCTGAAATCAGGTTTTTAAATGTATTTTACATTTTCTGAAATATCTACTTACATATATTCTTTGTCTTTATTAGACGGTAGAGTTTGTTTTGTAATGATATTCTGGATAGGGGTATGCACAGGCTCGGATGGAGAACCTTACTTTTTTCTGCAGACTCTGTCCAGGCTAGATGTTTTTTCCAGCCTTGACCCGTGCAGACTTCTACATACTCTCCTCCGAGTCAATGTTGGGCTGCCATTTTATTGATTATTTTTTGTAAAAGCTAATGTGATGTTCTATATTTGTTTATCAAAATCGTTATACATTTAATTTGGTTTAATAAATTAGAGATATTTTTAAACACCTATTATTGTCTCTCTAGAGCTCTACGTTACATTTATGATTATCTTACTGAATGTTCATTTGAATGTAATTGTCTAAATCATCTATATATTTAAAACGCTAAGCGTTTTATTTCGACAATCCGTGAGAACAAACTACTGCATCAAATTACACCATTCTTTTTTTAAATGAAAGATATTTGGACACAGATTTGTCATCGTGCATTCGTTTGTTCGAAAATTTAATTAATTAGCCGTAATTTTCAATTAAACTTTTACTGCTGCTTATGACGTCATAAAGTCGGCAACTCCCACTGTTTTGAGGCATAGAGTTATTTTCCGAACTCTGTGGTTCGCCAATCTTTTGACATTAGCTAATATCAACTAGGTAATATTTTAACATTGTAATATTAAATCTTAAAAAACTTACTTGAAATTAGCTAAAATATAATCATAATAAAATATCTAAACATAAACATATCAATATGAATAACAAATGTCACGTAAAATATTGCAATTTAAATTATTCCAATTGAAAGGAGATTTGGAGAGTTATCCCTGACGCCCAGCTAACATAAAAGTACCAATTTTATTTTATTTATTTACACACATATTCAATTTTATTATAAAACACCAGGTTGCCATACAAAGCAAAAATTGTCATTTAGGCGCCAAAAATTAACCCCAGTTACAGCGCCTAGAATACATTTTGTTTATAGAATGACATACATGGTATATATACTTCACTGGCTCCCGGCTAACCGAAAAGTACCCCAAATTATTCGCCAAACTGTAGCGCCCAATAAACAAATAGAAGAATGTTGCCATTAAATCTCAAAAATAAAAAAATAATAAAATAATAATTAGGAAAAGCCTCATTTACTAAAGTATCATTTATCAATAACTTTAAACAATAAAATATACAATATATTAATGAAAACAGAATGAAAAATAATCTTGGATATTTATTTATTTATATTATTTCTCTTAATTATCCTTTTCGACTGTTGGATAAATGTTTGTGACGTCAGTTGAATTTTATCCATTTTATTGATTGTACGAAACTACGAATCACAACATTTTTTCAATGCTTTTTCTATTTTAATATCATGGTTCCGAAGACGTAATTTTTATTTTAATTAATGTAATAACTAATAAATCAGTAAAACATCATTATAAATACATTTAACGTCGAATTAAAAATCAATTGATGAGAACTTTTAGGCCGAATTTTTTTAATTTGCAAGTTAAATTTTGGTGAAAATATTTATCCGTGTGTTTTATAAGTGAATAATAATTCATATTTATTGTGACGTCACCGGAATATTGCCCATTAGGTTTATTTTATTATTATGCATTATAACTTTGTTGATGCCATTTTTTCATTACAATTAAATACAAAATATATTTTTATTTGTAACATGGTATTTAAGCATAAAAGTAACTTATACAAAGTACGTGTGAAAAGTTTGCGCCGGGGAAAATGACGTTATGCTTAGCTTGAAATGCATTTTAACATTGATAAAACTAAAAAGAAAAATTAATTGTGTCAACTTGACGTAATTTTAACTGATTTTTCAATTTTTAATTTTAAAGGTCAGAATTTAAGCCTTTATTGGTTGCTTCATCTTGATTGCATACCTTGATTACATGTTACCAATTACTTTTTTTTTAATTATGGGTTAGAAGATTTAATTTTTTGATAAAAAAAATTCACAAAAGTAAAGAATTTCAGGAAAATTAAAATTATTAAAAATAGTGTTATGGGAAAAAACTTGAAATAATGATTGTATTTTTAGCTATAATAAATAATGTAAGGCTAATATTTTATAGGGATTATTTTGGTAGGTTTGTTATAAGTTCATTTAACAGTTCCTTATTAGTGGCAAAGTCCTATTTCTTCCACTGTGAATTTCTCTTTCGATGTCAAAAAATGATAGTCTACTTTTGGACGCCAGCCAAAACACAGTGGCAATTTTTAGAAATGTATAACGGTTGTGACAACAAACGGCCCTATCGCTTTAGCTTTCATCGCGCTTACATCACTTCTAAATACTACAAATTTCAATTTTTTACTACATTTTACTACATTTTACAATTTCAGTTCTTACATCATCAATTCGAAAAAAATTAGCTTTCGATTGAAATTTATTTGAAAACTGCCGCTTAATTTAACGACTTTTTAAATAATTTTCAAGCATGAAATATTTTCAATTCTATCTCAACAATGATCATCAGTTTGCTTTAATAATGTAACATAGTCCCTGGGAAAGTTGCCCCAATTGAAAATAGATTTTCCTAACCATCATAAAAACTGAAAAAGAAAAATAATAAAAACCCCTGATAAATCATAAGAACAGATTATCCAAAAGAAAGAGCATTTTGGCGCTAAACTAAAATCTGTCAAGAAAAAAAATCTATTTATAATTTATGATTAACATAAAATTGATATGATGAATTTGTTGATGCATATGTTGCATCAGAATATTCTAGGAACTGTATTTTATTATTTTTTTAAAGATCCGTTGGATATTTAACTGTATAAGAAGGAAAAGATCCCCGACGGTGATGGAAAAGGAATAATCATCCTGATTATGTAAAGGAACAGAAGAAACCATACAAATAAATTACACTTGAAAACATTAAAAATCTCCCTTATCTGCAGATTGATTTATTATTGTAACAAAAATTCTTCATCTTTACATAGAAATTGATTAGCTTAAAACAATGGATACGTTTCAGAAGATATGGATTTGAAACGAACAATGATTAAAGAAGATATTTTAAAACTTTTAATTTAAACATTTTTTAACATTTTTTAACGTCGAATTTTGACGGTGCCTTTGGTGAGATGCAATGCACATGCGCATAGGAGCTCATTTGGTTGCATTATCACAGGGGGGGGGGGTGCTTTATTTACTATGTTCTTTTATTGACTGAATATGAGATGAACGTAGTGATATACTATTTGTATGATACTTCATAGGTTCAGGAAATTTTCTTTCTTGCCGTGGGGAATATGGCGGTAATGTCAAACTGATTTGCATTACACAGTTGTTTACGGATTGTTTGTTTGGAGTTTGCTTCGGAAATAGTGCTGTAATTCACTGGGGGAAAAAAACTTTTAAAATAAAATATTTGAAAGACTTTCATACGCACCCCTTCTTATGTAATAAAGAAGCTTATTTTACTAATATTGTTTATGTAATTTTTTTCCGTCACGTTTCCGTCACGTTCCATCTAGTTTTTTTTTTAATCAGTGTTTCTTTAATCATATTGTTGTTATTCAGTATTCCATGAATTTCGAACATCATCTGAAAATAAAATTTATGCATAAGTAAGTGTGCTTTTTGAATAATTGTAATAGTAGGATAAAATTGCTTCAAAAATATCAGCACGTTTTCTAGAAATTCGGTCGGCCCGGGCCGAACATTTTACTTTTATATCGAACCGAGCCGGACCAATAATTTTTTTCTACAAATCGGACCTGTAAACTTTGGCCCATCCTATAATTCTGGATGTACTGGAAAGTGTTTCATAATCTATAAAACAAAATAAGTGCTTAATGCATGGTTTTTATTTTAATAGCAGGTGGCATTAACACTTTTGACTTCTTCCCCTACAAACATTTTTGAGTTAGAGGTAAAACTTGATGCTAAATTTACCACAATTTATGTTTTTCTGCAATTTATTTTTACATGAGAGAAGGCTAATTGGAAATGCTGATATAGCCTTAAAAAAAAATATGGTCTTTTTCCCCTCAGGAATAAAGGTGTTTATTGTACATTCATACACACATTGTTGACTTCCTAATATGTAGCACAACTGGAATGGTAAGAAATAATTTTCCACTTTGTAATAACTTTCACAAACATGTCACAAACTATTTACATGGACGTACACAGGAAAAGGCTGCAGACTCACCCTCCTCCGCTGTAGATATTTGAAAAAAGTATTGAGAGAAAATAAATATAAAAGCTATTTGTGATGGAATTAATTACTGCATGATTGCAATTTGATTGTTTTAGTATTTTAAAGGTTTCTATTTTATTTCATTACAAGTTTAAGCCATTATTTTATTTCAACTTTAAATTTTTCATTCACTATTCAGTCACTCATTCACTAATGCTACTTAACATAACTATTGAATGTGTCCAATTTTCTACTGTCTTTGAGTTTTCTCAGCTACATTCTCTTTCTTTTAAGTAGGGCTTAATTTCTAACAAAAAGAAATACTGGAGTTTTTTAATATTCTGTGATACCAACAACTGTAGTGTACCCCTCCCTTCCTGCCCCTTCTTCTGCATATTTGTATGTCATACTTTATTTGCAAATTTAAAACATTTTTTTCTTCAGCAAAAGAAAAGTCTTAATATTTATTTGAATATTTTCTCTATGCTTATGAGCATAGTTGTAACTATTATGTTTTTTTCCTGATTAGTAATCTTCACCTTATTTAACCGCAGAAATCTGCTATTAAATAAGATGAAGATTACTATTTGGAAATAGTTTGGTAGCTATGCATTATATATATATAATATATATATATATATATATATATAATAAAATCTAATAAATGAACCGATAGCAAAATCATTTATAAGGGCAATTTTTAGAAAATCATTCTTGTGAAGGATTTTTTTTAATATCAAACCAGTAAAACATAACATACAATGTTATGTTTCTGCGGCCTTTGGTACACAATATTTATAAGCTCTCGTGAATTCTGGCTAGTATTTAAATATTCACTAAAAATGAAGAAGTACTGGAGCTGTACTCTGGTGCAAATTAAGCACTGCTTTTAAGTATATGAATTTGGGAGAACAGGGGACCTTAGCAGAACATAGAGCCCATTCTATCCTTCTAGTTATTTTCCCACTTATTTTGGAGGGAAATAAAGCTCCTTGTGTAAATGGACTTGACAAAATAAGGTAATACAGTAAAGTCAATGAAAATGGAATTTGTCTATAGTGAAATCTCGTCTTAAGTGGAAAAATTGCTTGGTCCCAGTGAAAAAGAATACTATTTAGTTATAAATGGTGGTGCTCTTGGAAAGACGAAATCCTGTCTGAAATGCAATTTTCTTTCGGCCTCTTGCGATTCCATGTTAGCATGTTTTACTGTTCTTTTGAAAATATAATTAAATACTTTTTCCTCTGGGCCAGAACTAACTTTTTTTTGGGGTCTGAAGATAAGTACTTTCCATTTCTGCAGGTTTGTGAAGAGGAGGGGTATTAGTGTAGGGAGTATGGGTTTAAAAAAGGTCTTAGGAAGTTTAGAAAATGCTCTTCAGTGCTCTTCAAATATTTCAAACGACAAAATTATTCTTCCAGCTTCATGGTTTTCATACAATCCATATTTCATGCACTGAAATTTAAACATTTTATTTCTCCTCTAGAGATGTAACCTATATGTTATATAAGGAATTTCAGTATAATTATAATGATTATAAACTTTAAGAAGTGGTAAAGCACACTACAACAGATAATTTTTTTTACAGGAAATAGAAGATCGCAATTGATTTATTCAGTCAAACCTACAGGGTGCTTCACTTCAATCTAAGTTGGGATTTTTGGTAATAACTTTAACAATAATGAAAATATTTTAATGTTATTTAGAACAAAATTAACTTGTTGTGTGCAAAATGCTATAATAATTAAAAGTGCTAGAAGTGCACAATATATCAGTTCTGTGTTTTGTAATGTCAACTTCAATCCTAAAAGTGGATTGTCTAATATAATGCTGATTGGATGCAGATGGTGGCCACTTTCAGCCCATCTTGTGATATTGTCTCTTTTAATGTGGTGGAAGTGGCAACCTTTTGCATCCAATGAGAGCTAAATTAGATGATCACTTTTCAGAAAACAATTGAAGTTACATGTGCACTGAACGAATTACTGTGTACGTCTACCATTCTTCCTGATTTTGTCATATTTTGCACACAACAAATTAATTCGGTTGTAAATAGAGTTAAAATATTTTCATTATTGTTACAGTTATGAGCAAAATTTCTGAACTCAGATTAAAGCAAAGCACTATGTAATTTTGACTCAATGAGTAGATTGTGATGCTGGTTTCCTATAAATAAAATTATTTGGTTCATTGTACTCTACCATCTCTTAAAGATTATACAGAGTGTTTCAGTATAAAACTTACAAAGTGTTTTGTCAAGAAGTTGCTAAATTTTTAAATCAGAGATTTCTTCTTTACCAAATTAAAGAATGATTGGTACTTCTCTGTTATCCCGTTGACCACTTTTCATAACAAAAAACTATCCAAACTGTAACACCAAATAAACGGGAGAACGTTGCCACTGGAATATCAAAATAAATAAAATATAAGAATTTAAGGACACAATTGTTATTTTAATTAATGAAATAACTAATAAATCAGTAAAACATAATGAAAAATACACGTAAATGTCGAATTAGAAACCACTTGATGACATAACAAACACATATAATGCTTCTGACATCAAGTAAATGGGACTGCATTTTTGCATTTAATCTTACATTTTGGCGATAGTTTTTTGTTAGGAAAAGTGGTTGACGGGATAATAGAGAAGTACCGAATTATTTCTAAACTTTTACTTTTGGAAGGGAAGGGGGGGTTCTTTTCTATGGTAGATGAAAAGGGCAAAACATGCAAAATGCATAAGTAAAATAAAACCAAAAAGTAGTATATAACTGAGAGTTTAGCGCCAGCAGCAGCAGCAGGTGCAAGGTGCAAGGTGCAGAGAACGTGTTACAGTACGATGTTAAAATAGTAACTTGAAATGTAGGATAAGTCGTAAGGGTGTACTATAGGAGGAGGGTATAAATGTGAGGGGGCTAACATTTTTTAAGGGCGCTTAATTTTTAAGAAGGGCTTAATTTTTTTAGGATCAAATTTAAATGTGAGATTGAAGTCTGCTATAGGAGGAGGGTATAAAATGGAGGGGCTTATTTTTGAAGAGGCGGCTAACTTTTTTTAAAGGGGGGGGCTTGTTTTTGAGGGGGGGGGGGTTAATTTTTTTTTTTAATTTTAGAATTGACTTTAAGTTTGAACGCGAAACGAAGATTAAACAAATTTTTTTGGTGTCGCCATCTATCGGTAGGGATTGCAATAACGGATATTTAAAATATGTTTTCTTGAAAAGATTTCACTGGGGTTTGAACCTGCAAAATAGCTTCTTGACTTGATAATTTGTGGTAGGTTTAACTGATCAAGTCAAGAAGCTATATATGAATGTCGAGATTTTAAGTGTTTAAAGAGAGGTATCGCGGTACCTGAAGTGAAAAGTTTAAGGTTTATTTTAATGAAACCGGAAATTTATCGTTTTCAAAATGATTCAATAGAATATTAACATATTTCTTCTAAAATGTATAGTGGAAGCAGTGGTAAAAAAGAAGACATGTTATGGGGTAAGTACTGTTTTTATTGTGTTTGGTGTAGAAAACATAGGAAAGAGGCGTAGTTTAAAAAAACAAATTCAATTTTATTAATAATTTTCCCAATGCAATACATGTGGAACCACTTTTCGTTTTTTAGTGGGTTTTGACAAATCTAATGCAGAATCTTGTTTAATGTTTGTTGACAAATATTTATTTTTAATAAAATTTCGCGGGACATTCATTTCGTTTAATGTTTCTAATAATTATTTCTGTGACTTGATCGGTTTTCTTTTATTCACAGAAAACAAAAGATTAAATAAATTTGCCAAGTTCGATTCGGGGATAGGCTTTCCTTCGAAACTTACAGTCAAATGTTTATCTTTTCGAAATTTTCTTGGACGTGCCGTGACAAACTGAACTAATGCTTTGATAATTTAGGATAGCTTTATCTGGATATCATGATTGTTAGATTACGGATATTTGTGTTTGGAATAACGTGATTTTTAATTTTGCCTGTTCAGTTTCAATTATATTGTGAAATGAGGGTTTATTTTTGAAAGATAATATTAACTTTTTGTGATTATCTTGTAACAGACTGCTTTCATTAAAAGTGTATTTTAGAATTGTAAACTACAATTTTGAAATTTTCGTCTGTTTGGAAAAAAGCACAGAAAAAAAATAAAAGTATTAAAAAAATAATAAGAGCAACTGTTCAAAAATATAATAACAACTAAACAAATGATCAAAAATAATAAAAACTGTTCAAATAATAATAACAACTGTTAAAAAATAATAAACGATTGGCTTTATACAACCAACATTTAAAAAAAAGTTAATCGAATCTAGTTTTTTCTAACACGACTTATTTGAAATATTCACTTTTTCTAGTTAGATTTATAACACATAAGTGATTTATAACACATAAGTGACACATAAGTAAAATATTATTTATAAAATCACTAAATACGAGATTAATAAGAATTTTTAACTTACAAACATTTGAACTTCTGATACACAAGTGATCCGACCAGTAAAATATTATTTATAAAAGCATTTTTGACTTACAATTGTACGAACTTCAGATACGCAACCCTTTCTGAATCAATGTGTAAGATTTAACTGACTATTGAACTTATAACAGAGTATGATAAAATAATCACGTGACTTTTTAAACCAATAAAATGTTAATATTTTTAAACAAGCGCCCTCCATCATTTTATGAACTTCCAAGAAACGAGTTAATATGATTATATTGTTTCCTGTTACCACTGTGAAAGGTTGTGTTTTTCGTTTTAAGTTAGTTTACATTTAAGTAATTACGGAACGAGTCATGGATTCTGCTTTATTAAGTGTTAATGATATGTCTAACGTGAAGAGTGAACCATCATCACCAGGATTAAATGACCATGACTTGGAATTTTTAATACAGCCTAAAGAAGAACCCGTTTCGAATTGTGAGGTGAAACCCACCTCATCAGGATTAAAGAAACAGAAGTTACCCTTTGTGTGTTCTACTTGCAACAAAGCTTTTCCCCGAAAGGTTAACGTAACGTTTCACATGAAATGTCATCTGGAGAAAATACCTCTTATATGTGTAATCTGTGAAAAAACATTCGCTAGAAAGTATCATTTATTAAATCATATGAAAATTCATTCAAAGACCCCTGTGATTCATAATTGTAATGTATGTGGCGAAGTATTTTCACAAAAGAGTGATTTATTAAAGCATGGGAAGATTCATAACACTTCCAAGCCAAAACAAAAGAAAAGTAGACAGTCACCCAGTCACTGTAAATGTGACGATTGTTTTGAAACATTTAATAATAGATCTGACTTAGTGAAACATAGAAAAATTCATCTTTCACCTAAAGAACTTAACCCATCTGATCCACTTTCCTTGGGAAACAGTTCGAAATATGAAATTTCAGACATCACTCAGTTTAGTAAAATATTTAAGTTTTTCGATGTTTTTACTCCTGCTCATTGGAATTTAGGTGAGGAAATGATTGTTGAAGTACAAATGAATAAGAACTATGAGCTTTATGTTCACATACAAAAATATGAAGAATTTGAAAAGAACGGTCGTGAGCTTACCCCCACAAATGAAGGCATTACATTATCATGTGCAACATTCGACAAATTTGAATCGAGATTGGATAAATTTAATTTTGTTTCTGAAAAAGATACATTCGTATGTAATAATGACTTACTAATTGCTTATGTAAATAAGGAATCATGCATACTGCAAAAATTATTCAAATCGAAAAAGTTTGGGTTTTGCTTAAAGTCTGACTTTTTACTGCTTACAAAAGATCAATATTTGAAACTAGTGAAAAATCGCTTTAAAATTACCGAATGTCTCATTGAGACGCTTTTAACTAAGCTTATTCCTGTTTCGGTTTTAGAAAACTTAAACAAATGTAAATGTACCCACCTCACTATCGAAGAGACTTTGAACTATTTCTTAACATGTTTCGATGACGAGTTAAAGTCATCCGTTTCTCGCGTGTTTGATTGCTATCAATGTTCAATCGGACAACCAATTAATATGAAACACGAGTGTGATAGTTATAATTTGCGCAGGAAATATAATTGGTGTAATGAGAGTGCACTTCAACGTGACTGAATTTGTAAAAAACCTATTCAAGCAATGTTCATGTAATTATACTCATTTATTTTTTGAAACTATGAATATGGACTTTTATAATAACCATTTAAACAATGTATTTATAAATTAACATAGAAATGTATTTATTTAATAAATATTTGTTTATATATTACATATCTGTTTTTATTTCACATGTCTATTTATTTATTTTTTTTTTATTTATTTATGAAATCAATCTTTGAAGTTTTATTTTCAAGGAAAAAAAAAGTGAACATATATTTATGAGTAGGCAAATTTTTTTTAATTGTAGTCTTTAAAGTTAACACTTTTTGGTTAAATAAAATCTCTTTTTAAGAAAAACTTATTATTTTTATTTGAATAGGTATAAAACTTATTTATTGATAAGAAAGTTTAATTTTTCTCTCCTTTTAAACAATGACATTGCATGTTTTGATAATTTCCATCCCACAGTTAACATTACAGTATTTAACATAGTTAAGAAAATGTTTAACTTAAACCGTCACTGTATTTATTATAGATAAGTAAACATTTTATCTTTAACCTAAATGTAATTTAAATGATTAACTATAACTGTGACTGCTTTTAATCTAGATAAGTAAATGTTTCCAGGAAACACAATCAGTTTACTGTAGACTTTTATCGAGATTACACCAGTTAGTGTGGAATGCTGATTAAAAATATTTTATGACATTAATATGCAGAAAAGATCTCACGAAGAAGTACTTTCCCCTTCAAAACGTCTACGTTTAGAAAAACACATGGAAAATTCAAATACCTATGAGAAGGAGTTAAAAGACCCAAGATTAAAACTTTCTAAAATGGGTAATAACTGTGTAACTACTGAGGACTTACAAGATGTGAAACCCGAGATCGCTATGAATTTTTCAAACCTTTCCTATGGGAATGATACAACATCTTTCGAGAATCCCGAGTTAAATCCAGCTCTAGCCCGGGAATAAGCTTTGATTTTCTGGGGGAAATAATTTTAAAAATTAATTAAATGCGAAATTTTAAATATATTGTGGTTTGAAATGCACAAAAGAATAAATACAATTAGTAACAACAATGAATATTACTGATGAAAAACAACTTTTTTATTAGAATAAACATTTATTATTATTTATTCAACATAAACTATTTATATAATATAGATAAAAACATATATAAACAGTTCAGAACTATTAAAATTTTATAAAAATTATTATGAAATTAATAATTAATATAATAAATAAGTAATAATTAGAAGAAGAAATATAACAATAAATAATAATGATGATGATAGTAATAATAATATGAAAAATAGAAACAAAAATTTAGCCCACATTAATTATAAATAATATGCATTTAAAAATACAGTAACAAATTCGTATAAAATAAATTTGTATTTGAAGGAAATATTTAATAAATAAAAACAAATATTTATTATGCTTAGTTATAAAGAATATAACGCTTAAAAAATTATTTGAAAAGCAATAATTGATAACAAAACTTACTAAGTTAGTATTGATAAATATACAATTTACATTGAATGAATAACTTACTTTTAAAAGCAAATGAGCCCAATATTGAATAACTACACTTAATCTCTACGAAAAAGAAATTAGATATACAATTTTGTATTAAAGTGCGAAGTTTAAAAAAATTCTATTTTGCTCGCTGATTTGTTGCAGCGCTTGCGCAAACGGTGGTCATACGTTGTGCCTAAATAGTTACATGTCGAATTGGTTGGACGTCTAGTCAATTCTTTAAGATAACTTTTTTTGCAGTCATAGCTGCACAATTCTGGAAATTGGCGATATAATAGCGCAATTACGATTTCGCTAATCGCTATTCAATTCTTCTTGATTACAAAACAAGCGTCTCCACCGCACCCCTCACAACGGCTCTTATCACAAATGCACCTGAGAAATTCCCCATTTAAAAGGAAAATATGGTTACTTGGTCAGTTGGTTTCTCCAGTATTCTGTATTTAGCGTATACGAGACCGAACAATAGTTTGTTATAGTTCCTTATTATTTTAATTATGTGATTTTTTTTTCTTCTTTTTAGTGTAGTCTCGAATTTACTTTCATAAATTTCATTTCATTCAGTTTAAGTTATCGGTTATATAGTTATATAATATAGTTTAAAATAAAAAATTCCGAGTTTAAATAAAAAAGCCCGACGGCAGTAGAAATAAATACAAGAGAAAAATATAAATTTATTTTATTCAGAGATTTTAAATAAATATAATTGATGATATTAACCAATTTAAATCTGGTTTTAAATCAAGCTCATTTAACTTGTACATGAGTGATATTTGTAAGCCGTTTTTTTATTTATGTTTTTTAAAAATTATGAAGAAAGGATATGCAACACTCCGTTATAAAGATGAAAGTCAACAATAACATCATATACAGGGTGATTCATAAAAGATGGGCAGAACTTTAAGGGGTTATAGTACACTTAAAGACAAATAATATTAAATAGGAGACTAAGGGTCCCAGACGTATTCCCAAGGAGATAGGGGGCATTAAAGTTTAGGGTCCGAAATTTCAAATGATTATAAAACATGGAAAAATTGGTCGATTCGTTTGCGGTTTTTGCAAAAAATTTTCTTTATGCCAGTATTTTCTTGAAATAAAATTTTAAAGTTCAATTTCAAAAAATGCCGATAGGGGGCGCTTTAGACTTTGGAGTAACAAACAACTATTTTTTAACGTTATTTTTTGTATTTCTTTAAATGATTTCGAAAGCTTAGACTTAAACTTAAATTTTGATCTAAAAATCTGAGTCCTAACGAGTAGTTAAGTAGCGTAAACTGAAATTTGAAATTTGAAACCCTTCTCCCCCCAGAACAAAAATCAGTTATTCCCTATCTTTGTGTCGTAGATTAGGCTCTAACTACTGCCGCGTTTTGCTAAAATTATTCTTTATGTCAGTATTTTCTTGAAAATAAATTTTAAAGAAAATTTTCAAAAAATTCCGATAGAGGGCGCTTTAGACTTTGGAGTAACGAACAACTATTTTATACCGTTATTTTTTGTGTCTCATTAAATGCTTTCTAAAGCTTAGACTTAAATTTTCAGCCCAAAATCTGAATCGTTAGACGTGGTTAAGTTTCTGGGGAGAGGGGTTTGAAATTTCTACTCCTGAGCACAGTTCAGTTTACCATGTCCACACATTGTGTGCTGTGATACGAGGTAAAAAGACACAAATTAGGATTATGTTACCAAAGCATATTTATTAACATGTAATCACAATAAATGTTCAAAAATGTGACCACCAGAGGTTATGCACGCAGAACAACGGCGACGAATGGAACGGCGAACATTCGCGAAAACATCAGGCTTTTCGAGCACTTCCCCTACAGCGGCGGAAAGTCTGGCGACCAGTTCCTCGGGGGATTCAATGGGTATCTCATACATAAGAGCCTTCAATCGTCCCCAAAAAAAGAAATCGAGGGGTGAAAGATCTGGCGAGCGAGCAGGCCAAGCAACAGGACCACCTCGACCAATCCATCTGTTCGGAAATGTGATGTCCAGATAGTTGCGGACGTCTCGTACGTAATGGGCTGGCGCTCCATCGTGCTGGAACCACATGACCCGCCGGATGCGTGGAGGAACAACGTTTAACAGGTCTGGCAGCACATGTTGCAGAAATGTGAGGTATGTTTTACCGTTGAGGCGTTCAGGAAGAAGGTACGGTCCGATTAGGTGGTCTCCGAGGATTCCTGCCCAAACATTGATGGAAAAGCGTCTCTGATGAGCATGTGGATACGTAGCATGTGGATTGACATCCGCCCATACATGTGCATTGTGTGTGTTAAATGTACCTTCACGTGTGAAGGTACATTCATCGGTGAAAAGCACAGTTCGTCCAAAATGTGGATTTAGCGCGTTCTGCTGCAGAAACCAGCGGGCGAATTCAATACGATTTGGATAATCCCCTGGAGACAGTTTCTGGACTCGTTGCACATGAAACGGGAGCAAATGTTCATCCTTCATTACCCTCCAAGTCGTGGACTGTGAGGTATCCACCTGGCTAGCCACTGTTCGTGTACTTGTACTTGGCTGCGCCGCTACTACATCCAGAATGGCTTCTGCAACAACTACTGATTCGTCCTTTTTTGCACGACCTGCATTCGACCGGAAAGCGAGAAATGATCCCGTCTCACACAACTGTCTGTGCAAGCGCTCGAAAGTTTTGCGGTTAGGCAACCGCCTGTTAGGAAATCGCTCTCCGTACATTCGTTGTGCCTCTGCACCATTTCCATCTGCCGCTCCGTAAATTAAATGCATCTCAGCCTTTTCCTTATTCTTGAAGGGCAACATCTTCCGATTCATTACTACAGCGACTTACACTTGACTCACCGTTCAGTGGTTTTTATGCCTGAATCGTGTCGAAATTTTGCATACGTGTTCTTCTTCTTCCCCATTTGACATTTGCATACTTTCTGTTTCCTTCTTCACCCGGTGACTAGCGTCAGGAATGGAGCTTTAACGTTTGCATGAGCGACGTTTCCAACTGTGCCAGTGCCTTTATGAGTGAATTCCGACTACGCAGTCCTTGACGAAAGTTGTATTTTTGCCTCGTATCACAGCACAGAATCGTTGGGCATGGTTAAGTAGTGCAAACTGAACTATGTTCAGAAGTTGAAATTTGAACCCCCTCCCCTCGCTACTGAACCACGCTCAGCGATTCAGATTTTGAGCTGAAAATTTAAGTTTAAGTCTAAGCTTTAGAAAGCATTTAATGAGACACAAAAAATAACGGTATAAAATAGTTGTTCGTTACTCCAAAGTCTAAAGCGCCCTCTATCGGAATTTTTTGAAAATTTTCTTTAAAATTTCTTTTCTAGAAAATACTGACATAAAGAATAATTTTAGCAAAACGCGGCAGTAGTTAGAGCCTAATCTACGACACAAAGATCGGGAATAACTGATTTTTGTTCTGGGGGGAGAAGGGTTTCAAATTTCAAATTTCAGTTTACGCTACTTAACTACTCGTTAGGACTCAGATTTTTAGATCAAAATTTAAGTTTAAGTCTAAGCTTTCGAAATCATTTAAAGAAATACAAAAAATAACGTTAAAAAATAGTTGTTTGTTACTCCAAAGTCTAAAGCGCCCCCTATCGGCATTTTTTGAAATTGAACTTTAAAATTTTATTTCAAGAAAATACTGGCATAAAGAAAATTTTTTGCAAAAACCGCAAACGAATCGACCAATTTTTCCATGTTTTATAATCATTTGAAATTTCGGACCCTAAACTTTAATGCCCCCTATCTCCTTGGGAATACGTCTGGGACCCTTAGTCTCCTATTTAATATTATTTGTCTTTAAGTGTACTATAACCCCTTAAAGTTCTGCCCATCTTTTATGAATCACCCTGTATAATGAGGCTGTGCGTTGTGGTAGGGAATTTCTCGGTGCATTTGTGATAGGAGCCGTTGTGAGGGGTATGGTGTAGACAAAGATCATATACACTATCGTTTACATTCATTGGTGTAGACGATGCTGCTGATTGGATAGTAAGGTATACATTTATACTAGCGGCTCTTTCCAAGAGTGACTCACTATGTAGTAGATCAGTCCATTTAGAATTCGCAATAATAGAAGGTGGGGACAGAAAAAAAGGTGAGAACGGAAGAATTAACGTCTATCCTAGCTCCTGACCTTTGCATGCGGTTCTACTAAAATTTTACATTTTAGGTTATGGTACATGCGTTGATCAGTGTTTTATTATTATTATTATTATTATTGCATCAGTGTAAATACATGTTTATTCACATAAACATCCTGTTTGTAACTGCACTATTTAAACTAATATAGTAGAATGTTATAATAAGAAAGTTTTGTGTTGTTTAAAACTTTTAGTTTTTTTACAATACTAATATTTAAAAAGAAAAATATCGCTATTTTAATAAAAATGATAAGTATCAAACAAAGGGAGTGTAAATAGTCAAATTACAAAAGAAAAAAAAGAGAAAGAAAATGTTTTGCTCTGCCCTTATCAAATCTAGAAAATATAATTTGCTGTGTAAAGAGTGGTGTGTGTTTGTGGGGGTGGGGTGGGGGGATTTAGATTAATAATTACGCATTTTTATAACAAATTAACAAAAATGGACAGTAAAATTTTAAAAGATTACTGAGTTTTTAAACTTGTGTTCTGGGGGAGATGGTTGGATTTACGTAGAATAAAAATTATATAAAATGGAAACACCACAAATTCTTTCCCTCGAAATATGCAAAAAATGCTCAGTGCTGACATTCAAAGAATGAAATAAAAATTAATTAAAATACTGGTTATATTATGCAAAATTCAAATCATAAATAATAATTTCATTAAAAAGAAATAGTCCTAGTTTTCCATAAACTTTGCTCACAAAAATCTAGTACCACCAATAAAAATAATCAAGAGGTGGACATATTGTTTACAAAAAAAAGGAGAGGGGGGGGGGAGTAATGGTTATCATTATTACAATTATTATGTAAGGAATCTAAAAAGATTTTGTTAAAACAAAATATTTTTCTTAGTACACCTAACAAAAAAGTCGCTAATGCATTCCTAATGTTTATAATATAGTATGGATAAATTAACTTATGAGAACAAATTTATAAAATGCATCATATCATTACAAAAATAATAAGAAAAATTAAATATTTGTGCTTCATTAATCATATTTAAATTCAGATAATTAAAGATTTTTTTAAATAAAAATGGTGTAGTGATTTGAGGCAATGTTTCTCTATAATAATTTTTAAATAAATGTTTGATTGAATTATTAAAGAACTTTGTGTAAAGGAAGAAAAAAATCAAAAGTCTTAAATGCAATTTCTGTTTACAATATGAAAATTTAATAATTCTAATGAAATGCACGAAACCCATCCGAAAAAGATAAAAAAGGGGGTATTTTGTAATGTATAAAAAAATTTCTAATCACAATAAAATAAAAACTTAATTTTTTACCATAAAATTTATTATTTTATTACCAATATGAAAATAGTAAATCACAAACTTAATAAAGATTATAAAAGTTTTTGCGTAAAACTATTAATAAATAGGCTGTATAATGTGCCCTATGAAAATTTACTAGCAAACTGACAGTAACATAAGCATATGCAAAATAATAACACGAAATAATGTAAATTGCATCAAACAAAATTTTATTTTCAGTGCGAAAAATCAATGTTTTTGTTTGCGTGCGATAAACGCTTCTTAGACTATAAGGGGAAATCTTAACCGGTAGCCGAGGGTAGGGGCTGGACGTAAATTATCTCCGTCTCTTCTATACCTCTGTCCCCACCTACCATACTAATAAACTAGCCCACTTCGAAAGAGGCGCTAGTTCAATTTTGTACTAGACAAAAAATATCCAATCCGTCCTAGTTAAAGAGGTACCCAGTCAATACTTATTAAAATTATAGAAAAAAAATAGCTATTACGCCTATTAAAAAGCTCTTTGAAATGGACAAATTTATATTTATATTTATCAAAAGCTCATTAAAATGAATAAATTTAAATTTACAATCTGAAGTTTAAACTGTAAACTGCGCCTGGATACTTATATATCTTGCTTTAAATGAAGTTTTATTTATTTATTTTTTTAATGTGTGTTCATGTGTTTTGAAGAAATTAATGATAATCAAAAACAACTCCAAAGTAGATACTTAGATATTTACTATATTATTATTCACAATTATTCTATCTTAAAGACTTATTTTTTTCGCTGACTGTTAACAATATATATCAATTGCATAACAATCCGATTATATTTGTACGAGTTAGAGTACGGACAGACAGACGGCCAGACAAACTGAATTCAAAGACACTTTTCAACTACGTTGAAAAGTGTTAAAAAGAAAAAAAAAACTACATCTTATTACAGTGGCGATTGGACGTCAAAAATAGCAACCTTTTCTTGGGATGGTCATAAAGCATTTGGCAGTAAAGTGATCCTTTTCCTGCCAGTGGCGCAGCCAGAATTCGGTTCTACGGGGGGTTTTGAGTTTCTGATAAAGGTGGTCGCCGGTTATATGAATCACCGGTTAACGGAATCAGTCTTTTAAATGAATCACCGGTTAATGGAATCAGTCTTTTAAATGAATCACCGGTTAATGGAATCAGTCTTTTAAATGAATCACCGGTTAATGGAATCAGTCTTTTAAATGAATGAAATCATAATGCTTATCTCTGCAATTACGTTGGTTACGGTTCATTTAAACAGCGTTTACAATATTAGAGTGACAAACTATAAAATGCACCAATGAAATAACACAAAAATTGATTAGATTTATAAAGTGTTTAAAAATTATGAGGAGAAAACTTTAAGATGGAAGAGCACAGTACAGCAAATAATTTTTACATAGAAAATAACAGTTTTGCAATCCATTTGTTCAATCAAAAATCCACAAGGTTTCATGAGAATCACGAATTCTTATTCCTAAATTTAATAATAAAGAAGCAATTTTAACAAAATTTTCAATAGACTTACTTACCTTGCTTTTTGCCAAATGTGACAACTCAATTAAGGTAATCGATGTTTTGGTATGTAGTTGATATTAAACACGGTATTGTAGACTAAATTACTGTGCCCTTACAGTACTTTACATGACATCGAATTTCGCATTATCTAATGTAAATCTGATGAAAATTTTGTTAAAATATATTAATTATTGTTAAAGTTCTCTAAAAATATCCAAGTTTGAATTGTAGTCGTATCTATACTAATATTATAAAACAGGAACATTTGTTCTTTTTGCAGGGGTTAATTCTGGAACTACAGAACAGATTTAAAAAGAAATTGGTCAATTGGTCATATGTGAGTTTTATTCGCGTACAAAGGGTTCCACACAAAATATCAGAACTGTTCAAAGACAATATTCTCACATGACATAGTCACATACCTGAAACAATATTACATGCCAGAATTTAATTTTATTGGTATTGGAATGAAAAACAATGAATATATCTCCCTCTAAAACAAAGACCTTGTACAAAGTTTAAATTTGGCAGAGAACAAATCACGCTTCGGAAGAAGTCGCTGAGTTTCACACGAAAAGTTACTTGTCAATCATATTTGTCGTAATAGTAGACAATTTTAAAGCATTTAAAAAAAGTATGCTGAACAACGCGAAACTTTCTGATTCATTTTCAAAAATGAAAACCTTTCGAGGTATGATAATTCAAGTGATTTGTTAACGAGAAGATTTTTCATTATAAATGAATTATAAGCGATTGTTGTCTCAAAATTACTTACTCTTAATGTCTTAGAATTATTCTATGAATTATTTTTCAATATTTTCCCTCAATAATTGAATTCATTTGGTATGAAAAATGTTGACTATCATGATTCGTCTTACCTAAAGCAAAGATCTTGTTACAAAGTTTAAGCTTAGCATTGTGTCAAGCGCGCTGCAAAAGTAGGTCGCAAAGTAGCAACATAGTTTTGATCCGTGCCGTTGTTTTCTAGATGGGTTTTAATTAATATCTCAGCTATTTGCAAACATATATTTTCGAAAATCATTACCAACAATCCTTAGATGATTCTGCGTCGATAACCCTTAACTCCCGCTGAGCGCCAGAAGAATAAGACACATGAGTGATCTTTTAATAGTTCCGTTTTTACTTTTTAAGTATGGAACCTTAATAATGGTGTCAAAATTCTGTTAACCATCTCCTCTCTAACATAGGCTATATTTTATAGAAAAATTTCCAAACACTTTTTTTCGGTACATCACGTTCCAAATGGGTGCAAGAACAAAAAAAAAAAAAATTCTAAAATTGCACTTTCTATGATATTGTTGATTCTAGAAATTTGAAATTTGGACTAGCGGTTACTTTAAAAAGATGTAAATGCTCACTAAAAATGGTTTCTACAAAGTTCGAAATTTAAAAAGGAAAAAAGAGCAGGAAACGTTCTAAATTACAATTTATTTGTACAATTAGGGCTAGAAACATGAAATTTGGCATTGTTGTTACTTTAGAGACTTATATAGACCAAGAACAATTTGCAGTAGCAGAAAAAAAAAAAAAAAAAAAAAAGTTCTAAAATTGGGCCATTCCATTGTGACGGGTGTGACATCCAGACAAAATTTTAAGAGTTTATAACTATATTTTGGGAAATAAATTAGTTAATAAATCCCTGAAAAGTATTTTAATTATGTTTTTCCATGCATATGCTTGGATAATTGAGCAAATATATAACCTCAATAGCTTTCAATATTTAAAAAACAAAAAATTTAAACTTGTGACGGGTGTGACTCTCTCGGGACAAGAGTTTTTGCTTTCATACACATTTGTTAAAATTCCTGTGAATATTTAACTGTTTTATTATTAAAACAATTTTTTTCTAATGAAAGAGATTCAAATAAAACTTTGTAATTTTCATAATAATTTTTAATGTATAAGAATTTTTTTCCTGCTGTGACGGGCGTGACAAAGAAGTGACGGGTGTGACATTGTGCCAAGTGTACAATTTGAAAGTTGTTTACCAAAAAAATACAGTGATAAGTATAGACAGTAAACGCAACAATAGTAAATCTACAAAAGAAATTTAATAAAACTAACATATTTATGCAGCATGATCACTGATATATCACAAATAATTAATTTACTTTCGTTAGGAGTTCTTGGGTATGTATTATCAATCTTTTCACGCGTCTATGCAACAACTAACTGCATTACACTGCTAACATAGTTTAAAAATGCAATACTCAGGAAAAGTCTGAACAATTTATTTATTTTTTCGCATAGCAACATTAAGAATTAAAAAGCATTAGCAAAACCATTCAGCAAAAATGTTTCAGCCAAAGATAAAAATCCTTATTATGCAAAAAAAAAAAAAAAAAAAAAAAAAAAAAAGTTCATATTAACTTCTAGAAACGAATTCAAAGACTATACAAAACAGACAAGCATGTATTTCCTGTTGTGAATCAGTAATTTGCGGTTAAAACACAAGTTGTGGTTTAAACTTTATACCAGCTTCAAGTTTAGTACGAAGTTTGAATAATCGAGAAATGTATTTTGAGTATTTTCAAAATACAAAACACATGGAAAAATCATTTCAAAATACATTATCAAAATACTTTAGTTTTATCTGTTTAAAATACAAAATACAAATGTATTTTGAAAATGTATTTCAAATACATGTATTTTCGATACTGCCCAGCTCTTCTTGACAAAGTGACGCAGTCCAAATAACCAGTTTTGACTTTGACTTAACCGATGCTTGTAATATTCTCTTTCACAGTTTTAAGTAGAATTTTCGCCGTTTAATTGAATCACATTTTTGAATAGAATTTGATTTAACAAAGCGGCGGATTCCGCCAAGGCGGAAAGGCCAAAAAATTTAATTTTAACTTTAGTTTTGATTCATATAAACGGCAATTATAGTAATTTTTTTAGCTCTGGGGGGGGGGTTTAACCCCCAAACCCCCCCCTTGGCTGCGCCACTGTTTCCTGCGCCACTCGTTTAATTTTTCTATTCAATATACGTAACTGTTCGAATAACGAAAAGTATTGCTTGATTACTCGTGAAGCTATTAATGATGAAGACGCTGAACTGAAGAATATATCTGACATATTTTGCATTAAATTATTTGTGGTGTAAAACTTCTATATTATGTTCAGTTAAAATTAATGCATATTTTTTAATCTATAAATTCATAATATTTAAATTCGTTTAATACAATGTTCTTTGCCCAAATTTCTCATAAAAAATTCTACTTTATTTCGTGTATAGTTTTGAATCTAACACATGTTTACGAAAATCAGCAACGTTTGGCCTTCACGTAAATAAATATAAAAAACTGATTTAAATGATATGATATAAGTTTATAGAAATATTCTATTCGATTCCGTTACAATATTAATAAAAATACTTTTTAAACTTGAAAGTATATTTTTAATTTATATCATACTTAAGCATTTTCTTTTAATTATAAGATGCATACGTTAGTGAAAATTCTCAACTAACATTCCCAATTTATCACAAGTAATGGTAAAGTTATGAAAAAAATCCAGGGAACTGTTTCCGGTGTTAATTAATTATTTCAAATAAAATTTCTTTGATATCGTTTCGGGGCAATAGATCTCCCCTGTCTGTTTAATCTTTGAACGTTATGAATTAAAGAGGGCCGTATGTAGACTAGCGGCTCTTTCGAAGAGTGGCTCACTACGGAAAATTACAACTGCACATGCTTGGGAAGATTCCACTTTTTTAAGTAGGGGTTACAGTTATAAGTTGGTGGTACAGCCTTACGGCAGAGCCCCCTATCGTCTATAACAATCAAGCACGTTGAAAAATAAACAAAAGTTATGTTGTTACCGGAGCCGTCTTTCTCGAATATGAGTATTTTAAACAAAATCATATTAAAATGTATTGATGTTTCGTATTGAAAAAAAAAAGAAATATAATTATTTGATACTAACTAGAAAAACTAAAAATTGCATAAATATATTGCGAAAATATCGAAAATCGCTGTACGAATTCCAAATAAACTTTATTAAAAAGAAGACAAAATTTCCAAAATTGCTTCAAAGATTGAAAGCAGATTTCTTTGACAGATATCATAAAATCGCCGAAAATAAACAAAAAATATAAAAATTAATTTAAAAAAATCACGAAAATTCATGAATCACTGTATGAATTCCTAATAATCCTTATAGAAAACAGACTTCTATCTTTCAGCTCAACATATTAAATTTTGTTAATTGCAATTTTTAAAAAATTTCTCGTAATTTTTATGCGATTTTTTGCGTTTTTGCGCGTTTTGCAGCGATTGCTTCACATTTTTTCCTGAAACTAAAATAACTCTCCGGTAAGTTTTGCTACTGCCATGATTAAATTCAAGTTGATAGAATGCTAAAACAGTTCTTACAGCAACGTGAACAACGATACTGGAAATTTTTATTTAATCTGTGTCAAAAAGAAAAAAAGACAGGGCAGGTGCGAGTAGGACTTATGGAACACTATATGTATATTTTCTAGGTTAAATATTTTCAAAAGTGACATTATTCTGGTCTATATTAGAATTCTTAGCAATAATAATCATTTTACAAAAACAATATATAATAATACAGTAAAACCTGTCTATAACGGAAAATTTTTAGAATTTCTGCGATAACAGTAGAATAAAATTTTATCTGCTAAGACGGAAACCTGTCAAAAACTGATTTTTGCTCCTGTCTCGTGCAATTTCGTCTTACAGTATATTTAAGTTTTTTATACGTGTCCCTGCAGAAAAGAAAATAAGTACAATTCGATGACTATTTTTAAAACAAAATGTAGATATGTTTACCTTAACAGCATGTCAAAATGTCAATTTTTGAAGAAACTTAGACACCCCAGACAGATATACACACCAATTTTGGCTCCTAATAAAACTTATACGGGACGGGAAAAAAAGGGGGGGAAATACAGTAAAATTTGCTAATATGAAAAGGCAAAGGACAGGAGAGAAATTCCATATTTTGCTAGTTTTCGTGAAGCTTCTCCGTTTAAGGTAGAATTGCTGTATAGACAGTTTCCGTTTCAATAGGGTTTAGTGTTTTAAAATAAGAGCATGCATAGAAATCCAATAAAACTTGTCAAAACGGAACTTATCTATAACAGAATCATGCATTAAACTCAAAATTTCTATGGACCCAGTAAAAAGAATATAATACAATAATAATGCACAGATGAAATGCTAAGATGAAATCTGTCTAAAAAGTTATTGTTTAGGGTTCCATGCGATTCCATCTTAACAACATAAAAACAAAAGGAAAAATTGTAGGATTGACAATGTTTTCCCTTTCCAATCAGCTAATAAATTATGCCATTTTGAATGTGTGAAGTAAGTGTCTCCTCCTCTCCACCCCCCACCCACCCCTCCAAAAAACTAATTAAAATGGTTTAAAATAAGAGAAATTTTTAGGGATGATTTGTTTAAAACTTTACAATGAGATATAATTTTTGGTTATCTTATGTTTATGGTTACCTTTATCATGGTTATTTTATTTATCTTATGTTATGGTTTGGTTATCTTATGTTATGTTTGGTTACTTTGTGTCAATTAGTTAAAATAGTGCAAATAATATATAATAATGCTAAAATAGTGCTAAAATTGTGCATATTCCTCATTTTATTAGATGATTCACGATTCTCTACGCATTTCTTTTTTTTTACTTGCCATCCTGCGAACAATAAGCAGCATGAAAAAGGGAGGGGGGGGGGGCTTATGGTGCACAAGCTATCCTCATGCAAATAAAAATATTTGTTCACACATTGAAGACGGGTGATGGTTATTTTCTTTTAAACGTTAACTCCGCCTATGGGCGCCATAATTGCATATTACGTTATTTAACAAACATATTTTCTCTGTTCATGTTTATATTATAAACGAATGTGTATAATAATGGTATTGTTTCAAATAGAAGAATTTATATATATAATACTCTAATTGTAAAAATACGAAGTATGTGTATGGTTTTTGAGAAATTGTGACTTATTGTGACTTATTGTGAAATATTGAATTTTGAACAAATCCAAACTGCTTATTTTGAAACACATTTTTAGTTCATTTTTGCTCCAAAATGCATTCAATTGGCAGGTTCTGTTATTCAGAAACTTTATAATGTCTGTATTATCTCGATTTTTTTTATAAAAGCAGAATTATATTTCAAAAATTGCTGTCAAAGTGGACATTTTGAACCGAATTTCTTGAAGCGATAGCGCTGGAAACAACAAAAAATTATCGTATTCTGAAAATAATTGTTTGTAAATCAATTTCTAATTAATTGAACGAAAAATAAAAACATGGGTCCCTTAAAAATCTCTTCATAAATCACGCCGCCAAGTTTCATGTTTTTATTTTTTTAAATGAGTCTGAAAATGTGTCTCAAAATTTTGAGTTGTTGAGCATGGAAAAATATTTTTTTTGAATACCGCCTTAAGTATGATATAAATTAAAAATATACTTTCAAGTTTAAAAAGTATTTTTATTAATATTGTGACAGAATCGAATAGAATATTTCTATAAACTTATATCATATCATTTAAATCACTCTTTTTATATTTATTTACGTGAAGGCTCAACGTGCTTGATTGTTATAGACGATAGGGGGCTCTGCCGTAAGCCTGTACCACCAACTTATAACTGTAACCCCTACTTAAAAAAGTGGAATCTTCCCAAGCATGTGCAGTTGTAATTTTGTAGTGAGCCACTCTTCGAAAGAGCCGCTAGTCTACATACGGCCCTCTTTAATTCATAACGTTCAAAGATTAAACAGACAGGGGAGATCTATTGCCCCGAAACGATATCAAAGAAATTATATTTGAAATAATTAATTAACACCGGAAACAGTTCCCTGGATTTTTTTCATAACTTTACCATTACTTGTGATAAATTGGGAATGTTACTTGAGAATTTTCACTAACGTATGCATCTTATAATTAAAAGAAAATGCTTAAGTATGATATAAATTAAAAATATACTTTCAAGTTTAAAAAGTATTTTTATTAATATTGTGACAGAATCGAATAGAATATTTCTATAAACTTATATCATATCATTTAAATCAGTTTTTTATATTTATTTACGTGAAGGCCAAACGTTGCTGATTTTCGTAAACATGTGTTAGATTCAAAACTATACACGAAATAAAGTAGAATTTTATATGAGAAATGTGGGCAAAGAATATTGTATTAAACGACTTTAAATATTATGAATTTATTGGTTAAAAAAATATGCATTGATTTTAACTGAACATAGTATAGAAGTTTTACACCACAAATAATTTAATGCAAAATATGTCAGATATATTCTTCAGTTCAGTGTCGACATCATTGATAGCTTCACGAGTAATCAAGCAATACTGTTCGTTATTCGAACAGTTACGTATATTGAATAGAAAAATTCAACCAGTGGCGCAGGGAAACGGGGCGCCTAATACTAGCGGCTCTTTCGAAGAGTGGCTCACTACGGAAAATTACAACTGCGCAGGCTTGAGAAGATTCCACTTTTTTAAGTACAGGGTTACAGTTATAAGTTGGTGGTACAGGCTTACGGCAGAGCCCCCTACCGTCTATAACAATCAAGAGCGTTGAAAAATAAAGAAAAGTTATGTTGTTACCGGAGCCGTCTTTCTCGAATATGAGTGTTTTAAACAAAATCATATTAAAATGTATTGATGTTTCGTATTGAAAAAAAAAGAAATATAATTATTTGATACATTTTACATTATCATTTGCACTCTCACATTAAAATAATACATTATATTATAAAAAATTAAATTTTATTATTATATATTAAAAAATATTTTTTTTTCTACTGGGTTTTATACATTTCATTAGAATTATTAAAAGTTAGTCAATATAATTGTAAACAAAACTCGTGCTTAAAACTTTTTTCCTCTCCATTAATAATAATAAATTTCTGTAATAGTTAATTCACTTACACATTTAAAAACCATTTTATACAAATATTTCCTCATATAATTCCACTACCTAATGAATTTATCTTCAGAAGTTACTTTATCATTATAAACATTAGTATTGTATTAGTGATTTCTTTATTAAGTGTGCTGTGAAAAATATTTTGTTTTTAAAAAATTCTTTGGTACTTTTCTAGTCACTGCTTCATATGCATATATATACAAGCAATTTTTTAAATATATATATATTAAAAACAAAAGTAAATGTTATATAAAAAACAATAGTATTATATATATAAATAATATAAAAATGCATAAAATTTCACTAGGTTTGTTTTCATAACTGCTATTATAATTTCGGAACAAATCTCATTTTCTAAAGCCCAAATTACGTCAAACTCAAAAAAAAGAGGCCCGTATACTGTAATAGTATCAAATCTTTTTTGATTCCTCCCTCCCTCCCTTATATTTTTTCGTTTAATTATCTCAACCTCTTGAATATTTTTATTGATAGTAGTAGTTTTTTGTGAGCAAAGATCATTGAAAACTAGGCCTATTTCTTTTTAATGAGATTATTATTCATTATTTGAATAGCATGTAATTTTACATCTATTTTAATAAATCTTTTGAATGCCAACATGTGAAATATAAGCACTACTCTTCACATAGCAAAAGATGTTTCTAGGTATAAAAAGGGCAGAGGGAAACATTTTCCTCTTTTTTTGAAAAATTTGGCAATTTGGTTGTTTACATTCCTTTGTTTGATATTTATCATTTTGATTAGTATAAACGATCCTTTTGATTAAAAGATAGTGACATTTAAAGAAATATATAGTATTACTATTGTAAAAAAAAATAAACATTTTAACTAGTATGTTCTGGCTAACACAATACTTTCTTCTAAACTATTCTATTATATTAATTGGTACTACTCTATCATCCCGTCGACCACTTTTCATAACAAAAAACTATCGCCAAACTGTAACGCCAAATAAACGGGAGAACGTTGCCATTGGAATATCAAAATAAATAAATAAATAAAATATAAGAATTTAAGGACACAATTTTTATTTTAATTAATGAAAAAAACTAATAAATCCGTAAAACATAATGAAAAATACAGGCAAATTCAAGACCTTTTGATGACATAACAAACATGTATAATGCTTCTGACATCAAGTAAATGGGACTGCATTTTTGGCGTTTAATCTTACAGTTTGGCGATAGTTTTTTGTAATGAAAAGTGTTCGACGGCATAATAGAGTAGTATCTATTAATTTTAATAGTGCAGTTACATACAACAATTACAAGGATGCATTTATTTGAACTTAACATGTAGTTACACTGATGCCAGAATAAAAAAAAGCCCTGAATAACAGCCCCTCCCCCCCTCCCGTAGCATATTCAAATATGAAATTCTATCGACACATCTACAATACCATCAAATGTAAAATTTGCTGCATTTCTATCCAATATAAATCGAGTTACAGCTGTGTACGCTCATTGAAAAAAAGCATAGGTCTAATATTTTGTAATAGGCTCCATTTTTCTTGAGCAATTATTAAATTTATAATCATTTCAATGCAATTTTGATCAAAATAAATAGAAAACAGAAATCATATTTTTTTTGTTTTTTTTTTTAGTATTAGAATGTTATTTAAGAAAATATATATGTGTGATATATGTGTGTATAGTTATGTCTGACATTGATGCCGAAGACCTATTGATATGGCACCAATCGGAAGCACTATGAGTTCGCATTTTAGTTTGATTTTCATTGAAGACAAATAAACATTGTGATTATTTTTTTTAATTGAATCAGTTATTTTGTTAGTTTTTTTTTATTTTTTTTTATTTAGAGATCTAATGCAGAATGAATCTCCATTTCTTCTATTTCTAGTCTACTATCATTAGCTTGATGTTTATGAGTTTTAATGTTCCATTGTGTACGAGCCATAACCACTCATCATATGAATTTAATGTATGTGGTTCTTATAGTATTAATTTTTTATCATGATTCTGTTCTTCACAATCACAAAGTCACTTTCATTCGTAAGTAGAAATGATGCTATTTATTGTTATTCAGATAGAAAGCAATTAAGCAGTGTTTCCTCTTTTTTTACAAAACCATAGGATCTTTCAGATAACAGTATCAAATTTTTAAGTTTATTTTTGAGGCATAACAATTAGAAAGGATTGTTATGAGGAAGGAACCAATAATTACTTAAGATGAACACCTTTTATAGAAAATTGAAAAATGTTGAATTCTTCAGCATATAAATAGCAATTTCAGAAAATTTCATGCACTTATCTATTCATAAAGAAAACTTCATTAATGTGTCCCTCAGATTTGCTTGTCGAAAAAAAGTATATTTTTATTTGATATCTAACTTCCCTTTTGATAAGATTGAATTGTAAATTTTCATAAAATTGTGTCTTGGGGATTAGCAGTTATTTCTATGTAAAAAGTTGTTTAAAAATGAGATATTACTTTTGAAACAATTTTTAAATATTATGAAAAAAATGTCTATTGCATACTTTAGATATCACAAAATTGTTCGGGCTCTAAATAAAAGCTTAAATTCATCTCTAGTACACAGCCAACTTTGGCATAAAATATGAGTGATTATAATTTTATTGCGAGTGTATGGCAATTAAGAAATGGAGTTAAATATATGGCAAACCACGCTAGCAAAAATGCATCAATTTGCTGTGAACCTGATTATAAAACTTTTCCCTATAAGAGAGCAGTGCTAATTATTGGAGTTCTCTAAATAGATCCTTATTAGACTTTGTGTATACTGCCCAACAGGTGTTGTTTTTATGCTCTTTGAATTGGAATTTCGGTTGCAGACATCTAAGAGTGTATGGGTCGAAATTCAGTGATTTATTTGGAAAATGCAATGCTTCTACTTCAATTGCACATAATCCAACTATCCTATACTTTTTGAATCCTCATGAAGGACATAGGTTATCATTTAAATTTGACACTGTGATAGCAAATTTTGAAGTTTTAACATGTATGAGATAGAAGAAAGTTTTGAATCAGAAGATTAAACCTCCAAACCAGGGTTTTTCTTTTTTTTTTTTACCCGAGTTTTTTACAACCCTTCTGAAAACACACTACGGCATTTTCACATTATTCAATTTTAATATGTATTTTCATGTGATAAAATGTTATTTTTGTGAAATTTTTCTTGCGTCATAATAATTTCTGAAGATGGTAAACAAAACTCCAGAGAGATTTTAACTGTGAAAATTCTTTAAGATATGTTTAAATGCTTTTTCAATTGTAAACATGCATATATGTAAATGCTAATGCAGGTTTTCATTCATAAATAATTGTCAAATGTTAATATTACATACAGATAGTTAAGCAGCGAATACCCAGAGAGATTCATTATATGCAGATTATGAAATTTGTGTACTCGAATAGCAATCATAATGAACTAGTTCAGGTATCGCAATCCAGTCAAAATCTATAAATTCTAATCTAAATGTAATCTAGAATTTATAGAATATATATAATCAAAGATGTAATTGTAATCCAACGTGCATAAATAAAAACATAATCGTAATAGAAGCTGAAATTTAATCATAATCGATTACAGTCTTCTGCAATAGACAGAAAGTCTGGCACAGAACACATAGGGATTTTACTATTGAAAATTAGAGTAAAATTTAATAGGTATTTAAACTGGACTGATATATGCCAAACCTGCACTTTTTTCAGTAACTTTAGAAGCCATGAAATGCAGTTTGGCACACACAAAAATTATAGGCCTCATTTGATGCCTTACTTAGAACTCCTAATTTCTAACCCTACCAAAGATATTAACTAGGTATAGGGCAGTTTCAAATGACATCAAAAATCAAACATTGGAGGTGAAATAACTGTTGGAGGGCAGATGTGCTAGCTGCAAGGATTGAATCTAGGAAAAAAAGTGACTGGAAAAAACATGACAGAAGAAACAAGAGAGGAAAAAACGTGACAAGGAATTGATAAATATTGAACTTATTGATAAATAAGTGCTAAAAACTAACGAGGTGTCTCATTTATATCATTCTCATAGGCGAATATGTGTGAATGCTGTTAGCAATAATGTAAAAAAGTGAGAATATTCGCGTACGAGAATGCTCGTATTCATCACTAGTTTAATTTTGACATTCGTTAACGCTTTTCCTCGAAGTCTATGAATGCAAATATTCGCTTATGAGAATGCTCGTTTTAATCAAGTAGTAACTTGATTTTTGACATACAGGAATACGAATATTTTTCCGTTGATATTTACGGAAGCGAATATTGAAAAGAGGCATGCAAATTTAATATTCGCATTTGTAAACATTGACATAAAATATTTGTATTTGCCTGGCTGTGTTATAACGGCTGTATACCAGACAAGCAGCACCAAACGGTCCTGTGTTTTCCATGTCCTATTTTTTCAGTCCATTTTTCCCGGTTACCACAAGGATTGTGGATATGGTTCAAGGTCAACCAGACAGGTGTCATTGGTGGACAAAAAGGTCATCCGCTCATTGAACCTTATAAGGATAGAACTTTTTTTTTTAATTTCAAGCTATCGATAAAATGTATATTATAACAATGTGTATGTGCTATATACTGGCCATTACATGTTAGTTAATGTAGTTTATTTCAGCAACTAATGTACAGCCTCAAGAATCCGGCATCTTCGGGGCTGAGACTAAGCCGGATTTCTGAAAGAATATCAGAAGTACTTCAGATATTCTTAATAGGGCCTTTAGTCAAAATTTAATTCCTAACTGAGTGATAATTATGTGATAAAAAACTAAATATTAAAAGAAAACTTAATTTAATTAAAACTTTCTAGGTTTAAAAAAAAATCTAATAAACAATGAAATTTTTCCTTCATGAATATTTTTTCTTTTTAACCCTTCGTGACGTCACTTTTTATATAAAATTGCATTATTTTTAACTTCTGTTTTTAAATGTCATAAACTGTTAATGATCCGATTCCATACACAGCAGATAACGTTATCACAAAGCATTTCTAACTTTATTATCAAGTCGACTTTATCTGCAATAGACTCTTATTTTAGAAAGAGCATTTACCGATTTTGAAAAATACTTTATACTAGTTCTAATAAATAAATAAATAAAAATTTCCAAAATTTTAGAGAAGAAAAATACACATGTTTTTACTTAGGAAAGAAAGAAAAAATAGCAAGTGGGGAAAAAAAAACAAGTGGGTAAGTGTGATCGAAGATCGCATAAAGGGTTTTATTTAATATTCCTTTCAAAACACTTTACCCTTTCTTTATGAAATTCAAGTAAATTTCATTTAAAAAAAAATTATAAAGTAAAAATTTACCAGTCTATTTTTCTCGGTTTTTTTTTTCGAAAATCTGTACAGGTCCAATAGTGGGCGAAGTCCGCTATTGGACTGCTCTGTCATAATATTTGTCATGTGGACTAAATACGATGATAGAAAAAATCAATTTCAAAATTAAACATGTTGTTTAGAGACCTTTAAAATGTTAAAATACACCAATATTTCCATAATCAGGTTTTTATCATGATTCAATACGTTCCTCAAACTCATATATTTACTATTCTCTATTACTCATATTGATACTCTGTATTATTCTCAAACATTTGAAAAATCCTTTAAACTTCCAATATGACGTCAGATTAATTTTCTTTTTATTAATTCTCTAGTGACGTCATATTGAGCTGATTTCTGTATTTACACATACTAATACCCCTTGTATTATTGAGAAATGTTTGAAAATTTCAGTTTTATTAATAAAATGACGTGATATTAATCTTTTTTTCAATTGGTGAAACTTTTTATTTCATTTTTCACATGGAAACCTTTCAATAGAAAATTAATTATTGTAGAAAGATTTTTATTGTGGATTTGTAATTGTTGGCAACTGCTATAACTAAAAATGTTTAAAATTAATAGGAAAAGGCTGTTAGAATTTTGTTTTTTTTAACTATCTATATTAAAATAACACAATTTTTTCAAATTTTAATATTTTGAGCTTCATAGTAGATATTCAGCTATAAGTACGCAAATTTTCATGCCTGTAACCCTGTAAGTTATATAGTTTCTGAGAACCGGCTCTGTGATGAACAGACAACGAAATCGGAGTAATAGGGTTTTGTGAGATGAACGAAACCCTAAAACAGGAGGGAAAGAGGACTTCGATGTGGGATTTTTGAAGTCACACTGTACAGTAAATGGTGTCCCTGCTAGAGTCAACACTATATACGATAAAACCACCATAACAGACACTTTTTCAACCTCCCATTTGCATGTTTTTAACCTGTGAAAAACAGACATCTCCGACTACCGAATAAATTTTGCACTCCTGAAATCCCTGCTATTTAGAGGTTTTACTGTATATTATTTTTTTTTACACATAAAATTTCCAGATTTTATCTTGTATTTTGCTTAATATAAAACTCGTCATAAATTAAAACTACATTTTTGCTTACATTTGGCATTAAAAATAAACAAAACAAATTTCTTAATTATTAGTATAGTTTGGGTACAATATATAAAATCTCTGAAACAGATATGTTAGTTTGCAACAGAATGCCTATTTTGAAATTGATCGCAAATCTAAAACCTAGAGATAAACCAATATGGTGGTTACTTTCGAAACTAGAGTGATTTTACCAGCACTTAAAAGTTATGTTTTAAAGCTTTGAAAGTGACTGTAATATTTCAAAACAAAATGTCTTCATAGTTTTGCAATTACGATCAATTTCAATAACAAAATTTTCAACACATTAACATATAAAAACAATTGAAAATAAAAGAAATATTAGATAATACTTGTCAAGATTTGATGGTACATAACTTGAATGTTTCATTGGAAAAATTCTTGAATTTTTTATTAGTTGCTTTTGAATTAATTATTTAAATTGTGACAAATTTCTATATTGCATAAAGTGAATCCTTAAATCGCCTTAAGACGATAGATGGTGCTGTCAGTCTAACCTATTCAATGAAGTGAAAGAATTTAAGTTTATAATTTACAATTATGCTTGCTTTTTTACGAGAAATTTACTTAAAAATACTGGTTAGAACATTTATATATATATATATAGTTTTTTTGAAAAAAGAACAATATTTATTTTTATTTTATTTAATTACATGACCATTAAAAGCTGCCATGAATTTTATTTTAACAGTCTCATTCTCTATTTGAAACTTGATGCAGCTAACGATTTATAATATATATTTTTTATTGAATTTTATTTTACATTTTTATACATTTTCTAAATATTAACCATGGATATTCAGGTAATTTCTTTTATAGTTCGTATATGAATATTTTTTTTACGGAAAAAAATGGCAAACTTTTCTTTCTGCAAATATACATATTCTTGATGTTGGTAAAAAAAAATGTAACAAATATTGTAGATCAGCTCAATTTATTTAATTGATAATTACATGCAAAATGTTTTAGCTTAAATATTTTTAAATATAAAATTATTATTTTTTTTTAAATATTAGAAATAAATATTTTAAGTGTTAAATTTTATTTATAAAGCATTCAAATAATTAATAAAATAAGAAACATAATTTCTCCTCCTAATAAAATGTCATTATTGAAATGAATTATCGCCAAAACATTACAGAAATCATTTTGCCGGGGGTTAGGCTCGAACCTGCATCCTGTAAAAAAATAAACTGTTGCTGTAGACTGCTACGCCAGCGGAAACTCTTTCTACTTTCCTCTAAATGTAAGAGGTTCGAAAAAGAGTTGATGCATGCGTAAATGTGTCGATTTCGATCTGCTTAGGTTTGTACCTTTGCGTTTTAATACAGTATATGATTAACAATTTTAATGAGCTTTGATTTTATTAAATTTAGCATCTAAATATAAAAAAGCAGATCATAAAATTCAGTTAAGAAATAATACAGAAATATTACTAACATTATGCAAATAAATTTTTAAAGTAAACTTTTAATAGTTGAAATAAATTTGGGTTGCCACAAATAACAGTTAATCATCATAATTTTGCCTTTTTTTTTTTTTTTTTTTTTTTTTTTGCAGGTTGATTTTTACTTTTTTTCTGTGGACCACAAACACATCTATTTCAAATCTCCAAACATTATAACAATGTGCAAAGTATAAAGCTTATTAGAAATTAAAAAATAAATATATTTTGCTTGCATTTGACACAAAAAATATTCAAAGTTTTCTTATTTCAAGCTTTAAGTTCAGACATTTCTTTAAAATGTTAATATATTTTTATAAAGTGATATATTATCTTTAACTTTTCACAGCAGTGTATAGTCAATAGAAAAAAAAATACTGAAACCTTTACATGCAAAACCTAGGGTCAAAAGGGATAAAATAATTATAAAAACTTAGTAACTATAAGTAACTATAAAAATGTAGTGAATTTTTTATTTATACTTAGTTTGCCAAAAATATATTATTTTAATCTGGAAAAAATTACATACAACATAAAAATAAACATATCTTAACATTTCAAGGACAATTTCAAAAATAAAATTGCAAATTAATACTGATATAATGATTTTAAAACACATTGTCAACCGAAGGATAAAATAAGTATACTTATTTAAAGCTTTCTATTTTTTTTTAATTAAATGAATAATTGCACATGAATCTGATTAAAAGTGTTCTTTAGAATGCTGAAAATATTAAACAACTGGTGAATCATGAAATATACTTGAATTTTTTATACATCAAACCTTTATCAGGAAACATGAAATATGAACATCTACTTTCTTATGCGAACTTAACCTATTTATTCCTTATTATTGTGATCACTGGTTGTCTTCTCAAAAAATTCTGATAGTTTGTTTACTACTATTACTATTTAAATTAGATACATATTAGGTATTTAAAGTTGGTAAGACTTTTAGCCATCATTTACTTATTTTTTTTAGCTTCTGTTTCTTTTCCTGTCACTTTTTAAAATTTCTTGTATAACTATTAGTACAAAGCTCCTGATAATTTACTATATAAATTCCTCATATTCAATTCACTTTTAATAAACTTTATAAGATTATTTTTAAAAAAAGTAAGTTTTAAACAATGCTATTTTGCTAAGCCTAACACAACTGTATAACTATTTTATGTCTCTAAAATATTTATTTTATGTTATTTTGCCAGAAAAGATGCAGAAAGTTAATCTAAATAAGTATTATATGTAATAACAATGAATAAAAAAGTTTAAAATAAGTCCTTATTTACTTTAAATCCAAAGTTTTTCTCATCATTACTACAGCCAAGTCATATCCAAAATTTTAAAATGGCAACCAAGTATATTAGTATAGCAACAAATATTTTGTTATTCACTGATAAATGATACCTGTAACACATTAATTTGGTAAAATAATTTATAAAAAAATTACAATTTGTATTTTTTATAAATTTATTTTTGAAACTTATCTAATTTACCTCATTACTTATTTTACCATACCTGATCTACTACATTGAAATTCTTCAACAATATAATATTTCATTAGAAATAAAACAGATTTTATAATAATATTGTGCAAACGCAAGACAATTTCAAAGTTTGTTTCTAAAAAGTTATTGCTAAAACTTATTATAAAATTGCATTTTTTTTTACAGATGATAAATTTGATCATCACATATGTAGAAAAAACTGCATCATATAAATTTTGAAAAATAATATGCTATGTTTAATTTTGACATATGCCAATAGATAACTTATTTCAATATTACACACACTTGATAAAAAAATATTATTTAATAGATTAAAGGGTGATCCCCCCAGTAGTTGATCAAATAAAGTCAGTGCTACATTTTTTTTCTATTTCTTTCCTTTTAAGTTTTAGAAGTAAACTAACATGATTGCTACAACTCTTAATGAATGTCCTATAATGGGCAAAAATGAAATCCGCTGAAATTAAATAGCAACAAAATTATAAATAAAATGTTTTTTTCAATTGCAATTTTCCCAGTGGTTGTTGATCAGGCAAAAGAAGTCAATCAAAAATCGAAAAATTAATCTTTAAAACATTATCCTTGGGCTATGATTAATAATAATTCTTTAAAAATATTAGTTGAAATAATCAAGATGGAAGTGGATTATTTTGACTTACCTTAATTGTTTCCAACTAATCAAAAATTAAATGTTTACATTTTTTAATAAAAAAATTTCATAAAATGGCATCTCTTACTTACAGCAGACAACAATGTGACAATAGGTACATTAACATTCAAAGAAAAATATTATGTCTAGTATTAAGTCATTTCTGCCTGAAATGTCACAATATTTTAAAAATTTGATCAACTACTGGCAGGGTCACTCTATATATATCACTAAGATGAGAATGTGTCTGACATTAAAAAAAATCACAATTTAAAACAAACAAGCAACAGCAAAAAAATATTTCATAATACATTGTTCATATTCAGTAATATTAATTTTGCAATGTAAAACTAATTAAAAATAATATGATGGTATGACATTTAAAATACAGTAGGCTCCCTCAATTCCATACAGCTTGGGACCAGAGGTTGTGCGGATTTTAGAATTTTGTGGATTTCTGGTCATTGCTTTGTTTATATTTTTTATACAGTAATTTAAATGTAACAATGCAATTGAAATAATGAATGCTTGCATTATAGTAAAATATTAAAATAATTAAGTAAAGTAGTAAACTAAAATAATAAAAAATAAGATAATTTTTAAAATGATGCAATTATAAAAGTAAAGGTCAAGCAAATAATTAATAATGTATAATTAAATATGCATAATAAAGATCAGATATATTTTTTTGCTATTATTCAATGAAATTTTACTCTTAAATGTACCCTATTAATTCACATCACAATCATAATGTAAGGAAGTTTTATTTTATGTCCAGCCAGTCTTAATAACCAAAGAGACGGATTAATACAAAAATTTAGTAATTGGAAAAAAAAGCGATTACCAGTGATATCAGCAATATCTTGAATTTTTTTACAGACATAAATTTATACTTCCTTCATGAAAAACCACGAAATAAGTTATATTATCGAGAATTACATTTTGAAATTCTTACAGAATGATACAAAACTAAAAAATTCTGTAATTTTGTCCTAACATCTGAACTGAAAGTTTCATTGTTTACATTTGTGAAGATGTGCTGATTTTAGGCATTTGTGGATTTTAGGATTGCGGATTTGAGGGAGTCTACTCTATAACATTTTGAAAAATTTACTTTGTTAGCAAAGTTTGGTCGATAAACAAATATTTCACAATAGAATATTCACCAAAACAATGAGCCTGTGCTTGTTGTATATATATATATATCTATATATATATTGCCAAAAGTTCTATTTGCTAATTGTATTTTTTTTTTTTTTTGCATTGAAATTTTCTTTGTTGAACAATTGTTTTATTAGCTGGGATTTTTTTAGTTCATCAGATACAGTTGGTAAGCATTGCTTGCACGAAGTTTTTGCTAAAAACACTTCTAAATTTTTAATGTGTTCAGCCACACCGTCTAAGTCTTCTGGTGTCTCCAGTGTTTGTATCTGGTCACTGATAGATTGCAATCTTAAAGTTAATGAAGCTTTTACAGCACCAAAATCTGTTCTTGGCTTTTTTTTTTAACTTGGCTGACCATTGCAGCCATTTCCAAAGACTGCCGTTCTTTGTATTCGTCTACCTCTACATCAACGACAAGTTCTCCCTCACAATCATTTTGAATCTTATTTGAAGATAGTTCATTACTGTTGTGGGAAAAATTATATTTTTTACAAAAGAAATGAATATGTTTGCATATAGCGTACCCTATCTGGTATCGAAGGCATGTACAAGTTAATGTATGCAAACAAACACCACAATCAACACACATTACTTGACATTGGCAGGTTTTGTTGTTAATCATTATGTCATAAGTTACTATGGATGATCCTTGTATTTTATACACTGCCCACTCTTCTTCTTCTTTTATCTCTTGAATTGAGTAGATATTTTCATCTAATTTTTTACTACTGAGATGCTCTTGATGAATCCGACGAACTCGGTGACTGACTTTGCCACGTTCAATGGCTATAACGCTTCCAATAAGTTTTTTTTAACTGCCTTCAGAACAATTTAGATAGATTTGTCTAATCTCTTTATGACAGTCCCTCCAGCTTCTTCGTACTTCAACTGCCTATGCCATCTTTCTAGCTTCATATTGGTATTTGCTCCAAGTTGAGCTCGATGGCAATATGCCCACTTTTGTATGCGGTTGCAATAATGCTCTTCAAAGTACTTAATGAAGGCTGTTTCTTCTTTATATTTAATCAGAAAATCATTCAGCTATTTCTGAAATGTAACAGTATCTAGTTCATGTAAAAACTCTTCCATATCTTTTTTCATTTCTAATCTTACAGCTTTCACTTCAGATTTTAAATTGTTATTCCAGCTTCGCAAAACATGCCATGCACACAGTATATGTTTGGAATCGTCTTGGAAAATAGTTTTCCAGGCATTACAAAATGAGTTTGTGTCATCAGACAACAGTAACTTTGTTTTAAAATCTGGAAGCTTGTTTTTGATGGATTGGAAAAAGGGTTCAAAAGTTACACGGGCTACTCTGGAGGAAAACAATGTAGCTATTGGCATACCTTCCAGGTTTTCATCATTAACCATTAGGGTAGTCAGCTGAAATCCATATTGGTTCATTCCATCTGTGGAATCTATCATTATGCAGTATTTTCCATACAATTCTAATAACTGTATTTGTGCTTTATTGGCAAATCCAAGTAAAAATTCATTAGCCTCAATATTAGGATAACCATCAAGGTTTTCACCTACTGGCTTATATAGAAGTACAGAATCATCTTCTGCCATCATTTTATGAACCATTATATCCACAGATACAGCATCTTCCGAGTGGGCTGGCTTGTCTATAAGGAAATCCCTCCGTATATTGTCCATATCTTTTCGGACAATTGATTGAAGTCGATTGGTTGGAGAGTATTGGTCTACGACAACTTTGTATAAAACAGTACTTGTTGGAATCCCGTTATGCAGCATTCCAGCCAGCTCCATTCTTTCTTGATGGGTTAATCTAATTTTTCCCGGCTCCTGTTCATGACCCACATGAATCAGTTGGTATTCCACAACAAGTTTGGTAGCTTCATGCAAAACCTGTTTTGTCACTTTCATGGCAGCAGGGCAAGTTTTACCAATTTTAACAGAAACACCACTCTTGAGACACCTTTCTCTCTTTGAAGCTTTGTGAATTGGTGCACCACTTCTATTACATTCATAATATGAAATAACAGCACCATCTTTTTCATATTTACCTTTTATAGGAAAATAGGAAGCAGATTCCTTTTCAATAGCACATTTCCATTCTTGAAACTCACAATCGGTATAAAGAGTTTCCGTTTGAAATCTTAAATTTATACCTTCGTGAATTTCTCTTATGTGAATATGTAGATCCCTAATCTTCTTAATCTTATATCACAAATGGGGCAAACTTTATTGGCAGGTATGGGAATTTCACTTTTAGGGTGCAAGCTCCTCTGATGCCTATACAAATTCTTTTTTGCAGAAAAACTTACATTGCATTCAGGGTAAATAATTTTTGATGGCTCTTTAGACTTTGTGGATGCTGAAACATTAGCATGGATCCGGTCCGAGTCGTTTACAGGTAAACAACTATCAGAAATAGTAGCAATTCCGAGATCTAAAGAAACATTAGCCATGGTCCGGTCCGCATATAAGCAACCTTTACATTGATACGGACATGGGAAGAAGGAATCCTGCCCTGCATAAGAATACTGCGCTGTGATTGGCCGATCGGTTCTTTCGTCCTTAAAAGGCGTTTGTTTTGTTTATGCTTGTCATAGAGAAGTGCGATATACGTTTTGTAATTATGGATTCATTCACTGATTCATCTGTATTAAATTTTGATAAAATTGATTTACCAAAACAGTTTAATAATGAAATAATTCAAAAGAATGACATAGTTATTATCAGAAGCAGTGTTGGTAGTATGGAAGAAATAAACGCTTGGGTAAATGAATTTGGTAAAAATACCCAAACATCGTGGAACAGCCACACTTCCATACCACAAGGGATCAAATTTTTGTGTTCGTACGTACGAATTATTTTGCATAGCATCAACAACAATTTATTTTTAATATTAACTTATTAATTATTTTCTTTCTATCCTTAGGAAAGTATTTGTACATCCTCAACACAGCTCATTTATGAAGGTTAAAAATAAGAAAGATAACATAAGATCGAAAGATGTTCATTGCCCTGCAAAAATATCTCTAAAAGTAAAAATAAATACTCCCAAAACAAGGGCTACTGATCCGTTTGTAAAAGTAAGATATATAAAATAACTAACTCACACACACATATGTATATAAACACTGTAATCAATGAGTTTATCTGGAATTTTTTTTTCTTAAATAAATGATGTTTATATTATTTTTTTTAATTAATGATGTTTATATTACTTATATAACTTTCAGTTACTTCCAATGATATCATCACATTTTATACAATCAAAATGAATATGTGCAAATCTCGCTTAGATATCTTCGTTATTGTTAAAGTTGTGAACAAAAATTCAGTTTCAGATTGTAGTGATACACCCTGTATTTTTGATTGAATGTAGTATTGCATTTTTGATGGAATAAGTGGATTAAGATGTTGTTTCTTGTTCAAAAAATGTTTGTCTTGTCCACATTATATCTCTTGAAAGTTTGTTATAAGATTTTAGGAACAACCTGCATATTTACAACCTCTAAAATAATAGCTCACACCATACACTGTTCTCTGGTGCACATTTAAAAATTTCTTTGATAAATCGAAATGAATAGGAACATTATTCTTGCTGAGTTTCCACCATTTTCCTAGATTGTATCATTTTCGCCATAGAGTAAATTTTATTGTTTACTTTAGTCCCTTCCTGACAAATAAACAATATATGACTGTAATTATTTTTTTCGATTCCTTCAAAATTTCTCTTTGATTTTAAAATATTTGTTTTATAATATAACAACATTTTACTAATTTTTTTAATTCACAAATGAAGCCATGAAATTAAAAAAATTATTAATTAAAAAAGTTTTTAAACTATTCTCGTCTTAAATAATAACTCAGCGCATAGATTTTTTAGTGTAAAATTTGCTTGTTAAAAGGTCTTATTTATAAATATGAAAGTATCTGTGCTAAATATTATGTAAAATTGTTTTAAACATTAAATTTTTTTATCTTTAAACTCTGAAATTTAAAAGTATTCATACAGCCAAATATTTGGTTTACCAGTAGGCCGAATATTCAGTATTCGGCCAAAATCACTATTTGGTGCATCCCTAATTCTGATTATTATGTTTAAAAAACATGTCTAACTGTCTTTTCTTTTTCAATTTTCAGAAGGGATTGTGCTGTTATATTGCAGTTAGTTGTGAACACAGTCACACTTTGCATACTGCAAAAGCACTCCGCTTTCTGCCTTCAGAATTAGATATGAAAAAGAGTTTTATATGCTATTTTGATTCTGGCATGGGAATTTCTGAAAGTTGTAATTATAAAGTTGTAGTTACAAGATTGGTGCACTGAAGAGACATTTGCCTGGACGTCAAAATCCATCAGAACGTACAGTGAGGTATTGGCATGATCAGTGGAGAGAAACAAATTTTGGTCCTAGATGTGGTATTGGAATGATTGAAGTAAGTTACATTTTAAAAGTAATCGTTTAAATGACTTTTATATATTTGTAATAGAAACTTTAAGGTAAACATACATCAAAATATATAATTGGTTATAGTCTTACATTATAAATTTGTCACACGTATACATGGATCGGTGATCGAACAGTGGCGCTGGTGCACCAGAGAACCGATTGACACTGCGAAATTTAATTAGTATTTGTCATCTTACTTCAGGACAAAATTTCTTAAATTTTTATAAGGCGAAGAATAGTATTAAAATTTAGCGGTGACAGTTGCCCAAATGCTGCACCTCTATTCCATGACTAATGGATATTTAATTTGATAAAAAAAAAAAAAAAAAAAAACATCATATCAGACTCAATAGAATTCTACATATTGTCACTGAAATTGTCCTGAAGTATATCCAATTCATTGTTAATCTAATATCTTCTTAAAAAAAAAAAAAATTAAAAAATTGACTTGATTAAGGATGAAGAGAAGGCCTTAAAGAAAGTAGTTAGAGGTAGGCGGAAAAAGGCATGAGGCAAAAATAAATATAATATAGAATATTAAAATATTATAGGCCTGTATTAAAATATTGAATGCCTATATTACTATTTATATTAAGAATTATAATAATAATATAACATTAAATTTAAATAATATATTATTTTTCATTCATAATTTATTATTAAATAAAGGTTAAATATTATATCAGTATTAAACAAATATTAAAATAAATAATTAATAATAATAAATATTATAATTTTAAATATTAATAATTTAAGTAACGATTATTTTTAATTAATATTAAAGTAAATTATTAATAATATTAAATATTTTAAGTAACGATTATTTTTAATTAATATTAAAGTAAATTATTAATAATATTAAATATTTTAATTATAATAATATTAAGTAACGATTACTTTTTATTAATATTAATAAATAACTAATTAATAATAGATTATAATTATTAAATTAAAATTATTATTATTAATTTAATTAATAATAATATAATAATTATGTTTTAATAATTTTAAATAAATTTAAATAATTTATAATTATTAATATTATTAATTAATTTATCCTATAATAACAATTATAAATTATGTCTATAATAATAATTATCAATTATGTCTATAATAATAATTATCATTATTATAAAAATTCATATATTATAGAGATGGGAACAAGATTTACTTTTGGTTAACAGGTTACACCGTTCCACAGTTGCATTGGTAACTGGTTCCAATAGTCTGTTATTTTTGTAACATATAAACAATCGCTATGTATTTTTCCAACAAGTCGTTTTAATTTAAAATGTTTGAAATAATTTTGGGAAGCAAGTATAGATGTTGTTTTCTGTTGAGATGAATCCACACCATTAAAATCTGTCTACAATAAAAATTCATTTTTTTTTTTTTTTTTTTTTTTTGCAACAAAAACTTATCTATTCATGATATTTTGAATTTCAGGAATTTTCACTAAATTGGCACTAACACATGTTTTTAAATTTTTAGTGACATAAAACACTGGAAATTATTTTAATCCTAAGTATCATAACTCTGTATATTTTCATCTGAACATTTGAGATCTTTTAAAATCGGAAGTATACCTCTAAATGAACCAAGTGTTTAGGAATTAGCTTTTGATTAAAAATAAAAATTACACCCTGTATAAAAATAAAACACATTTTCAAAAGTATGATTCCTAGAAAAATGAAATATGATAGGACTATTTTTCTGTAATAAAAATAAATTTAAAGAATGTATTCTGAACAATTTTTGTTTTAAGTTCTTTCAATAGGTTTAAAAAAAGTCCTACTATAGTAGTCTGACAAATTAAATATTGTCTACAAAAATCGCAGGAAGTAAATATTAATATTAACCTTAAGGCCTATATTAAAATATTAAAGAACTTAGAAAGTAATTAGCATGAGGGGGGGGGGGCATGCAGATATGTGAAGGATCTTAAAAAATGGCAATTTTAAAATAATGTAAAGCTTTATTAAAATATTTCGACAGAAAATATCTACATAAAAAAAACTTAGAAAGTGGCTTGAATTGAGAAGTTGGGAGGAGGGGAACCCTCTGTAATCTTTAAATTGTGATTTGATTTTAATTATTTTATTTTTTAGTTTAGAAATTAAAAGAGAAGCAAAGCATATATGAAGAAAAGGGTGTTACTATCTCTTTCAGTGAGACCTTTTGCTGTACTCATAGCAACACCTTTAATGAAGCGTGCCCATAAGCTAGAAGCCTCTATCAAATAGTGTTTGTGGACAGCACAAGTGCATGGGATCCGGAAAACCATTCTGTGACATTCATTCTAAGTCATTGTACTGCTGAAGCTGCATGCTTAGGTGTTATAATAACGAAAGGACAGACTCAAGCAGCTTATACGGAAGGATTTAAGCTATTAAAAGGTAACCTGGATGGTTGTTTTTATGGGAAAAGATACCCTAAAATTTTCCTGACCGATCAGGCACAAGCTGAAATTTTTGCCTTGCAAGCAGTTTGGCCTGAAAGTAAGAATTATCTTTGCATTTTTCATGTATTGCAGGCTGTTTGGAGATGGCTGTGGGACATGAAGAATGATATTCTAAAGGAGGAAAGACCACTGCTTATGAAAGTATTCAGAACAATTTTGTATTCTTCTACTGAAGATGAAGCTGAGAAAACTTTCAAAAAGGCGATTACAAGCTGCAAGAAATATCCCATTTCAACACTTTTTAAATGAATATTGGAAAAGTAAAGAAATGTGGTGTCTAGCTTGGCAAGATTCATCTTCATTTGGACACCAGACTAACAATTTTGCCGAAGTAGCTGTGCGCATCTTTAAAGATGTGGTGCTGTCTCGAGTCAAAGCATATAATGTTATAGCAATGATTGACTTTGTTTGCTCTAATTTAGAAGAGTATTATTGAAATCGTTTTCGCAAATTTGCAAATGATCGAGTTTCCACACATCGACTACTTCTACAGTCTATGCTAAGTAAAACAAATGATTTGCAGAAAGGTGATATTCTACAAAATGATGAAGAATTTTTAATGCCTTGTGAAAGTGACAAATCTATGGTATACATTGTAAATATAAAGTTAGGCTTGTGTTCATGCAAAGATGGTCTTTATGGAAAGTTTTGTAAACATCAGTGTGCCGTGTATAAATTGTTTGGTGTTGTTGGCATTAATTTTCCTCCTACCACTCCTACAGATCGTCATTGTATTGCTCATTTAGCCTTAGGAGACAAAACTCCTTCACTAGCATTTTATAATGATTTTGTAATGGAAAAGAGCATACCCTTACAAAATGCTAGTTTTGGTGAAGATGCTCCTGTTGCTGAAAACAATACTGGTTTAGAAGTAACCTCATACTGTCCTTCTGAACATATTGATGAAAATATGTCTATTGAAAACAATATTGATGATGGAAATATGTCTGTTCAAGATAATATTAATAATATATGTAATATTTTGAACCATCATGACTCAAAATTTGGATCATCATTGAATGGGCTGAATAAGTTGAAACAAAGATTAGAAAAAATAACATCTGTTGGACAGTGGGAGTCCTTTTTACATACAGCAGGGAATAGTGTTCCATTACGCCGAAGAGATGGTGCTAATATTAAAGTCCAACCAACTGCTCTAGCAAGAAGATCCATAAAGGTAATACGAGGCAGCAAAAGGCTACCTGCTGGACGACCAGCGAATTCTGAAAATTTTCGAAAGAAACGTGCTCGGAATTTAGCAGAGAATGTTGAAAAAAATCAACCTAATGCTAAATCTCATGGTCACTTTCATTAGATGAATATATATTTATATACTAATACAGTAGACTCCCTTAAATCTGCATATTTTGAAACCAGAGGTTGTGCTGATTTTAGAATTTTTCAAATTTCTGGTCACTGTTTTGTTTATATTTTTTAAGCAGCAATTTGAATGTAATAATGCACTGTAAATTATAATGAATGCTTACAATAAAGTAAAATATTAAAATAATTAAGTAAAGTAATAAAAATTAAGAAAATTTAAAACATGATTAAAATTTTAAAGGTCAAGTAAACAATAATGCATAACTAAATAGACATAATAATGATGAGATAATTTTTTTTAATTATTTAATGAAAAGGTACACTAATAATTGACATAGAAATCTTAAAATACAAAAGTTTTATTTCATGCTTCCCCAAACTTAATATCCAAAAATGCTTGATTAATACTGAAACATATTTGATAAAAAAAGAAATGAAATCACCACTGAGATCAGCATTGTCTGGAATTTTGTCAGAAATAAACTTCCTTGATGAGAAAACATGTGTTCAGTCATATTAACAAAAATTACATATTAAAATGTACATGGAAGGATATCAAAATCTCCAATTTTCCCCCTACATCTTAACTGTAAGTTTCACTATTTACATCTGCAATTATGTGCAGAGTTGAGGGTGTGTACTGTAATTGATTTCTTATCGATATATTAATGATATAATAATGTATGCTTTTTGAGCAGAACTATTTTTCATACATTGGGACCAAGGATTGTGTGCATTATAGAATTTTGTCAATTTTAAATGATACTGTTGCTGCTATTTTTCTGTAAAATTATTTTGTATTTAGGAGTAAATGAATATCTCATGAAAAAGTCACCTGTAAAAAATGCAGCCAAGTCTCGTAACTCATTTACTGTAAAAAGTACTGAGATCGTATAAAGCCAAGTTTAACTTTCTTATTAACTCTGAAATTTTCATTCAAAAATCACTCCTTGTCTCTACATCTTTCGTTAATTATTATTTTGTGACTTGGCAATGACGCAGCACAGGGAAGTTATTACACCTTACTATGTTATGGGATGGGATGATATAATTTAATTAAAGCAAATTATATACGCACAGGGAAGTTATTACATCTTAATATGTTATAGTATTATTTGATTAAGACTAACTACACTGTAAAAAAAAACGGAAGGAAAAACTGCAAAAAAGGCTCTTAATATTTCACCTAGCAATCAAACACAGCACTTTCGTTAATTTACAGTGATTACAGCTGAATAGATAGCGACATCTGTTGGCGTTGTTGATCATTATCTGAAACGAGGGGAATAAACATATTTAGGTCAGCGGCAGGTGCAGTCCAATAATGAAGTGACGCTTCGATTCTACGAGAAATGGCCGCCATTAGGAGCGAGCCTATAAAGTTGTAACAATTACACCTGATAATGGATAATTACAAACATATTTTAAAGAGTAAAAGTAAGTTTTATCTTTGTTTTCTTATATTATTGTTTTAATAATATCATATAAATTCTGTTATATATTTATACGATACTAATTTTGTTTTTAAACCACGTGTATATCACGGCAGGAACTTTCACGTCATTTGTCTAGAATAAATATTTTGTTTTAAATCGTAAAAATAGATGATTTTGCTTAGTTATGTTGTTTTTTACTTTACCTCAGTATGTTCTCTTAGAACTTTGTTATTATTACGTATAATTTGCGTTTAAGTATCACTGGGAAACTTTATGCAAGCATTTTTTTTAAAACAAGATCCCTGTTTTTAGCTATGCCTTATTACGCTATTATATATTTTTCAAAACTCCAGTTCATACGCTGGCATTCGAATATACTTTCTAAATCCTATAAATATTTTAACAGCTTAATTACTGTAGCTAGCTACAGTTTTCGGTTCACTTTGGACGGTAATTTAAATATTTTTATTTATTTAATATATTTAGCCGATATTTCAAACAGTGATTTATTTTCCATTTTCAAATCATTTATTATGAGTAATCTGGATGCACTATTTTATCAATTCCTAAAATATTCGTTGTTTGTTTACTGTCGCAGCAGTAATTTGCAGCAACTCGTTTAATGTTTTTGTCCATTATCTATTTAGTTTTTATGTAAACAGATATTTTTTTATTATTATTATTTTATTTTACGTTTCTTGAACTCATAAGTGTTTTTTTTTTCTCCCCGTGTTCATTTTTCAATCAGATCTGATATTTATGGAATTAAATGTAGACTTATAAAATTATCTTAGCATAAAATAAGTGTTTTATCAATATAAAGTTTCCATATCAGCAAGTTGCGTACAATAAGGTCTTGTTATTAATTATATATGAATGATAGTTTAAATATCAGAAAGTTTTGCATGTCCGTGTTGAGGGGTGGAGGAAATAATGGCTACATTAAATAAACAAAAATATTTAAATAGATACAAAAAATAACTCTAAATTTGTTGGAGGGAAAAAAAAATATATGCATGATTTAAATTAGTGGGTATTTTCAAATACAAACAAACGGATAAACAAAGTCCCGTAAAGAAATACTGAATAATTAATTAAAAGCTAGATAAAGTAAAATATTCCTTTGTTATGATTTATTGAAAAAACATTTTATCTCTATAGGCAAATGACTAAAATTTTGTGGGTGATATACTTGACCAAAAACCGAAATTTGTATCGTATATATGTATAACAGAATCTATTATATAATAATGATATTAAAATAATGATATAGGGAAACAAAAAGGTAATACTTAGTGCCCAAAGTCTTTGAAATATGTCTTAGGTTAAAATAAGAAAAAAAAAATACAATACACGGAGAGGAGGAGGGGGGGGGTAAAAATATCAACAACAAATGCTAAAAGTTTTACAGTGATTCTGTTAAAATTGCATTAAAATTAACAGCAAAAACAGCTGTAAAATAAAAAAACTGAACTGCTGTAAAATTAACCGCAAAAAATGCTGTGAATTTACAAAAGTGCTGTTTACCCATGAAAAACAAAACTGCTGTAAATTCACAGCAAAATATGCTGGCACCCATATTGCCAGCATTTTTTGCTGTAAAAATACTGTGATTTTTTTTACAGTGTATATACATCACATTCTCGTGCTACTTAATTACCAAGTCATAAAATAATAATTAACGAAAGATGTAGAGACTAGGAGTGATTTGTGAATGAAAATTTCAGAGTTAATAAGATAGTTAAATTTGGCTTTATACGATCTCAGTACTTTTTACGGTAAATGAGTTACGAGACTTGGCTGCATTTTTCACAGGTGACTTTTTGATGAGATTTCACTTTTTTTAAGTAATCCTCTTTTTCTTGATTTTGGGCTCTTTTTGGAAATCATCCACTGATTTTCGACGAAGTTACCTTAAAGGAATTTCAGGTAACTAGGCAAGCACTAAGTTATGGGAGGGGGGGGGGAGTCAAAAGTACTCTCAACTGCTTCCAGGAAAAGTGCTATCCATCTGAGATATTACTCGCAGCCTAGATACTTGATATTTAGCACAAAAGTACTGTTTAGGATAAAAAGAAAGCTAAAATTAAAAATTTCGGAAATTTTCAATACATCAAACTATATTTGATTTTTCAAAGTTTTTTTTTTCGGATTTTTAAATTTTTGTTTTATTATTTTGTATCCTAAACCCTACTTTTCTGCCAAATGTCAAACTGGTAGGACTACAAAATCGAATTATATTCAAACCTTCGACTTTTTATACATTTATTGATTTTTCGATTTTACTTCTAAGTTTCCTGATTGCCATGTCAATATAGTAATTCTTTGATCCGTCTTCTTATTATCATTTAGGTCCAATTTAAAGATAAATCAAGATAATGTTAGAGTCACCATGATTTTATTTAGAAAGGACTATCAAGCCATAACCAGTCAGTAATGTCGGGAGGAGAGAGGGATCTGTGAAAATTTTTGGTGCTAACATCATTTAACAATCCATATTTCATATGCAAATTAAATAGAGTATAACCTGTGGAAGAAAACAAACATGTCTATAAAGGAACCACCTATAACGTAGCCGGTCTATACCGAAATTCGTAAACAAAGAAAAAACAGCATAATCCGGGGAAAAAAACATAAAACAATTATGGGCGGTGTACTAGATAATAGGACAATTATCTTAAAACTCATGTTTCTAGAACTACAAAATCGAATTGTTTTCGAATTTTCGATTTTTTTCAGATATTTCGATTTTTCGATTTTATTTTCGAATTTTACAAATTTTTAAAAGTTTTTTTTTTAATCGTAAATATTACACTACACAAGTCTCTAACAAGATCGAATTATTTTCAATTTTTGATTTCTTTCGAATTTTGTTTTCTAATTTTCTGGATTTTTTATTTTTTTTTCTTATTTTGTATCCTAAATACTACCTTTATTCCGAATTCCAAGTTTCTAGCGCAACAGAATCGGATTATTTTCAAACTTGATTTTTTAGATTTTTTAGATTTTTTTAATTTTATTTTCAATTTTTATTGTGTTTTTGATATTTTTTTTTCTGAATTCTAAACACTGCCATTTAAGTTTATTCGACCACAAGATCGTATTATTTTCAATTTTCAATTTTGTTGGAATTTGTTGAATTTTCGAATTTTCTGGATCTATAATTTTTTCTTTCTTTGTAGCATAAACACTGCCTTTATTCCAAATTTCAAGTTTCTAGGCCTACGGGATCAACCTAATCTTTTTGATGACGCGTGAGTGAGTGAGTGAGTGACAAAAAATCGAAACTTTCAGTTCATATACTGTTTGCACTAGAAAAAACAGAAATGTGAAATTTTAAATTTTGGTCTTATTTGCCACATACAACAATAAACGAAGTTTCTGGTTTTTGGGATACACCAGCTCAAAGCTATGGGGAGGTCAAAAGTGCCCTGAGTTGTTTCAGAAAAGGATGCTTACGGCTGTGCTCTCTCGACTTGGCAGAGGCACTGCCGTGCCTCCAGATACAAAATTAAAAAATCAGGAAAATTCTAACAAATCAATCTTTTTTCAATTTTTTTGTTTGATTTTTTCAAATTTTCGAAAAAAAAAATTTCTATCCTAAACTACTACCTATATTCCAAACTTCAAGTTTCTAGTTCTACAAAATCGAATTATTTTCAAATTTTCGATATTTTTCGATTTTTCCGATTTTTTAATTTTATTTTCGGTTTTATTGTGTTTTTAATTTTTCCTTATTCTGACTTCCAAATACTACCTTTACGCCGAATTTTAAGTTTCTAAGGTTAAAAGATCAAATTATTTTCAGTTTTTCAATTTTTTTCGAATTTTTGATTTTTTTTTCGAATTTTCTGGATTTTTTTCTTTTTTTCTTTTTTTGTATCCTAAATACTACCTTTATTTACAATTTCAAGTTTCTAGCGCTACAAAATCGAACTATTTTTAAATTTTCGATGTGTTTCGATTTTTCCGATTCTTTAAATTTTATTTCCGATTTTTAATGTGTTTTTAATTTTTCCTTATTCTGAATTCCAAGCACTATCTTAACACCGAATTTTAAGTTTTTAAGGTTAAAAGATAAAATTATTTTCATTTTTTTTCAATCTTTTTCGAATTTTTCGAATTTTTTAATATTTTTCGAATTTTATGGATATTTTTCTTTTTTCTTTTTTTGTATCCTAAATTTTTTTGTTTTGAAATTTTTTCCAAATTTCAAGTTTCTAGCGCTATAAAATCGAATTGTTTACAAATTTTCGATGTTTTTCGATTTTTTAATTTAATTTTCGATTTTTATTGTATTTTTAATTTTTTCTTATTCTGAAATTTTAAGTTTCTAAGGCTAAAAGATCAAATTATTTTCCTTTTTTAAATTTTTTTCGAATTTTTCGAATTTTTGAATTTTTTTTCGAATTTTCTGGTTTTTTTTTTTTTTATTTTTCTTTTTTTGTATCGTAAATATTACCTTTATTCCAGATTTGAAGTTTCTAGCGCAACAAAATCGGATTGTCTTTAAATTTTCTGGGATTTTTTTCAATTTTTTCAATTTTGTTTCTCGATTTTTTTGGTGTTTTTGATGTTTTCCTTTTCTGGATGCTAAACACTACCTTCACACCAAATTTTAAGTTTCTAAGACTACAAGATCGTATTATTTTCAATTTTCAATTTTGATGGAATTTGTTGAATTTTCGAATGTTTTTTTTTTTTTCGAATTTTCCGGATTTTGTAATTTTTCCTTTCTTTGTATCCTAAACACTACCTTTTTTCTAAATGTCAAGTTTCTAGGGCTACGGGATCTACCTAATCTTTTTGATGACGCGTGAATGAGTGAGTGAGTGAGTGACAAAAAGTCGAATGTTTGAGTTCATATATCGTCTGAACTAGAAAAGACAGAAACTTGTAATTTTAAAATTTTGGTTCTGTGTGCCAAATACTCGAAGTTCCGGGTTTTTGGGAAACTCCAGCGCAGAGATATGGGGGGGGGGTCAAAAGTGCCCTAAGTTGCTTCTAGAAAAGTATGCTTACGGCTGTGCTCTCTCGACTTGAAGGAGGCACTGCCGTGCCTCCAGATTCAAAGTCAAATCAATTGTAATAAGTATTTTACCAATATAAATGTTATGAAAATTAAGGTGATTGCCTATGTTCGGAGCACTTAAAAAAAATTTACATATAATTTAGATAATATTTACTATTAATACTTTTGAAACCTTTTTTGAAATACCTAGGTGGTTTTGAACAAAAAATAATTAAATATATAAATAAAAGAGCAAAATTTTATGTTTATGCAAAACCTTCTACACGAACTTCAACTGAATATATTATTGCAATTTATACTGTAAGCTCCTCTAGTTTGTGCAATGAACTACTATAAGATTCAAAATATTTCAAAAATTGGCTGAGAGCTTGCAGATTATATAAAAAATAATAGAATTTACACCGAAAAAAGTCCTTATTTTACTTTCAAACACTTCTAACATCTCCAGTATAGTATACTTAGTGCTAAACTTTTAGTTCCAAACATAGCTTGAAATATATGTTATATTGTAGTAAAATTTAATAGCATTACCTGTTATGTATTTTGAACATTTGAGTTTATTGTACCCTAAAATATTGGATTTTTTTTTTCAAAATTACCTATTTCTAAAAATGTTTCAAAAACATTATAAATATTATTTATATTTTTTACTTTATATCACTATTCCACTAAAAATGTAAAATTTATGTAAATTACACTTTTTAAAAAAATGTGCTCCAAACATAGGCATTTCTCTTATTGTAGTACTATATCTAAAAAACTTGCTTTTAGCAATGTTGTGAATACAAAAATAAAAAGTCCTTCTGGCCTGTACCGGGAGGAAAAGGTAGCTTTACTATATCTTCGTTTTAAAATTTTAGCTAATGTTACACGAAAACAGCAAGTTAAAATGCAAAGAAACGTTTACAAAAGATTCGTAATACTGAATTTGAATAAGAAATTCGCCAAATTATTGAGCAATAGCCAAATTGGCTTCATTTATGAAGACTTATTTTGGTCGCCAAATTTGGCGATATTTCGCCAAATGTCGCCAATTTTGTCGCCAATGTCGCCAATTTTGGCGCTAACGGATATGAATATATAGTTTTATGCGTATGATTGGGAAAATTATTACAACAATGAAAGAAAATAATTTGCGAGTAATCGCGTTAATGTGCTGTTTTGTTTCAAAATGTCAGCCACCCTAGAATTTCAAACTGCTCTATCTCAGCCTTTTTTAAGATTGAGATAAACCAAAAAATGCTCTGGAATCCTTGTATCAAGGCCTAAAACATAATTAAAAAATAAATTATTATTTTTAATTTTTTTGTATATTTATTTTAGTTTTAAATATTTAAATGGCCGCCATCTTGAAACAAAATGGCGGACCAAGCTGGCCAACGAACTCGGTCGAGACATTGGTTAGCTTAATACACACAATTAGTTTCATCAAAATTGATTTATAAATACGAGCGTCATCGTATGACATAGGTCAGATATATATATATATATATATATATATATATATATATATTTGAACGGAGGGGGGTTTTGGGGTCTGGGGGTCATAATCGGTGAAAATATATCGAAATTTTCCGGAACTGCTTTCCTCCGAACGGCTGCAATAGGTAGCTTTATACTTTTAGGTAGCTTTCAATACAAAAAAGTATAAAGCTACCTATTGCAGCCGTTCGGAGGAAAGCAGTTCCGGAAAATTTCGATATATTTTCACCGATCATGACCCCCAGACCCCAAAACCACCCTCCGTTCAAATATATATATATATATATATATATATATATCTGACCTATGTCATACGATAACGCTCGTATTTATAAATCAATTTTGATGAAACTAATTGTGTGTATTAAGCTAAGCAATGTCTCGACCGTGTTCGTTGGCCAGCTTGGTCCGCCATTTTGTTTCAAGATGGCGGCCATTTAAATATTTAAAACTAAAATAAATATACAAAAAAATTAAAAATAATAATTTATTTTTTAATTACGTTTTAGGCCTTGATACAAGGATTCCAGAGCATTTTTTGGTTTACCTCTATCTTAAAAAAGGCTGAGATAGAGCAGTTTGAAATTCTAGGGTGGCTGACATTTTGAAACAAAACAGCACATTAACGCGATTACTCGCAAATTATTTTCTTTCATTGTTGTAATAATTTTCCCAATCATACGCATAAAACTATATATTCATATCCGTTAGCGCCAAAATTGGCGATATTGGCGACAAAATTGGCGATATTGGCGACAAAATTGGCGACATTTGGCGAAATATCGCCAAATTTGGCGACCAAAATAAGTCTTCATAAATGAAGCCAATTTGGCTATTGCTCAATAATTTGGCGAATTTCTTATTCAAATTCAGTATTAACGAATCTTTTGTAAACGTTTCTTTGCATTTTAACTTGCTGTTTTCGTGTAACATTAGATAAAATTTTAAAACGAAGATATAGGAAAGCTACCTTTTCCTCCCGGTAGATGCCGGAAGACTTTTTTAAATTTCCACAGTTTAACTTGTAGTTTTCAGTTTAACTCTATAATACTAGTGAAATTTTGTTTACTTTGGAGTTCTAGTACTGTTGCCAGAGACTTCTGACTAGGTGAATTTTAATTAAGGTTAGATGAGGTAAAATAGGTAGGTTTCAAAAATAAATTTATAAAAAAAAATGGATTTTTGCAATTGCTTTGTCAAACTAAAACATTACAGGTATCATTTATTATTTTTCAATGAATAAGAAAATATTTGTTGCTATATTATTATACTTGGTAGCCATTTTAAAATTTTGTATGATATGACTTGGTTGTAATGATGAAAAAAACTTCGGATTTAAAGTACAAGAACTTATTTATCCATTATATAGCATAAAACTCTTATTTAGGATTAACTTTCTGCATTTTTTATTACAAAAGAAAGCAAAATCAAAAGATTCAATATTTTAGAAAAAAAAAAAAAAAAAAAAAAAAAAAAACATTGTGGGGTGGTAAAATAGTATGCAGATAGGCTTAGCAAACAAATAGCAATATTTTTACTTTTTTGATAATTTTATATTTTTTATGCAGCATTTGACATTGAAAAAGTCCTTCCGGCCTGTACCGGGAGGAAAAGGTAGCTTTCCTATATCTTCGTTTTAAAATTTTAGCTAATGTTACACGAAAACAGCAAGTTAAAATGCAAAGAAACGTTTACAAAAGATTCGTTAATACTGAATTTGAATAAGAATTTCACCAAATTATTGAGCAATAGCCAAATTGGCTTCATTTATAAAGACTTATTTTGGTCGCCAAATTTGGCGATATTTCGCCAAATGTCACAAATTTTGCTAATTTTGTCGCCAATTTTGTCGCCAATGTCGCCAATTTTGGCGCTAACGGATATGAATATATAGTTTTATGCGTATGATTGGGAAAATTGTTACAACAATGAAAGAAAATAATTTGCGAGTAATCGCGTTAATGTGCTGTTTTGTTTCAAAATGTCAGCCACCCTAGAATTTCAAACTGCTCTATCTCAGCCATTTTTTAAAATAGAGGTAAACCAAAAAATGCTCTGGAATCCTTGTATCAAGGCCTAACACGTAATTAAAAAATAAATTTTAATTTTTAATTTTTTTGTATATTTATTTTAGTTTTAAATTTTTAAATGGTCGCCATCTTGAAACAAAATGGCGGACCAAGCTGGCCAACGAACTCGGTCGAGACACTGGTGACCTTAATACACACAATTAGTTTCATCAAAATCGATTTATAACTACGAGCGTTATCGTATGACATAGGTCATATATATATATATATATATATATTATAATGAATCCATGATGTTATAATTTGTAAAGGGGTAGCGTGTGGCCTTTTCATATGGATTAATTTCAATAAGGTACTACTAAGTGATTTTTATTTAAAAATCATTTTCGAGTTTCTTAATATTACAAATCATTATAAACAATTTTTTTCAGCGTAATTTCGTTTCAACTTATAATCAATTAATAAAACAATGAAAGGTCCAATCTTGTACAGTAATTGGAAATCTTAACATGAGTTCTTTTGCACTTTTCACAAAAACTTCAAGCGATGACCTTGCCGTTGCCTTAAGAGAAATCTTCTCTCTTCAAAATGTGTCAGCAAAACATTTCCTTCCCCACTGGTTTGGGAAATCGTCCTGAGAAGAGTGTTTTCCACCAACACTCGTTCTCCTGCCAAAACTCTAACTAACTTCCCCTCGATTCTCTTTTCCGGTCCCCTTTCTCGAACAAAAGATACTCCGATCACCAATCAAAAAAGTTTTAGTTCACGTCATTAGTTTCGGTTTTTAAGTCATAGGATAAACCATTCTTTTGGGGAGGTCTTCCTGAACTTTAGAATGTTCACACGGCAATTTCTCACGATCCGAGACCCCACATATCGACGGTCAGATCAGAGAAATATTTGCTGTCTAGCAATTTCAGTTTCACAAGATTGATCGAAGCTTATCTTTTCCTATTGTAGTAAGTGACGTTCTTGTAACCCCACAGCTAAGCGTGAGAAAAGTTTTCCAACTCTTGGGAACTTCTATCTTTGATTACTCTGCCTAATTAGCAGATTGTGAGAGATTTAATGAAATTGTTACAACACCCCCACCATCAAAACATTTTCCGGGTTAAAACACGGAAAATCTGCAAAAAAAAGAGTTAGCTCAACACATTTGAGTGGCTCAAATAACATTACAATTTAACCTCACTATATACATCAGTGACCTAATTTCTTATATACTGTTTACCATTGCTTGAACATCTAGCTTTAGAGACTTTTTTTTTTTGAAAGATACTTTTTTACTACACATGCCAAAATAACAATAAAACTAAAAATAATCAAATATGTACAAAAGATTGGATTTTACTCAAAAACTTACTACTGAATTTCTTTACTTGTGTTTGCCGAACAATACGTTTTACACAACCGTTCAATTTCTTTAACAAGAGTGTCACAAAGGCGTGAATTTCCACTGTCCCTACTCTCTTTCAACAGAATTTCGAAGGATTTTACAAAACTCTTTGTGAATCCGCTCACTTCCTCCAGATTAACTTTGGAATGATAACCCTTCCTGTCAACACTCACTTCCATACTTTCGCGTTTATTTTTCGAATTACCCTGCCGGTCAAAAACTAACTCATCAACTTTCCTTGACCTATTCAAAAGGGTTTCTTTTTTTCCAACCCACTGAGAACGGTGGTTCTTCATTTCGGGGGGAAATGACAAAAGGATTTCTTCCTGCCCTTGGGGATCTGTTAAAGGGTTTATCTCATTCCCCGGGTTCTCAAAACTGGAATTAGTTTGTGATTTTTGCTTTCGCTTTATCTTTTCATTTATTAAAGCCTGCGTCTTATTTCCTAAGATATAGTGTTTAATTTTAGAGTGTCTAGGCAGGATTGCCGCTTTCGTATTTACATATCCGAGACCTTTTATTTCCATTTTTATACGTGCCACTCTAAATCGTTTTGGATATTTATCAAATGTCTGTTTAAGCCAAACATATTCATTGCCTAATTTGCTTTTATTTACCAAATTCCATGGGCAAACACAATACGAGCTACCTGAATCTCTAAGTACACACGTCTTCTTCCCATTTATTTTGTTTTCACTCAAAAAAGGTCGGAACAAGCTTTTGTCTTCGCTTATATCGCCTAAGTGATTTATGCTCTCGAAAGATTTTACTTCCGTAATATCCCTTTGTCTTTTCGGACAACGGGCCATTAGGTGAAATTCGCTTCCACACGTATGGCAACGCCTCTTTCGTTCAAAGATACGTTCCCTGTCTTTAATTTTTTTGTCTCGCCAATTTATTTTTTTGTCGGAATTTTTTTCTTCTCCAGAATTTCCCTCGAGTTTCGTTTCTTCAGATTTCCTATCATAAAAAGATCTCGCATTCTCTTTTTTATCTGAAATCCCTTTCACTGCTTCATATTCGTCCAGACATTTTGCCAAAACTAACGGGTCTTTGTAGTTTGCCCACGAATCAATGAAATGCTCTTTCATTTCACTAGAAGCACGGAGCTTGATCTGGTCAGTTATCAATAAATTTTTCAGACTATTGAAATCTGTAACATCTAACCCATTTAACCAACCCTCTAAATAACTATTGAGTTCAAAAATAATATCCTTCCACGGAGCACCTGGATTGCGTGGATGTTTCATTAATTTTTGACGATACGATTCGGGACTCATACGGAATCGTTCAAGCAAAAACTTTTTGACGTATTCAAAGTTATCCGTCTGATCTTGCGGTTCCCTTAAAATTAACTCTGCAATTTCGACCGGCACTAAAGCTAATAAATGCGTCACTAAGTCACCTGTCTCTATTTCCGCTTTGGTCACCTGTCGTTCGAACAAATTTAAAAACAAAGTTATATCCGAGCGTTCCGTATCAAATCGATGCATGATTGTTCGGAGCGGCAATTTAGGTGGGCGTTCCGACCCGCCACTGGTTGTTGAACTGCGTCTATTTGCATCTTGCGTCAATCTAAGTTGTTCCAACGTAAATTCGCGTTCTTTTTGTTTTTCCTCTCTTTCTCTTTCTTCTTTCTCCCTTTGTTTTTCCTCTTTATCCGCGGCTATCTTGTCTTCGCGATCTTTTATGATATACGCAGCTTGCGTAAATGCAAAATCTTTATCGTAATCATCGGCAGCTTCGATTTTTTGGATAATTACCGGTATCCTGTCATTTTTCCCTATTTCCACTCCCAATTCTTCCGCTAAATTCTGCAAATCAATTTTCCTGCACTGTTTCAGATCAGTTACTTCTTGCATTTTAAAATTTTATGTAAATACAATATAAAGATGAAAATGATAGTTTCGCTCGCTAATTTATGCAATAGGGATTCTAACACTTTATGGAAAATTTTCTGCTACTACCCACATAATACTAACAATTTTAAATACAATTCAATTTGAGGAATAATAAAAATAGTATACATATAAAAATAGATTTTCAATATTGTAAAATTTTCAATACACTGACACGTTTTGATGTCGATCATACACATTTAAAGCAAATTTAGACATTTGAAATTCTGTGCACATAATTCAATCAATACTTGATATTTCTGACCCCACAGGTAGCAATTTTCAGAGTTATAACAAAATGAACACTTTTTGCAACTGCTAAAAATTTTCTTAACATCACATATGCAAAATATTTTAGTATCAAAAACATCTATTCTTTCATAAATAATGGGAAAGTAAAATCTTTGAAATCTTTCAATCAGGAATTTCTAGACAATCGACTTATATGAAAAGTCGGAATTTTTACCTCTTTTTTTTTTTTTTTAGAAAAAAAAAGAAAAATTACACATTTAGCCTAACCGTCCCTCCTTATATTATTTTACTGCCAAAAGAAAAATTCACACTATCAAATTTTATGCTTATAACAAATACACATATATTTTTCCAAATATGTTAAAATTTATTAGATTTAAAAATTTATCATAATCTATCATAAATTAATATTCACATAAAAATTATCTCAGAAATGAATTTTCCTCACTAAAGAATATATAAACAAAATGAGAGCCACTCAAAAATGAATTGAGCTTACCTTTTCTACAGTCTTTGTCTGCATTATCTGTCGCCGGTTTCGGGTCTGGCCTAGACGTCGTCGATTTCACAGGTTATCTCGGTTTGTCGGCTCCTGATGTTTCCTAGAAAGGGCTTGCTTCGGACTTATTCTCTGTAAACACGGGCTTGCTTCCAGGACGGAACTGCGGTCTGTCGTGACACTGCAAGGGCTTGCTTCGGGCTTGTTCTCTGTAAACACGGGCTTGCTTCCAGGACGGAACTGCTGTCTGTCGTGACACTGCAAGGCTTGCTTCGGTCTCTGCTTTCCTCTCCTGAATTGGCGTCAGATCTTGCGCGCTTAGATGCGTGCGGGCGTCGCTGCTACTGTCTGGGCTCTCTTCACTGATATTAATCAATTTTAGTTGAAGTATCCGACCCGCTTGCCACCAGCTATAATGAATCCATGATGTTATAATTTGTAAAGGGGTAGCGTGTGGCCTTTTCATATGGATTAATTTCAATAAGGTACTACTAAGTGATTTTTATTTAAAAATCATTTTCGAGTTTCTTAATATTACAAATCATTATAAACAATTTTTTTCAGCGTAATTTCGTTTCAACTTATAATCAATTAATAAAACAATGAAAGGTCCAATCTTGTACAGTAATTGGAAATCTTAACATGAGTTCTTTTGCACTCTTCACAAAAACTTCAAGCGATGACCTTGCCGTTGCCTTAAGAGAAATCTTCTCTCTTCAAAATGTGTCAGCAAAACATTTCCTTCCGAACTGGTTTGGGAAATCGTCCTGAGAAGAGTGTTTTCCACCAACACTCGTTCTCCTGCCAAAACTCTAACTAACTTCCCCTCGATTCTCTTTTCCGGTCCCCTTTCTCGAACAAAAGATACTCCGATCACCAATCAAAAAAGTTTTAGTTCACGTCATTAGTTTCGGTTTTTAAGTCATAGGATAAACCATTCTTTTGGGGAGGTCTTCCTGAACTTTAGAATGTTCACACGGCAATTTCTCACGATCCGAGACCCCACATATCGACGGTCAGATCAGAGAAATATTTGCTGTCTAGCAATTTCAGTTTCACAAGATTGATCGAAGCTTATCTTTTCCTATTGTAGTAAGTGACGTTCTTGTAACCCCACAGCTAAGCGTGAGAAAAGTTTTCCAACTCTTGGGAACTTCTATCTTTGATTACTCTGCCTAATTAGCAGATTGTGAGAGATTTAATGAAATTGTTACAATATATATATATATAAATCAACATTTGAACGGAGGGTGGTTTTGGGGTCTGGGGGTCATGATCGGTGAAAATATATCGAAATTTTCCGGAACTGCTTTCCTCCGAACGGCTGCAATACTTTAATACTAATAAAGTCTATTAAAAAATATTTTAATTCGATAAATAATATATAGTAAGGGAAAAAGATGCAACTTTCAGCTTGATGCTTACTTTGTAGCAATTGTTATACAAGAAATATTGAAACATGACAAGAAAAATAGAAGCCTGAAATAGTAACTAAATCATGGTTAAATCTTGCCAACAATGTTATTGATTATTAGAGGATGTTTTCTTTCTGTAGAAGAAGAAAACTTGCTTAATTTAAATAGTAATAGAACGGACAAACTATCAGAGTTGGATTTTAGGTCATTTTGGAACAAGACAATGAATTAGATATTTATTGCAATCACAATAATCTGGAATATATAGTTCAAATCACAAAAGAGAGAGGACGTTCCTGTTTCATGTAAAATAAATTGCAGCTGTCTTTTCTGATCCACCAATAAACCATAATCCAGAGTATTTCTTCTTTTAAATCTCTTGTTTAATATTTTCTGTATTCTAAAGAACATTTTTAATCAGATTTGTGTGAAATTATTTAATTAAAGAAATGAAAATCTTTAAATAAATATACTTATTTTATCCTACAACTAGCAAGCTACGCCCGCTACGCTGGTCAATTTCTTTTAACGAACCTTTAATCCAACAAAATATTGACATTTCATAAATAACTTTTATATTTTAACAGAATAATAAGGCTACTATAATTTGTGACTCGTGCTCTTAGCCAATATACACGTCAGGACACGTCGCCCTTATCGTTATCTTTTTACGCATGAAGGTTTCGCTATGGTACTCCATTGGAAAATTTGGTAATTTTTGAAATTCAATATTTGAAAAACGGCATAATCATTAGATTTGAAATTTATATCAATAAAAATACAATTTTTTACCTTTCAAACGCAGTTTGTCTAACAATTTTCTGACAAATACTTTTTGAGCTATCATTTTTTTCAGTAACTTCAAATGTTTCATTTTCCGAGATTAATCTGTTGCAACAATTAGCGAAAAACCCAGTCGTCAGCAACGCATAGTTTTTTATTAAAGAGGCTGTTGGAGCAGGGATTGTCACCACCAATTTGCCACCATCACTTTTGAAATCGGTTCCGTGGTTCCAGAGATTCCATAGAAATTGTAATTTAGAATGACTTCAGAACGCTTTTCGCTCATTTCACCCATTTAAATTTCGATTTTTTTTTTATTTATTCTTAGAGATCATTTACATCTTATAAGTAACTACAATGCTAGATTTCAATTTTTTGCCTCTTCAGTATAAAAAAGTCGCAATTTTTGAACATTTTTCGATCCTGCACCCCATTGATGTTAGTGGCACCGACATAAAATATAGCCTATGTTGGAGTAGGGATTGTCCCCATCAATTTGCCACCATTACTTTTGAAATCGGTTCTGTAGTTCCAGAGATTTCATAGAAATTGTAATTTAGACTGTTTTTAGAACGCTTTTCGCTCATTTCACCCTTTTAAATTTCAATTTCTTTTTTATTTTGTTCTTAGAGAGCATTTACATCTTATAAGTAACTACAATGACAAATTTCAAATTTCTACCTCCTTCAGTATAAAAAATAAAAATAAAACTGCCCAGTTAAACTGAGGGCATTGAGTTCACAGGCTATTCACACTAATTTTATATTATTCTCTTCTTTCAAAGAATTTGAAATAAGCCCATCGAAAAATAAAGAAATAAACAATATATTAAGGGGGGGGTCATCCCCCCGTTACCCCCCTCATGGTTAACTAATGAACCCCTTAAACTAATCAGGTAAATCTCTAATTACAATGAATATATATACAAAATTTGAAGAAAATCGGATAATTCTGCATGAAAAACCCATTTATAAAAATTAAGGCGGGATTAGCCCCCTCCGTTCCCCCCCTTTATACTTAATCAATCAATCCCGAAAACTAATCAGGGAAGTACCTTAACACAGTGAAATTATAAACAAAATTTGAAAGAAAACGGAATAATTCTGCATGAAAAACCCATTTATATAAAATAAGGGGGGATTAGCCCTCCGTTCCCCCCTTTATAATTCTTAACCAATTAATCCCGAAAACTAATCAGGGAAGAGTCTTAACCCAATGAACCTATAAACAAAATTTGAAGGAAAACGGAATAATTCTGCATGAAAAACCCATTTATATAAAATAAGGGGGGATTAGCCCTCCGTTCCCCCCTTTATACTTAACCAATCAATCCCGAAAACTAATCATGGATGCGCCTTAACACAGTGAACCTATAAACAAAATTTGAAGTAAATGGGATAATTCTGCATGAAAAACCCATTTATATAAACTAAGGAGGGTATTAGCCCCCCGTTCCCCCCCTTTATACTTAATCAATCAATCCCGAAAACTAATCAGGGAAGAGTCTTAACCCAATGAACCTATAAACAAATTTTGAAGCAAATAGAATAATTCTGCATGAAAAACCCATTTATATAAAATAAGAGGGGGGGATTAGCCCCCCGTTCCCCCCTTTATACTTAACCAATCAATCCCGAAAACTAATCAGGGAAGCGCCTTAACACAGTGAACGTATAAACAAAATATGAAGGAAAACGGAATAATTCTGCATGAAAAACCCATTTATATAAATTAAGGGGGTATTAGCCCCCATTACCCCCTTTATACGTAATCAATCAATCCCGAAAACTAATCAGGGAAGCGTCTTAACCCAATGAACCTATAAACAAATTTTGAAGCAAATAGAATAATTCTGCATGAAAAACCCATTTATATAAATTAAGGATGGATTATCCCCCGTTCCCCCCCTTTATACTTAACCAATCAATCCCGAAAACTAATCAGGGATGCGCCTTAACACAGTGAACCTATAAATAAAATTTGAAGGAAATGGGATAATTCTGCATGAAAAACCCATTTATATAAACTAAGGAGGGTATTAGCCCCCCGTTCCCCCCCTTTATACTTAATCAATCAATCCCGAAAACTAATCAGGGAAGAGTCTTAACCCAATGAACCTATAAACAAATTTTGAAGCAAATAGAATAATTCTGCATGAAAAACCCATTTATATAAATTAAGGGGGGGATTATCCCCCCCCTTTATACTTAACCAATCAATCCTGAAAACTAATCAGGGAACCGCCTTAACACAGTGAACATATAAACAAAATTTGAAGGAAAACGGAATAATTCTGCATGAAAAACCCATTTATATAAAATAAGGGGGATATGCCCCCCATTCCCTCCTTTATACTTAACCAATCAATCCCGAAAACTAATCAGGGAAACGCCTTAACACAGTGAACCTATAAACAAAATTTGAAGGAAATGGGATAATTCTGCATGAAAAACTCATTTATATAAAATAAGGGGGGAATTAGACCCCCGTTCCCCCCTTTATACTTAACCAATCAATCCCGAAAACTAATCAGGGAAGCGCCTTAACACAGTGAACCTATAAACAAAATTTGAAGGAAAACGGAATAATTCTGCATGAAAAACCCATTTATATAAATTAAGGGAGGGGTATTAGCCCCCCGTTTCCCCCCTTTGTACTTAATCAATCAATCCCGAAAACTAATCAGGGAAGCGTCTTAACCCAATAAACCTATAAACAAATTTTTAAGCAAATAGAATAATTCTGCATGAAAAACCCATTTATATAAATTAAGGGGGGGATTATCCCCCGTTCCCCCCCTTTATACTTAACCAATCAATCCCGAAAACTAATCAGGGAAGCGCCTTAACACAGTGAACCTATAAACTAAATTTGAAGGAAAACGGAATAATTCTGCATGAAAAACCCATTTATATAATATAAGGGGGGATTAGCCCCCCGTTCCCCCCTTTATACTTAATCACTCAATCTCGAAAAACTAATCAGGGAAGCGCCTTAACACAGTGAACCTATAAACAAAATTTGAAGGAAAACGGAATAATTCTGCTTGAAAAACCCATTTATATAAATTAAGGAGGGATTAGCCCCCCGTTCCCCCCTTTATACTTAACCAATCAATCCCGAAAAGTAATCAGGGAAGCGTCTTAACCCAATGAACCTATAAACAAAATTTGAAGGAAAACGGAATAATTCTGCATGAAAAACCCATTTATATAAATGAAGGGGGGATTAGCCCCCGAGCCCCCCTCCCCTTTATACTTAACTAATCAATCCCGAAAACTAATCAGGGAAGCGCCTTAACACAGTGAACCTATAAACAAAATTTGAAGGAAAACGGATATTTCTATGAAGAGTTATCGCATTACGTACGTACATACATACATACAGAACCGGCTGGCAAGCTCTCAGGGCTTGACAGCCAGTTTGATAGCTAAAAAATCGCAATTTTAGAACGTTTTTTGCTCCTGTACCCCCTGGGGTTAGTGGCACTGACATAAAATATAGCCTATGTTGGAACAGAGGTTGTCACCATCAATTTGCTACCATCACTTTTGAAATCGGTTCGGTAGTTCCAGAGATTAACCCATACAAACAAACAAACAAACAATCTTTGCTCCTTTATAATATTAGTATAGATATGGATTAAAATGGTTAATCGACAATGTGTTTTAAAATTTCATTGTCAGTAATAATTTGTAATTTTATTGTTGAAATTCTCCTTGAAATGTTGAAAGCAATGTTCATTTGCACGTTCTATGTAGTTTTTTTTTTTTTTTTCAGATTAAAATAATATATTTTTGGCAAACTAAGCTTGAATTAAAAGAGTGCTGATTTTATAACTTTTATCACACCTGATCCTATAATAACTCTGTATATAAAGTTTAGTACAGAAACGGTATCCTATGAGTTAACCGAGCCTTTTATTCATTTTTCGATCAAGTGGTCTTAGAAACAGCTCACTGTATCTTTGTGACAATTTTTGTCACAGCAGTTAAGTATTAATCATATAAAACAAAATTAAAACACTGATAACTTCTTAGCAAGTCAGAAACAAAATTTTATCCAATGTTGATAATTACACTTGAATTTAGTATTAATGAAAACAAAAACATAATGCAACTACACTCAAATTTTGTTTACATGAAAACATAAGGTTAACTTTTTTTTTTTGTATTAACTTTTAAAATAACAGTACCATATTTTCTGTTCAGAATTGCATTATTAATTCATGTCCTTTGAAATTTCCGATTAAGCAATTTAATGCTAACTATGTATTAAATGAAACTCAAGCAATAAATTCTAATTTTAATAGAGTTACATACTAAAGAATTTTTTGGATGATATACAGGCAGCTATTTTTTATTTACAAATGAAACCATCATTCAAACAGGATTATTATTTTTTTAATTGGAATGTCCTATCTTCCTTTCAGCTACATCATTCTACTGGAGATTTATAGCTTTATGTGGATAAAAATTTGCTAAATTGGGTACAAAACAGTTTTAAAATAACAATATTAGTGGATAAACAGTTATGTGTATAATTTATTAAATTCAACTAACTGAATCGAACTTACCCCTATCTCCTCTGCTCTCTTTTCAAATGTGGGAGATCAGCTTTTAAAATACCACGCTCAACAGCGAAAAAAAGAAAACTAAACCAGACCTTTTAAACTTAAACAAAAATAATTGTTAAGAAAATGTAGGCGTGAAAATCGACAACCAGGAATAATTTTGCAGTCGTCAATTGCTATAATTTAGTTGCATTTAAAAACTAATGACCACTAATTTCAAACATTGCCCCCTCCCATTATTTATATATTCTTTATAACTAAATTAAACCTTCAACAAACCCTGATGTTTGTTTTATTGATGATCGCTTATTACTAGTTTCTGTGGAAAATCGCTAAGCGATAGCGAAAGATCACAAATTTAAGGACAGCGATAGTCCTATATTAGAAAACCCTACAAGGCATAATTTCCATCTCCACCGCCGATCGACGATTGGGACTTTTACGCTTTCTGATTATTTGTAAAATCAAACGCTTTTTAAGTCATTTCCGGTATTTTAGAGGATTATGAAGATATAAGAAGATATAATATAAAAAATTCATATATATTATTAGATTATATAGAAATATTTTATTAGATAGAGATTAGATTATATAGAAATTAATTAGATTATATTACTATAATATTTATTATATTACAGTTATAAATTAATTAGATTATATAGAAATTAATAGATATTATATAAGAAACCAAGTTCAACAAGTAATGACTTAAGAAGCGTTCGGTTTAACAACTAATCAGAAAGCATGATAATCGCAATCGTCTATCGGCGGTGGACAGGGAAATTATGCCCCTACAAGTGGGGTTCATTGAAAGTTTGTTTTAGTTATAAAAAATACATAAAAAATGGGTGGAGGGTAATTGCTAAATGAAGTTTGAGAAGTCAAAATGGTCACATCACATCATCACACATCTGCACAAATGAATTTCTTCAATAACACAAATATCTCGCACAACAAATTTAACATGATTCCAGTTTTGTTTGTAAGTAATTGTCATATAAAAGCAAGAGATTCAAAGTAGCTCGCATCACGCAGATGGTTGTTTGCTGTATTTTTAAACAAAAAAACCCAACTTTGAGCTAATGAATATAATCAGACCACAGAGGAAAAAAGTCTGTGCAACCTCAAAAGATTATACTCAATTTATACTCAATAAATGTGATGTTCTAAGAAAAAGCATTTATAGTCCATATGATAACACCAAATGCAATGTCGCCAAATGTCTTGCTTGTTTTAGGATTGAACCCAGTTCTGTACTGTATAGTTTTTTTAACATAGTCTATTTTTACTGCTTAAATCTTTTTTCACAAAATTTTTATATGATTTTTCATTGATAAACATTATTTCGAATGTAACTGATTTCCTGCCCCTCCCAGAAATTTAATTTTTTTAAAACTACGCTATACTATATAATTTTAGAAATAATTTAACACAATTTCTTTATATTTAATTTTTGACAACTGTGATAGTTTCACAGACATGTTACAATGTATTTATAAGAAAAATGTTCAAGCCAGAGCGATTTTCATGCATCCTTAACTATAAAACAAAAAACACTTTTAAGTTTATGGTTTCCAGGTGTAGCTGACTAAAAGATGTGCATTCAGTATCATCTTACACAAATAAGCTATGGCTTTACAAATCACAAAATATTATTAGTCATACAAAAAGTTTAAAATTAGTTTACCCAAGAATTAAACATGATATTCCTAGTAGATAGCTGAATGGTTCGTTTTCTATTGTTCAAATGACTTGAAATGTCTATTTTAATTTAAAACTGGTTATTATAACCACTGAACTCGCAAGTATGCACTTAGAGACTGAAATAAACTATGCACTTTGCAGCCTCAAAGCACATTCCAGCTGGATTTTACTTTAATAGTATTGTGTTAAAATAAACGCAGTCTAGTAAAGCAGTCATTCCGTATTGTTGCAGCTACGTTGTAAACATTCAGTAAAAGCATTGTAAATATTCATCCAGATAATGTTAATTTAATGGAGTTCATTTGCTTTTGAGTCACTTTATCAGATACGATAAACTAAATTTAAAACGGAAGTAATTAATCGTCCACAAAGAATATTTTTTCATTAAAATTCTACATTTGTATTTGTAATAATCTTGTTTATGAACAATAAACCCATGCCATAACACCATTTTAAATCTCTTGTTTAATATTTTCTGTATTCTAAAGAACATTTTTAATCAGATTTGTGTGAAATTGTTTAATTAAAGAAATGAAAAGCTTTAAATAAATATACATATTTTATCCTACAACTAGCAAGCTACGCCCGCTACGCTGATCAATTTCATTTAACGAACCTTTAATCCAACAAAATATTGACATTTCATAAATAACTTTTATATTTTAACAGAATAATAAGGCTACTATAATATGTGACTCGTGCTCTAGCCAATATACACGTCAGTACACGTCGCCCTTATCATTATCTTTTTACGCATGAAGGTTTCGCTATGGTACTCCATTGGAAAATTTGGTAATTTTTGAAATTCAATATTTGAAAAACGGCATAATCATTAGATTTGAAATTTATATCAAGAAAAATACAATTTTTTACCTTTCAAACGCAGTTTGTCTAACAATTTTCTGACAAATACTTTTTGAGCTATCATTGTTTTCAGTAACTTCAAATGTTTCATTTTCCGAGATTAATCTGTTGCAACAATTAGCGAAAAACCCAGTCGTCAGCAACGCATAGTTTTTTATTAAAGAGGCCGTTGAAGCAGGGATTGTCACCACCAATTTGCCACCATCACTTTTGAAATCGGTTCCGTGGTTCCAGAGATTCCATAGAAATTGTAATTTAGAATGACTTCAGAACGCTTTTCGCTCATTTCACCCATTTAAATTTCGATTTTTTTTTTATTTATTCTTAGAGAGCATTTACATCTTATAAGTAACTACAATGACAAATTTCAAATTTCTTGCCCCTTCAGTATAAAAAAGTCGCAATTTTCGAACATTTTTCAATCCTGCACCCCATTGATGCTAGTGGCACCAACATAAAATATAGCCTTTGTTGGAGTAGGGATTGTCCCCATCAATTTGTCACCATTACTTTTGAAATCGGTTCGGTAGTTCCAGAGATTTCATAGAAATTGTAATTTAGACTGTTTTTAGACCGCTTTTCGCTCATTTCAACCTTTTAAATTTCAATTTCTTTTTTATTTTGTTCTTAGAATGCATTTACATCTTATAAGTAACTACAATGACAAATTTCAAATTTCTAGCTCTTTCAGTATAAAAAATAAAAATAAAACTGCCCAGTTAAACTGAGGGCATCGAGTTCACAGGCTATTCACACTAATTGTATATTATACTCTTATTTCAAAGAATTTGAAATAAGCCTATCGAAAACTAAAGAAATAAACAATATATTAAGGGGGGGGTCATCCCCCCGTTACCCCCCTCATAGTTAACTAATGAACCCCTTAAACTAATCAGGTAAATCTCTAATTACAATGAATATATATACAAAATTTGAAGAAAATCGGATAATTCTGCATGAAAAACCCATTTATATAAATTAAGGCCGGATTAGCCCCCTCCGTCCCCCCCCTTTATACTTAACCAATCAATCCCGAAAACTAATCAGGGAAACGTCTTAATCCAATGAACCTATAAACAAATTTTGAAGCAAATGGGATAATTCTGCATGAAAAACCCATTTATATAAATTAAGGAGGGATTATTCCCCTTGTTCCCGCCCTTTATACTTAACCAATCAATCCCGAAAACTAATCAGGGGAGCGCCTTAACACAGTGAACCTATAAACAGAATTTGAATGAAAACGGAATAATTCTGCATGAAAAACCCATTTATATAAAATAAGAGGAGGGGATTAGCCCCCCGTTCCCCCCTTTATACTTAACCAATCAATCCCGAAAACTAATCAGGGAAGCGCCTTAACACAGTGAACGTATAAACAAAATATGAAGGAAAACGGAATAATTCTGCATGAAAAACCCATTTATATAAATTAAGGGGGTATTAGCCCCCCGTTCCCCCCTTTATACTTAATCAATCAATCCCGAAAACTAATCAGGGAAACGTCTTAACCCAATGAACCTATAAACAAATTTTGAAGCAAATAGAATAATTCTGCATAAAAAATCCATTTATATAAATTAAGGGGGGGATTATCCCCCCGTTCCCCACCCCCTTTATACTTAACCAATCAATCCCGAAAACTAACTAGGGAAGCGCCTTAACACAGTGAACATATAAACAAAATTTGAAGGAAAACGGAATAATTCTGCATGAAAAACCCATTTATATAAATTAAGGGGGGTATTAGCCCCCCCTTTCCCCCCTTTATACTTAACCAATCAATGCCGAAAGACTGATCAGGGAAGCGCCTTAACACAGTGAACCTATAAACAAAATTTGAAGGAAAACGGAATAATTATGCTTGAAAAATCCATTTATATAAATTAAGGCGGGGATTAGCCCCCGAGCCCCCCCCCCTTTATACTTAACTAATCAATCCCGAAAACTAATCAAGGAAGCGCCTTAACTCAATCAACCTATAAACAAAATTTGAAGGAAAACGGAATAATTCTGCATGAAAAACCCATTTATATAAATTAAGGGGGGTATTAGCCCCCCCCTTTCCCCCCTTTATACTTAACCAATCAATGCCGAAAGACTGATCAGGGAAGCGCCTTAACACAGTGAACCTATAAACAAAATTTGAAGGAAAACGGAATAATTCTGCTTGAAAAATCCATTTATATAAATTAAGGCGGGGATTAGCCCCCGAGCCCCCCCCCCTTTATACTTAACCAATCAATCCCGAAAACTAATCAGGGAAGCGCCTTAACACAGTGAACCTATAAACAAAATTTGAAGGAAAACGGATATTTCTATGAAGAGTTATCGCATTACGTACGTACATACATACATACAGAACCGGCTGGCAAGCTCTCAGGGCTTGACAGCCAGTTTGATAGCTAAAAAATCGCAATTTTAGAACGTTTCTTGCTCCTGCACCCCCTGGGGTTAGTGGCACCGACATAAAATATAGCCTATGTTGAAGCAGAGGTTGTCACCATCAATTTGCTACCTTCACTTTTGAAATCGGTTCGGTAGTTCCAGAGATTAACCCATACAAACAAACAAACAAACAAACAAACAATCTTTGCTCCTTTATAATATTAGTATAGATATGGATTAAAATGGTTAATCGACAATGTGTTTTAAAATTTCATTGTCAGTAATAATTTGTAATTTTATTGTTGAAATTCTCCTTGAAATGTTGAAAGCAATGTTCATTTGCACGTTCTATGTAGTTTTTTTTTTTTTTTTTTTTTCAGATTAAAATAATATATTTTTGGCAAACTAAGTTTGAATTAAAAGAGTGCTGATTTTATAACTTTTATCACACCTGATCCTATAACTCTGTATATAAAGTTTAGTACAGAAACGGTATCCTATGAGTTAACCGAGCCTTTTATTCATTCTTCGATCAAGTGGTCTTAGAAACAGCTCACTATATCTATGTGACAATTTTTGTCACAGCAGTTAAGTATTAATCATATAAAACAAAATTAAAACACTGATAACTTCTTAGCAAGTCAGAAACAAAATTTTATCCAATGTTGATAATTACACTTGAATTTAGTATTAAAGAAAACAAAAACATAATGCAACTACACTCAAATTTTGTTTACATGAGAACATAAGGTTAACTTTTTTTTTTTTTTTTTGTATTAACTTTTAAAATAACAGTACCATATTTTCTGTTCAGAATTGCATTATTAATTCATGTCCTTTGAGATTTCCGATTAAGCAATTTAATGCTAACTATGTATTAAATGAAACTCAAGCAATAACCTCTAATTTTATTAGAGTTACATACTAAAGAATTTTTTGGATGATATACAGGCAGCTATTTTTTATTTACAAATCAAACCATCATTCAAACAGAATTATTATTTTTTTAATTGGGATGTCCTATCTGCCTTTCAGCTACATCATTCTACTGGAGATTTATAGCTTTATGTGGATAAAAATTTGCTAAATTGGGTACAAAACTGTTTTAAAATAACAATATTAGTGGATAAACAATTATGTGTATAATTTATTAAATTCAACTAACTGAATCGAACTTACCCCTATCTCCTCTGCTCTCTTTTCAAATGTGGGAGATCAGCTTTTAAAATACCACGCTCAACAGCGAAAAAAAAAAAAAAAAAAAAAAAAAACTAAACCAGACCTTTTAAACTTAAACAAAAATAATTGTTAAGAAAATCTAGGCGTGAAAATCGACAACCAGGAATAATTTTGCAGTCGTCAATTGCTATAATTTAGTTGCATTTAAAAACTAATGACCACTAATTTCAAACATTGCCCCCTCCCATTATTTATATATTCTTTATAACTAAATTAAATTTTCAACAAACCCTGATGTTTGTTTTATTGATGATCGCTTATCACTTAGTTTCTGTGGAAAATCGCTAAGAGATAGCGAAATATCACAAATTTAAGGACAGCGATCTATAGTCGTAAATTAGGAAACCCTACAAGTGGGGTTCATTGAAAGTTTGTTTTAGTTATAAAAAATATATAAAAAATGGGTGGAGGGTAATTGCTAAATGAAGTTTGAGAAGTCAAAATGGTCACATCACATCATCACACATCTGCACAAATGAATTTCTTCAATAACACAAATATCTCGCACAACAAATTTAACATGATTCCAGTTTTGTTTGTAAGTAATTGTCATATAAAAGCAAGAGATTCAAAGTAGCTCGCATCACGCAGATGGTTGTTTGCTGTATTTTTAAACAAAAAACCCCAACTTTGAGCTAATGAATATAATCAGACCACAGGGGAAAAAAGTCTGTGCAACCTCAAAAGATTATACTCAATTTATACTGAATAAATGTGATGTTCTAAGAAAAAGCATTTATAGTCCATATGATAACACCAAATGCAATGTCGCCAAATGTCTTGCTTGTTCTAGGATTGAACCCAGTTCTGTACTGTATAGTTTTTTTAACATAGTCTTTTTTTACTGCTTAAATCTTTTTTCACAAAATTTTTATATGATTTTTCACTGATAAACATTATTTCGAATGTAACTGATTTCCTGCCCCTCCCAGAAATTTTTTTTTTTTTTAACTACACTATACTATATAATTTTAGAAATAATTTAACACAATTTGTTTATATTTAATTTTTGACAACTGTGATAGTTTCACAGACATGTTACAATGTATTTATAAGAAAAATGTTCAAGCCAGAGCGATTTTCATGCATCCTTAACTATAAAACAAAAAACACTTTTAAGTTTATGGCTTCCAGGTGTAGCTGACTAAAAGATGTGCATTCAGTATCATCTTACACAAATAAGCTATGGCTTTACAAATCACAAAATATTATTAGTCATACAAAAAGTTTAAAATTAGTTTACCCAAGAAGCAAACATGATATTCCTAGTAGATAGCTGAATGGTTCGTTTTCTATTGTTCAAATGACTTGAAATGTCTATTTTAATTTAAAACTGGTTATTATAACCACTGAACTCGCAAGTATGCACTTAGAGACTGAAATAAACTATGCACTTTGCAGCCTCAAAGCACATTCCAGCTGGATTTTACTTTAATAGTATTGTGTTAAAATAAACGCAGTCTAGTAAAGCAGTCATTCCGTATTGTTGCAGCTACGTTGTAAACATTCAGTAAAAGCATTGTAAATATTCATCCAGTTAATGTTAATTTAATGGAGTTCATTTGCTTTTGAGTCACTTTATCAGATACGATAAACTAAATTTAAAACGGAAGTAATTAATCGTCCACAAAGAATATTTTTTCATTAAAATTCTACATTTGTATTTGTAATAATCTTGTTTATGAACAATAAACCCATGCCATAACACCATTTTAAATCTCTTGTTTAATATTTTCTGTATTCTAAAGAACATTTTTAATCAGATTTGTGTGAAATTGTTTAATTAAAGAAATGAAAAGCTTTAAATAAATATACATATTTTATCCTACAACTAGCAAGCTACGCCCGCTACGCTGATCAATTTCATTTAACGAACCTTTAATCCAACAAAATATTGACATTTCATAAATAACTTTTATATTTTAACAGAATAATAAGGCTACTATAATATGTGACTCGTGCTCTAGCCAATATACACGTCAGTACACGTCGCCCTTATCATTATCTTTTTACGCATGAAGGTTTCGCTATGGTACTCCATTGGAAAATTTGGTAATTTTTGAAATTCAATATTTGAAAAACGGCATAATCATTAGATTTGAAATTTATATCAAGAAAAATACAATTTTTTACCTTTCAAACGCAGTTTGTCTAACAATTTTCTGACAAATACTTTTTGAGCTATCATTGTTTTCAGTAACTTCAAATGTTTCATTTTCCGAGATTAATCTGTTGCAACAATTAGCGAAAAACCCAGTCGTCAGCAACGCATAGTTTTTTATTAAAGAGGCCGTTGAAGCAGGGATTGTCACCACCAATTTGCCACCATCACTTTTGAAATCGGTTCCGTGGTTCCAGAGATTCCATAGAAATTGTAATTTAGAATGACTTCAGAACGCTTTTCGCTCATTTCACCCATTTAAATTTCGATTTTTTTTTTATTTATTCTTAGAGAGCATTTACATCTTATAAGTAACTACAATGACAAATTTCAAATTTCTTGCCCCTTCAGTATAAAAAAGTCGCAATTTTCGAACATTTTTCGATCCTGCACCCCATTGATGCTAGTGGCACCAACATAAAATATAGCCTTTGTTGGAGTAGGGATTGTCCCCATCAATTTGTCACCATTACTTTTGAAATCGGTTCGGTAGTTCCAGAGATTTCATAGAAATTGTAATTTAGACTGTTTTTAGACCGCTTTTCGCTCATTTCAACCTTTTAAATTTCAATTTCTTTTTTATTTTGTTCTTAGAATGCATTTACATCTTATAAGTAACTACAATGACAAATTTCAAATTTCTAGCTCTTTCAGTATAAAAAATAAAAATAAAACTGCCCAGTTAAACTGAGGGCATCGAGTTCCCAGGCTATTCACACTAATTGTATATTATACTCTTATTTCAAAGAATTTGAAATAAGCCTATCGAAAACTAAAGAAATAAACAATATATTAAGGGGGGGGGGGTCATCCCCCCGTTACCCCCCTCATAGTTAACTAATGAACCCCTTAAACTAATCAGGTAAATCTCTAATTACAATGAATATATATACAAAATTTGAAGAAAATCGGATAATTCTGCATGAAAAACCCATTTATATAAATTAAGGCCGGATTAGCCCCCTCCGTCCCCCCCCTTTATACTTAACCAATCAATCCCGAAAACTAATCAGGGAAACGTCTTAATCCAATGAACCTATAAACAAATTTTGAAGCAAATGGGATAATTCTGCATGAAAAACCCATTTATATAAATTAAGGGGGGATTATCCCCCCGTTCCCGCCCTTTATACGTAACCAATCAATCCCGAAAACTAATCAGGGGAGCGCCTTAACACAGTGAACCTATAAACAGAATTTGAATGAAAACGGAATAATTCTGCATGAAAAACCCATTTATATAAAATAAGAGGAGGGGATTAGCCCCCCGTTCCCCCCTTTATACTTAACCAATCAATCCCGAAAACTAATCAGGGAAGCGCCTTAACACAGTGAACGTATAAACAAAATATGAAGGAAAACGGAATAATTCTGCATGAAAAACCCATTTATATAAATTAAGGGGGTATTAGCCCCCCGTTCCCCCCTTTATACTTAATCAATCAATCCCGAAAACTAATCAGGGAAACGTCTTAACCCAATGAACCTATAAACAAATTTTGAAGCAAATAGAATAATTCTGCATAAAAAATCCATTTATATAAATTAAGGGGGGGATTATCCCCCCGTTCCCCACCCCCTTTATACTTAACCAATCAATCCCGAAAACTAATTAGGGAAGCGCCTTAACACAGTGAACATATAAACAAAATTTGAAGGAAAACGGAATAATTCGTCATGAAAAACCCATTTATATAAATTAAGGGGGGTATCAGCCCCCCCCTTTCCCCCCTTTATACTTAACCAATCAATGCCGAAAGACTGATCAGGGAAGCGCCTTAACACAGTGAACCTATAAACAAAATTTGAAGGAAAACGGAATAATTATGCTTGAAAAATCCATTTATATAAATTAAGGCGGGGATTAGCCCCCGAGCCCCCCCCCCCTTTATACTTAACTAATCAATCCCGAAAACTAATCAAGGAAGCGCCTTAACTCAATCAACCTATAAACAAAATTTGAAGGAAAACGGAATAATTCTGCATGAAAAACCCATTTATATAAATTAAGGGGGGTATTAGCCCCCCCCCCTTTCCCCCCTTTATACTTAACCAATCAATGCCGAAAGACTGATCAGGGAAGCGCCTTAACACAGTGAACCTATAAACAAAATTTGAAGGAAAACGGAATAATTCTGCTTGAAAAATCCATTTATATAAATTAAGGCGGGGATTAGCCCCCGAGCCCCCCCCCCTTTATACTTAACCAATCAATCCCGAAAACTAATCAGGGAAGCGCCTTAACACAGTGAACCTATAAACAAAATTTGAAGGAAAACGGATATTTCTATGAAGAGTTATCGCATTACGTACGTACATACATACGTACAGAACCGGCTGGCAAGCTCTCAGGGCTTGACAGCCAGTTTGATAGCTAAAAAATCGCAATTTTAGAACGTTTCTTGCTCCTGCACCCCCTGGGGTTAGTGGCACCGACATAAAATATAGCCTATGTTGAAGCAGAGGTTGTCACCATCAATTTGCTACCTTCACTTTTGAAATCGGTTCGGTAGTTCCAGAGATTAACCCATACAAACAAACAAACAAACAAACAAACAAACTTTGCTCCTTTATAATATTAGTATAGATATGGATTAAAATGGTTAATCGACAATGTGTTTTAAAATTTCATTGTCAGTAATAATTTGTAATTTTATTGTTGAAATTCTCCTTGAAATGTTGAAAGCAATGTTCATTTGCACGTTCTATGTAGTTTTTTTTTTTTTTTTTTTTCAGATTAAAATAATATATTTTTGGCAAACTAAGTTTGAATTAAAAGAGTGCTGATTTTATAACTTTTATCACACCTGATCCTATAATAACTCTGTATATAAAGTTTAGTACAGAAACGGTATCCTATGAGTTAACCGAGCCTTTTATTCATTCTTCGATCAAGTGGTCTTAGAAACAGCTCACTATATCTATGTGACAATTTTTGTCACAGCAGTTAAGTATTAATCATATAAAACAAAATTAAAACACTGATAACTTCTTAGCAAGTCAGAAACAAAATTTTATCCAATGTTGATAATTACACTTGAATTTAGTATTAAAGAAAACAAAAACATAATGCAACTACACTCAAATTTTGTTTACATGAGAACATAAGGTTAACTTTTTTTTTTTTTTTGTATTAACTTTTAAAATAACAGTACCATATTTTCTGTTCAGAATTGCATTATTAATTCATGTCCTTTGAGATTTCCGATTAAGCAATTTAATGCTAACTATGTATTAAATGAAACTCAAGCAATAACCTCTAATTTTATTAGAGTTACATACTAAAGAATTTTTTGGATGATATACAGGCAGCTATTTTTTATTTACAAATCAAACCATCATTCAAACAGAATTATTATTTTTTTAATTGGGATGTCCTATCTGCCTTTCAGCTACATCATTCTACTGGAGATTTATAGCTTTATGTGGATAAAAATTTGCTAAATTGGGTACAAAACTGTTTTAAAATAACAATATTAGTGGATAAACAGTTATGTGTATAATTTATTAAATTCAACTAACTGAATCGAACTTACCCCTATCTCCTCTGCTCTCTTTTCAAATGTGGGAGATCAGCTTTTAAAATACCACGCTCAACAGCGAAAAAAAAAAAAAAAAAAAAAAACTAAACCAGACCTTTTAAACTTAAACAAAAATAATTGTTAAGAAAATCTAGGCGTGAAAATCGACAACCAGGAATAATTTTGCAGTCGTCAATTGCTATAATTTAGTTGCATTTAAAAACTAATGACCACTAATTTCAAACATTGCCCCCTCCCATTATTTATATATTCTTTATAACTAAATTAAACTTTCAACAAACCCTGATGTTTGTTTTATTGATGATCGCTTATCACTTAGTTTCTGTGGAAAATCGCTAAGAGATAGCGAAATATCACAAATTTAAGGACAGCGATCTATAGTCGTAAATTAGGAAACCCTACAAGTGGGGTTCATTGAAAGTTTGTTTTAGTTATAAAAAATATATAAAAAATGGGTGGAGGGTAATTGCTAAATGAAGTTTGAGAAGTCAAAATGGTCACATCACATCATCACACATCTGCACAAATGAATTTCTTCAATAACACAAATATCTCGCACAACAAATTTAACATGATTCCAGTTTTGTTTGTAAGTAATTGTCATATAAAAGCAAGAGATTCAAAGTAGCTCGCATCACGCAGATGGTTGTTTGCTGTATTTTTAAACAAAAAACCCCAACTTTGAGCTAATGAATATAATCAGACCACAGGGGAAAAAAGTCTGTGCAACCTCAAAAGATTATACTCAATTTATACTGAATAAATGTGATGTTCTAAGAAAAAGCATTTATAGTCCATATGATAACACCAAATGCAATGTCGCCAAATGTCTTGCTTGTTCTAGGATTGAACCCAGTTCTGTACTGTATAGTTTTTTTAACATAGTCTTTTTTTACTGCTTAAATCTTTTTTCACAAAATTTTTATATGATTTTTCACTGATAAACATTATTTCGAATGTAACTGATTTCCTGCCCCTCCCAGAAATTTTTTTTTTTTTAACTACACTATACTATATAATTTTAGAAATAATTTAACACAATTTGTTTATATTTAATTTTTGACAACTATGATAGTTTCACAGACATGTTACAATGTATTTATAAGAAAAATGTTCAAGCCAGAGCGATTTTCATGCATCCCTAACTATAAAACAAAAAACACTTTTAAGTTTATGGCTTCCAGGTGTAGCTGACTAAAAGATGTGCATTCAGTATCATCTTACACAAATAAGCTATGGCTTTACAAATCACAAAATATTATTAGTCATACAAAAAGTTTAAAATTAGTTTACCCAAGAAGCAAACATGATATTCCTAGTAGATAGCTGAATGGTTCGTTTTCTATTGTTCAAATGACTTGAAATGTCTATTTTAATTTAAAACTGGTTATTATAACCACTGAACTCGCAAGTATGCACTTAGAGACTGAAATAAACTATGCACTTTGCAGCCTCAAAGCACATTCCAGCTGGATTTTACTTTAATAGTATTGTGTTAAAATAAACGCAGTCTAGTAAAGCAGTCATTCCGTATTGTTGCAGCTACGTTGTAAACATTCAGTAAAAGCATTGTAAATATTCATCCAGTTAATGTTAATTTAATGGAGTTCATTTGCTTTTGAGTCACTTTATCAGATACGATAAACTAAATTTAAAACGGAAGTAATTAATCGTCCACAAAGAATATTTTTTCATTAAAATTCTACATTTGTATTTGTAATAATCTTGTTTATGAACAATAAACCCATGCCATAACACCATTTTAAATCTCTTGTTTAATATTTTCTGTATTCTAAAGAACATTTTTAATCAGATTTGTGTGAAATTGTTTAATTAAAGAAATGAAAAGCTATAAATAAATATACATATTTTATCCTACAACTAGCAAGCTACGCCCGCTACGCTGGTCAATTTCTTTTAACGAACCTTTAATCCAACAAAATATTGACATTTCATAAATAACTTTTATATTTTAACAGAATAATAAGGCTACTATAATATGTGACTCGTGCTCTAGCCAATATACACGTCTGGACACGTCGCCCTTATCATTATCTTTTTACGCATGAAGGTTTCGCTATGGTACTCCATTGGAAAATTTGGTAATTTTTGAAATTCAATATTTGAAAAACGGCATAATCATTAGATTTGAAATTTATATCAAGAAAAATACAATTTTTTACCTTTCAAACGCAGTTTGTCTAACAATTTTCTGACAAATACTTTTTGAGCTATCATTGTTTTCAGTAACTTCAAATGTTTCATTTTCCGAGATTAATCTGTTGCAACAATTAGCGAAAAACCCAGTCGTCAGCAACGCATAGTTTTTTATTAAAGAGGCTGTTGGAGCAGGGATTGTCACCACCAATTTGCCACCATCACTTTTGAAATCGGTTCCGTGGTTCCAGAGATTCCATAGAAATTGTAATTTAGAATGACTTCAGAACGCTTTTCGCTCATTTCACCCATTTAAATTTCGATTTTTTTTTTATTTATTCTTAGAGAGCATTTACATCTTATAAGTAACTACAATGACAAATTTCAAATTTCTTGCCCCTTCAGTATAAAAAAGTCGCAATTTTCGAACATTTTTCGATCCTGCACCCCATTGATGCTAGTGGCACCAACATAAAATATAGCCTTTGTTGGAGTAGGGATTGTCCCCATCAATTTGTCACCATTACTTTTGAAATCGGTTCGGTAGTTCCAGAGATTTCATAGAAATTGTAATTTAGACAGTTTTTAGACCGCTTTTCGCTCATTTCAACCTTTTAAATTTCAATTTCTTTTTTATTTTGATCTTAGAATGCATTTACATCTTATAAGTAACTACAATGACAAATTTCAAATTTCTAGCTCTTTCAGTATAAAAAATAAAAATAAAACTGCCCAGTTAAACTGAGGGCATCGAGTTCACAGGCTATTCACACTAATTGTATATTATACTCTTATTTCAAAGAATTTGAAATAAGCCCATCGAAAAATAAAGAAATAAACAATATATTAAGGGGGGGGGGGGTCATCCCCCCGTTACCCCCCTCTAGTTAACTAATGAACCCCTTAAACTAATCAGGTAAATCTCTAATTACAATGAATATATATACAAAATTTGAAGAAAATCGGATAATTCTGCATGAAAAACCCATTTATATAAATTAAGGCCGGATTAGCCCCCTCCGCCCCCCCCCCTTTATACTTAACCAATCAATCCCGAAAACTAATCAGGGAAACGTCTTAATCCAATGAACCTATAAACAAATTTTGAAGCAAATAGGATAATTCTGCATGAAAAACCCATTTATATAAATTAAGGGGGGGATTAGCCCCCCCCCCTTTGTACTTAACCAATCAATCCCGAAAACTAATCAGGAAGTGCCTTAACACAGTGAACCTATAAACAAAATTTGAAGGAAAACGGAATAATTCTGCATGAAAAACCCATTTATATAAAATAAGGGGGGATTAGCCCTCCGTTCCCCCCTTTATACTTAACCAATCAATCCCGAAAACTAATCATGGATGCGCCTTAACACAGTGAACCTATAAACAAAATTTGAAGTAAATGGGATAATTCTGCATGAAAAACCCATTTATATAAATTAAGGGGGGATTATCCCCCCGTTCCCGCCCTTTATACTTAACCAATCAATCCCGAAAACTAATCAGGGGAGCGCCTTAACACAGTGAACCTATAAACAAAATTTGAATGAAAACGGAATAATTCTGCATGAAAAACCCATTTATATAAAATAAGAGGGGGGGATTAGCCCCCCGTTCCCCCCTTTATACTTAACCAATCAATCCCGAAAACTAATCAGGGAAGCGCCTTAACACAGTGAACGTATAAACAAAATATGAAGGAAAACGGAATAATTATGCATGAAAAACCCATTTATATAAAATAAGGGGGTATTAGCCCCCCGTTCCCCCCTTTATACTTAATCAATCAATCCCGAAAACTAATCAGGGAAACGTCTTAACCCAATGAACCTATAAACAAATTTTGAAGCAAATAGAATAATTCTGCATGAAAAATTCATTTATATAAATTAAGGGGGGGATTATCCCCCCGTTCCCCCCCCTTTATACTTAACCAATCAATCCCGAAAACTAATTAGGGAAGCGCCTTAACACAGTGAACATATAAACAAAATTTGAAGGAAAACGGAATAATTCTGCATGAAAAACCCATTTATATAAATTAGGGGGGGTATTAGCCCCCCCCCCCTTTCCCCCCTTTATACTTAACCAATCAATGCCGAAAGACTGATCAGGGAAGCGCCTTAACACAGTGAACCTATAAACAAAATTTGAAGGAAAACGGAATAATTATGCTTGAAAAACCCATTTATATAAATTAAGGCGGGGATTAGCCCCCGAGCCCCCCCCCCCCTTTTTACTTAATTAATCAATCCCGAAAACTAATCAAGGAAGCGCCTTAACTCAATCAACCTATAAACAAAATTTGAAGGAAAACGGAATAATTCTGCATGAAAAACCCATTTATATAAATTAAGGGGGGGGGATTAGCCCCTTGTTCCCCCCCTTTATACTTAACCAATCAATCCCGAAAACTAATCAGGGAAGCGCCTTAACACAGTGAACCTATAAACAAAATTTGAAGGAAAACGGATATTTCTATGAAGAGTTATCGCATTACGTACGTACATACATACATACAGAACCGGCTGGCAAGCTCTCAGGGCTTGACAGCCAGTTTGATAGCTAAAAAATCGCAATTTTAGAACGTTTCTTGCTCCTGCACCCCCTGGGGTTAGTGGCACCGACATAAAATATAGCCTATGTTGAAGCAGAGGTTGTCACCATCAATTTGCTACCTTCACTTTTGAAATCGGTTCGGTAGTTCCAGAGATTAACCCATACAAACAAACAAACAAACAAACAAACAATCTTTGCTCCTTTATAATATTAGTATAGATATGGATTAAAATGGTTAATCGACAATGTGTTTTAAAATTTCATTGTCAGTAATAATTTGTAATTTTATTGTTGAAATTCTCCTTGAAATGTTGAAAGCAATGTTCATTTGCACGTTCTATGTAGTTTTTTTTTTTTTTTTTCAGATTAAAATAATATATTTTTGGCAAACTAAGTTTGAATTAAAAGAGTTCTGATTTTATAACTTTTATCACACCTGATCCTATAATAACTCTGTATATAAAGTTTAGTACAGAAACGGTATCCTATGAGTTAACCGAGCCTTTTATTCATTCTTCGATCAAGTGGTCTTAGAAACAGCTCACTATATCTATGTGACAATTTTTGTCACAGCAGTTAAGTATTAATCATATAAAACAAAATTAAAACACTGATAACTTCTTAGCAAGTCAGAAACAAAATTTTATCCAATGTTGATAATTACACTTGAATTTAGTATTAAAGAAAACAAAAACATAATGCAACTACACTCAAATTTTGTTTACATGAGAACATAAGGTTAATTTTTTTTTTTTTTTTTTTTTTTTTTGTATTAACTTTTAAAATAACAGTACCATATTTTCTGTTCAGAATTGCATTATTAATTCATGTCCTTTGAGATTTCCGATTAAGCAATTTAATGCTAACTATGTATTAAATGAAACTCAAGCAATAACCTCTAATTTTATTAGAGTTACATACTAAAGAATTTTTTGGATGATATACAGGCGGCTATTTTTTATTTACAAATCAAACCATCATTCAAACAGAATTATTATTTTTTTAATTGGGATGTCCTATCTGCCTTTCAGCTACATCATTCTACTGGAGATTTATAGCTTTATGTGGATAAAAATTTGCTAAATTGGGTACAAAACTGTTTTAAAATAACAATATTAGTGGATAAACAGTTATGTGTATAATTTATTAAATTCAACTAACTGAATCGAACTTACCCCTATCTCCTCTGCTCTCTTTTCAAATGTGGGAGATCAGCTTTTAAAATACCACGCTCAACAGCGAAAAAAAGAAAACTAAACCAGACCTTTTAAACTTAAACAAAAATAATTGTTAAGAAAATCTAGGCGTGAAAATCGACAACCAGGAATAATTTTGCAGTCGTCAATTGCTATAATTTTGTTGCATTTAAAAACTAATGACCACTAATTTCAAACATTGCCCCCTCCCATTATTTATATATTCTTTATAACTAAATTAAACTTTCAACAAACTCTGATGTTTGTTTTATTGATGATCGCTTATCACTTAGTTTCTGTGGAAAATCGCTAAGAGATAGCGAAAGATCACAAATTTAAGGACAGCGATCTATAGTCGTAAATTAGGAAACCCTACAAGTGGGGTTCATTGAAAGTTTGTTTTAGTTATAAAAAATATATAAAAAATGGGTGGAGGGTAATTGTTAAATGAAGTTTGAGAAGTCAAAATGGTCACATCACATCATCACACATCTGCACAAATGAATTTCTTCAATAACACAAATATCTCGCACAACAAATTTAACATGATTCCAGTTTTGTTTGTAAGTAATTGTCATATAAAAGCAAGAGATTCAAAGTAGCTCGCATCACGCAGATGGTTGTTTGCTGTATTTTTAAACAAAAAACCCCAACTTTGAGCTAATGAATATAATCAGACCACAGGGGAAAAAAGTCTGTGCAACCTCAAAAGATTATACTCAATTTATACTGAATAAATGTGATGTTCTAAGAAAAAGCATTTATAGTCCATATGATAACACCAAATGCAATGTCGCCAAATGTCTTGCTTGTTCTAGGATTGAACCCAGTTCTGTACTGTATAGTTTTTTTAACATAGTCTTTTTTTACTGCTTAAATCTTTTTTCACAAAATTTTTATATGATTTTTCACTGATAAACATTATTTCGAATGTAACTGATTTCCTGCCCCTCCCAGAAATTTATTTTTTTTTTAACTACACTATACTATATAATTTTAGAAATAATTTAACACAATTTGTTTATATTTAATTTTTGACAACTGTGATAGTTTCACAGACATGTTACAATGTATTTATAAGAAAAATGTTCAAGCCAGAGCGATTTTCATGTATCCTTAACTATAAAACAAAAAACACTTTTAAGTTTATGGCTTCCAGGTGTAGCTGACTAAAAGATGTGCATTCAGTATCATCTTACACAAATAAGCTATGGCTTTACAAATCACAAAATATTATTAGTCATACAAAAAGTTTAAAATTAGTTTACCCAAGAAGCAAACATGATATTCCTAGTAGATAGCTGAATGGTTCGTTTTCTATTGTTCAAATGACTTGAAATGTCTATTTTAATTTAAAACTGGTTATTATAACCACTGAACTCGCAAGTATGCACTTAGAGACTGAAATAAACTATGCACTTTGCAGCCTCAAAGCACATTCCAGCTGGATTTTACTTTAATAGTATTGTGTTAAAATAAACGCAGTCTAGTAAAGCAGTCATTCCGTATTGTTGCAGCTACGTTGTAAACATTCAGTAAAAGCATTGTAAATATTCATCCAGTTAATGTTAATTTAATGGAGTTCATTTGCTTTTGAGTCACTTTATCAGATACGATAAACTAAATTTAAAACGGAAGTAATTAATCGTCCACAAAGAATATTTTTTCATTAAAATTCTACATTTGTATTTGTAATAATCTTGTTTATGAACAATAAACCCATGCCATAACACCATTTTAAATCTCTTGTTTAATATTTTCTGTATTCTAAAGAACATTTTTAATCAGATTTGTGTGAAATTGTTTAATTAAAGAAATGAAAAGCTTTAAATAAATATACATATTTTATCCTACAACTAGCAAGCTACGCCCGCTACGCTGGTCAATTTCTTTTAACGAACCTTTAATCCAACAAAATATTGACATTTCATAAATAACTTTTATATTTTAACAGAATAATAAGGCTACTATAATATGTGACTCGTGCTCTAGCCAATATACACGTCAGGACACGTCGCCCTTATCATTATCTTTTTACGCATGAAGGTTTCGCTATGGTACTCCATTGGAAAATTTGGTAATTTTTGAAATTCAATATTTGAAAAACGGCATAATCATTAGATTTGAAATTTATATCAAGAAAAATACAATTTTTTACCTTTCAAACGCAGTTTGTCTAACAATTTTCTGACAAATACTTTTTGAGCTATCATTGTTTTCAGTAACTTCAAATGTTTCATTTTCCGAGATTAATCTGTTGCAACAATTAGCGAAAAACCCAGTCGTCAGCAACGCATAGTTTTTTATTAAAGAGGCTGTTGGAGCAGGGATTGTCACCACCAATTTGCCACCATCACTTTTGAAATCGGTTCCGTGGTTCCAGAGATTCCCTAGAAATTGTAATTTAGAATGACTTCAGAACGCTTTTCGCTCATTTCACCCATTTAAATTTCGATTTTTTTATTATTTATTCTTAGAGAGCATTTACATCTTATAAGTAACTACAATGACAAATTTCAAATTTCTTGCCCCTTCAGTATAAAAAAGTCGCAATTTTCGAACATTTTTCGATCCTGCACCCCATTGATGCTAGTGGCACCAACATAAAATATAGCCTTTGTTGGAGTAGGGATTGTCCCCATCAATTTGTCACCATTACTTTTGAAATCGGTTCGGTAGTTCCAGAGATTTCATAGAAATTGTAATTTAGACAGTTTTTAGACCGCTTTTCGCTCATTTCAACCTTTTAAATTTCAATTTCTTTTTTATTTTGATCTTAGAATGCATTTACATCTTATAAGTAACTACAATGACAAATTTCAAATTTCTAGCTCTTTCAGTATAAAAAATAAAAATAAAACTGCCCAGTTAAACTGAGGGCATCGAGTTCACAGGCTATTCACACTAATTGTATATTATACTCTTATTTCAAAGAATTTGAAATAAGCCCATCGAAAAATAAAGAAATAAACAATATATTAAGGGGGGGTCATCCCCCCGTTACCCCCCTCTAGTTAACTAATGAACCCCTTAAACTAATCAGGTAAATCTCTAATTACAATGAATATATATACAAAATTTGAAGAAAATCTGATAATTCTGCATGAAAAACCCATTTATATAAATTAAGGCCGGATTAGCCCCCTCCGCCCCCCCCCCTTTATACTTAACCAATCAATCCCGAAAACTAATCAGGGAAACGTCTTAATCCAATGAACCTATAAACAAATTTTGAAGCAAATAGGATAATTCTGCATGAAAAACCCATTTATATAAATTAAGGGGGGGATTAGCCCCCCCCCTTTGTACTTAACCAATCAATCCCGAAAACTAATCAGGAAGTGCCTTAACACAGTGAACCTATAAACAAAATTTGAAGGAAAACGGAATAATTCTGCATGAAAAACCCATTTATATAAAATAAGGGGGGATTAGCCCTCCGTTCCCCCCTTTATACTTAACCAATCAATCCCGAAAACTAATCATGGATGCGCCTTAACACAGTGAACCTATAAACAAAATTTGAAGTAAATGGGATAATTCTGCATGAAAAACCCATTTATATAAATTAAGGGGGGATTATCCCCCCGTTCCCGCCCTTTATACTTAACCAATCAATCCCGAAAACTAATCAGGGGAGCGCCTTAACACAGTGAACCTATAAACAAAATTTGAATGAAAACGGAATAATTCTGCATGAAAAACCCATTTATATAAAATAAGAGGGGGGATTAGCCCCCCGTTCCCCCCTTTATACTTAACCAATCAATCCCGAAAACTAATCAGGGAAGCGCCTTAACACAGTGAACGTATAAACAAAATATGAAGGAATAATTCTGCATGAAAAACCCATTTATATAAATTAAGGGGGTATTAGCCCCCCGTTCCCCCCTTTATACTTAATCAATCAATCCCGAAAACTAATCAGGGAAACGTCTTAACCCAATGAACCTATAAACAAATTTTGAAGCAAATAGAATAATTCTGCATGAAAAATCCATTTATATAAATTAAGGGGGGGATTATCCCCCCGTTCCCCACCCTTTATACTTAACCAATCAATCCCGAAAACTAATTAGGGAAGCGCCTTAACACAGTGAACATATAAACAAAATTTGAAGGAAAACGGAATAATTCTGCATGAAAAACCCATTTATATAAATTAGGGGGGGTATTAGCCCCCCCCCCTTTCCCCCCTTTATACTTAACCAATCAATGCCGAAAGACTGATCAGGGAAGCGCCTTAACACAGTGAACCTATAAACAAAATTTGAAGGAAAACGGAATAATTATGCTTGAAAAACCCATTTATATAAATTAAGGCGGGGATTAGCCCCCGAGCCCCCCCCCCTTTTTACTTAATTAATCAATCCCGAAAACTAATCAAGGAAGCGCCTTAACTCAATCAACCTATAAACAAAATTTGAAGGAAAACGGAATAATTCTGCATGAAAAACCCATTTATATAAATTAAGGGGGGGGGATTAGCCCCTTGTTCCCCCCCTTTATACTTAACCAATCAATCCCGAAAACTAATCAGGGAAGCGCCTTAACACAGTGAACCTATAAACAAAATTTGAAGGAAAACGGATATTTCTATGAAGAGTTATCGCATTACGTACGTACATACATACATACAGAACCGGCTGGCAAGCTCTCAGGGCTTGACAGCCAGTTTGATAGCTAAAAAATCGCAATTTTAGAACGTTTCTTGCTCCTGCACCCCCTGGGGTTAGTGGCACCGACATAAAATATAGCCTATGTTGAAGCAGAGGTTGTCACCATCAATTTGCTACCTTCACTTTTGAAATCGGTTCGGTAGTTCCAGAGATTAACCCATACAAACAAACAAACAAACAAACAAACAAACTTTGCTCCTTTATAATATTAGTATAGATATGGATTAAAATGGTTAATCGACAATGTGTTTTAAAATTTCATTGTCAGTAATAATTTGTAATTTTATTGTTGAAATTCTCCTTGAAATGTTGAAAGCAATGTTCATTTGCACGTTCTATGTAGTTTTTTTTTTTTTTTTTTTCAGATTAAAATAATATATTTTTGGCAAACTAAGTTTGAATTAAAAGAGTGCTGATTTTATAACTTTTATCACACCTGATCCTATAATAACTCTGTATATAAAGTTTAGTACAGAAACGGTATCCTATGAGTTAACCGAGCCTTTTATTCATTCTTCGATCAAGTGGTCTTAGAAACAGCTCACTATATCTATGTGACAATTTTTGTCACAGCAGTTAAGTATTAATCATATAAAACAAAATTAAAACACTGATAACTTCTTAGCAAGTCAGAAACAAAATTTTATCCAATGTTGATAATTACACTTGAATTTAGTATTAAAGAAAACAAAAACATAATGCAACTACACTCAAATTTTGTTTACATGAGAACATAAGGTTAACTTTTTTTTTTTTTTTGTATTAACTTTTAAAATAACAGTACCATATTTTCTGTTCAGAATTGCATTATTAATTCATGTCCTTTGAGATTTCCGATTAAGCAATTTAATGCTAACTATGTATTAAATGAAACTCAAGCAATAACCTCTAATTTTATTAGAGTTACATACTAAAGAATTTTTTGGATGATATACAGGCAGCTATTTTTTATTTACAAATCAAACCATCATTCAAACAGAATTATTATTTTTTTAATTGGGATGTCCTATCTGCCTTTCAGCTACATCATTCTACTGGAGATTTATAGCTTTATGTGGATAAAAATTTGCTAAATTGGGTACAAAACTGTTTTAAAATAACAATATTAGTGGATAAACAATTATGTGTATAATTTATTAAATTCAACTAACTGAATCGAACTTACCCCTATCTCCTCTGCTCTCTTTTCAAATGTGGGAGATCAGCTTTTAAAATACCACGCTCAACAGCGAAAAAAAAAAAAAAAAAAAAAACTAAACCAGACCTTTTAAACTTAAACAAAAATAATTGTTAAGAAAATCTAGGCGTGAAAATCGACAACCAGGAATAATTTTGCAGTCGTCAATTGCTATAATTTAGTTGCATTTAAAAACTAATGACCACTAATTTCAAACATTGCCCCCTCCCATTATTTATATATTCTTTATAACTAAATTAAACTTTCAACAAACCCTGATGTTTGTTTTATTGATGATCGCTTATCACTTAGTTTCTGTGGAAAATCGCTAAGAGATAGCGAAATATCACAAATTTAAGGACAGCGATCTATAGTCGTAAATTAGGAAACCCTACAAGTGGGGTTCATTGAAAGTTTGTTTTAGTTATAAAAAATATATAAAAAATGGGTGGAGGGTAATTGCTAAATGAAGTTTGAGAAGTCAAAATGGCCACATCACATCATCACACATCTGCACAAATGAATTTCTTCAATAACACAAATATCTCGCACAACAAATTTAACATGATTCCAGTTTTGTTTGTAAGTAATTGTCATATAAAAGCAAGAGATTCAAAGTAGCTCGCATCACGCAGATGGTTGTTTGCTGTATTTTTAAACAAAAAACCCCAACTTTGAGCTAATGAATATAATCGGACCACAGGGGAAAAAAGTCTGTGCAACCTCAAAAGATTATACTCAATTTATACTGAATAAATGTGATGTTCTAAGAAAAAGCATTTATAGTCCATATGATAACACCAAATGCAATGTCGCCAAATGTCTTGCTTGTTCTAGGATTGAACCCAGTTCTGTACTGTATAGTTTTTTTAACATAGTCTTTTTTTACTGCTTAAATCTTTTTTCACAAAATTTTTATATGATTTTTCACTGATAAACATTATTTCGAATGTAACTGATTTCCTGCCCCTCCCAGAAATTTTTTTTTTTTTTTAACTACACTATACTATATAATTTTAGAAATAATTTAACACAATTTGTTTATATTTAATTTTTGACAACTGTGATAGTTTCACAGACATGTTACAATGTATTTATAAGAAAAATGTTCAAGCCAGAGCGATTTTCATGCATCCTTAACTATAAAACAAAAAACACTTTTAAGTTTATGGCTTCCAGGTGTAGCTGACTAAAAGATGTGCATTCAGTATCATCTTACACAAATAAGCTATGGCTTTACAAATCACAAAATATTATTAGTCATACAAAAAGTTTAAAATTAGTTTACCCAAGAAGCAAACATGATATTCCTAGTAGATAGCTGAATGGTTCGTTTTCTATTGTTCAAATGACTTGAAATGTCTATTTTAATTTAAAACTGGTTATTATAACCACTGAACTCGCAAGTATGCACTTAGAGACTGAAATAAACTATGCACTTTGCAGCCTCAAAGCACATTCCAGCTGGATTTTACTTTAATAGTATTGTGTTAAAATAAACGCAGTCTAGTAAAGCAGTCATTCCGTATTGTTGCAGCTACGTTGTAAACATTCAGTAAAAGCATTGTAAATATTCATCCAGTTAATGTTAATTTAATGGAGTTCATTTGCTTTTGAGTCACTTTATCAGATACGATAAACTAAATTTAAAACGGAAGTAATTAATCGTCCACAAAGAATATTTTTTCATTAAAATTCTACATTTGTATTTGTAATAATCTTGTTTATGAACAATAAACCCATGCCATAACACCATTTTAAATCTCTTGTTTAATATTTTCTGTATTCTAAAGAACATTTTTAATCAGATTTGTGTGAAATTGTTTAATTAAAGAAATGAAAAGCTTTAAATAAATATACATATTTTATCCTACAACTAGCAAGCTACGCCCGCTACGCTGGTCAATTTCTTTTAACGAACCTTTAATCCAACAAAATATTGACATTTCATAAATAACTTTTATATTTTAACAGAATAATAAGGCTACTATAATATGTGACTCGTGCTCTAGCCAATATACACGTCAGGACACGTCGCCCTTATCATTATCTTTTTACGCATGAAGGTTTCGCTATGGTACTCCATTGGAAAATTTGGTAATTTTTGAAATTCAATATTTGAAAAACGGCATAATCATTAGATTTGAAATTTATATCAAGAAAAATACAATTTTTTACCTTTCAAACGCAGTTTGTCTAACAATTTTCTGACAAATACTTTTTGAGCTATCATTGTTTTCAGTAACTTCAAATGTTTCATTTTCCGAGATTAATCTGTTGCAACAATTAGCGAAAAACCCAGTCGTCAGCAACGCATAGTTTTTTATTAAAGAGGCTGTTGGAGCAGGGATTGTCACCACCAATTTGCCACCATCACTTTTGAAATCGGTTCCGTGGTTCCAGAGATTCCATAGAAATTGTAATTTAGAATGACTTCAGAACGCTTTTCGCTCATTTCACCCATTTAAATTTCGATTTTTTTTTTATTTATTCTTAGAGAGCATTTACATCTTATAAGTAACTACAATGACAAATTTCAAATTTCTAGCTCTTTCAGTATAAAAAATAAAAATAAAACTGCCCAGTTAAACTGAGGGCATCGAGTTCACAGGCTATTCACACTAATTGTATATTATACTCTTATTTCAAAGAATTTGAAATAAGCCCATCGAAAAATAAAGAAATAAACAATATATTAAGGGGGGGGGGTCATCCCCCCGTTACCCCCCTCTAGTTAACTAATGAACCCCTTAAACTAATCAGGTAAATCTCTAATTACAATGAATATATATACAAAATTTGAAGAAAATCGGATAATTCTGCATGAAAAACCCATTTATATAAATTAAGGCCGGATTAGCCCCCTCCGCCCCCCCCCCTTTATACTTAACCAATCAATCCCGAAAACTAATCAGGGAAACGTCTTAATCCAATGAACCTATAAACAAATTTTGAAGCAAATAGGATAATTCTGCATGAAAAACCCATTTATATAAATTAAGGGGGGGATTAGCCCCCCCCCCCTTTGTACTTAACCAATCAATCCCGAAAACTAATCAGGAAGTGCCTTAACACAGTGAACCTATAAACAAAATTTGAAGGAAAACGGAATAATTCTGCATGAAAAACCCATTTATATAAAATAAGGGGGGATTAGCCCTCCGTTCCCCCCTTTATACTTAACCAATCAATCCCGAAAACTAATCATGGATGCGCCTTAACACAGTGAACCTATAAACAAAATTTGAAGTAAATGGGATAATTCTGCATGAAAAACCCATTTATATAAATTAAGGGGGGATTATCCCCCCGTTCCCGCCCTTTATACTTAACCAATCAATCCCGAAAACTAATCAGGGGAGCGCCTTAACACAGTGAACCTATAAACAAAATTTGAATGAAAACGGAATAATTCTGCATGAAAAACCCATTTATATAAAATAAGAGGGGGGGGATTAGCCCCCCGTTCCCCCCTTTATACTTAACCAATCAATCCCGAAAACTAATCAGGGAAGCGCCTTAACACAGTGAACGTATAAACAAAATATAAAGGAAAACGGAATAATTATGCATGAAAAACCCATTTATATAAAATAAGGGGGTATTAGCCCCCCGTTCCCCCCTTTATACTTAATCAATCAATCCCGAAAACTAATCAGGGAAACGTCTTAACCCAATGAACCTATAAACAAATTTTGAAGCAAATAGAATAATTCTGCATGAAAAATCCATTTATATAAATTAAGGGGGGGATTATCCCCCCGTTCCCCCCCCTTTATACTTAACCAATCAATCCCGAAAACTAATTAGGGAAGCGCCTTAACACAGTGAACATATAAACAAAATTTGAAGGAAAACGGAATAATTCTGCATGAAAAACCCATTTATATAAATTAGGGGGGGTATTAGCCCCCCCCCCTTTCCCCCCTTTATACTTAACCAATCAATGCCGAAAGACTGATCAGGGAAGCGCCTTAACACAGTGAACCTATAAACAAAATTTGAAGGAAAACGGAATAATTATGCTTGAAAAACCCATTTATATAAATTAAGGCGGGGATTAGCCCCCGAGCCCCCCCCCCTTTTTACTTAATTAATCAATCCCGAAAACTAATCAAGGAAGCGCCTTAACTCAATCAACCTATAAACAAAATTTGAAGGAAAACGGAATAATTCTGCATGAAAAACCCATTTATATAAATTAAGGGGGGGGGGGGATTAGCCCCTTGTTCCCCCCCTTTATACTTAACCAATCAATCCCGAAAACTAATCAGGGAAGCGCCTTAACACAGTGAACCTATAAACAAAATTTGAAGGAAAACGGATATTTCTATGAAGAGTTATCGCATTACGTACGTACATACATACATACAGAACCGGCTGGCAAGCTCTCAGGGCTTGACAGCCAGTTTGATAGCTAAAAAATCGCAATTTTAGAACGTTTCTTGCTCCTGCACCCCCTGGGGTTAGTGGCACCGACATAAAATATAGCCTATGTTGAAGCAGAGGTTGTCACCATCAATTTGCTACCTTCACTTTTGAAATCGGTTCGGTAGTTCCAGAGATTAACCCATACAAACAAACAAACAAACAAACAAACAAACTTTGCTCCTTTATAATATTAGTATAGATATGGATTAAAATGGTTAATCGACAATGTGTTTTAAAATTTCATTGTCAGTAATAATTTGTAATTTTATTGTTGAAATTCTCCTTGAAATGTTGAAAGCAATGTTCATTTGCACGTTCTATGTAGTTTTTTTTTTTTTTTTTTTTCAGATTAAAATAATATATTTTTGGCAAACTAAGTTTGAATTAAAAGAGTGCTGATTTTATAACTTTTATCACACCTGATCCTATAATAACTCTGTATATAAAGTTTAGTACAGAAACGGTATCCTATGAGTTAACCGAGCCTTTTATTCATTCTTCGATCAAGTGGTCTTAGAAACAGCTCACTATATCTATGTGACAATTTTTGTCACAGCAGTTAAGTATTAATCATATAAAACAAAATTAAAACACTGATAACTTCTTAGCAAGTCAGAAACAAAATTTTATCCAATGTTGATAATTACACTTGAATTTAGTATTAAAGAAAACAAAAACATAATGCAACTACACTCAAATTTTGTTTACATGAGAACATAAGGTTAACTTTTTTTTTTTTTTTGTATTAACTTTTAAAATAACAGTACCATATTTTCTGTTCAGAATTGCATTATTAATTCATGTCCTTTGAGATTTCCGATTAAGCAATTTAATGCTAACTATGTATTAAATGAAACTCAAGCAATAACCTCTAATTTTATTAGAGTTACATACTAAAGAATTTTTTGGATGATATACAGGCAGCTATTTTTTATTTACAAATCAAACCATCATTCAAACAGAATTATTATTTTTTTAATTGGGATGTCCTATCTGCCTTTCAGCTACATCATTCTACTGGAGATTTATAGCTTTATGTGGATAAAAATTTGCTAAATTGGGTACAAAACTGTTTTAAAATAACAATATTAGTGGATAAACAGTTATGTGTATAATTTATTAAATTCAACTAACTGAATCGAACTTACCCCTATCTCCTCTGCTCTCTTTTCAAATGTGGGAGATCAGCTTTTAAAATACCACGCTCAACAGCGAAAAAAAAAAAAAAAAAAAAAACTAAACCAGACCTTTTAAACTTAAACAAAAATAATTGTTAAGAAAATCTAGGCGTGAAAATCGACAACCAGGAATAATTTTGCAGTCGTCAATTGCTATAATTTAGTTGCATTTAAAAACTAATGACCACTAATTTCAAACATTGCCCCCTCCCATTATTTATATATTCTTTATAACTAAATTAAACTTTCAACAAACCCTGATGTTTGTTTTATTGATGATCGCTTATCACTTAGTTTCTGTGGAAAATCGCTAAGAGATAGCGAAATATCACAAATTTAAGGACAGCGATCTATAGTCGTAAATTAGGAAACCCTACAAGTGGGGTTCATTGAAAGTTTGTTTTAGTTATAAAAAATATATAAAAAATGGGTGGAGGGTAATTGCTAAATGAAGTTTGAGAAGTCAAAATGGTCACATCACATCATCACACATCTGCACAAATGAATTTCTTCAATAACACAAATATCTCGCACAACAAATTTAACATGATTCCAGTTTTGTTTGTAAGTAATTGTCATATAAAAGCAAGAGATTCAAAGTAGCTCGCATCACGCAGATGGTTGTTTGCTGTATTTTTAAACAAAAAACCCCAACTTTGAGCTAATGAATATAATCGGACCACAGGGGAAAAAAGTCTGTGCAACCTCAAAAGATTATACTCAATTTATACTGAATAAATGTGATGTTCTAAGAAAAAGCATTTATAGTCCATATGATAACACCAAATGCAATGTCGCCAAATGTCTTGCTTGTTCTAGGATTGAACCCAGTTCTGTACTGTATAGTTTTTTTAACATAGTCTTTTTTTACTGCTTAAATCTTTTTTCACAAAATTTTTATATGATTTTTCACTGATAAACATTATTTCGAATGTAACTGATTTCCTGCCCCTCCCAGAAATTTTTTTTTTTTTTAACTACACTATACTATATAATTTTAGAAATAATTTAACACAATTTGTTTATATTTAATTTTTGACAACTGTGATAGTTTCACAGACATGTTACAATGTATTTATAAGAAAAATGTTCAAGCCAGAGCGATTTTCATGCATCCTTAACTATAAAACAAAAAACACTTTTAAGTTTATGGCTTCCAGGTGTAGCTGACTAAAAGATGTGCATTCAGTATCATCTTACACAAATAAGCTATGGCTTTACAAATCACAAAATATTATTAGTCATACAAAAAGTTTAAAATTAGTTTACCCAAGAAGCAAACATGATATTCCTAGTAGATAGCTGAATGGTTCGTTTTCTATTGTTCAAATGACTTGAAATGTCTATTTTAATTTAAAACTGGTTATTATAACCACTGAACTCGCAAGTATGCACTTAGAGACTGAAATAAACTATGCACTTTGCAGCCTCAAAGCACATTCCAGCTGGATTTTACTTTAATAGTATTGTGTTAAAATAAACGCAGTCTAGTAAAGCAGTCATTCCGTATTGTTGCAGCTACGTTGTAAACATTCAGTAAAAGCATTGTAAATATTCATCCAGTTAATGTTAATTTAATGGAGTTCATTTGCTTTTGAGTCACTTTATCAGATACGATAAACTAAATTTAAAACGGAAGTAATTAATCGTCCACAAAGAATATTTTTTCATTAAAATTCTACATTTGTATTTGTAATAATCTTGTTTATGAACAATAAACCCATGCCATAACACCATTTTAAATCTCTTGTTTAATATTTTCTGTATTCTAAAGAACATTTTTAATCAGATTTGTGTGAAATTGTTTAATTAAAGAAATGAAAAGCTTTAAATAAATATACATATTTTATCCTACAACTAGCAAGCTACGCCCGCTACGCTGGTCAATTTCTTTTAACGAACCTTTAATCCAACAAAATATTGACATTTCATAAATAACTTTTATATTTTAACAGAATAATAAGGCTACTATAATATGTGACTCGTGCTCTAGCCAATATACACGTCAGGACACGTCGCCCTTATCATTATCTTTTTACGCATGAAGGTTTCGCTATGGTACTCCATTGGAAAATTTGGTAATTTTTGAAATTCAATATTTGAAAAACGGCATAATCATTAGATTTGAAATTTATATCAAGAAAAATACAATTTTTTACCTTTCAAACGCAGTTTGTCTAACAATTTTCTGACAAATACTTTTTGAGCTATCATTGTTTTCAGTAACTTCAAATGTTTCATTTTCCGAGATTAATCTGTTGCAACAATTAGCGAAAAACCCAGTCGTCAGCAACGCATAGTTTTTTATTAAAGAGGCTGTTGGAGCAGGGATTGTCACCACCAATTTGCCACCATCACTTTTGAAATCGGTTCCGTGGTTCCAGAGATTCCATAGAAATTGTAATTTAGAATGACTTCAGAACGCTTTTCGCTCATTTCACCCATTTAAATTTCGATTTTTTTTTTATTTATTCTTAGAGAGCATTTACATCTTATAAGTAACTACAATGACAAATTTCAAATTTCTAGCTCTTTCAGTATAAAAAATAAAAATAAAACTGCCCAGTTAAACTGAGGGCATCGAGTTCACAGGCTATTCACACTAATTGTATATTATACTCTTATTTCAAAGAATTTGAAATAAGCCCATCGAAAAATAAAGAAATAAACAATATATTAAGGGGGGGGGGTCATCCCCCCGTTACCCCCCTCTAGTTAACTAATGAACCCCTTAAACTAATCAGGTAAATCTCTAATTACAATGAATATATATACAAAATTTGAAGAAAATCGGATAATTCTGCATGAAAAACCCATTTATATAAATTAAGGCCGGATTAGCCCCCTCCGCCCCCCCCCCTTTATACTTAACCAATCAATCCCGAAAACTAATCAGGGAAACGTCTTAATCCAATGAACCTATAAACAAATTTTGAAGCAAATAGGATAATTCTGCATGAAAAACCCATTTATATAAATTAAGGGGGGGATTAGCCCCCCCCCCCCTTTGTACTTAACCAATCAATCCCGAAAACTAATCAGGAAGTGCCTTAACACAGTGAACCTATAAACAAAATTTGAAGGAAAACGGAATAATTCTGCATGAAAAACCCATTTATATAAAATAAGGGGGGATTAGCCCTCCGTTCCCCCCTTTATACTTAACCAATCAATCCCGAAAACTAATCATGGATGCGCCTTAACACAGTGAACCTATAAACAAAATTTGAAGTAAATGGGATAATTCTGCATGAAAAACCCATTTATATAAATTAAGGGGTGATTATCCCCCCGTTCCCGCCCTTTATACTTAACCAATCAATCCCGAAAACTAATCAGGGGAGCGCCTTAACACAGTGAACCTATAAACAAAATTTGAATGAAAACGGAATAATTCTGCATGAAAAACCCATTTATATAAAATAAGAGGGGGGGGGATTAGCCCCCGTTCCCCCCTTTATACTTAACCAATCAATCCCGAAAACTAATCAGGGAAGCGCCTTAACACAGTGAACGTATAAACAAAATATGAAGGAAAACGGAATAATTATGCATGAAAAACCCATTTATATAAAATAAGGGGGTATTAGCCCCCCGTTCCCCCCTTTATACTTAATCAATCAATCCCGAAAACTAATCAGGGAAACGTCTTAACCCAATGAACCTATAAACAAATTTTGAAGCAAATAGAATAATTCTGCATGAAAAATCCATTTATATAAATTAAGGGGGGGATTATCCCCCCGTTCCCCCCCCTTTATACTTAACCAATCAATCCCGAAAACTAATTAGGGAAGCGCCTTAACACAGTGAACATATAAACAAAATTTGAAGGAAAACGGAATAATTCTGCATGAAAAACCCATTTATATAAATTAGGGGGGGTATTAGCCCCCCCCCCTTTCCCCCCTTTATACTTAACCAATCAATGCCGAAAGACTGATCAGGGAAGCGCCTTAACACAGTGAACCTATAAACAAAATTTGAAGGAAAACGGAATAATTATGCTTGAAAAACCCATTTATATAAATTAAGGCGGGGATTAGCCCCCGAGCCCCCCCCCCCTTTTTACTTAATTAATCAATCCCGAAAACTAATCAAGGAAGCGCCTTAACTCAATCAACCTATAAACAAAATTTGAAGGAAAACGGAATAATTCTGCATGAAAAACACATTTATATAAATTAAGGGGGGGGGGATTAGCCCCTTGTTCCCCCCCTTTATACTTAACCAATCAATCCCGAAAACTAATCAGGGAAGCGCCTTAACACAGTGAACCTATAAACAAAATTTGAAGGAAAACGGATATTTCTATGAAGAGTTATCGCATTACGTACGTACATACATACATACAGAACCGGCTGGCAAGCTCTCAGGGCTTGACAGCCAGTTTGATAGCTAAAAAATCGCAATTTTAGAACGTTTCTTGCTCCTGCACCCCCTGGGGTTAGTGGCACCGACATAAAATATAGCCTATGTTGAAGCAGAGGTTGTCACCATCAATTTGCTACCTTCACTTTTGAAATCGGTTCGGTAGTTCCAGAGATTAACCCATACAAACAAACAAACAAACAAACAAACAATCTTTGCTCCTTTATAATATTAGTATAGATATGGATTAAAATGGTTAATCGACAATGTGTTTTAAAATTTCATTGTCAGTAATAATTTGTAATTTTATTGTTGAAATTCTCCTTGAAATGTTGAAAGCAATGTTCATTTGCACGTTCTATGTAGTTTTTTTTTTTTTTTTCAGATTAAAATAATATATTTTTGGCAAACTAAGTTTGAATTAAAAGAGTTCTGATTTTATAACTTTTATCACACCTGATCCTATAATAACTCTGTATATAAAGTTTAGTACAGAAACGGTATCCTATGAGTTAACCGAGCCTTTTATTCATTCTTCGATCAAGTGGTCTTAGAAACAGCTCACTATATCTATGTGACAATTTTTGTCACAGCAGTTAAGTATTAATCATATAAAACAAAATTAAAACACTGATAACTTCTTAGCAAGTCAGAAACAAAATTTTATCCAATGTTGATAATTACACTTGAATTTAGTATTAAAGAAAACAAAAACATAATGCAACTACACTCAAATTTTGTTTACATGAGAACATAAGGTTAATTTTTTTTTTTTTTTTTTTTTGTATTAACTTTTAAAATAACAGTACCATATTTTCTGTTCAGAATTGCATTATTAATTCATGTCCTTTGAGATTTCCGATTAAGCAATTTAATGCTAACTATGTATTAAATGAAACTCAAGCAATAACCTCTAATTTTATTAGAGTTACATACTAAAGAATTTTTTGGATGATATACAGGCGGCTATTTTTTATTTACAAATCAAACCATCATTCAAACAGAATTATTATTTTTTTAATTGGGATGTCCTATCTGCCTTTCAGCTACATCATTCTACTGGAGATTTATAGCTTTATGTGGATAAAAATTTGCTAAATTGGGTACAAAACTGTTTTAAAATAACAATATTAGTGGATAAACAGTTATGTGTATAATTTATTAAATTCAACTAACTGAATCGAACTTACCCCTATCTCCTCTGCTCTCTTTTCAAATGTGGGAGATCAGCTTTTAAAATACCACGCTCAACAGCGAAAAAAAAAAAAAAAAAAAAAAACTAAACCAGACCTTTTAAACTTAAACAAAAATAATTGTTAAGAAAATCTAGGCGTGAAAATCGACAACCAGGAATAATTTTGCAGTCGTCAATTGCTATAATTTAGTTGCATTTAAAAACTAATGACCACTAATTTCAAACATTGCCCCCTCCCATTATTTATATATTCTTTATAACTAAATTAAACTTTCAACAAACCCTGATGTTTGTTTTATTGATGATCGCTTATCACTTAGTTTCTGTGGAAAATCGCTAAGAGATAGCGAAAGATCACAAATTTAAGGACAGCGATCTATAGTCGTAAATTAGGAAACCCTACAAGTGGGGTTCATTGAAAGTTTGTTTTAGTTATAAAAAATATATAAAAAATGGGTGGAGGGTAATTGTTAAATGAAGTTTGAGAAGTCAAAATGGTCACATCACATCATCACACATCTGCACAAATGAATTTCTTCAATAACACAAATATCTCGCACAACAAATTTAACATGATTCCAGTTTTGTTTGTAAGTAATTGTCATATAAAAGCAAGAGATTCAAAGTAGCTCGCATCACGCAGATGGTTGTTTGCTGTATTTTTAAACAAAAAACCCCAACTTTGAGCTAATGAATATAATCAGACCACAGGGGAAAAAAGTCTGTGCAACCTCAAAAGATTATACTCAATTTATACTGAATAAATGTGATGTTCTAAGAAAAAGCATTTATAGTCCATATGATAACACCAAATGCAATGTCGCCAAATGTCTTGCTTGTTCTAGGATTGAACCCAGTTCTGTACTGTATAGTTTTTTTAACATAGTCTTTTTTTACTGCTTAAATCTTTTTTCACAAAATTTTTATATGATTTTTCACTGATAAACATTATTTCGAATGTAACTGATTTCCTGCCCCTCCCAGAAATTTATTTTTTTTTTAACTACACTATACTATATAATTTTAGAAATAATTTAACACAATTTGTTTATATTTAATTTTTGACAACTGTGATAGTTTCACAGACATGTTACAATGTATTTATAAGAAAAATGTTCAAGCCAGAGCGATTTTCATGCATCCTTAACTATAAAACAAAAAACACTTTTAAGTTTATGGCTTCCAGGTGTAGCTGACTAAAAGATGTGCATTCAGTATCATCTTACACAAATAAGCTATGGCTTTACAAATCACAAAATATTATTAGTCATACAAAAAGTTTAAAATTAGTTTACCCAAGAAGCAAACATGATATTCCTAGTAGATAGCTGAATGGTTCGTTTTCTATTGTTCAAATGACTTGAAATGTCTATTTTAATTTAAAACTGGTTATTATAACCACTGAACTCGCAAGTATGCACTTAGAGACTGAAATAAACTATGCACTTTGCAGCCTCAAAGCACATTCCAGCTGGATTTTACTTTAATAGTATTGTGTTAAAATAAACGCAGTCTAGTAAAGCAGTCATTCCGTATTGTTGCAGCTACGTTGTAAACATTCAGTAAAAGCATTGTAAATATTCATCCAGTTAATGTTAATTTAATGGAGTTCATTTGCTTTTGAGTCACTTTATCAGATACGATAAACTAAATTTAAAACGGAAGTAATTAATCGTCCACAAAGAATATTTTTTCATTAAAATTCTACATTTGTATTTGTAATAATCTTGTTTATGAACAATAAACCCATGCCATAACACCATTTTAAATCTCTTGTTTAATATTTTCTGTATTCTAAAGAACATTTTTAATCAGATTTGTGTGAAATTGTTTAATTAAAGAAATGAAAAGCTTTAAATAAATATACATATTTTATCCTACAACTAGCAAGCTACGCCCGCTACGCTGGTCAATTTCTTTTAACGAACCTTTAATCCAACAAAATATTGACATTTCATAAATAACTTTTATATTTTAACAGAATAATAAGGCTACTATAATATGTGACTCGTGCTCTAGCCAATATACACGTCAGGACACGTCGCCCTTATCATTATCTTTTTACGCATGAAGGTTTCGCTATGGTACTCCATTGGAAAATTTGGTAATTTTTGAAATTCAATATTTGAAAAACGGCATAATCATTAGATTTGAAATTTATATCAAGAAAAATACAATTTTTTACCTTTCAAACGCAGTTTGTCTAACAATTTTCTGACAAATACTTTTTGAGCTATCATTGTTTTCAGTAACTTCAAATGTTTCATTTTCCGAGATTAATCTGTTGCAACAATTAGCGAAAAACCCAGTCGTCAGCAACGCATAGTTTTTTATTAAAGAGGCTGTTGGAGCAGGGATTGTCACCACCAATTTGCCACCATCACTTTTGAAATCGGTTCCGTGGTTCCAGAGATTCCCTAGAAATTGTAATTTAGAATGACTTCAGAACGCTTTTCGCTCATTTCACCCATTTAAATTTCGATTTTTTTATTATTTATTCTTAGAGAGCATTTACATCTTATAAGTAACTACAATGACAAATTTCAAATTTCTTGCCCCTTCAGTATAAAAAAGTCGCAATTTTCGAACATTTTTCGATCCTGCACCCCATTGATGCTAGTGGCACCAACATAAAATATAGCCTTTGTTGGAGTAGGGATTGTCCCCATCAATTTGTCACCATTACTTTTGAAATCGGTTCGGTAGTTCCAGAGATTTCATAGAAATTGTAATTTAGACAGTTTTTAGACCGCTTTTCGCTCATTTCAACCTTTTAAATTTCAATTTCTTTTTTATTTTGATCTTAGAATGCATTTACATCTTATAAGCAACTACAATGACAAATTTCAAATTTCTAGCTCTTTCAGTATAAAAAATAAAAATAAAACTGCCCAGTTAAACTGAGGGCATCGAGTTCACAGGCTATTCACACTAATTGTATATTATACTCTTATTTCAAAGAATTTGAAATAAGCCCATCGAAAAATAAAGAAATAAACAATATATTAAGGGGGGGGTCATCCCCCCGTTACCCCCCTCTAGTTAACTAATGAACCCCTTAAACTAATCAGGTAAATCTCTAATTACAATGAATATATATACAAAATTTGAAGAAAATCTGATAATTCTGCATGAAAAACCCATTTATATAAATTAAGGCCGGATTAGCCCCCTCCGCCCCCCCCTTTATTCTTAACCAATCAATCCCGAAAACTAATCAGGGAAACGTCTTAATCCAATGAACCTATAAACAAATTTTGAAGCAAATAGGATAATTCTGCATGAAAAACCCATTTATATAAATTAAGGGGGGGATTAGCCCCCCCCCCTTTGTACTTAACCAATCAATCCCGAAAACTAATCAGGAAGTGCCTTAACACAGTGAACCTATAAACAAAATTTGAAGGAAAACGGAATAATTCTGCATGAAAAACCCATTTATATAAAATAAGGGGGGATTAGCCCTCCGTTCCCCCCTTTATACTTAACCAATCAATCCCGAAAACTAATCATGGATGCGCCTTAACACAGTGAACCTATAAACAAAATTTGAAGTAAATGGGATAATTCTGCATGAAAAACCCATTTATATAAATTAAGGGGGGATTATCCCCCCGTTCCCGCCCTTTATACTTAACCAATCAATCCCGAAAACTAATCAGGGGAGCGCCTTAACACAGTGAACCTATAAACAAAATTTGAATGAAAACGGAATAATTCTGCATGAAAAACCCATTTATATAAAATAAGAGGGGGGATTAGCCCCCCGTTCCCCCCTTTATACTTAACCAATCAATCCCGAAAACTAATCAGGGAAGCGCCTTAACACAGTGAACGTATAAACAAAATATGAAGGAATAATTCTGCATGAAAAACCCATTTATATAAATTAAGGGGGTATTAGCCCCCCGTTCCCCCCTTTATACTTAATCAATCAATCCCGAAAACTAATCAGGGAAACGTCTTAAGCCAATGAACCTATAAACAAATTTTGAAGCAAATAGAATAATTCTGCATGAAAAATCCATTTATATAAATTAAGGGGGGGATTATCCCCCCGTTCCCCCCCTTTATACTTAACCAATCAATCCCGAAAACTAATTAGGGAAGCGCCTTAACACAGTGAACATATAAACAAAATTTGAAGGAAAACGGAATAATTCTGCATGAAAAACCCATTTATATAAATTAAGGGGGGTATTAGCCCCCCCCCCCTTTCCCCCCTTTATACTTAACCAATCAATGCCGAAAGACTGATCAGGGAAGCGCCTTAACACAGTGAACCTATAAACAAAATTTGAAGGAAAACGGAATAATTATGCTTGAAAAACCCATTTATATAAATTAAGGCGGGGATTAGCCCCCGAGCCCCCCCCCCCTTTATACTTAACTAATCAATCCCGAAAACTAATCAAGGAAGCGCCTTAACTCAATCAACCTATAAACAAAATTTGAAGGAAAACGGAATAATTCTGCATGAAAAACCCATTTATATAAATTAAGGGGGGGGGGATTAGCCCCTTGTTCCCCCCCTTTATACTTAACCAATCAATCCCGAAAACTAATTAGGGAAGCGCCTTAACACAGTGAACATATAAACAAAATTTGAAGGAAAACGGAATAATTCTGCATGAAAAACCCATTTATATAAATTAAGGGGGGTATTAGCCCCCCCCCCTTTCCCCCCTTTATACTTAACCAATCAATGCCGAAAGACTGATCAGGGAAGCGCCTTAACACAGTGAACCTATAAACAAAATTTGAAGGAAAACGGAATAATTATGCTTGAAAAACCCATTTATATAAATTAAGGCGGGGATTAGCCCCCGAGCCCCCCCCCCCCCCCTTTATACTTAACTAATCAATCCCGAAAACTAATCAAGGAAGCGCCTTAACTCAATCAACCTATAAACAAAATTTGAAGGAAAACGGAATAATTCTGCATGAAAAACCCATTTATATAAATTAAGGGGGGGGGGATTAGCCCCTTGTTCCCCCCCTTTATACTTAACCAATCAATCCCGAAAACTAATCAGGGAAGCGCCTTAACACAGTGAACCTATAAACAAAATTTGAAGGAAAACGGATATTTCTATGAAGAGTTATCGCATTACGTACGTACATACATACATACAGAACCGGCTGGCAAGCTCTCAGGGCTTGACAGCCAGTTTGATAGCTAAAAAATCGCAATTTTAGAACGTTTCTTGCTCCTGCACCCCCTGGGGTTAGTGGCACCGACATAAAATATAGCCTATGTTGAAGCAGAGGTTGTCACCATCAATTTGCTACCTTCACTTTTGAAATCGGTTCGGTAGTTCCAGAGATTAACCCATACAAACAAACAAACAAACAAACAAACAATCTTTGCTCCTTTATAATATTAGTATAGATATAGATTAAAATGGTTAATCGACAATGTGTTTTAAAATTTCATTGTCAGTAATAATTTGTAATTTTATTGTTGAAATTCTCCTTGAAATGTTGAAAGCAATGTTCATTTGCACGTTCTATGTAGTTTTTTTTTTTTTTTTTCAGATTAAAATAATATATTTTTGGCAAACTAAGTTTGAATTAAAAGAGTGCTGATTTTATAACTTTTATCACACCTGATCCTATAATAACTCTGTATATAAAGTTTAGTACAGAAACGGTATCCTATGAGTTAACCGAGCCTTTTATTCATTCTTCGATCAAGTGGTCTTAGAAACAGCTCACTATATCTATGTGACAATTTTTGTCACAGCAGTTAAGTATTAATCATATAAAACAAAATTAAAACACTGATAACTTCTTAGCAAGTCAGAAACAAAATTTTATCCAATGTTGATAATTACACTTGAATTTAGTATTAAAGAAAACAAAAACATAATGCAACTACACTCAAATTTTGTTTACATGAGAACATAAGGTTAACTTTTTTTTTTTTTTTTTGTATTAACTTTTAAAATAACAGTACCATATTTTCTGTTCAGAATTGCATTATTAATTCATGTCCTTTGAGATTTCCGATTAAGCAATTTAATGCTAACTATGTATTAAATGAAACTCAAGCAATAACCTCTAATTTTATTAGAGTTACATACTAAAGAATTTTTTGGATGATATACAGGCAGCTATTTTTTATTTACAAATCAAACCATCATTCAAACAGAATTATTATTTTTTTAATTGGGATGTCCTATCTGCCTTTCAGCTACATCATTCTACTGGAGATTTATAGTTTATGTGGATAAAAATTTGCTAAATTGGGTACAAAACTGTTTTAAAATAACAATATTAGTGGATAAACAGTTATGTGTATAATTTATTAAATTCAACTAACTGAATCGAACTTACCCCTATCTCCTCTGCTCTCTTTTCAAATGTGGGAGATCAGCTTTTAAAATACCACGCTCAACAGCGAAAAAAAAAAAAAAAAAAAACTAAACCAGACCTTTTAAACTTAAACAAAAATAATTGTTAAGAAAATCTAGGCGTGAAAATCGACAACCAGGAATAATTTTGCAGTCGTCAATTGCTATAATTTAGTTGCATTTAAAAACTAATGACCACTAATTTCAAACATTGCCCCCTCCCATTATTTATATATTCTTTATAACTAAATTAAACTTTCAACAAACCCTGATGTTTGTTTTATTGATGATCGCTTATCACTTAGTTTCTGTGGAAAATCGCTAAGAGATAGCGAAAGATCACAAATTTAAGGACAGCGATCTATAGTCGTAAATTAGGAAACCCTACAAGTGGGGTTCATTGAAAGTTTGTTTTAGTTATAAAAAATATATAAAAAATGGGTGGAGGGTAATTGCTAAATGAAGTTTGAGAAGTCAAAATGGTCACATCACATCATCACACATCTGCACAAATGAATTTCTTCAATAACACAAATATCTCGCACAACAAATTTAACATGATTCCAGTTTTGTTTGTAAGTAATTGTCATATAAAAGCAAGAGATTCAAAGTAGCTCGCATCACGCAGATGGTTGTTTGCTGTATTTTTAAACAAAAAACCCCAACTTTGAGCTAATGAATATAATCAGACCACAGGGGAAAAAAGTCTGTGCAACCTCAAAAGATTATACTCAATTTATACTGAATAAATGTGATGTTCTAAGAAAAAGCATTTATAGTCCATATGATAACACCAAATGCAATGTCGCCAAATGTCTTGCTTGTTCTAGGATTGAACCCAGTTCTGTACTGTATAGTTTTTTTAACATAGTCTTTTTTTACTGCTTAAATCTTTTTTCACAAAATTTTTATATGATTTTTCACTGATAAACATTATTTCGAATGTAACTGATTTCCTGCCCCTCCCAGAAATTTATTTTTTTTTTAACTACACTATACTATATAATTTTAGAAATAATTTAACACAATTTGTTTATATTTAATTTTTGACAACTGTGATAGTTTCACAGACATGTTACAATGTATTTATAAGAAAAATGTTCAAGCCAGAGCGATTTTCATGCATCCTTAACTATAAAACAAAAAACACTTTTAAGTTTATGGCTTCCAGGTGTAGCTGACTAAAAGATGTGCATTCAGTATCATCTTACACAAATAAGCTATGGCTTTACAAATCACAAAATATTATTAGTCATACAAAAAGTTTAAAATTAGTTTACCCAAGAAGCAAACATGATATTCCTAGTAGATAGCTGAATGGTTCGTTTTCTATTGTTCAAATGACTTGAAATGTCTATTTTAATTTAAAACTGGTTATTATAACCACTGAACTCGCAAGTATGCACTTAGAGACTGAAATAAACTATGCACTTTGCAGCCTCAAAGCACATTCCAGCTGGATTTTACTTTAATAGTATTGTGTTAAAATAAACGCAGTCTAGTAAAGCAGTCATTCCGTATTGTTGCAGCTACGTTGTAAACATTCAGTAAAAGCATTGTAAATATTCATCCAGTTAATGTTAATTTAATGGAGTTCATTTGCTTTTGAGTCACTTTATCAGATACGATAAACTAAATTTAAAACGGAAGTAATTAATCGTCCACAAAGAATATTTTTTCATTAAAATTCTACATTTGTATTTGTAATAATCTTGTTTATGAACAATAAACCCATGCCATAACACCATTTTAAATCTCTTGTTTAATATTTTCTGTATTCTAAAGAACATTTTTAATCAGATTTGTGTGAAATTGTTTAATTAAAGAAATGAAAAGCTTTAAATAAATATACATATTTTATCCTACAACTAGCAAGCTACGCCCGCTACGCTGGTCAATTTCTTTTAACGAACCTTTAATCCAACAAAATATTGACATTTCATAAATAACTTTTATATTTTAACAGAATAATAAGGCTACTATAATATGTGACTCGTGCTCTAGCCAATATACACGTCAGGACACGTCGCCCTTATCATTATCTTTTTACGCATGAAGGTTTCGCTATGGTACTCCATTGGAAAATTTGGTAATTTTTGAAATTCAATATTTGAAAAACGGCATAATCATTAGATTTGAAATTTATATCAAGAAAAATACAATTTTTTACCTTTCAAACGCAGTTTGTCTAACAATTTTCTGACAAATACTTTTTGAGCTATCATTGTTTTCAGTAACTTCAAATGTTTCATTTTCCGAGATTAATCTGTTGCAACAATTAGCGAAAAACCCAGTCGTCAGCAACGCATAGTTTTTTATTAAAGAGGCTGTTGGAGCAGGGATTGTCACCACCAATTTGCCACCATCACTTTTGAAATCGGTTCCGTGGTTCCAGAGATTCCATAGAAATTGTAATTTAGAATGACTTCAGAACGCTTTTCGCTCATTTCACCCATTTAAATTTCGATTTTTTTTTTATTTATTCTTAGAGAGCATTTACATCTTATAAGTAACTACAATGACAAATTTCAAATTTCTAGCTCTTTCAGTATAAAAAATAAAAATAAAACTGCCCAGTTAAACTGAGGGCATCGAGTTCACAGGCTATTCACACTAATTGTATATTATACTCTTATTTCAAAGAATTTGAAATAAGCCCATCGAAAAATAAAGAAATAAACAATATATTAAGGGGGGGGGGGGTCATCCCCCCGTTACCCCCCTCTAGTTAACTAATGAACCCCTTAAACTAATCAGGTAAATCTCTAATTACAATGAATATATATACAAAATTTGAAGAAAATCGGATAATTCTGCATGAAAAACCCATTTATATAAATTAAGGCCGGATTAGCCCCCTCCGCCCCCCCCCCCTTTATACTTAACCAATCAATCCCGAAAACTAATCAGGGAAACGTCTTAATCCAATGAACCTATAAACAAATTTTGAAGCAAATAGGATAATTCTGCATGAAAAACCCATTTATATAAATTAAGGGGGGGATTATCCCCCCGTTCCCCCCCCCTTTATACTTAACCAATCAATCCCGAAAACTAATTAGGGAAGCGCCTTAACACAGTGAACATATAAACAAAATTTGAAGGAAAACGGAATAATTCTGCATGAAAAACCCATTTATATAAATTAGGGGGGGTATTAGCCCCCCCCCCTTTCCCCCCTTTATACTTAACCAATCAATGCCGAAAGACTGATCAGGGAAGCGCCTTAACACAGTGAACCTATAAACAAAATTTGAAGGAAAACGGAATAATTCTGCATGAAAAACCCATTTATATAAAATAAGGGGGGATTAGCCCTCCGTTCCCCCCTTTATACTTAACCAATCAATCCCGAAAACTAATCATGGATGCGCCTTAACACAGTGAACCTATAAACAAAATTTGAAGTAAATGGGATAATTCTGCATGAAAAACCCATTTATATAAATTAAGGGGTGATTATCCCCCCGTTCCCGCCCTTTATACTTAACCAATCAATCCCGAAAACTAATCAGGGGAGCGCCTTAACACAGTGAACCTATAAACAAAATTTGAATGAAAACGGAATAATTCTGCATGAAAAACCCATTTATATAAAATAAGAGGGGGGGGGGGGATTAGCCCCCCGTTCCCCCCTTTATACTTAACCAATCAATCCCGAAAACTAATCAGGGAAGCGCCTTAACACAGTGAACGTATAAACAAAATATGAAGGAAAACGGAATAATTATGCATGAAAAACCCATTTATATAAAATAAGGGGGTATTAGCCCCCCGTTCCCCCCTTTATACTTAATCAATCAATCCCGAAAACTAATCAGGGAAACGTCTTAACCCAATGAACCTATAAACAAATTTTGAAGCAAATAGAATAATTCTGCATGAAAAATCCATTTATATAAATTAAGGGGGGGATTATCCCCCCGTTCCCCCCCCTTTATACTTAACCAATCAATCCCGAAAACTAATTAGGGAAGCGCCTTAACACAGTGAACATATAAACAAAATTTGAAGGAAAACGGAATAATTCTGCATGAAAAACCCATTTATATAAATTAGGGGGGGTATTAGCCCCCCCCCCCTTTCCCCCCTTTATACTTAACCAATCAATGCCGAAAGACTGATCAGGGAAGCGCCTTAACACAGTGAACCTATAAACAAAATTTGAAGGAAAACGGAATAATTATGCTTGAAAAACCCATTTATATAAATTAAGGCGGGGATTAGCCCCCGAGCCACCCCCCCCTTTTTACTTTATTAATCAATCCCGAAAACTAATCAAGGAAGCGCCTTAACTCAATCAACCTATAAACAAAATTTGAAGGAAAACGGAATAATTCTGCATGAAAAACACATTTATATAAATTAAGGGGGGGGGGGGATTAGCCCCTTGTTCCCCCCCTTTATACTTAACCAATCAATCCCGAAAACTAATCAGGGAAGCGCCTTAACACAGTGAACCTATAAACAAAATTTGAAGGAAAACTGATATTTCTATGAAGAGTTATCGCATTACGTACGTACATACATACATACAGAACCGGCTGGCAAGCTCTCAGGGCTTGACAGCCAGTTTGATAGCTAAAAAATCGCAATTTTAGAACGTTTCTTGCTCCTGCACCCCCTGGGGTTAGTGGCACCGACATAAAATATAGCCTATGTTGAAGCAGAGGTTGTCACCATCAATTTGCTACCTTCACTTTTGAAATCGGTTCGGTAGTTCCAGAGATTAACCCATACAAACAAACAAACAAACAAACAAACAATCTTTGCTCCTTTATAATATTAGTATAGATATGGATTAAAATGGTTAATCGACAATGTGTTTTAAAATTACATTGTCAGTAATAATTTGTAATTTTATTGTTGAAATTCTCCTTGAAATGTTGAAAGCAATGTTCATTTGCACGTTCTATGTAGTTTTTTTTTTTTTTCAGATTAAAATAATATATTTTTGGCAAACTAAGTTTGAATTAAAAGAGTTCTGATTTTATAACTTTTATCACACCTGATCCTATAATAACTCTGTATATAAAGTTTAGTACAGAAACGGTATCCTATGAGTTAACCGAGCCTTTTATTCATTCTTCGATCAAGTGGTCTTAGAAACAGCTCACTATATCTATGTGACAATTTTTGTCACAGCAGTTAAGTATTAATCATATAAAACAAAATTAAAACACTGATAACTTCTTAGCAAGTCAGAAACAAAATTTTATCCAATGTTGATAATTACACTTGAATTTAGTATTAAAGAAAACAAAAACATAATGCAACTACACTCAAATTTTGTTTACATGAGAACATAAGGTTAATTTTTTTTTTTTTTTTTTTTTTTTTTGTATTAACTTTTAAAATAACAGTACCATATTTTCTGTTCAGAATTGCATTATTAATTCATGTCCTTTGAGATTTCCGATTAAGCAATTTAATGCTAACTATGTATTAAATGAAACTCAAGCAATAACCTCTAATTTTATTAGAGTTACATACTAAAGAATTTTTTGGATGATATACAGGCGGCTATTTTTTATTTACAAATCAAACCATCATTCAAACAGAATTATTATTTTTTTAATTGGGATGTCCTATCTGCCTTTCAGCTACATCATTCTACTGGAGATTTATAGCTTTATGTGGATAAAAATTTGCTAAATTGGGTACAAAACTGTTTTAAAATAACAATATTAGTGGATAAACAGTTATGTGTATAATTTATTAAATTCAACTAACTGAATCGAACTTACCCCTATCTCCTCTGCTCTCTTTTCAAATGTGGGAGATCAGCTTTTAAAATACCACGCTCAACAGCGAAAAAAAAAAAAAAAAAAAAAAACCAAACCAGACCTTTTAAACTTAAACAAAAATAATTGTTAAGAAAATCTAGGCGTGAAAATCGACAACCAGGAATAATTTTGCAGTCGTCAATTGCTATAATTTAGTTGCATTTAAAAACTAATGACCACTAATTTCAAACATTGCCCCCTCCCATTATTTATATATTCTTTATAACTAAATTAAACTTTCAACAAACCCTGATGTTTGTTTTATTGATGATCGCTTATCACTTAGTTTCTGTGGAAAATCGCTAAGAGATAGCGAAAGATCACAAATTTAAGGACAGCGATCTATAGTCGTAAATTAGGAAACCCTACAAGTGGGGTTCATTGAAAGTTTGTTTTAGTTATAAAAAATATATAAAAAATGGGTGGAGGGTAATTGTTAAATGAAGTTTGAGAAGTCAAAATGGTCACATCACATCATCACACATCTGCACAAATGAATTTCTTCAATAACACAAATATCTCGCACAACAAATTTAACATGATTCCAGTTTTGTTTGTAAGTAATTGTCATATAAAAGCAAGAGATTCAAAGTAGCTCGCATCACGCAGATGGTTGTTTGCTGTATTTTTAAACAAAAAACCCCAACTTTGAGCTAATGAATATAATCAGACCACAGGGGAAAAAAGTCTGTGCAACCTCAAAAGATTATACTCAATTTATACTGAATAAATGTGATGTTCTAAGAAAAAGCATTTATAGTCCATATGATAACACCAAATGCAATGTCGCCAAATGTCTTGCTTGTTCTAGGATTGAACCCAGTTCTGTACTGTATAGTTTTTTTAACATAGTCTTTTTTTACTGCTTAAATCTTTTTTCACAAAATTTTTATATGATTTTTCACTGATAAACATTATTTCGAATGTAACTGATTTCCTGCCCCTCCCAGAAATTTATTTTTTTTTTAACTACACTATACTATATAATTTTAGAAATAATTTAACACAATTTGTTTATATTTAATTTTTGACAACTGTGATAGTTTCACAGACATGTTACAATGTATTTATAAGAAAAATGTTCAAGCCAGAGCGATTTTCATGCATCCTTAACTATAAAACAAAAAACACTTTTAAGTTTATGGCTTCCAGGTGTAGCTGACTAAAAGATGTGCATTCAGTATCATCTTACACAAATAAGCTATGGCTTTACAAATCACAAAATATTATTAGTCATACAAAAAGTTTAAAATTAGTTTACCCAAGAAGCAAACATGATATTCCTAGTAGATAGCTGAATGGTTCGTTTTCTATTGTTCAAATGACTTGAAATGTCTATTTTAATTTAAAACTGGTTATTATAACCACTGAACTCGCAAGTATGCACTTAGAGACTGAAATAAACTATGCACTTTGCAGCCTCAAAGCACATTCCAGCTGGATTTTACTTTAATAGTATTGTGTTAAAATAAACGCAGTCTAGTAAAGCAGTCATTCCGTATTGTTGCAGCTACGTTGTAAACATTCAGTAAAAGCATTGTAAATATTCATCCAGTTAATGTTAATTTAATGGAGTTCATTTGCTTTTGAGTCACTTTATCAGATACGATAAACTAAATTTAAAACGGAAGTAATTAATCGTCCACAAAGAATATTTTTTCATTAAAATTCTACATTTGTATTTGTAATAATCTTGTTTATGAACAATAAACCCATGCCATAACACCATTTTAAATCTCTTGTTTAATATTTTCTGTATTCTAAAGAACATTTTTAATCAGATTTGTGTGAAATTGTTTAATTAAAGAAATGAAAAGCTTTAAATAAATATACATATTTTATCCTACAACTAGCAAGCTACGCCCGCTACGCTGGTCAATTTCTTTTAACGAACCTTTAATCCAACAAAATATTGACATTTCATAAATAACTTTTATATTTTAACAGAATAATAAGGCTACTATAATATGTGACTCGTGCTCTAGCCAATATACACGTCAGGACACGTCGCCCTTATCATTATCTTTTTACGCATGAAGGTTTCGCTATGGTACTCCATTGGAAAATTTGGTAATTTTTGAAATTCAATATTTGAAAAACGGCATAATCATTAGATTTGAAATTTATATCAAGAAAAATACAATTTTTTACCTTTCAAACGCAGTTTGTCTAACAATTTTCTGACAAATACTTTTTGAGCTATCATTGTTTTCAGTAACTTCAAATGTTTCATTTTCCGAGATTAATCTGTTGCAACAATTAGCGAAAAACCCAGTCGTCAGCAACGCATAGTTTTTTATTAAAGAGGCTGTTGGAGCAGGGATTGTCACCACCAATTTGCCACCATCACTTTTGAAATCGGTTCCGTGGTTCCAGAGATTCCCTAGAAATTGTAATTTAGAATGACTTCAGAACGCTTTTCGCTCATTTCACCCATTTAAATTTCGATTTTTTTATTATTTATTCTTAGAGAGCATTTACATCTTATAAGTAACTACAATGACAAATTTCAAATTTCTTGCCCCTTCAGTATAAAAAAGTCGCAATTTTCGAACATTTTTCGATCCTGCACCCCATTGATGCTAGTGGCACCAACATAAAATATAGCCTTTGTTGGAGTAGGGATTGTCCCCATCAATTTGTCACCATTACTTTTGAAATCGGTTCGGTAGTTCCAGAGATTTCATAGAAATTGTAATTTAGACAGTTTTTAGACCGCTTTTCGCTCATTTCAACCTTTTAAATTTCAATTTCTTTTTTATTTTGATCTTAGAATGCATTTACATCTTATAAGCAACTACAATGACAAATTTCAAATTTCTAGCTCTTTCAGTATAAAAAATAAAAATAAAACTGCCCAGTTAAACTGAGGGCATCGAGTTCACAGGCTATTCACACTAATTGTATATTATACTCTTATTTCAAAGAATTTGAAATAAGCCCATCGAAAAATAAAGAAATAAACAATATATTAAGGGGGGGGTCATCCCCCCGTTACCCCCCTCTAGTTAACTAATGAACCCCTTAAACTAATCAGGTAAATCTCTAATTACAATGAATATATATACAAAATTTGAAGAAAATCTGATAATTCTGCATGAAAAACCCATTTATATAAATTAAGGCCGGATTAGCCCCCTCCGCCCCCCCCCTTTATACTTAACCAATCAATCCCGAAAACTAATCAGGGAAACGTCTTAATCCAATGAACCTATAAACAAATTTTGAAGCAAATAGGATAATTCTGCATGAAAAACCCATTTATATAAATTAAGGGGGGGATTAGCCCCCCCCCCTTTGTACTTAACCAATCAATCCCGAAAACTAATCAGGAAGTGCCTTAACACAGTGAACCTATAAACAAAATTTGAAGGAAAACGGAATAATTCTGCATGAAAAACCCATTTATATAAAATAAGGGGGGATTAGCCCTCCGTTCCCCCCTTTATACTTAACCAATCAATCCCGAAAACTAATCATGGATGCGCCTTAACACAGTGAACCTATAAACAAAATTTGAAGTAAATGGGATAATTCTGCATGAAAAACCCATTTATATAAATTAAGGGGGGATTATCCCCCCGTTCCCGCCCTTTATACTTAACCAATCAATCCCGAAAACTAATCAGGGGAGCGCCTTAACACAGTGAACCTATAAACAAAATTTGAATGAAAACGGAATAATTCTGCATGAAAAACCCATTTATATAAAATAAGAGGGGGGATTAGCCCCCCGTTCCCCCCTTTATACTTAACCAATCAATCCCGAAAACTAATCAGGGAAGCGCCTTAACACAGTGAACGTATAAACAAAATATGAAGGAATAATTCTGCATGAAAAACCCATTTATATAAATTAAGGGGGTATTAGCCCCCCGTTCCCCCCTTTATACTTAATCAATCAATCCCGAAAACTAATCAGGGAAACGTCTTAACCCAATGAACCTATAAACAAATTTTGAAGCAAATAGAATAATTCTGCATGAAAAATCCATTTATATAAATTAAGGGGGGGATTATCCCCCCGTTCCCCCCCTTTATACTTAACCAATCAATCCCGAAAACTAATTAGGGAAGCGCCTTAACACAGTGAACATATAAACAAAATTTGAAGGAAAACGGAATAATTCTGCATGAAAAACCCATTTATATAAATTAAGGGGGGTATTAGCCCCCCCCCCTTTCCCCCCTTTATACTTAACCAATCAATGCCGAAAGACTGATCAGGGAAGCGCCTTAACACAGTGAACCTATAAACAAAATTTGAAGGAAAACGGAATAATTATGCTTGAAAAACCCATTTATATAAATTAAGGCGGGGATTAGCCCCCGAGCCCCCCCCCCTTTATACTTAACTAATCAATCCCGAAAACTAATCAAGGAAGCGCCTTAACTCAATCAACCTATAAACAAAATTTGAAGGAAAACGGAATAATTCTGCATGAAAAACCCATTTATATAAATTAAGGGGGGGGGATTAGCCCCTTGTTCCCCCCCTTTATACTTAACCAATCAATCCCGAAAACTAATCAGGGAAGCGCCTTAACACAGTGAACCTATAAACAAAATTTGAAGGAAAACGGATATTTCTATGAAGAGTTATCGCATTACGTACGTACATACATACATACAGAACCGGCTGGCAAGCTCTCAGGGCTTGACAGCCAGTTTGATAGCTAAAAAATCGCAATTTTAGAACGTTTCTTGCTCCTGCACCCCCTGGGGTTAGTGGCACCGACATAAAATATAGCCTATGTTGAAGCAGAGGTTGTCACCATCAATTTGCTACCTTCACTTTTGAAATCGGTTCGGTAGTTCCAGAGATTAACCCATACAAACAAACAAACAAACAAACAAACAATCTTTGCTCCTTTATAATATTAGTATAGATATAGATTAAAATGGTTAATCGACAATGTGTTTTAAAATTTCATTGTCAGTAATAATTTGTAATTTTATTGTTGAAATTCTCCTTGAAATGTTGAAAGCAATGTTCATTTGCACGTTCTATGTAGTTTTTTTTTTTTTTTTCAGATTAAAATAATATATTTTTGGCAAACTAAGTTTGAATTAAAAGAGTGCTGATTTTATAACTTTTATCACACCTGATCCTATAATAACTCTGTATATAAAGTTTAGTACAGAAACGGTATCCTATGAGTTAACCGAGCCTTTTATTCATTCTTCGATCAAGTGGTCTTAGAAACAGCTCACTATATCTATGTGACAATTTTTGTCACAGCAGTTAAGTATTAATCATATAAAACAAAATTAAAACACTGATAACTTCTTAGCAAGTCAGAAACAAAATTTTATCCAATGTTGATAATTACACTTGAATTTAGTATTAAAGAAAACAAAAACATAATGCAACTACACTCAAATTTTGTTTACATGAGAACATAAGGTTAACTTTTTTTTTTTTTTTTTGTATTAACTTTTAAAATAACAGTACCATATTTTCTGTTCAGAATTGCATTATTAATTCATGTCCTTTGAGATTTCCGATTAAGCAATTTAATGCTAACTATGTATTAAATGAAACTCAAGCAATAACCTCTAATTTTATTAGAGTTACATACTAAAGAATTTTTTGGATGATATACAGGCAGCTATTTTTTATTTACAAATCAAACCATCATTCAAACAGAATTATTATTTTTTTAATTGGGATGTCCTATCTGCCTTTCAGCTACATCATTCTACTGGAGATTTATAGTTTATGTGGATAAAAATTTGCTAAATTGGGTACAAAACTGTTTTAAAATAACAATATTAGTGGATAAACAGTTATGTGTATAATTTATTAAATTCAACTAACTGAATCGAACTTACCCCTATCTCCTCTGCTCTCTTTTCAAATGTGGGAGATCAGCTTTTAAAATACCACGCTCAACAGCGAAAAAAAAAAAAAAAAAAAACTAAACCAGACCTTTTAAACTTAAACAAAAATAATTGTTAAGAAAATCTAGGCGTGAAAATCGACAACCAGGAATAATTTTGCAGTCGTCAATTGCTATAATTTAGTTGCATTTAAAAACTAATGACCACTAATTTCAAACATTGCCCCCTCCCATTATTTATATATTCTTTATAACTAAATTAAACTTTCAACAAACCCTGATGTTTGTTTTATTGATGATCGCTTATCACTTAGTTTCTGTGGAAAATCGCTAAGAGATAGCGAAAGATCACAAATTTAAGGACAGCGATCTATAGTCGTAAATTAGGAAACCCTACAAGTGGGGTTCATTGAAAGTTTGTTTTAGTTATAAAAAATATATAAAAAATGGGTGGAGGGTAATTGCTAAATGAAGTTTGAGAAGTCAAAATGGTCACATCACATCATCACACATCTGCACAAATGAATTTCTTCAATAACACAAATATCTCGCACAACAAATTTAACATGATTCCAGTTTTGTTTGTAAGTAATTGTCATATAAAAGCAAGAGATTCAAAGTACCTCGCATCACGCAGATGGTTGTTTGCTGTATTTTTAAACAAAAAACCCCAACTTTGAGCTAATGAATATAATCAGACCACAGGGGAAAAAAGTCTGTGCAACCTCAAAAGATTATACTCAATTTATACTGAATAAATGTGATGTTCTAAGAAAAAGCATTTATAGTCCATATGATAACACCAAATGCAATGTCGCCAAATGTCTTGCTTGTTCTAGGATTGAACCCAGTTCTGTACTGTATAGTTTTTTTAACATAGTCTTTTTTTACTGCTTAAATCTTTTTTCACAAAATTTTTATATGATTTTTCACTGATAAACATTATTTCGAATGTAACTGATTTCCTGCCCCTCCCAGAAATTTATTTTTTTTTTAACTACACTATACTATATAATTTTAGAAATAATTTAACACAATTTGTTTATATTTAATTTTTGACAACTGTGATAGTTTCACAGACATGTTACAATGTATTTATAAGAAAAATGTTCAAGCCAGAGCGATTTTCATGCATCCTTAACTATAAAACAAAAAACACTTTTAAGTTTATGGCTTCCAGGTGTAGCTGACTAAAAGATGTGCATTCAGTATCATCTTACACAAATAAGCTATGGCTTTACAAATCACAAAATATTATTAGTCATACAAAAAGTTTAAAATTAGTTTACCCAAGAAGCAAACATGATATTCCTAGTAGATAGCTGAATGGTTCGTTTTCTATTGTTCAAATGACTTGAAATGTCTATTTTAATTTAAAACTGGTTATTATAACCACTGAACTCGCAAGTATGCACTTAGAGACTGAAATAAACTATGCACTTTGCAGCCTCAAAGCACATTCCAGCTGGATTTTACTTTAATAGTATTGTGTTAAAATAAACGCAGTCTAGTAAAGCAGTCATTCCGTATTGTTGCAGCTACGTTGTAAACATTCAGTAAAAGCATTGTAAATATTCATCCAGTTAATGTTAATTTAATGGAGTTCATTTGCTTTTGAGTCACTTTATCAGATACGATAAACTAAATTTAAAACGGAAGTAATTAATCGTCCACAAAGAATATTTTTTCATTAAAATTCTACATTTGTATTTGTAATAATCTTGTTTATGAACAATAAACCCATGCCATAACACCATTTTAAATCTCTTGTTTAATATTTTCTGTATTCTAAAGAACATTTTTAATCAGATTTGTGTGAAATTGTTTAATTAAAGAAATGAAAAGCTTTAAATAAATATACATATTTTATCCTACAACTAGCAAGCTACGCCCGCTACGCTGGTCAATTTCTTTTAACGAACCTTTAATCCAACAAAATATTGACATTTCATAAATAACTTTTATATTTTAACAGAATAATAAGGCTACTATAATATGTGACTCGTGCTCTAGCCAATATACACGTCAGGACACGTCGCCCTTGTCATTATCTTTTTACGCATGAAGGTTTCGCTATGGTACTCCATTGGAAAATTTGGTAATTTTTGAAATTCAATATTTGAAAAACGGCATAATCATTAGATTTGAAATTTATATCAAGAAAAATACAATTTTTTACCTTTCAAACGCAGTTTGTCTAACAATTTTCTGACAAATACTTTTTGAGCTATCATTGTTTTCAGTAACTTCAAATGTTTCATTTTCCGAGATTAATCTGTTGCAACAATTAGCGAAAAACCCAGTCGTCAGCAACGCATAGTTTTTTATTAAAGAGGCTGTTGGAGCAGGGATTGTCACCACCAATTTGCCACCATCACTTTTGAAATCGGTTCCGTGGTTCCAGAGATTCCATAGAAATTGTAATTTAGAATGACTTCAGAACGCTTTTCGCTCATTTCACCCATTTAAATTTCGATTTTTTTTTTATTTATTCTTAGAGAGCATTTACATCTTATAAGTAACTACAATGACAAATTTCAAATTTCTTGCCCCTTCAGTATAAAAAAGTCGCAATTTTCGAACATTTTTCGATCCTGCACCCCATTGATGCTAGTGGCACCAACATAAAATATAGCCTTTGTTGGAGTAGGGATTGTCCCCATCAATTTGTCACCATTACTTTTGAAATCGTTTCGGTAGTTCCAGAGATTTCATAGAAATTGTAATTTAGACTGTTTTTAGACCGCTTTTCGCTCATTTCAACCTTTTAAATTTCAATTTCTTTTTTATTTTGATCTTAGAATGCATTTACATCTTATAAGTAACTACAATGACAAATTTCAAATTTCTAGCTCTTTCAGTATAAAAAATAAAAATAAAACTGCCCAGTTAAACTGAGGGCATCGAGTTCACAGGCTATTCACACTAATTGTATATTATACTCTTATTTCAAAGAATTTGAAATAAGCCCATCGAAAAATAAAGAAATAAACAATATATTAAGGGGGGGGTCATCCCCCCGTTACCCCCCTCTAGTTAACTAATGAACCCCTTAAACTAATCAGGTAAATCTCTAATTACAATGAATATATATACAAAATTTGAAGAAAATCGGATAATTCTGCATGAAAAACCCATTTATATAAATTAAGGCCGGATTAGCCCCCTCCGCCCCCCCCTTTATACTTAACCAATCAATCCCGAAAACTAATCAGGGAAACGTCTTAATCCAATGAACCTATAAACAAATTTTGAAGCAAATAGGATAATTCTGCATGAAAAACCCATTTATATAAATTAAGGGGGGGATTAGCCCCCCCCCCTTTGTACTTAACCAATCAATCCCGAAAACTAATCAGGAAGTGCCTTAACACAGTGAACCTATAAACAAAATTTGAAGGAAAACGGAATAATTCTGCATGAAAAACCAATTTATATAAAATAAGGGGGGATTAGCCCTCCGTTCCCCCCTTTATACTTAACCAATCAATCCCGAAAACTAATCATGGATGCGCCTTAACACAGTGAACGTATAAACAAAATATGAAGGAAAACGGAATAATTCTGCATGAAAAACCCATTTATATAAATTAAGGGGGTATTAGCCCCCCGTTCCCCCCTTTATACTTAATCAATCAATCCCGAAAACTAATCAGGGAAACGTCTTAACCCAATGAACCTATAAACAAATTTTGAAGCAAATAGAATAATTCTGCATGAAAAATCCATTTATATAAATTAAGGGGGGGATTATCCCCCCGTTCCCCCCCTTTATACTTAACCAATCAATCCCGAAAACTAATTAGGGAAGCGCCTTAACACAGTGAACATATAAACAAAATTTGAAGGAAAACGGAATAATTCTGCATGAAAAACCCATTTATATAAATTAATGGGGGTATTAGCCCCCCCCCCCTTTCCCCCCTTTATACTTAACCAATCAATGCCGAAAGACTGATCAGGGAAGCGCCTTAACACAGTGAACCTATAAACAAAATTTGAAGGAAAACGGAATAATTATGCTTGAAAAACCCATTTATATAAATTAAGGCGGGGATTAACCCCCGAGCCCCCCCCCCCCTTTATACTTAACTAATCAATCCCGAAAACTAATCAAGGAAGCGCCTTAACTCAATCAACCTATAAACAAAATTTGAAGGAAAACGGAATAATTCTGCATGAAAAACCCATTTATATAAATTAAGGGGGGGGATTAGCCCCTTGTTCCCCCCCTTTATACTTAACCAATCAATCCCGAAAACTAATCAGGGAAGCGCCTTAACACAGTGAACCTATAAACAAAATTTGAAGGAAAACGGATATTTCTATGAAGAGTTATCGCATTACGTACGTACATACATACATACAGAACCGGCTGGCAAGCTCTCAGGGCTTGACAGCCAGTTTGATAGCTAAAAAATCGCAATTTTAGAACGTTTCTTGCTCCTGCACCCCCTGGGGTTAGTGGCACCGACATAAAATATAGCCTATGTTGAAGCAGAGGTTGTCACCATCAATTTGCTACCTTCACTTTTGAAATCGGTTCGGTAGTTCCAGAGATTAACCCATACAAACAAACAAACAAACAATCTTTGCTCCTTTATAATATTAGTATAGATATGGATTAAAATGGTTAATCGACAATGTGTTTTAAAATTTCATTGTCAGTAATAATTTGTAATTTTATTGTTGAAATTCTCCTTGAAATGTTGAAAGCAATGTTCATTTGCACGTTCTATGTAGTTTTTTTTTTTTTTTTTCAGATTAAAATAATATATTTTTGGCAAACTAAGTTTGAATTAAAAGAGTGCTGATTTTATAACTTTTATCACACCTGATCCTATAATAACTCTGTATATAAAGTTTAGTACAGAAACGGTATCCTATGAGTTAACCGAGCCTTTTATTCATTCTTCGATCAAGTGGTCTTAGAAACAGCTCACTATATCTATGTGACAATTTTTGTCACAGCAGTTAAGTATTAATCATATAAAACAAAATTAAAACACTGATAACTTCTTAGCAAGTCAGAAACAAAATTTTATCCAATGTTGATAATTACACTTGAATTTAGTATTAAAGAAAACAAAAACATAATGCAACTACACTCAAATTTTGTTTACATGAGAACATAAGGTTAACTTTTTTTTTTTTTTTTGTATTAACTTTTAAAATAACAGTACCATATTTTCTGTTCAGAATTGCATTATTAATTCATGTCCTTTGAGATTTCCGACTAAGCAATTTAATGCTAACTATGTATTAAATGAAACTCAAGCAATAACCTCTAATTTTATTAGAGTTACATACTAAAGAATTTTTTGGATGATATACAGGCAGCTATTTTTTATTTACAAATCAAACCATCATTCAAACAGAATTATTATTTTTTTAATTGGGATGTCCTATCTGCCTTTCAGCTACATCATTCTACTGGAGATTTATAGCTTTATGTGGATAAAAATTTGCTAAATTGGGTACAAAACTGTTTTAAAATAACAATATTAGTGGATAAACAGTTATGTGTATAATTTATTAAATTCAACTAACTGAATCGAACTTACCCCTATCTCCTCTGCTCTCTTTTCAAATGTGGGAGATCAGCTTTTAAAATACCACGCTCAACAGCGGAAAAAAAAAAAAAAAAAAAAAAAAAAACTAAACCAGACCTTTTAAACTTAAACAAAAATAATTGTTAAGAAAATCTAGGCGTGAAAATCGACAACCAGGAATAATTTTGCAGTCGTCAATTGCTATAATTTAGTTGCATTTAAAAACTAATGACCACTAATTTCAAACATTGCCCCCTCCCATTATTTATATATTCTTTATAACTAAATTAAACTTTCAACAAACCCTGATGTTTGTTTTATTGATGATCGCTTATCACTTAGTTTCTGTGGAAAATCGCTAAGAGATAGCGAAAGATCACAAATTTAAGGACAGCGATCTATAGTCGTAAATTAGGAAACCCTACAAGTGGGGTTCATTGAAAGTTTGTTTTAGTTATAAAAAATATATAAAAAATGGGTGGAGGGTAATTGCTAAATGAAGTTTGAGAAGTCAAAATGGTCACATCACATCATCACACATCTGCACAAATGAATTTCTTCAATAACACAAATATCTCGCACAACAAATTTAACATGATTCCAGTTTTGTTTGTAAGTAATTGTCATATAAAAGCAAGAGATTCAAAGTAGCTCGCATCACGCAGATGGTTGTTTGCTGTATTTTTAAACAAAAAACCCCAACTTTGAGCTAATGAATATAATCAGACCACAGGGGAAAAAAGTCTGTGCAACCTCAAAAGATTATACTCAATTTATACTGAATAAATGTGATGTTCTAAGAAAAAGCATTTATAGTCCATATGATAACACCAAATGCAATGTCGCCAAATGTCTTGCTTGTTCTAGGATTGAACCCAGTTCTGTACTGTATAGTTTTTTTAACATAGTCTTTTTTTACTGCTTAAATCTTTTTTCACAAAATTTTTATATGATTTTTCACTGATAAACATTATTTCGAATGTAACTGATTTCCTGCCCCTCCCAGAAATTTATTTTTTTTTTTAACTACACTATACTATATAATTTTAGAAATAATTTAACACAATTTGTTTATATTTAATTTTTGACAACTGTGATAGTTTCACAGACATGTTACAATGTATTTATAAGAAAAATGTTCAAGCCAGGGCGATTTTCATGCATCCTTAACTATAAAACAAAAAACACTTTTAAGTTTATGGCTTCCAGGTGTAGCTGACTAAAAGATGTGCATTCAGTATCATCTTACACAAATAAGCTATGGCTTTACAAATCACAAAATATTATTAGTCATACAAAAAGTTTAAAATTAGTTTACCCAAGAAGCAAACATGATATTCCTAGTAGATAGCTGAATGGTTCGTTTTCTATTGTTCAAATGACTTGAAATGTCTATTTTAATTTAAAACTGGTTATTATAACCACTGAACTCGCAAGTATGCACTTAGAGACTGAAATAAACTATGCACTTTGCAGCCTCAAAGCACATTCCAGCTGGATTTTACTTTAATAGTATTGTGTTAAAATAAACGCAGTCTATTAAAGCAGTCATTCCGTATTGTTGCAGCTACGTTGTAAACATTCAGTAAAAGCATTGTAAATATTCATCCAGTTAATGTTAATTTAATGGAGTTCATTTGCTTTTGAGTCACTTTATCAGATACGATAAACTAAATTTAAAACGGAAGTAATTAATCGTCCACAAAGAATATTTTTTCATTAAAATTCTACATTTGTATTTGTAATAATCTTGTTTATGAACAATAAACCCATGGCATTATACTTTCGGATTCTCTCCTCCACTACGCGAAAAAACGTGGGCGTGACGCCTGATGTTGGCCTATACCATTCTCCAATCACAGCGCATGATTCTTATGCAAGGCAGGATTCTTATTTCCCATGTCTGTATCAATGTAAAGTTTGCTTATATGCGTCCGGTCCGAGTCATCATCAAGTAAACAGCAATCAGAAATATTGTGAGTTAATCCGGGATCTGAAGAAACATTAGCCATATTCCGTTCCAAGTCGTCATCAGGTAAACAGCAATCAGTAATATTGTTAGTAATTCCGAGATCTGGAGAAACATTAGCCATATTCCGTTCCAAGTCATCATCAGGTAAACAGCAATCAGTAATATTGTTAGTAATTCCGAGATCTGAAGAAACATTAGCCATATTCCGTTCCAAGTCGTCATCAGGTAAACAGCAATCAGTAATATTGTTTGTAATTCCGAGATCTGAAGAAACATTAGCCATATTCCGGTCCAAGTCGTCATCAAGTAAGTAATTAGAAAAAAAAATAAGCCATACGCAAAAAATAACTAACCTACTAGCACTCCTAACTCAAAGATAAATAACACACGGAGAAATAACACGTACCGTGGTCAGGAGCACAGATTTCCTTTCTTCCCCTTTCGCCACCTTCTGTATGGGGATTTCTAAATGGAGTAGTCCGCTTCGTAGTGAGACACTCTTCGAAAGAGCCGCTAGTCATATGTAGAGCATAAAAATACTGATAGTAAAGTGTTTAGGCGCCCCCTTTCCCTGCGCCACTGGTTGAATTTTTCTATTCAATATACGTAACTGTTCGAATAACGAACAGTATTGCTTGATTACTCGTGAAGCTATCAATGAAGAAGACAGTCCGGAACAGTCCGGAACAGTTGATGCCGGTTCAGGGGCTTCCTAGTTGCAGCAACTTTACGCCCAGTCGAGTGTGAGTTGAATGTCATTTCAAAGTGAGCCGTTGGGGGAAGGTAAAAAATTGCTTATAGCAATTAAAATAAGTAAAGATTGCTTATAGCAATTAAGAGAAAAATTTAAGATTACATAAAGCAAATAAAAGATAAATTTAAAAATGGGTGAAGAAATTTGAAATAAGAGAAGAAGCGATAGAGACTAAAGATAGAGTCGATTAAAACATGAAGTAAGTGGTTTAGCTGTAGTAAATACTACTGGGAAGGAAAAAGTTTAAAATAGGGTTCAGGACATGTTCCAAGATCAGTACAAAAAGCCAGGTGGAAAAGCCAGATGGAAGGCGGGCAAAGCAGCATAAAAAAAAAAAGACACTTTTCAGTGGCCATACAGTTTTTTTTTTTTTTTTTCAATTATTATTTAAATAATGGTATAGCTGGGTAATGTATGTAAATAGGCTATACAAAGATTTTTTTTTTTTTTTTTTTTTTTTTTTTTTTTTTTTTTTTTTAAGTAGAGTAACAATTTGAGAGAAGATAGCTGAGATTGAGATTGGTGAGCACTAATGATTGCCATCGGTTAAGCAAGAATATTTTGGCCGTTTACGGTGATGAGGCTCGGATGCGTCGTAATCCGGCAGCTCAGCAATTATTTCATTGGGGAGGTCGTAAAGGTTGTCATAAAATTTTTTGGAAAGATGGTTGATTCGTTTAACAAGAGAGGTAGTGTTGAGGTCTCTGTAGACTGTGCTGTTACGGAGGTAGCGCGAGGCACCCCTGACATTGCGCAGGTGTCTGTTGTGTAGTTGACTGAGATTTTTGATGGAGGATTTACAAGTGAAGGCCCAGACCGGACAAGCGTATGTGATTATGGGTAGAATGCATGAGTTATATAGTAGAAGTTTATTGTGAATAGCAAGGGTTTTGGTTTTAAGAAGAGGTTTGAGTGCAATGGAAGCGCCGGCGACTTTTCTCCTAATGTTGATGATATGTTTGTTGAATGTAAGTCTGCGGTCAAGTGTCACCCCTAGGTACTTTGCCTCGTTCGTCCAAGGAATGGTGGTATTGTTAATTGTGATTCTGTTAGGATAGGTATATTTTTTGGAGAAGTAGACAGCGGCAGTTTTATTTTCGTTAAGTTTAACGCGCCAAAGGTCGCACCAGTTTAGGAAGTCATCAATGTGGGTCTGTAGGTACCTGTATAGTGTATATGGGTGGTGAGCGTGGGTGTAAATAGTGGTGTCGTCCGCATAAAGAGCAAGATGAGTGTTTGGTGATCTGGGAATGTCGTTAAAGTAGATGTTAAAAAGCAAGGGACCGATAACGCTCCCTTGGAGGATGCCTGCTAAAATATTGAATATAGCGGAGAGAATGTTGTTTATGCGGACGCGGAAAATGCGATCGCTAAGGTAGGAGTATATGAGGTGTATAAGTCTGGCAGGAAAGTTAAGCTTAATTAGTTTGTATATAAGGCCCAAGTGCCAGACTTTATCGAATGCCTTAGCGATGTCAAGGAATATGGCAGCAGCTGGGATCTTCGAGTTTAGCTTTTCGCTGAGAAATTCGACAACTCGAAGGAGCTGGTGTGTTGTGGAGTGTTTAGGGCGGAAGCCAAATTGTTCAGGCATGAGAGTGTTGTTTTGTTGGATATGGTGTTGGAGTTGCGACCAAATGACGCGTTCAATAACTTTGCTGAGAGATGGAAGGAGTGAAATAGGTCTATAGTTAGCAGGGTCAGTTAGGTTAGTGCCAGGTTTAGGGATAGGGGAAATGATAGAAATTTTCCAAGGCTTTGGAAAATAGTTAAAGTAGAAGATGGAGTTAGTCAGTTTAGTGATGTAGTTTATGTAGTTAGGAGGCAGGTTTTTGAGTGCTGTGTTAGTGATTTTGTCGTACCCAGGGGCTTTGCGTTTTTTGAGTTTGGTAATGATGTTGTGTATAACAATAGGCTGAATAACAGTAGGTGGTTCATCTGTGGGTTGAGCTAGAAATCTTTGGACTGTGTCGCTGACATGTGTAAGGTGATCTTGGCTAGCGAGGGTGGGGTTTGGTGAAAATTGGTTTGAGTATGATGTAGCAAGGAAGTTAGCTTTCTCCTCGTCTGTGTAAGCAGTGTTATTGTTGACTGTAAGAGGCGGGATGGGAGTGTAGTTATTGTTAATTTTACGCTTAATTTGCCAGAGAGAATTATCCTCGCTAGCAATGTTTTGGATGAAATTGGACCAGTTTTTTTGTTTTTCTTTGAACATGCTGTCTTTAATTTTGTTGTTTAGTCTGTTAATGAGAGGTTTTAATGAAGGGTCTCTTGTGTTTTGGAAGAGACGACGAAGACGATTACGTTGTTTGATGAGGTTGTAGATGTAAGCCGGTGGAGTGAAAGTGTTGTTATTTTTAAAATATTTGATGGTGGAGTAGTTAAGTGCATTGGTTATGTGTGTGTTAAAGTTATCTACAGCAGTGTCAATGTCGTCAGTATTGTTAATATCAGGAAAGTTTAAGTTGTTATTGTTGAGAAAGTCAGAGTATTTATGCCAGTCAATGGCCACAGAAGGAGGTGGGGAAAGAGGATTAATAAGGTCAATCTTAAAGGAGACAGGGAGGTGATCGGAGCTTAAGTCGTTAATTACAGTAGTGGTGATAGGGTAAGGAAGGTTATTTGTGATTGCAAAGTCAATAATTGAGTTGTGTGATCTGGGTGCAGTGCAAATGTGTGTTGGTGAGGCTGGTGCATGTAGGCTAAGGTTTAAGTTTTGGATGAGGTTGTGAAGTGAGGCACCTCTTCTTGTGTTTCCATGACAATTCCAGCGCCTACTTTTGGCATTAAAGTCGCCGGCGAAGAAGCAGTGTGAGTGTTGTGAGATTAAGTGTGTGAGGTCTTGAACTGGAAAGTTTCCAGTCGGGTAAATGTAAATGGAAGCAAGGTGAATGTTTATTTGTGGTAGTTGTAAAATTATACTAGTGAAGTCAATATTATTTAAGGTGGGGTTTTGGGTGATGTAATGTGGTATGTGATTTTTGATGTAAATGGCGGTACCGCCCCATCTAGGGTCAGCTGCGCGTGGAGTGTAGTGTAATCTGTACCCGGGAATGTTAATTCTGAAAGTTGGGTTGCGGGTTTCTTGGAGAAAGATGATGTCAATGTGGGGGTGATCAATGATAAAAGTTTTAAATTCGTTAAATTTGTTACGGATAGAATTACAATTCCAGGTTAAGATTATAAGTGAGGAGAAGTTAGAGGAACTATTCATGATTGGGTGTGTTAAATTCCGATGCGAGGCTGTCGAACTCGTTCATTATTATAAACATTTTTTCAAGTGGGTTTGTACAATTTTTTGTTTTCTTAGAGATATTTGTAAAACATTGAATAAATTTGTTAAATTTAAGTATTTCCTTCATCTCTTGGAATGTTTTGAAGATTTCAGAGATTTCTGTAGTGTAGTTAGAGTTATTAGTAGTGGTGGAGTGAGTGTCCGGGGACAGATTCTGGGTTTCAGTGGAGTGAGTGGGTGGGTTTTCAGGTATGTCCGGATCTGAGGTCGTGTTAGCTGAGGATGCTGTGTTGGGGTTATTGGTGTTGGGAACATTAGTGTTTCTTTTGGTGTAGTTGAAATTGGCGAGAATTTCTGTCATGAGTTTAACATTATTTGTTGTGTTGGGTTCCCTACTGTTGGGCTTATTGGGTTGATTTTTCCTGAATGTTTGTGGTGTTTTTGGGCAACCTCTGTAGGTTGCTGGGTGAGGGCCAGAGCAATTAGCGCATTTAGGTGTTATTTTTCCAGTTTGGGGGCAATCAGGTGTGAGATGGAGTCCAGCGCATTTAACGCATTTAGGAGGTAATTTACAAATTTCTGATGCGTGTCCAAACCCCTGGCAGCGGTGGCATTGTTTAACTATGTTAGTTCCTTTGAATCTCTCGATGGTTACACTTAGATTACAAATTTCAGTAATTTTGTAAATTTCGTCAAAGTTTTCTCTTGGGAGCAAGTTGACAAGGTATATAGGCATTGGGTTGCCAGTTTACCTACTTTTGAGCATAGCTGCACGGTTTACTGTGAAGTTGTAATCTTTCAGAGCGTTAATGATGATGTTGGGGTCAGTGTATGGAGGGATGCCTCTGATGCAGACTTTCCGCGGTCGTTTTTCCAATGGACTAAGAGTGGTGTATGCTATAGCGTTTGTGTCAAGGAAGTTTTGAGTCTTACGAAAGTCGTTATCATTTTTACAATGTACTTTAAGAAGCTCACCGTCAAGTTTTATAAGTGGTTTTACGTCGTTAACATTGTTGATTTCAGAGGCAAGCTTGTGCCAGTGATCTTTGATTTCTATATAAAATGGGTGTATTTTGTTTTTGTTATAAGTTAGGTTCGTGTCTGAGTTTTGGATGTTATCTGGGTCTTGTGAGCTGCCGGGTAGGGCGCAATCCTGAGAGGATTCATGATCCATGGAATTAATTTCGGAAGTGTCCTCACTTAGGACTTGAAATTTGTTTTTGACAGGTATGTTAGCATGAATTTCTGGGTTTTTTCTTTTACGGCCATTAGCAGTTGTAAAACCGTCATCAGGGCTCACCAAATCAGCAATATTAGGGTTTAAATGATACATTATGTAAGGTAAATCTAGTTGGCTATCGTTTACTACATAGAGTTGAAAAGATTTGAGTCTACTCAATTTAAGGGGGTCAAACGGCTCACAGAAAAGAAATGAGATTGAATTCAAAATATTACTCACAAGTGCCGGCTTTTCTGGATTGCTGGAAAAATCCTCAGTTGAGCGGATGCTCTTCAGGTGGGCGTCCGTATAAATCAAGAAGTCCGTCACAATTTTGCGATGTTCCTCGTTGATAGTCGCCGGGAATTCAGACCAGGCCGTAGCAAAATCAGTATAAGTCCTTCCATTCATCAGTCTGCTACAATTGTCGGTGAAGTCGAAGGCCATTATTGCGCAGGAACGAAGCTGTTCTTAAAAGAACACGCTTTGAATACTCCTCCAATCCTCTGACGGGGAGAAAAACAGCAAGAAACGAACGTGACTATTTAGCGCGCGCAGCTGCAACCAGCCGCGCAAGTAAAGCTATCCGGTCAGTCAGCGAGAAGAACGGGAGAACCGCACTCGATGAAGGCACAAGCCGGAATGTCTGTCGATTACCATGAAGAAGACACTGAACTGAAGAATATATCTGACATATTTTGCATTAAATTATTTGTGGTGTAAAACTTCCATATTATGTTTAGTTAAAATCAATGCATATTTTTTAATCAATAAATTCATAATATTTACAGTCGTTTAATACAATATTCTTTGCCCACATTTCTCATATAAAATTCTACTTTATTTCGTGTATAGTTTTGAATCTAACACATGTTTACGAAAATCAGCAACGTTTGGCCTTCTCGTAAATAAATATAAAAAGAGTGATTTAAATGATATTATATAAGTTTATAGAAATATTCTATTCGATTCCGTTACATATTAATAAAAATCCTTTTTAAACTTAAAAATATATTTTTAATTTATAGCATACTTAAGGCGGTATTAAAAAAAAAATATTTTTCCACGCTCAACAACTCAAAATTTTGAGACACATTTTCAGACTCATTTAAAAAAATAAAAACATGAAACTTGGCGGCGTGATTTATGTATGAAGAGATTTTTAAGGGACCCATGTTTTTATTTTTCGTTCAATTAATTAGAAATTGATTTACAAACAATTATTTTCAGAATACGATAATTTTTTGTTGTTTCCAGCGCTATCGCTTCAAGAAATTCGGTTCAAAATGTCCACTTTGACAGCAATTTTTGAAATATAATTCTGCATTTATAAAAAAAATCGAGATAATACAGACATTATAAAGTTTCTGAATAACAGAACCTGCCAATTGAATGCATTTTAGAGCAAAAATGAATTAAAAATGTGTTTCAAAATAAGCAGTTTGGATTTGTTCAAAATTCAATATTTCACAATAAGTCACAATAAGTCACAATTTCTCAAAAACCATACACATACTTCGTATTTTTACAATTAGAGTGTTATATATATAAATTCTTCTATTTGAAACAATACCATTATTATACACATTCGTTTATAATATAAACACGAACAGAGAAAATATGTTTGTTAAATAACGTAATATGCAATTATGACTCCCATAGGCGGGGTTAATGTTTAAAAGAAAATAACCATCACCCGTCTTCAATGTGTGAACAAATATTTTTATTTGCATGAGGATGGATTGTGCACCATGAATCCCCCCCCCCCACCCTTTTTCATGCTGCTTATTGTTCGCAGGATGGCAAGTAAAAAAAAAGAAATGCGTAGAGAATCGTGAATCATCTAATAAAATGAGGAATATGCACTATTTTAGCACTATTTTAGCATTATTATATATTATTTGCACTATTTTAACTAATTGACAGAAAGTAACCAAACATAACATAAGATAACCAAACCATAACATAAGATAAATAAAATAACCATAATAAAGGTAACCATAAACATAAGATAACCAAACATTATATCTCATTGTAAAGTTTTAAACAAATCATCCCTAAAAATTTCTCTTATTTTAAACCATTTTAATTAGTTTTTTGGGGGGTGGGTGGGAGGTGGAGGGGGAGAGACACTTACTTCACACATTCAAAATGGCATAATTTATTAGCTGATTGGAAAGGGAAAACATTGTCAATCCTACAATTTTTCCTTTTGTTTTTATGTTGTTAAGATGGAATCGCATGGATGCATAACCCTAAAACAATAACTTTTTAGACAGATTTCATCTTAGCAGGTACACTGTGCATTATTATTGTATTATATTCTTTTTACTGGGTCCATACAAATTTTGAGTTTAATGCATGATTCTGTTATAGATAAGTTCCGTTTTGACAAGTTTTACTGGATTTCTATGCATGGTCTTATTTTAAAACTCTAAACCCTATTTAAACGGAAATACTGTAATACTTACGTAAAGTTTTTCTGTAATATTTTCTGTTAATAAGGTATTTTTTACAGTTTTTCTCCTTTATCGTCCTGCCACATCAAGAATTCGGTTCAAAACGCCAACTAAAAGAGTATTTTCTGAAAGATCTTGTGCCTTACTACAAAAATGGAAAACTTCTTTTGATTACAAAGTTTCTTAATAAGAGCACTTGCTAATATGATACATTTATTTGCGAACAAAACTGAATTAAATATTTAATGCAGAAATATCTTTTCTGTGACATGCATAATCATTATTCTGCATCATATAATTATTCACATAACCATATTTCATGTTTTGAATTACGAGAGAAGTTCTAAAAATATCTTTCAAATATTCTTCTCAACTTTAAAAAAACTCATATTACAAAAGCAATATTTTCAATTCTTCATTTCGAAGGTAGTAGTAGAATATATATTTTTTACAGTAAAGATGTTTTTATCCAGAAAACTATAAACTAATTACTCCTAAGACGAGTTTAGCGCTAAACATCTGCTAAAAAATGCTAGCCCAAGCGTTGAGCCGTTTTCAGAGCTTGTCCTGCTGTTTAGTGAGCGCGCCTCTGTACCTTTTTATTTCGGAAAATACACTACGTGCTTTAATTAAAAAAATTATTCATGATTTAATTAGAAAAATATTTAGAAATAACATTGTTGTTGTTGTTGTTTCGGTTGTTCTAGTTTTGAAATGCATTAGGTTCATTAAATTGATTGTAAAATACACAGAACATGCATAAAAAATTTCTTCAGTCCTTATTTTGTCACTGTAACCGTAACTGTTAGAATTTAACTGTTGTTTTTCACATGATTCTTGAGCTCATACCTCAAAATACTTTAAACCAAAATTTCATTCAGTTTCTGTGAACTATATGACAGTTAGGGGCTCATATATCGGGATAGTTTTCTTTTATAATCACCCTGTATATACAGTAAAGGACCTCGAATACGGAATCCTGAAATCCGGACCGCGATAGAACCGGAAAAAAAGTAATTTCTGAAAGCGTATATAGATGGCGCTTTGTGCGCTCGTATCACAGTTTCCAGTGAGGTAAACAAAACTACACTCGTCTGAATAGCTTTCTGAGGTGTTTTTAATCTAAATTACTGTAAAATACCAAAACTATCCCCCTCCTCGAATTTTCAACAAATTTCATTTATTTTTAAAATTTCTCCCATATTAAAAATATATAGTTGGAATATGTTTTTACCCATCCTTTAACGAAATTTTTACGGTGTCGATAAGTGCTCCATGGTTAGTTTCTATGTTTTCACGCTGCAGGTGTGTACAGACGAAATTTCCAGGCCCGACTCGATTCGTAGAAGAAAATTTTTGGTCTGGCCCTGTAAAAAAGTTAAAATTTCGGCTTTTCCTGTTCAGAAATTTTCCTATCGTCAAATACTAGAGGTGTTTTTCGCATTGACAATGTCTACGGTTATTCCGATAACAGCAAACTGTAGCCTAACTGTGTGAATTTAACGATTCATGGGTCATGATTGGAATTTTCAGGCTAGATTTTATTTATATGATTTTTTTTTTAATGTTTATATTTATAAAAATTCTGTTTGATTTTCTGTATTATAAAAATGACGATTTATAATTATTGCCAAAATAATGATCAGTATAATTCCAAAATTATAGGGTACCCACATATAATATCACTCAGCAATAGTTCATTTGTGAATACTTTTAAGTCTTTTAAGATGTATATAAATGAATCCTGGCGCCTGCCAGAAACGAATCTTCTACTATGTATTATAAATTATTGAGAAATGGAGAGAAATTTTCCATCTTGTGCATGCGTGAACTTTAGAATTTCCTGGCTTTAATAATTTATACCTTCCCCGGATCTTTCTAATTAATACACAAGCAAAGCAAATTGTAAAATTAGAAAGCATATTAGATCTAATCTAATGGTATCCGTCAAGATGTGACAATAAACAACTTGAAAGTTCCATTAGAAATATGTTTGAATTTTTAAATCGTTGCTTTTAAATTATTTTAAGTATTGAAAACTTCATGAATTGCCATATTGTTTAACCGTTTCCCATGCATATAAAGCGATAAATGGTGCTATCGGTTTAACCTATGCAATGAAGTGAAAAAATATTAATCTTGTAAATTATAACCTATTAATCTTGCTTTTTAGCCGGAGTTAAACTAAAAAATATTAATTGAAAGCATAAGCCATTTATTTTTACATACTACAATCTCTGTGGTTTTGAAAAATAACGATATTAATAAATACCTTAAAATCACGATTATAAGCCCCCCATCCTCCCTTCTTCAAAACGAAAAAGGTTAAATGTGGGAGTGGGGCTTATAATCGAGATTTAAAAAATCATTTAAAAACCCGTTTTTGTCATTAATTCAGAAATAAAAAGGGGCGAGAATCTTCTGTATTTCCGCAGATTTCCATTCAAAAATAAATAAATATATAAATCCCCCCTCCCTAAAATCCACCCCCCCCCCCCCATAAAAAATAAAATCTTTAAAAACATTTTTTTTATTTTTTTCTTTATTTGTTATTTTATTGTAACAATAAATAATGTGTGAATCATCTAAATCCCCTTCAAAATTACTTCTTCCTCCTTTGCCTCCCCCCCCCCTTTAGTACCAAAACCCCATACTTTAAATTTTATAACTCTTTATTTTTAAATTTCTTTTCAGACTTATTTAGTACTCTACATTAACAATAAATAAACCTAATTTACCACTTAAATCAACCCATCTTCCTAAAATCTCTGCTTTTGTCCCCCTGAACCCCAGCTACATCTCATGAACACCCCGCCCTCCTGCAAATGTATCTCATTAAATTTTAAATCCTAAAATTCTTAATTTTTTCTGCTCTATTTGTGTTTTTACTTACCCATCATGCGTAGTATAGGGTAAGTCTTGTAATCGTTTTGAAAATCGAAAAAAAAATTTTGACGGATTTACACGTTTCAGACACTGGAGATTCCGAAAAACATATTTTTAGAAAAAATTTTTTGCCGTCCGTCTGTGTGTCTGTGTGTGTGTCTGTAAACGCTCTATCTCCCGAAAAAAATGAGATAGAGACTTGCAATTTGGTATGTACTTAGTATGTAATAATGGGAAGAAGCCTATTTCATTTCAATAACCTCGATTAACCGGAACTATTTTTTTCGGACTCTCGAAATATTCGTTCTGATAAAAGGTATATAAAAATTTTCGAAATTGTTTATTTTAAGAAATGAATATAAAAGACAATAAAAAAACATAAATTTTACATAAATCATGAAGTCGATCGGATAATGAGTTGCCGAGATATTTGGAATCCTATTTTCCACACTCTTCGATTTTTCATGACCCTGTATTTCATCCAAATTTCACTTTAAAGATATATTTTAATTGGAAATTTGACGCTTAATCTGATGCAATAAACCACTAGTTAATAGGATTATTATTTTTGGAGTTATAAGGAAAAACCTCTTTCAAGCAATTCAGTAATCGAGCCTTTAAAGTTTATGACGTCATCAAGCCACATTTTTATTTTAATATTTTACATTATGCATATCCATGATGGGTAAGTATTACGGTGGCCCCCAACGACTAGTTTTGTAACAATATTTAAATAACAATCTAAATTATTCTGCTCCATCCCTCAAAAAGTCCTCTTTATTTTCTCTGCCCCCCCCCCCCCCCCCACCAGTACATAATATAGAGTCTTTAAATTTTTTTCCTATAATAATTAAATAATAATTTTCAACAATAATTAAAGAATTGTCTAATTTGCTCCTCCCCCCTCCCAAAAAATTCTGCTTCATCCCCCCTTAGCACACAAACTTTAAAATATTTAAAATTATTATTATTTTTAATTTTTATGATGTATTGTTACTGTGTAGCTACAATAAATAAATGATCGTGCAATCCTTCCCTTAAATTTCCATTCCCCATCCCCCCAAAAAAGAGCGAATTTCTAGACATGCAGGGGGGGGGGGGCAGAGAGAAAATGTTAGTATTTTTTTGTAATTTGACTGTTCTCAAAGCTGATATTTTGTTAATGGGAGGGGTTATTTTACAGACATTTCTAGACATGGAGGGGAGGGGGGGGGGGCAGAGAGAAAATTTTAGTATTTTTTTTAATTTGACTGTTCTCACAGCTGATATTTTGTTAATGGGAGGGGGGTTATTTTACAGAACATATTCATTTCAAAACATAAAATATACACATGATTCAGGGAGGGAAGAACAGCCAATCTGCAAAAAATAAAATTTTTGCTTCTCATATATTTAGAAACCCATCCCCTTCCCTTGGAAGAAAAGGACAGAGCAAAAATTTCAAAGGGGATGATTACTTTAGATGAGTGATATGTATATGAGATGAGTTACCTTACTATTAAATAAGAAGTAGAACAGCATTTAAACAAATATATATTAAAGATTTTAAATTAGTTGCTGAGTGGGGGAACAGTGGGGGATTATGGAAGTTTTGAGAGAAAGGAGGGTAATTTAGAGGATTGATTATTCATTAATTGTTACTATAGCTAAACAAATATTGCAGATTAAAAAAAAATAGTTTTAAGAATTTTAAATATTGTATGTGTGTGTAGGGGGGGGGGCATTTTTGGAGTAGAGAGAAAACTTAAGTGACAAATTATCTATTTATTTTTACTAGAGAGCAACAAATAAAACAAAAGATTTCTTCAAATAAGTTTTTTACAAATTTTAAACTTTGTATTCTCGGGAAAGAGGGGGTAATATGAATTTCAAAGGAAGGGAGTTGAGTTTAGATGACTTGTTATTTATTTATTGTTATTAGAGATCAACAAATAGGAGAGAAGATTTTTTATAAATAGTTTTAAAAAAATTAAAGGGGTTGGCAGAGAGGGGGGAAGCAGAAATGTAGGGGGTAGAGAGATAATTGAAATGGTTGATTATTTATTTATTGTCATGAGAAAGCAAAAAATAGAACATATATTTTTTAACAAAGAGTATTCTTTTGTATAATGAAGAGAGAGGGAGAATCTTAAATTTAGGATGGAGGGGGAGATTGTATTTTGGAAGACTGACTTTTTACTTATTGTTATATTACTAGTGAACAGCAAGAAGGCCAGAAGAATTTAAGATTCTCTGCCAAAATTTACAAAAGATTGAAAATTATTTTCCTTGGATTTTTTTTAAAACATATTTTTTGTAAATTTTTTTTTAAAGGGGGGGGGGGTTATATTTGGGAATGTAAAAGAGAATAAAAATTGCTTAAAAGTGAGAGGGGGGCCTTACTTTTGAGGGAGGGCTTACTTTCAGGATTTTACGGTGTATATATATATATATATATATATATATATATATATATATATATAGGTAATGAAACAACATTTAAAATTTATAATTGATTTTATGTTTACCTGCCTAACTCTAACACCATAAATTTTACGTTTGCTGTTTGCAGCAAACGATGTATAATGTATATTTATTTAATTACTTGAATTTTATTACACATTTTTATGTATTAACTATTAAGTAATAGATATAAGTGTGTTTTTCTTTCTTTGAACTTAAAAATTGCTGTTTGCAAATATACATTTACCGCTCAAAATATACATTTTTTATTACTTGAATTTTATTTCATATTTTCATATATTATTTAATTATTAAACCATGGATATCTAGGTAATTTTTTTTTTATAGTTCCTGTACGAATATTTTCCTTCTTTCTGTTTTATTTTCTTTTTTTTTCTACGGAAAATAATCATATACTTATCTTAGTATATATAAGATAACTAAGTGTATATATATATACATGATATCTCGTTAATGAGGATACAGAATATTAAAAAAAATGTAGATGTAATTTAAAAACGAAACAAGTGATTTAAAAAAGAGAAAATTATTCGAGAAAATTATTGTTTTTATACATAAAAAATGAACAAAAAAGTCGATATAAATTGTGTTTACATAATAAAAAAAAAATGCTCTAATTGTTCCATACCACATAGTCACATTAAAGGAAGTTTTTACGTTTCTAAGACTAAAATTCTACCAGTTATCTCATATCATTCAAACATAAATATTTTTTTCTAAAAAAAAAAATGTTTTACAAAATGCGTCAGGAGTAATCATTCAGTTGTAAAATATATTAAATTGCTAATATAACACGGATACTCAGATAAATGTTTCATATAGAAAGAGAGCGCAACAGTGAACAACTGAATGTATGCAAAAGAATAATAATTTCGTATTTAAAAAATCGCAAACGTCAATAATAATACGTTCTTTACTAACCACAACCTGTTTTCTATTAATTTAAATTCAGTCGACTATGAACGTGTCGAGATAAAGTCTCTGATAGTTGACAGTTCGCATAATAAGGTTTTCTTTCCTCACTATGTATATTGTTTGACTGACTACACTTATTATGATTAATTTAATATGTAATATTTGAATTGATGACATCGAGGGATACCAATTTTATACATTCCTGAAAGTAGAAATTGTATTACATAGTGTAATTTTCAAATAATATTTTTTTCGCAACTTTTATAAGCAATTTTTTGTGACGTATATATATATATATTACATTTACGTGACGTATAAAGTGTTAAAAATTCTTGATTATTCCTTCTAACAATTTTTAATTAAAGAATTTGACTTTAATCAAACCATTTCAGTGATTCAATTAGACAAAAATTAATATTTTTAAAAACCTGTGATAAAAGATTAAAATTCTGTAAAGAACTTTCGCCGATAAGAGGATAACTCTATCACAAACCAGAAATAGAAAATTTTGCAAATATTTATTTATATTTTTATGTATTTTAACAAAAATAGTATAAAAGTATTCGTGTAATATTTTGAAATTCTGTTGTATAAAGTAATTTAGCAACGGCAGTTAATGCTACAACAATACAGCTTATGACTGCCTAAAAATAAAATCAATAATTAAAAATTTTAATTCATAAAACCGATTCAAATTAAAATATATGCAATATATTAAAATATATTCAAAATAATATATAATATATGCAATATATAAAATATATTCAAAATAATATATAATATATGCAATATATAAAATATATTCAAATTTAAAATATGTTTTAAATTTCTAGAGATAAAATATTATTGTTGTACATTGAAAATGTTATAATTTTTTTTAACTTCTCACACCACTATAATTTTAATATTTTTATACTTACGGTAATTAAACGGAATTTAGATATGCAGAAAAGGATCTCGAAAACGTAATCCTGAAATCCGGACCGTGATAGAACCGGAAAAAAGTAATTCCTGAAAACGTATATAGATGGCGCTTCGTGCGTTCGTATCACAGTTTCCAGATGAGGTAAACAAAACTACACTCCTTTGAATAGTTTTTTTGTAATGTTTTTAATCTAAATTACTGTAAAGGACCAAAACTATCACACCAGTTTGATGTTCTTTTAATTCTGCAATTACAAAATCTCACAAGAAATTTTGAACAGCAATTTTGGTTTTATTTAATAACAGATATTTTGTCATTACATAAATTCAATCTGTCATTTCAAAAACCACATAAGTCGCAGAATCAGAACTTTTCAGAAAAAAAAAACTGTATTATTCACAAATAAACGCATTTTTATGGGTTTTTTCGTACTGATTATCGAGTTTGTACTTCAAAGTTTGCAAATATCGGATATTTTTTATAAGTTATGAATAATAAGAAGAAGCATAACAGAAAAACTGATCCAGACTTATGTTTTTTTTAGTAAGAAACAAGGTTAGGTGGTATTTAATTTGAACAAAACAGCCATATTAAAATATTTTTAATCAAAATTAATGAAGATAGAACTTATACAGGAACATTTTTCTGTTTTAATATGGTATTGCATGCAAATGGTAATAGGGTAATGTAATATGGTATCCGCATGTAATCTTGTATGGCGTGCAAAAACCACTTAGTCGCTGGCTTTATGTCGTTTAAGTAATGAACGGAAATTAGAAGGTATTGTTTGAAGAGGAAGGAATACACTGACTAATGTGGTTAATCCCCAGATCATGGCTCTACTCTTAAGGAAGCATTTGCGACAAAAAATGTATATTTGAAAAAAAAAACGTGACTTATGTCGTTTTCTAAATGACAGATTTAATTCTTATTTCGGAATTTCCGGGATGAAATCGGAATTTACAAATTAAAAATGAAGGCCATACTAGGAACTTTGTACTTTTCCTATAGCAGTGTTGTCAGCCAGCTACTTTTATTAGTGAGATTGCTTGATTGCTACCATTATTTTAAAATATGATCACAGATGATAAAGTAAAAAGGGAAGGTTTTCAGGATTTATTCTCTTAGCCCACGATCAGTGTTGCTAGTACGCTACCATTTTTTATTATCCAGATTGTTTTATTGCCACCAATTTTTTGAATTAGTATCAGTCGTCTTATTTTCGCTTTATTTAACCTTTTAATTACGGGCCAGTAGTGGTGACTTTTTTATATTCATTCGTACCACAATTTACAAAGAAATGTTTTTGTGGTATATTTCTCTTGAAAATATCCTAATACATAATTATCTTGAAAATATCCCTTACAAGGAAAGGCACATCAACTAAACACTTTGTTGCAGACTCTACATTTGTTGTAAATAACGGATGGTTAGATCGTTGGAATAAAATACATGGAGTTCGCAAGTTGTGCATAACAGGACAACTGTGATGAAAGTGGCCTAAATTTTAAAACGTTTACTCAAAAAGTCTTGATTATCAAGAGGAGTCTTGTGCTCCAGGCTTTAAAATGAGTAAAGAAAGAGTGACAGTGTTAGTATGTAATGCAACAGGTGCTTCTAAATTACCGTTCATGTTTATAGGTAAGTCAAAGAATGCTACAGCATTAAAAAATGTGAACATGAATTTACTTCCTGTACTTTAGAGGAATCAGAAAGAAAATGTGGATGACCGCCCATATTTTTAAAGAATGATTCGAAAAGCAGTTTCTTCCAGTACTAGAAAAATTTAATAAAAAGAACACTTTACCAAATCATGCTTTGCTAATTTTGGATAATGCTCCATCTCATCCAGGAGCAACATCATTGTGTTGCAGAAATATAAAAGCAGTTTTTTTTACCTCCTACCTTAACAGCTTTATTACAGCCTATGGACCAAGGGGTGTTACAAAATGTAAAATACAGGAAGATACTTCTTCGAAAACTGATTGCAAGCGATGGTAGTTCTGTCTCTGTACGGCAACTTATACAGAATGTCACAATAAAAGATGTAAGTTACTAGGTATCGGAATCATGGGACAATGTTACACAAAATTGTTTAGTAAAGTCGTGGAAGAAGTTATGGCCAACTTTAGCTGATTCTAGCAATGTTGAACAGGGAGAAGCAAACAAAAGCAAAAATTTTCCGCTTATTAAATGTATCCCACGCTGTGAAGACGCAACTGAACAGACTCTAACTGAGGGGTTGTCTTGTGATACTGTAGCCAGTCAGTTATATACATATGAAGAAATCATCTCTTTAATTCAGAATAAGCCACAAGATGACTCTGATCTAGAAGAAGCTGATGAGCCAAATAATGTTCTCGTTTCCCCTTCTGAATATGCAAATGCTCTAGAAATAGCACTGCGATATATAGAGCAGAGTGAAAATGCGACATCAAAAGATAATAGGTGTATGAGACGTTGGCATAATATTGCTTTCCCGTCGAGAATAACATCACTTCGTCAGACAAATCTGACAAATTTCTTCATCCCAAATGATTGTTAATGTAAATGTGTATGGGATGTGTTAATGTAATTTTTTTAATTCAATGTAAATGTAATCCTTGAATTATTGCATTAGTTTATTCAATATATACAACATTATGCATGCTGAAAAGTACTTTTTTTTGTTTTTAGAACAATATTTCAAAAAGGAAAAGGGTAATTTTTATTTAATATTTTCTTAATTTTTCTAAATTTGTGAATAAACCCCTAATGCAAGGCTGTCCAACCTGGCGCCCACGAAACACCAGTAAATTCTTACAGAAATCGTTGCCTTATTTAAATAAGGCAGGATAGGAGTTATTCGGAGAATTATTACGGAACTATTTCGGTAAGAATTTTCTGCTGTATCGAGGGCGCCAGGTTGGAAAGTTCTGCCCTAATGCATTGAGTTGTTCGGAGAATTCTTTCCGTTTGGGAAAGTTGGCTCGTACCGGAAAATTCAATCATTTAATTATTAGACATTAATTCCGATAGCTAATGTTTAATAATTGACGGGCAGAATTTTCCGGTACGAATTGGTTTTCCCAAACGGAAGGAACTTTCCGAACAACCCAATGTTAGCCGTATATAAGTTCATGATTTAATAGAAAGTGTATAAACTATGCCATTTTCCGGGCTGCCTTCATCCAAGGAACCCAAATGTGGTATCCAAAATGGGTGTTACATTTTTAAAAATAAGTGTTTTGAATTTTTAATATGAGTTTTTAATGTGTGGAGACAGTTCTTTTTCAAAAATTGGAGTAATATTTTGAAAGAAGACGTAATTTCGGGTCTAAATACATCTTTGTTGTGATTTTATCGTTAACAATCTGCGAACAAATTATCTTTATTGGACTGTACTATGAAAAATTAAGAAGAGTGCAGCAAATCCTAAGAAACTTTTTGGTGGCCCCACGTATTGTCGGCGCTCCGCTGAAATTGAGGGTGAAATAAAAAAGGATTCGTGCGCAAGCTTGAAACTATATATTGCTGATACCGATGATGAATTTGTGATACTAAGTTTTTCTCTACAGCTATTTATCTATTGATAATTTTATATATAATAATATATAATTTTAAACATCAAATATATTTTAAGGATAAAAGCCAAGAACGGGTTTAAATTATACAACAGGACCAAATATTTATTAATGCCAAACTGTTTTTGTAAACTCTTAATTTATAAGGTTTTGTAAGTCTGTAAAGCTCCAAAACGATGTTTTCTTAGCTTAGAAAAATAATAAGAAGAAAAGTCTTACGAAGGAAATGTAAAATTCAGAAATACTTGAAATATTAAGATTTCTGCTGCGAAAAATTTTGTTGATCTAATTTTTTCAAGAAACACATTGCATTTGACTGCAAAACTTTTTCAAAAGGAATACGAACGAAAACATCCAGCTAAAATATCAATCAGATTTTATTTTGACATATACAAAACAAAACTAATTTCAACTACAGAGAAAATGTATACATTTGCATTATATTGCTGAAATCGTAAACAACAGGATTTAACAAATGAATTTAATTTGTGCATAACGTTAAAAAGATAATATTAATACAGTAGAACTCCAATTATCCGAACTCCGACTATCCGAATCGCTGATTATCCGAATCGCTTTCAGAATTTCAGAAAAAAAATTAAGATTGAAACGTACTGCGATTCGCAAAATAATGATTCTGTCTACGCGTGCTATTGTCCTTCCCTCCGCGAAGCTACTGTAGGCGAATCATGAAACCTCATTACAGAAGGCAACTTTTAATAAAACTTTTGGTAGAGGGCGAAGACAAAGAAGGTGTGTTGACTAATCATAAAGAAATAAATTTGAAAGATTGCGTTTACATGGTGGAAGAAGCTTGGAGCTTGGTTAAGGCATTCACATTAAAACGTGCGTGGAACAAGTTGAAAGTCATATCAACTGACGAAGAGAAGGAAAAGGAGAAAAAGGAAAAAGAAGATCTAGAAAAGGAAAGGGAAGAGACAGGAGAAGATAAGGATGACGTGCCACTTGAGGAATTCAGAAACATTCTTTTGAAAATTCCTGGATATTCAGAAAGGGCTGAAGATAAATGAGGGTGGATGGTGTTTGATTCGCCAGACCCTGGGTTTCAAATTCTAAATGATGATGAACTTATTGAAAGTGTTAGAAAAGAAAGTGTCGAGGAAGAAGATGACTTTATTGTCGAAGTTGGGGAAGACACTGGACCATCAGCTAGAGAAGCATTTGCCGGCCTTGAAACTGCGTTGAAGTGGATGGAGCGTCAGCCCGAGTGTGACCATATGCAACTTTTCACTGTCAAGTGGATGCGCGACTTAGCTGCCCGAAAACGGATGAAGACTGTCATACAGCTTACTTTGACCGAGATGTTCAGCAAGCAATGAACTTCATTTACAGTACGGTACGTACATACTGTACTAATGTACAGCACTTGTAAGTACACTTAACATGTAAAAGTGTTGCCTTTTCATTTAATTAATTAAAGCTCTTTTTATTTAAAAATAGTTTTTTCTCCCATTTTCAACATACATACAGTGATTAATTAAAATAGACCCTTTTTGGGGAAAAAATCCAATTATCCGAATTTTTGATTATCCGAATGGGGTCCGGTCCCAATTGATTCGGATAATTGGAGTTCTACTGTACCAGAAAATTTAAAATAGGCCTCAAAATTAAACTTTACGTTCATCGCTCGAAATTTGTTTTTATGTACTCTAACGAGAGTAATCATGTTAAGCAGGTGAACTTAACTGTTCTCCGTTGCACGGTCTTGCCTAAAGAAAAAACACTCTCTACTTATTCTGTTGCGAATGATGGTATTAACTCCTTGAATTACTATTTTATGCTTTTTATACCACTTAATGTAAATCGCGGATCTCTGCAAGAAATTGGAAAAAAAAAAATTACGATAACTTTGGCAAAATAGTTTTAATAATATATTTCACTTTTTTCTTAAATAAAATTTTTCGAAAATTCAGGCATAAACTCAAAATTACAGAAGCAAAATTGATTGACCCTGAAACGGTTAAATACATTGGGTGATTGAAAGGGGCCCCTTTAAGTTGCAAACTTGGGCGGTTTGTGGGAAACCATGAAAACCGAACACTGGTGGGAAAATACAGTTTTGTTGAAGAGTGCATTAAGTTTGGGAAAAATATTTGAAAACGTTAATTAGACTTCGATGGATAATATACTGGGAAAACTTAACAGACGAATTTCTTGCCGTTAAGGTGAACAAACAAAAACATTTTGTTCAGTCAATACGAATGACGGGGTCTAAGAAGAATTTTACATTTCGAAAATCTTGCGAGATAGTTCATTAAACGGAGTTTTTACTTACGCGACTATTCTTCACGTCCGCCCAATATGAAGAGACGCCTTATGTCCGCTCAAGATCCGTCCTTTACGGGAAATTTGAAAATGCTATTTAGGGTGAAACCGCCAGTAACTGACACTTTAAGAATTTTTTCTTGTTCAAATCATTATTACAAAGTTTTAAATATATTTTATACATATATTTGTTTTTGAAAGTATAGTAAAGATGCATTGAAATATTATCGTTCACAAAATTTTGAGAAATTATACCTTTTATTACTAAAAATTAATTTTTGTCATAAATATAGTCAATATCTCTAGTAACTCACACCATCCCTTTTTTGAAAAACCAACAGCTGAAATATAAGTTAAAACATTTATGACAAATGAGTTACCACTAGTTAACATTACTTTGCACAATTTTACAAGAAAATACATATTTGAGGTTTTCTGCTTAAGTGTCAATTGCTGGTTAGGTGTCAATAACTGAGGATTTCACCCTATATATCAATATTTCTACTTAGTAAAACGATTTTAATTATATATATACACACTGACGATTCTGTCTAAGTTCTACAAATTTCTTTTATTCAATTTCTGCTATTTTTTACTATGTTTTTTGGAATGTATGTTAAGTGTGTTGGGGGAACTGTATTGTTGTCTATAAGTTATTTAATTTATTTCATAATTTCACAGTTTTTGTTGGTGGTCGGTAATGTTATATATATATCTGTAAGAGGAAATAATTGAGATATTTTGAAACTACAAAATACAATTACAGACAATTGATCAAACGCACAGACAATTACAGACAATTGACCAACTGACCAAACTCTTCTTTAAGGGATTCGTTTGTTTACTGACAGGGTAGAAAAATAATAAACGACTTGGATACAAGAGAGGCGGATGGGAATCCATTGAAACAGAACGAAGTTAGTAAAACAAAGTATTGTTCATCAGTAGAGGTGTGAGTGAAGTTTTAGAAATTATATTTGAAGGATAAGTTACACATGGAAAGACAATATGCTGGGAAAATGTAATTAACAAATCTTCTGAAATTTAATGTGTACAAACATACTAAAAGAAAACAATGTTCAGTAAATACGCGTGTTTGAGTTTCAGAAGAGGTTACAAGTTCTCACGTCTTACGAAATATTTCAAAATTTGAGAATTTAATCTTGGATGGACGTGTTGAATGTCCGAACAAAAAGAAAAGTATGTTCTCCATCACAACTTATCAAGCCTGGTAAATAAGTGGTAATTTCAAATGCTCTGAGCATTTGAAATTGCAACTTTTTAATTAAAAATTTCAAACAGCTATATATTTTTCAAATATTTTCTTATCAGTATTTCTATTTACTATAAATATTTAAATATTATATATTTATTTCAAATATCTCAAAGAGGAAAAGTTTGAGATGATATGAAAACTCAAAATAAAATCACAGCCAATTGCGACTGCCGTCATTGACCAAACGAGTCGTAAAAGGATTCGTTTGATTAATGTCAGAGTCTTACATTAATTGTTAGGTAAACATCTACAAATAATCATGAAAAGCCACTAAAATAATTGCAGATGAAACGTAATCATTTGAAAAATCATAAAGTGACATTTATTGACATTAAACCTTTTTCCTCTAGGCAAATATGATCGTGTTGGTGCCTAGTGGCATTATATGATTCTGATATGGGTGTAATCCTGTGATCAAGTTTAGATTATGCTTGACTATTGAATATGTAATTTGCATTTATCAATGTGCAGTGAAAATTACACAGGTTTTTCTTTAAAGCCTATTTTTTGTTTTTTGTGAATTCATAGCAAACGAACAAAATACAGTTTTGTCAAACAGTGGTAGAATGAATGGAGTTTGGGAAAAATACTTAGTTACACTTTGAAGCACAATATACTGGGAAAATGTAAACAACAAATCTCTTTAACGTTAAGGCGAACAAACATAATTAAATTAAGAAATTGCTCATGGAATACGCTTCAGGGAGAATTAGAAGTCTATATTGTAAAAAATGGACGTTTTCTTTCGGACGGAAATGATAAATGCTTAGTGCAAAATAAAATTTCCACGTTATTTTCCCATATCCGGGACAAATATGTCACAATTAAACATGTTAGATAAATAAATGGCAATTTCAAATGCGGGGAGCATTTGAAATTGAACCTGAATATGCTGTCCTTTCCTAATGTATAGTCTTCAAACTCCAACGTAAACTCCAACCTCTCGAGGACAAACCTCTACCTTTCGTTAGCTTAGTTAAAGCTAAATAATAGATAATTACCTTTTCAGGTAGTTCATTAAAATAGAAACGAAATTTGTTCAACCCTCAAATAAGTGCAAGACATTCTCTGTGCTTAGTAGATGAATTCAGTTCAGCCGAATTCAACACACTAGACTGTTAAGCTATGGGTGTACCTTCCTGATCTAACAACCCCAAGAGAACTACAGTGGTGTAAAACCTTTAAGGTGAGCAAATAATTGTAAAAATTTTGATACACTTAAAATTAGGTAATGGAAATTGAATGTTGATCATAAAGTTGGAATACTAATATTAAAATCAACAAAATGTATCTGTGAGCTTTTTTTGCGAAAGCAATAATTATGCAAACAAACGCTATTTTCGCCTGTGTAAAAACTTTAACGACATCACCATTTTTCACAGAAATGTATAACTATTATTTATTTGCACGTTAAAAACTCTTGTGTATAGTGTTTTTTCTGCCGTTTTCTATTAAGATTTTTGTTAATTTATATATACAGTGGCGGTCAGAAGTTTCCGGCCAGCATACAATTTTTGGTTAATTTGTAAGTATAGCCATATGAAGAGGAATCTCAAAGTGATACTTATACATTTTATTAACATAATAGTTAGGAACTTATGAAATAAAAAATAAATATCAATAAATTTAACTGACAAAATTAATTGCAAAAGAAAACGCATGTTCTCAAAAGTTTCCGGCCATCTTGGCAAGTTTGGAAAAAAATGGTGTTATAATAGAAAATAACAGTGATCAACTGCATTTACAATTAGTATTTTGTCGTTATACATTCAGCAATAAGTACTGCGGCGCAGCGACGGTTCATCGATTCAATGAATGGTTGAAGATAGTCTATGATAAGTTTTTTCCACTTTTCTTGCAAATTTTTGGAAAATTCTGCTGAATTGGCATATTTATAGTTCCGCACACGTTTGTCAAATTCGTTCCAAAGATTTTCTATTGGATTCAGATCTGGTGATTGGGCTGGCCATTTCAAAAGCGGAATTTTTTGGTGCGAAAGCCACTGCTTCACGAGCTTGCATGTATGCTTTGGGTCGTTATCATGCTGAAACAAATAGTTGCGACCACAATTTTTCCTCCAATAAGGCAGCAAATGATTTTGCAAGATATCCTTATACATTACACCATTTATCTTGCCGTGGATTTCAACTAACGGACCGACACCTTTTCCAGAAAATGCTCCCCACAGCATAACGTGTCCTCCGCCATGTTTCATTGTAGGAATAACATACCTCGAATCATATCTTTTGTTTTTAGGTCGTCGGTCGTAGTGTATGCCATCACTCCCAAAAAGTTTGAACTTCGATTCATCGGAAAATAGTACTTTTTTCCTGTTTTCACTTGACCAGTCTTTGTGTTCCTTGGCAAACGCTAGTCGGGCCCTCTGATTTTTTTTACTTATGAAAGGTTTTTTTGCACCAACTCTTCCATAAAGTCCGACGTCAATTAAGCGTCTTGACATGGTAGACCGACTTATCTCAGCAATATTTTCACTCCGTAAATCGCGGGATATTGCAGCAGCATTTTTATGCTGGTCATCAATGGCTTTACTCTTGATAATTCTGTCCACACGAATAGTAGTTTTCCGGAGTCTCCCGGACCGTGACAAGTCCTGAAGCCCATGGCCATCTTTATATATTTTAAAATATCGTTCACAGTAGATTTTCTGATCGATAACTTTGCCGCAATCTCACGAGAAGATTGGCCCTTTAGCGACAAACAAATCACTCGTTTACGAACAATAATTGTTGAACTTTTCATTTTTGAATTTCAACTACGTTATTTATGTTGATTAATTAACAAACACGCCAAAAAAAACACTTTACCGATAGCAAAAACTAACGAATGACAGATGGCCAGAAACTTTTGCACACGCGAATTTCGAACTCCTCCCCTTTGCATCAAGTGTCTTCAGTATCCAATCAAAATGATCACGTGGTCAGAGGTCATTTGCATAGCCCTAACTTTTGGAGCAATTGCTCTTCTTCTTCGCTGAAACGTTCTGACAAATAAATCAAAGAAACTAACTGGCCGGAAACTTTTGACCACCACTGTAATACCAAAAGCAAGTAAATTGACTGGATCTTTTGCATTGCCAAGAATGAGTTGTCGGTCTATTTAAAAAAAGGCAGGAAGATCTAAAACCGTCATCAACAATTTTTAAGGTTAAAATACGAGTAGGAGAAGAAAAAACGATAGAGGCAGACAAACAGACAAGAGATGAAAGGACAGTGTTAAAGTTAGCATCAACTAGAAAATATTCAAGTAAAGAAATTTCACGAAAGACTGGATTCATTGTGTACAAGAAATGTACACACTGTATTTGCAACATAACTGTATCTGCAAGACAATTACTCGATCTAGGAATTTCCAACACACCGAAAAATTGTGCCTCTTTACTGACTAACAAAACTCAGCGTTTATAGTTTGCAAGACAAGCGATGACTTAGAACAACAAATGGCTGCAGCTTAATTTCTCCGATGAACAAAAACGGAACTCAGATGGTCCTGATGTCTGGAAGCATTATTGGCATGATATGAAAAAAGAAAAAGAAATTTAATTAAAACATCAATTAGGTTGCGGGTCTATTATGAAATGGGGTAAAATTTAAAAATGAGCAAGTATTTGATCACAGATGACTTTAATAAATGAACTTCCAGAGAAAAAATTAAGATAAGAAGATACAACTTAAATTACAGCAGCGGTCCGTAGAAATAAATCGCGATGAAAACAAGAAATAATTTTTACAAAAACTAGTTAAAATAATTGAAAAAATTTATTTAAAGCATTATTTACATAATTAATGAAAAACATGGGCATTACACGCTCATTTTTAAAGAGTGTCAATAATATGTGAACTGTGAACACTTTAACACCTTAATCGTCATGACCGATAATATTCACGGGTAAAATTTGTGAACAAATTTTGTGGGGGTGAACTCCTTATAATTTTAATTCTAGCTTGCACCACTTTCTCAAAACAAAAATATTTTAATACATTTTAACAGCACTTGAAAGAGAAATATAATACAAAATTTATATTTTAAGAATAGTGCTGCGAATAGATTACAAAAATAGTTGCCAGTGGAAGCCGTGATATTAAGGGTTATTCAATGATTTTGCTACTCCCGAGATTATTTTAAATGCTTAATCCCTTAATCGTCGCGCCCGATATCTTCACAGGCAGTCATATGTAAACAAAATTTGTCACGCCCGTGACAGGCAGTGTAGGCTACTTTTTTAAAATTCAGATTGTTTTATTCCCACCAGCTTTTTAAAGTAGTGCAATTGGCCTTATTCTCGCATTATTCAATCTGTCATTAAATAGGGCGAATAATTCTACTTCAAAAAAGTGGTAGCAATCAAGCAATCTGAATTAAAAAGAGTAGCTTGTGTACAAAAAGGCCATATACAGGGTGAATCTAAACTCTTGGGCAAAACTTTAAAGGGTGATAGTACACATCAAGACAAACAATATGAAATAAGAAACTAAGGGTCCCAAACGTTTTCCGAAGGAGGTAGGCGCCATTAAAGTTTAGGGTCCAAAATTTCAAATAATTATAAAAAACGGAAAAATTGGTCGATTCTTTTGCGGTTTTCGCTAAAACTATTCTTTATGTCAGTATTTTCTTAAAAATAAATTTGAAAGAAAAAGTTAAAAAAAGGAGGTTAAAAAAATGTTAAATATAGAGGGCGCTTTAGACTTTGGAGTAACGAATAACTATTTTTTACCGTTATTTTTTGTATCTGATTAAATGCTTTCAAAAGCTTAGACTTAAACTTAAATTTTGAGCTCAAAATCTGAATCGTTGGGAGAGGTTAAGTAGCGCAAACTGAACTATGTTCAGGAGTTGAAATTTGAACCGCCCCCCCCTGAAAACAGTTCAGTTATTACCGATCTTGGTGTACTAGACCAGGCAGAAACTACTACCCCCTAAACGTAAAATAAACGATAGAGGGTTGACAAAATTAAATGTTTTAAAAATAAATTTTAAAGATAAAGTTCAAAAATGCCGATAGAGGACGCTTTAGACTTTGGAGTAATAGAGAACCTGGACAAGTCTTTCAGGTTCTCTATGGAGTAATGAAGAACTATTTTTTACCGCCGACTCGGACTCCGACCTGGTTGCGAGGATTGCCTTCGTAGCAGGCGATATCCGGGAGATGCCCGGGGTATTCACTAATGTTCGCAACTCCCTCCGCCGGGGGTTTGAGGCCTGAATCGTTGCTTGTGGGCACTCTTTCAAGCAGTTTTTGTGATTCCTCACGAACATCATGCGTGTACCATTTTCTACGTGTCAACCTTCATTCATATTGCGCACTACGTGCATACATCAAATTGTTTCTTTTTATTTTGCTCGGAGAAATTGCTCATGTCTGTTATGAATAAATTTTCGATTTAATTTTGTCATTACTCTATCGTTTATTTTACGTGTAGGGGGTAGTAGTTTCTGCCTGGATTAATTTTAACACAATTATTCAAATTGGTAAATTAATCATATGTGTTGTAATTTTCCAACTGCACGAAAAATGTCCGGGCCAGGATTCGAACCTGGGATCTCTTGCCTGAAGCTGCCATGCTCTACCAACTGAGCTATCCCGGCATGAACTGGATGAATTATGCCCTCCAGATTCAACCGGGATAGCTCAGTTGGTAGAGCATGGCAGCTTCAGCCCAGGTTCGAATCCTAGCCCTGACATTTTTCGTCCACTTGGAAAAGTACAACTCATATTGTTTGTGCCTGGTCTACGAAACCAAAATCGGGAATAACTGAACTGTGTTCAGTAGTGGGAGGGGGAGGGAGATGTTTCAAATTTCACTCCTGAACGCAGTTCAGTTTGCGCTACTTAATCACTCCCAACGATTCAGATTTTGAGCTCAAAATTTAAGTTTAAGTCTAAGCTTTTGAAAGCATTTAATGAGATACAAAAATAACGGTAAAAAATAGTTTTTCGTTACTCCAAAGCCTAAAGCGCCCTCTATCGGCATTTTTTGAACTTTATCTTTAAAATTTATTTTTAAGAAAATACTGACATAAAGAATAGTTTTAGCGAAAACTGCAAACGAATCAACCAATTTTTCCGTTTTATATAATCATTTGAAATTTTGGACCCTAAACTTTAATGGCGTCTATCTCCTTCGGAAGACGTTTGGGACCATTAGTTTCATAAAATTAATATTGTTTGTCTGGATGTGTACTATCACCCCTTAAAACGTTGCCCAAGAGTTTAGATTCACCCTGTATAAGGACAGTTAAATTGTAATTTTTAAAATTTTTATTCATTCTGATTACTTTAAATTAAAAAAAAATTACACTGTTTCTTGTCCTAATTAACGTAGAACTTCATGCATAATAAAATGGGGCAATTAAAAAAAATCGACGATTTTTGAACGAATTTTCCGAAAATTACGCAACGATTAAGTGCGTAATTTTACCATTTTTTTGTTAATTATTTAATTAATCTTCTAATCCCATTTCTAATATGTTTTGACTAGTTTTAATAAAAAGTAATTCCATTTATCATTACATGATTTATTTCTACATGATTACAAATGTTCGCCTATCCTTTTGAGTCGCAGCATGAAAAATCATTAAAACACAAAACAAAAGGCATATGTAATCAAAAATGATATTTTAAATGTAGCCATCTATGATGTGACTTTAATATTTTGATGCATTTTTGGGTAGCGCTTCTATGGCTAATGTAACTAATTTTTGTATTTTCTTAAACAAAACTTTGCATTTTCGTCCGAACTGCACTTTTTTACGACAATTCCTTCATTTGTTATTAAATTTTAAAATGTGTCAAGGACATTTGCCCCATCCTGAGTGGTACGGTCAAATAAAAAAAGAACACTCATACATTTTAACCCTCTGATTACGGAGTTCGTTCATATGGCGTCCCAGGGACTATTAGGTAGCTTTCAATACAAAAAGCTATTTATTGCAGCCGTTCGGACGAAAGCCATTCCAAAAAAATTTGGTAGATTTTCACCGATCATGACCCCCAGACCCCCAGACTCCCAAACCACCCTCCGTTAAAATGTTGATTTATATATATATATATATACATATATATATTTGACATATGTAATGCTGTAACTCTCTAATTTGTGAACCGATTTGGATGTGACTGAGTATGTGTATAGGATACATTTAATTTCTTCTTCTTTTCTTTTTTTTTTTGGTACTATGTATATAGAATCTATATTCAGAGTGTTTAGGGAACACTTGTTGTCAATTAATTACTACATTCTAATTCATAATTTCATAGTTTTTGTTGATGTTTCGGTAATGTTTCATTATATTATATATATATATATATATATATATATATATATATAGAGAGATATATATATATATATATATATATATATATATATATATATATATATATATATATATATATATATATATATATATATATACATATATGCATACATATATATACAGTGAAACCTGTAAAGTTGACCACCCTTGTAAGTTGACCACCTGTCTATGTTGACCTCTGTTGTCCGGAACCAAATTTATCCTATACAAAACTATAAGACAAACCCTTTGTAACCTGACCACCTGTCTATCTTGTATCTTGACCACTGAAATTATTCAGATTAGACTAGAACTATTATAAAGTGCCCATCAAAACCCTTTATAACTTGACCACCCAAAAAGCTAACAAATCATGAATAAAAAAAAAAGTAACTCTGCAAGTATTTTTCTATTTCTTTTTCTTTTTAACTAGAATTTCTGGAAGGGTGAAATAGTATTAACCTGGGAAATGCTTTTAGTAATGATAGGTGTAGGGAAATATAATTCAAGGCTTATCTATTCTTACATTGTTGCTGTTGTGGATTTGGCTTTTCAACCCTCCCCCTCCGTTCTTTGATTCTAGATTTCTTTCTTCTATTCCCCATTCTCTTATCATTCCTTCCCTTCTTTCAATAACCCCAGGTGTTAGTTGGTAAGCAGAAATATTTCCACAAGTTGCAAAAGTCTGTGGCAATTGTAACAACCCAGTTAAGAAAATTATTTGTGATGAGTTACACTAGAACTGTGTTGTAGTACAGAAGGATTATTATTTTCATCCAGTGAACTGGGTGTTGAGGTAGTACAGGGCATTTATATTTTGTAATTGCTTTTTAACAAAGAAGATTTTGTTAACCTAAAATGGCTGCAAAAAGAAAATTAGTTGAACTTTCAAATGATAAAAAATATGAAATATTAAATTTAATTAGAAAAGGAGAAAGCCAGAGAAAATTAGCTGATAGATATGGAATTTCAAAAACTACAGTGTCTAACATATCAAAGAATGGGAAAGAAATAACTAAATTGTGGTTAGAGAACTGTAGTGGTGATAGAAAAAGAAAATTGAGAAAAACATCAAATGAAGAAATTAATCTGGCAGTTTGGGAGTTTTTTAAGCTATGTCGTTCCAAAAAATATTCCAGTTTCAGGACCTATGCTACAGGCTAAAGCTAAAGATATTGCAAATGAATTGGGAATTTCTGAATTTAATGCAAGTAATGGATGGCTAGAATCCTTCAGATCAAGAAACAATATAAATTTCCGTACTCTTTGTGGTGAATCTGCTTCAGCAGATTGTAATGCTGCAGAAGACTGGAAAGCAAAATTAACTGAAATTGTGAAAGATTATCCTCCTGAAAACCAATTCAATGCAAATGAAAAGGGGCTGTTTTTCCGTCAATTGCCTACAAAATCCCTTGTATCAAAAAATGAAAAATGTTTTGGAGGTAAAATGCCGAAAGAAAGACTAACTGTTTTACTTTGCTGTAGTGTCACAGGGGAAAAATTGAAACCCGTTGTAATTGGAAACGCTGCTAACCCTCGTGCTTTTAAAAGAAATGGTGTTAAAGTTGAGATTTTACCTGTGACATGGAAATATAATAAAAAAGCCTGGATGAATTCATCCATTTTTGAAGAATGGCTTCGCGATATTAATTCCCAAATGAAAAAACAGGGTAGGAGGATAATTTTATTTATTGACAATGTATCCAGTCATAAAATTTCCAAATCTTTCACCAATATTGAAATAGTATTTTTGCCTCCAAATTTAACGTCACTCGTGCAACCTCTAGATCAAGGCATTATTTGTGCAGTTAAGTTGCATTATCGTAAACTAATGTTGAAGTGCCTCATTACAAAAATTGACCACTGCAATGATGTTTCAGACTTTACTAAATCAGTAAATGTTTGGGACGCAATTTGTTGGCTTAATGATTCTTGGAAAAACTTATCTTCTTCAACTATTTCCAAATCATTTTATAAAGCAGGATTTGAAAGTGTGGATGAAATATTGAACGAAGAAGAGACTGAATTTTGTTTGAAGAGTGATATTCAAGCTTTGTCAGTAAGTATTCAGCAAGAGCTGGTCGATGAAAAATCATTTCTCTCATTTGACAATGACATCATTGTGCATGAAGAAGTTGCAGAGAATGCAGAGGACATAGCTGCTAATATCTTATCAAAGATGAAAAAACCTCTAGAACTAGAAGATGATAAAGAAGAAGACAGTGAAGAGGAGATCGTTAATGAAAACACAAGGAAGACTCCTTTAACTTTTTCAGAAGCTTTAGACTGTGTACAAAATTTAATGTGCTATGCTTCTGATAAGCAGCCTGATATTTCTGAAAAGATAATGGATCTGCATGTTTGCATTGAAAAACATTGGGCTGATGTAAAGTCCAAAAACCAGCGTCAAACTACAATAACAGAGTTTTTCTTGGACAAATAGGTAATGTACTTAAATTTTAAATTTTAGAATGTGTATGTGTCTTAACATGTTAAAAAAAACAAGTGTTTTTTTTTAAATGTTTTTTTATAAATTATGTGTAATAACTAGTATAGTTTGCAGAATCACTAATTGACTGTATATTGATTGATTGTTTTTTAAATAAATAGTAGTATATTAATTGATTTTAAAATTGATACAAAACTATTAATTCATTCTTGTAGTTAATCTTTTCTTTTATAAGGTGTTAGAAATATGCATGGTAATACAATATTATTTTATAGCCCTGTCAATAAATGAAATTTGATATGGTGTGAATATTACGTTAAAAAAAGTAAATTTATCATCATCCTTTATAAGTTGACCACCTCTCTAAGTTGACCACTGAAGTGTGGCACCGCAAGTGGTCAACTTACACAGGTTTTACTGTATATATATCTGACATATGTCATTGCTCTAATGGCGGCCATTTAAAATTTTTGAAATTTTTGAAAATTCAAAAACGTATACAAAAAATTATAAATTGAAAAAAATTGCTTCTGTTAAGTGTTAGAGCGTGATACAAGGATTCTAAAACAGTTTTTGTTTTGGCTATATCTTAAAAAATGGCTGAGATATGGCAGTTTGAAATTCTTAGGTGGCTGAGATTTTGAAACAATCTGATATTTGTTATGCTGTAACACTCGTATTTATGAACCGATTTGAATGTGACTGATCATGTGTACAGAACATACCAAAGTCTCGACCGAGTTCGTTGGCCAGCTTCATGCGCCATCTTGTTTCAAAATGGTGGCAAGTTAAATTTAAAAAAAAATTCAATAACATGTATAAACAATTATAAATTGAAAAAGTTGATTCCGTTAAATGTTATATCGTGATACAAGGATTCCGGAACATTTTTTGTTTTGGCTTTTTCTTAAAAAATGGCTGAGATATGGTAGTTTTAAATTCTAGGTTGGCTGACATTTTGAAACAATCCGATTTTTGTTATGCTGTAACTCTCATGCTGAAATGCGTATTCAAATTCAGTATTAACGAAAACCGATATCGAATCTTCTATAATCTGGTTTCAAACAATTAAGCTATGGACTATGGACTATGAAAGCTACCTTTTCCTCCCGGTGCAGACCGGAAGGACTTTTTCTTTATTCTATTCGCACCATTTTTTGAAAACTAATTTCTGCTCTAGACTTATACCAGGGTAATTTCAAGAGAAATCTACCACAAAGAAATTTATTTATAAATTATAGTACGAGTTAATATAAAAAATAGTCACCAGTCCTACACTGTAATCAAAAGGTTAATCACTAAATTGTCCCAAAACAAAACGGAAATAGCCATTAGACTGGACAGGAAATAGTCTTCTTTCAATTTATGTTAAAAAATAAGTTTAAGGCTGTTAATCAATCCACTTCCAAATTCCACTCACCTATTAAACCTATGGGCGTACAATATATTCGTATATTTAAACTATATATTTTGACACATTTTACCTGAGGATACCAAACGGGAAGTCATTCGGTTAAGTAGTTTAAGAATTATTAAGGTTTAAAATTTGGAACTCCTCTAATGTTAAATTCATTTTCAATTGTTGTAAAACAGTGGGTAATTCTTTAAGCGTAACTCTGAGCTACTTGGAAGAATGATCGGTAATTTTGGATTCGCATATTTGAAACTTCTAGAAATTGATTTCTGTTAAAAAATTCGTACATTACAATTCAAGTATTTTTCAAAATTTATTTCGAAAATATATTTTTGTTCAATTAGTTTTCTAAGCAAGTATTAATTTTAATCTGTAATTTTTTTTAAATAAATCTATTTTTAGAAGATTAAATTATTCAAATCTGAAATTATGATTCATTCCGGCAAGTAGTTTTTGAGTTATGCTTAAAAAACACTAGCCGGATTGCAATCTTTTTTACAACGATTACAAGTGAATTTAATATTAGGTGTATCAAAATTGAAACAATCATAATTCCTAAACTACTTGACTGAATGGCTTTCCTTTTAGTATCCCGGGATACAATTTTCCAAAAATTTCAAATATGATGTGAAAATTAGGTATTATTATTGAACCTTACAGAGTTTGGTACGATTTCAGTATGAAGATTCAAAGGTCATTTTTTACTTTCTTCCATCTAGAAGAAGAAAGTAAATGACACGTGAAAAGTTTCGACATCCGGTTTTCGACGGATTTATACGTTTTAGAATGACCCGAACACGATTTCACTGCATTTAGAAAATGTCTGTTGTGTGTCCACAAATTTTGTAGGCGCTCTATCTCAAAAACTAATGCACGGAATTTATCCACCTTTCATATTCAGTTAGACCTTGACCTATAAATTGGTGTTGATTAGATTTTGCTGTAAATCGGAAAAAAATTGGTTTTGCTAGTCTGCATTTTTCCCGAATTCCGCGGTGTTATATCTCAAGGACTAATACACAGAATTTTATCAAAATTTACATTCTGTTAGACCTGGACATAAATAGACGCTGATTAAGTTTTGGTGTAAATTGCCCAATAGTGGGTGTGGCTAATGCTGCATTTTTCACGATTTCCCAGATAACTATATCTCAAGAACTAAACCACGGGATTTCACCAAATTTCCTATTCTGTTAGACCTTGACATAAATAGATCATTATTATATTTTGTTGTATACCACCCAGCAGGCGTCGCTGCTATGCTGTTCTTTGAACGATTTCTGCGATGTCTATATATCAAGAACAAATAGATTGTCATTTAATTTCGGTTGCAGACAATTTGATTTATATAGAAGAAAGTTTTGCGATTGCTACAATATACTAGTTTAATATAAATTGAAGGAAGAAATAATTTCCGGTCGAAAGAATGTTTCTGTTTTTTTCTGTGGCAGATTAAAATTCATTAGGGCGTTCTCTTTTCTTTTTTTTTCTTTGGCCGACTGTACATGTAATATTGTCTATGTTTCATTTACGAACACTGATTGTCCTACAAATGTTGTTAATTAATCCAAAGATTAGTACTGATGAATTAACAACAAACTGTTTAATTCTCACAGATTTCATGCAATTTTCATGCAACCTGTTTATATTTTGTCCCGATATAAGTTATAAATCTCGATTTCAAAGTGGCTGTCCCGCTTTTTATACAACCTTGTCCCCCTTACTTGCAACATTGGACCTGACAACACTATAATACTGTAATAACATAACTATAATACCTATCACCCTTTTTTAGTACCTACCACACTTTTTCAGCACTTTCGCAGCGATCATCCTATATGATACTTTTAATTTTTGAGTACCACTTTTCTGAGTAGGAATTTTTACCTCTTTAAATCTCTGAAATTCAGTGATTAGATAAAGCGAAATTAACTGTTCTAAAATATTGGTGTTCAAATTCAAGCATTTTGTGTGTCCTATATGTCACGTGTACGAGTTACGTGTAAGCATTTTTTAAATATTGCCAAAGTAAAGCTACTTGATAAGTAACGTTGACATAACATTAAAGTTGTGTAACATTAACAAATTGTCTTGTCAAAATGTTTGAGTATTTTGCATTTTTTAACAAAAGTACAAAACACTGGTATCCTAAAGCTACAGGGGGTTGAACTTTTATCACCTTTGTTTCTTTTATATTAGCTTTGCAATGTTTCGCCTGTATTTTTGCTTTTATTTTTAAAAAATGTTAAAGTTAATATAAAAGTTAAGTACAAGGGGGGGGGGGGGGGTAGATTTTAACTTTTTCATGGGGAATAATTCTCTTGTTAAAATGTTGAAAGCTCACCAGAATTTACAATAAAATTCATTTAAGAATAAATAAATGAGTTTTTCATGCATATTATAGAACCAAAATTTTATTCAAAAATTCTGGTACAAATTTTCTCAGTTGCGGAAGAAAATTAACCGGTATAAATAATATAACGGCGCTCTTCAAAGAGTTAAAGAAATTTTTTCTTCCTCCGTCTTCAAATTAGCTCAAAATTATTAGCTTTAGAATTTTTTTTATCCAATGAACTTTCTAATCTTTACACACATTAGGAATTTTGAAACTGGATAAATGTTTAACATAGTAGCGAGTATGTAAGTGTAGTTATATAGAAGCTTTGACAGTTTCAATACATACGAGCTGAAAATTCGCGGAAAAATACGTTAATATATTACGTTAATAATTATTTTCTGAAGAATGTATTAACATTTTTTATTTACATAAATAAAAAGTTTTTTTTGGCCGACAGAGGCGGACAGAGAATCAACTTGGCTTATAAATAAGCCTAATTTACTAGGGGATAAATTATCCTATGAGAAGCTACATATGTATATTCACATAAAAAGGGTGGGAGATTTAGAATGTATATTAATAACGTTTATTGATTTTTTTTTAATATTTAAATTAAATTAATTTTAATTCATTTCTACGTTTAAATCAAGTTTTTTTTAATTAAATATTTTCAACAAATGTTTTTATTTTATTTACTTTTAAATCAAATTAAAGTATAATTAATAGTTAGGCACCATTTGCGATTTCTATGCAAATTACTAGTTAGTTAATAACTTTCATATATTCCTGTATCTTTGTTTTACGAGTCACAGAAGCAATTTGGATGTATAGTCCTGCACGAACCCGATTTTACCCGAAACCGACTCAATCCGTGGTTTCACTAATTTCTCACGCTCATTTGACTGATTGAATATGACTATACAGATTTACATTACATAAATTTAATTTTTACATTTTCATGCAACTATTGCATTTGTTACCTCAGTTTCTTAATCTAGGAAAATATAATATAACAACGAACGAAAATATACAACCTCTTGCGAGATACCGACGATTCCGAAAAGTGTTCTTTATCTTTAGAAACCTCAGATAACAGTATATTTTCGATATTTAAAAAACCATATATAAAATTAAAGTTTCGTTGTCTGTCACTAAAACGTTTCCGAATGGTCTTTATAGTGTATTAATCAGTTTTCTCAACCCGGAATATGGGTTATTCGGGTGCTACCCATTCTAAAGTAGACATTTTCAATTTCAACAAACATGTTTTACAGACAAACAGGATAAATATTAACAGCAATAACATTAACATTAAAATTAATATTATGTTGTCACTCTTGCACATATACAAGGTGTTTCATGAAGGAAATTGAAAATAAATTACTCGGAAACGGTAATAGATTGAAGCATGAAACCAGTGGTATATTTATTAAAAAAAACTGTAAGAATTTGATACAGAAACCTCCAAATTTGAATTAAAAATCACGTCGATAGATGGCGCTGCAGTCAGCATTACGGATTCTTATAAAAAGAGCTCAGACATCAAGAACGCTCAGTTGTCGAAGATTTCGTCGTTGAAACGTGATCGCTATTAACGTATGGTGAAGCAAATTCCCAAAGTAACACTGAAGGACATTGTTTACCGCAACAATCCATTAACACTCGACAAGCTGAAGGAGACTATTTGTCAAGCTTCTATGTTGATTTCCGGTGACATACACATTGAGCGTCATTGACAATTTCATTCTTCGTTTGCGACATGTGAAATGTGTGTAAGGTGCACATTTTGTTCGCTTTTGATGTAATATAGCCTACTTATGGATATGCCACCTCCAGCGCCATCTATCGGCACAATTTGTTGCTAAAATTTTGAGGGTTTTGTATAAAATTTTTATTGGTTTTAGCTAACAGGCTATCAAAGCCTGAGAGCTAAGCCTGAGCCAGGCGCTTCCCTGATTAGTTTTGGGGGTTCATTGGTTAAGTATAGAGGGGGAAATGGGGGGAAAATCCAACTAAATTTAGATAAATGGGTTTTTCATCCGATTTGTTTCAAGTTTTGTTTATAGGTTCATTGTGATAAGGCGCTTACCTGATTAGTTTTAAGGGTTCATTGGTTTCATGCTTCTATCTATCACCGTTTCCGAGTTATTTATTTTCAAATTTAGAGGTCCTTCGTGAAACACCCGGTAAATTCAATTACTCAGCAGAAAATGTTTAACTGAGATTAGAAACCTATCCTAGAAACTGATATTCCGGTTTGAGAAAACAGATTAATATGGTATAAAAATTACTCATAAACGTTTCCGAAAATCCATGACAGCAAAAGAAACTTTAATTTCATAAATGCTTCTTTAAATCTAGGAAATATGTTGGTATCTGAGGTTTCTAAAGATAAAAAACGCTTTTAGGAATCATGGGTAAATTGGAAGAGGTTACTTATATTTCCGCTTGTGGTTATATTATATTTTCGCATATTAAAAAAAATGTATTATTTTACAGTGTGCTATTCATGTACTCAACTATGTTATAAACATTACAGTTTTAATTTTTCTTTGTAAAATAGCAGCAGTGGCGAATTCACATGTTAAACAGCTGACATTGATGGACGTTGTTCTCGAAACTACTGAAGCGATTTCCATATCTTTTTTAAATAGTTTTGACGATAGCTAAATAATAAATGGATCTTTCGGTAATAAATCAAAACAAAAAATATAATAGCTATATGCGTTTTCGCAAGCAAAATAAAAATCTCAGTTCTTTTGATTTATTATTTTTAATAAAAGTATTGCATTTTTTATTTTGTTTTTGCCGAGCGATCCATAGCAAAACTATTATTTTTTGTTATAAATTTCTGACAGAATGGAATAGGCTGGATTCGAGCGCTGGAACTCTCGTTTTGGAACTGGAGAAGGTAATTGCGCGCTACTAATGCTTGGTGACACCGATGCGATATTTATCACTTATGTCTGTCACATTTCCTCGGTGGGCTGACTCATACCACCATTTAATTGTCCGTAGGAGAAGAACGATTGGCACGCCACGTAGGCAACTATCACTAATTGGTCTAAGTGGGCAACAAAATGCTTGATGACTCAGCCTGTATTATAGTAGCCCTAGTTTTCTCTACAGAATATGGCTCGAAGTGGGTGGTTTGGTGGTGTGGAAGAATAGGGTTTGAAAATGATTTAAAAATGGTGTGATATCCTGAATTTCATTATCATCTTTGGAGGCAATAGATAATCTCTTAACAGAAAAGCGGCCCCCTTTTGTGGGATAGATTCCAAGGAGTGGGGTCAAGTCCACGTAGATGATCCTTTTCAAGTTATTTCACCTTGAAAGTAATCCCATACTTGTGAAATATGAAATTCTTAGATTTGTGGAAGTGATAGAAATTTAGGGAATTTTGTAGAACTTTCTTTTTCTATGATGTCATAGAGAACAAATCAAGATGGAGTCCTGGAATTTCTACTTTCTGGGAAAGCATAGGGGTGAACGAGAGGACAGACGGCGAGTGAAAAGTCTGGAGGCAAGGTGGACATGGGAAAGAGACTTATTAAACTCTGAATATAGGATCTGAGGAGGTCGTTGTAATTAGAACACGAAAAGTGTTTGAACGCTTAAGATGTCTCATGTTGTTTTGTAAATATTTACCATTGATTGAAATGTAATATTATTGTTCTAATAAAGAACTTTCACATACAAATTATGTATGATCTTAGAATTATTATTATATATATATGTGAATGAACATTTTTAGAACTGTGGCCACGTCATCACAATGGATTGAATACCTAATCCTTCGATTGTTTTTTATGAAAATCTATAGAGTTCCTGCGACAGTGATCTATAACACATTCGTCAAATGGGACCTCAATCGGAAATACTGTTTGTGAGTTATTGTGTTCACACACACACACACACACACACACACACAAATTGTGATTACAATACTCTCCCTAAACTATGTGTTCGAAACGTAAAATGTATTGAAATCACTTCAGTAGTTCCCGAGAAAAAGGTACATCAGTATCTTGCTAGTGTTTTATCCGACTGTTGTCGCTTTTTAAATAATATGAATATAAGGACGTATTATCTATAAAACACTAAGACAAACAACGAAAACTTTTTTATTTGTTCAACAAAAACAATGTGGTAAATATAACAAATACACTTTATATAAACATAACATATTTCTATACTTTTTGAAGCACTACAAAGAATAGTTTCCGATATAAATGGGTGGTGTTTGTTTATTGCGACGACGAACTCGAGGGGAGGGTAGGGTGGTAGTCCAAGTCAAGACGAACAGACTTTCCAATAGAACCCATAGTCACAATTCACTTTTACTTCAAAAATACACCGCACCTTATCCCAACCCGCATGCAGTTTTCGTTTATAACTTGAAAAACAATAAAGATAATTTACAAAATCTTCAACAGGATTACCTTAAATTGTACGAAAATTGGATGCTTTATTCTACACATTGGAACTGTGTGAAGAGTCTAGCACAGTATTGTTTATATGTGAATGTTCGCTACCTCTAGAATTAGTTACACTTAATCACATTTAACAATAAACAAAGTAAGTCTGTGGAAAATCTCGTTACAATATCTTCACTGCTGTTCAGGTTATTAACGAAGAACTGCAACAGTGATGGAATATGATACTCTGTATTTTTGACTTAATAACCGGTGACACTGGGTTCCAAATTTTTTTCACTTGACGTGGACTATTTCCCCTTTAATTTGTCGCCTTAATAACTCTCAAATAAGATTTTTTCAGAATATACATTTGTAACAAAACGGATTTGGGCCAATAGTGTTTGTATTGCTAATATTGTTTACATTGGCATGAAATATTGTCGCAAAATTAGAGTGCTCACATTTTGCCAATATTGATACAATATTGGCAAAAAAGCTTTATTTTCAATGTAAAACCAATATTTCTGCAAAATATGCGTTTCTTCAGCAATATTTATAATATTGGTGTTCATATATTATGTAAAATTAGCATTTCATTACAAATATTTCCAAAATAAATCCAAAATGTAACACTATTGGTATTTCGTTCAAAGTATTTCCATTTAAAATGTTATACATACCTGAAATTTTTCAAACATTCATTTTTAATTGCATTTTCTGGAAGTACAATTAGTAATGAATATTAAGCTACATTTTATAGTCTATATGATAAAAATTAAGCAGCTTTAATTTACTTTGTTCTATCATACATAAATTTTCACTTGAACCTTTAAACGTGATTATCTCAAAGCCATGTTCCTAAGTCGATAGTCACGATAACTCGAGCAAATCTCAACCCGTCTTCTTCCAATTTTGACTAAGTTCTTTTTGCCAATCTGATGATATTTTTATTTTTTAGAAAGTTCAAAATGTTTTGTGAAAATTGGTACCAAAAATTTGAACATTTTGTTCAAAATCCAATTTTCCCCCAAAAACGACGAATTATGCTCCAGCTTTAATTGTTCGGAGTAAGGAAATTATTCTTTTTATAATTTCAGATAACATTTGATAGAGTTACGTTGATCACCGTGGACGGCTACCAGAACGGCACCCTTTTCGGGGAGTGGGCGTGATTATTGCGTCATTATAAAACTCAATTTATTTTCTTTAAAGTGTATTAAACAAAACACAAAAAGCGTTTTTCAAATATCTGTTTTTTCATTTTTCTGAAAAAAAAATCCCCCAAAATACAAGTTTTTTTTTTAAACTTGCAAATAGGTATAACCCCTTAATATAGTATCGAGCTTCAATATTACTAATATTAGTTTGCTATCACGGTTCTTATTAGATGAATATTCTTTAAAAAGACATGTGATCGAATAAAATTTCAAGTTAAACTTGCGATAAGAACAGGCACAATTACTGTTACGAGATAACTCGATACAAAACCGCTCCACGTTACATAAAAAGGAAGCAGCATTAAACAAAGAAAGTACTTCAGATAAAATCCTTTCATGGTTATGATATAAGGTAACACCAAAGCTAGAAGGTAGTATTTTACATTGGCTTCGGCTTGCGTTATCCAAAATGCTATGAGTAAGACGGTTATGAGATATTTAAACAAGACACCAGTAGTTAGATTGAATAGCTTTTTTTTCTTCTTGTATTCCACACCAGAAAATGGATAGCGCATCCTTCCGTAAACTGACAAAATGGCATCTCTTGCACCGTCCCATTTGTGGGGTCCTTGCAGTCTGTATTGGTAAGGTAAGGCAGGGCCAAAATACAGAGCCTTCCATAGTTTAAAATCTGTCAAAAGAAGTTTCCATAGGTTCGGTTTTACATCAAACATAGAAGCTATTTCGTCTTGGTACGGTATATACTCTACCCGAACTGACATTTTCTCTGACGGGGCATAACGTTTTAGATTTTCTTCATGACGTTGGATTATATCTTTCATCATTTCTTCCTCACCTGGTGGCAAATATTTACCTTTAAAAACTTGAGTTGCCCATCTCATTTGTATCTCTCCTAAGGGAAATCCGGGCCCAAAAGGTAAAATGAGTCCAATTATTACAAGACTGTGATGTTTCAAATGGGGTGGCCACATGCACTTATATAAGTTTATTCTACCGTCTTCCATAGTCACAATGCCTTCTTCTAGAAACGGAAATTTCCATGTGTAACCTGTGGCCATAATCACGGCATCCAGTTCAGTGACTTTAGTTTCATTTTCAAAAATGACGCCTTTTTCAGTGAAGCACTTAATATCTCTTTTCATAAGAACTGCACCAGTGATCAACTTTGCTGGCAATATATCGTTCGTTATAGGATCTTTGCTTAAAACGTGATATTCTGGATTCAAATTATACAAAGTATGATTAAATTTCCAATTCAGGTAATACTTTTCTAAATATATACTCATAAGCTTGTATCCAAAAATTAGTTGCATGTGATACCAAAATCTTCTAATCATGGCGAGATCGAACGGTAATCCGTATGGACCCACTCTAGGCATGATCCATGCTCCAGTTCTTGTGCTTAGATACACCTGTAAAAATATATTGTAAATTCTCTAAGCTAACTTCTTTAAAATTACAATCATATCATCAAACATAGAAAACAATTTCATGAAATAAATAAACAATTTCATGAAATAAATGAACAATGTCATGAAACAATAAACAATCAACAAATAAAAAATAAAATAATAATAAAAATAAAATTGAACAATAATATAATAAAACAGTAATACTAATATAATTATAATAATATAATAAAACAATATAAATAAAAATAAACAAACAACAACAATTTGTTTGTTATATAATTATAATAATTTAATAAAACAATATAAATAAAAATAAACAAACAACAACAATTTGTTTCTATGTCATGAAACAAATATCAGAAAACAATTTTCAAACTATATTACTAATATTCAAAAAATAATTAAGACATTTATCATGTCTAGTTAAATGATAATTGAAACCGGGGTTTCTCAAATGGCGTACAAAGGCGCATTTTCCCGAAATTTTGTCCAAAACTCCAATGATTGTTTACTTTGCCTTTCTTCAACAACAAACTAATAATCGGAATGGTGAATTGCATTACAAAATAGCTGAGGTGGGGGATTACTATTTTATAAAACACAGTGTTCACCCTATAGTGCAATATTATGAACCTCAGAGCAAAATTCGAGCCATTTCGTACATTTATTGACTGATATTTAAATAATACAAAAACAATTTTTATCAAAGTAGTCAAAAATAAAATTAAAAATTAATCATATTGTAAAGATAACGTTACAACTAATTTCCCTCATTTATTATTTCAACTGGATTCGGTTAGATCTCAAACTTTTTTTTCAAAGATATGTAAGGAAATGCTCATTCTCTGGTGTTTTTTTCTTCTGGTGTAGTATTTTATGAAACATGCTGTTCACCCTATAGTGCAATTTTATGAACTTCAGAGCAAAATTCGAGTCATTTCGTACATTTATTGACTGAAATAGTTAAGCAATAAAACAACAATTTTTTTCAAAGTAGTCAAAAATAAAAATAAAAATGTGTCATATTGTAAAGCTAACGTTACAAATAATTTTCCTCTTTTATTATTTCAACTGGATTCGGTTAGATATCAAACTTTTTTTTACAAAGATATGTAAGGAAATGCTCGTTCTCCGGTGTTTTTTTCTTCAAAACTCGTAAGTGCTTACTATCAAAATCCACTGACACATGTTTTCTCATATACTGTCTATCTTAAAACACTAAAACATTTCACCAGAAAGAAAAAATACTTTTCAGTGTATCATTTTCAATAAAAAAAAATATAACTTATTTACAAAATAGTCAACATCACGATAGTAGGAATTAAAATAAACTGTAATGCCTTCATTTTAACACAGTTAAGGCAATACAGTTTAAGGCATCACAGTTAAGGCAACCAAAGATATTTTAAAGACATTGATTTACAATTATGCAAAGTTGTGCATAGAACAAATATAACTTTTGTTTTCGGGTTTTGGCCAGTATTTTGGGATATTGCTCCAGTGTGCTTCGTGTCGAAAACAGAAGCATGCTGTAAGATTACTTATGCTGTGCATTGCGACTAATCATGGAAAATATGAAGTAGCCAGGGCCCGATTAACCCTTTCCGGCACAGACAAATTCTGTTCCTAAAATGAGAAATTACTGACTGACACCGGAATTTACAAACGACTTTTTTTTAGAAAATAAGAACTGCTTATTTTAAGCTTTCATTGTAGAAACCAAATTTTATTAAAATATTCTTGGTGCCGTTGCAAGTTTGGAATTAAAATTAGGTGTGCCCGGAGTGGGACCACTGTGCCGGAAAGGGTTAACCCTACAGGGCTCCCAAATGGTCCGTCAACTGAATGCCAATATTTTGTTTTAACAGAAGATTTCATGGTAGGTTTTTAAAACATTTCCACAAAAATTTACCTCCGAAGGGGATTTCTACAAAATTTTGCAAGAAAAATCTAAAAATAAAAATTTCCTAGGAAAATACCGATATTCAAAAAGCGCACCATTTGGGAGCTTTGACCCTTCAAAGAACTCTGCGTCAAAAATCAAATTGGGCGTCTCTAAACATGTTTTTAGACACAATTTGTACTTTGGAGGTCCTTGAATACATGAATATTTAGAAGTCATTTCTTTAAAATAAAGCTATATTTTATATATGCACGGAAATTTCAACACGTGGAATTTTCTATACCAATAGTGAAGAATTTTGCACTTATTGGAATTATCTTTAATAAATATATACAGTGGAAGCCAAAATTGTGAACACATATTGGGAAAAAGGCTTTTTTGAAATTTGATGGATCATAACACCAAATACTTTTTAGTAATACTATAAAAGCTATATACCACTGGAAAGATAATTTAATCAAGAATATTATGCAATATAAAGTTTGTTGAATTATAATTATTTTATCAAAAATTATAGCCCAATAATAAGAAAAAGGCAGTAAAACCTGGTTAGGTTAATGATAATTATTTTTCATTTCTTGAATGTAGCCAATGCGTATAAATGTTTGACGTGACAGACAGATTCCATTTCATTTGATAATATGTCAATCAAAGCTAAGGTAGGATTAAAAAAGAAATATGCCATATTTTGATACTTATAGGAGGACTTTTATCACTATTTTTTATGATTGCTATCAATTTGCTAAAGTTCTTTGCCACCTTCAATTTTTGAGCTAGTAAAGCATAATAACAGTAAGGAAACATCATAAAGAGTTGATTAGTTACCCAGAAATTAATGTTTAACGATATTTTTAAGTGTAGAAAGCTATGATTATTTGGCCTTTTTCTGATTATTGTGCTATATTGTTTGATAAAATAATTATAATTCAAGAAACTCTATTGCATAATATTCTTGATAAAATTATCTTTGCAGTGGTATATAGCTTTTATGGTGTTACTAAGAAATATTTGGTGTTACGATCCATCAAACTTGAAAAAAGCATTTTTCCCGAAAGGTGTTCACAAATTAGGCCACCTCTGTATCTATCTATTTATCTATCTATCGATCCATATATATATATATATGCCAATAGCCTGTGGACAATGATTTGTAATTTTATATGAACATTATGACACATCACAAAATACAAAACAAATATAAAAAACAAATTTGGAATGTGGTTATTTATGTGCAATTTCTATAGATTAATTATTTTAAAGTTATTGCTATACGAATAATCAATTGTAATAGGATGCCTTTTATATGTACACTTTGATATAAAAATAAGAATTTTGCAAAACTTAATAGACATAATAATTACATGGTAAATTAAATTTTTAATTCTTTCAACTATTCTTCAGTGTTTTTAAATAATGCATTACATGACATTTACAAGTAACACATGAGATATACAATGATTACTATGTAATTTCTATAAATTTATATGAGTGGTCACTAAATAAGCTTAAATTTTGCTATACACATAACAACAGATACAACGTTAACACATAAAAAAACACAAAAACACATAAAAATAATTACATGGTTAATTTTGGTGTTAATACATAACAATACATATGGAGCAATGATTTGAACTGTGATGTATGGATTACTTTGTTTGTGAGTAATTTTTATTATCTATACTTTAAGGATTTTTTATTTTCCTCTTCATTCTTTTACTTCTATTAATGCAATATTTCTGGCAGATATATACTGATCTTAGCATATTTGCCAGTATATTTTATGAAATATTGCATTATTTTTTAGACATGTGTAGGGTTCTGCCAGACTGAAGATTAAGCACTGCACATATCTTTTTTTTTTCATTTTGAATTTCATTTGAATTTCATTTGATATCCAAATTCCAATTTTCTTACATTATATGGCATATTATATGATAATTATAACTATATTTATTTCTAAATTTTCTTTAAAACCTTCAGTTTGTTTGGCTGTGTGCCATCACTGAAATGGCGCATTGGTAGTACGATGTTTGCACTTGTTAATTTTTTGAATTAACTTAGTTGTATTCTGCATAGAATTTATGATTACCTATCTTTAAATAGGAAATTAGGTTAGATTTGATGAAAGAATGTATTTTAAAAAATTCAAAGGTATTACAAATATTCTATAATATTATGCTGCATTGCGCAAATTGGTATGGAATGTATATATTTTCTTTTCATATTACATTTCTTTATTTACATATACTGGCAACTTTGTGACCAGTATATATGACGTAAAATATTTACCCTCTCCTCAAGCTTGCACGCATTACGTAACAAGAGCTAGAGCATCACTTCAGGGGTTGCCGTACTCCGAGGCTTACTGAAAAATTATTATTTTACGGTATAAAAGCGATTTTTTCTGAAAACAATCATTTTACTGTAAAAATACCGTTTATGATTGAAACGGCACATATTCTGTTTTTTACGCTTAATATACCTTACAAGTACAGTACTCATACCATAAAGTGTGAAAACGGTATAAGTACCGTTAATTTATGATACATCTACTGAAATTTTACGAAAATGTTTTACAGTGTAGCTGCATTGCGCAAATTGTGTGTATTTATTATTTATATTTTTTATGCAATAACTACTATTGTATCTTGGTATGATTTGCTCATCATTTGCATTTTCAAAATTCACTTTTATAACATCGAATTTCAAGTTAATTTAGTGGATTATTTACCAACATTAATTATGAATTGACTTATTATGCTTAGCGTTATTTGGAAAATGGTGTCTTATTTAGATTATTATGTTGCTGGATTTTCTTCAAGGGACTTTTTGTATATATGTAAATCGTTTAATATAGTTTAATCAAGTACGTCTCATTATTTTTATCTATATATTATTGGGTTAATCAATAATAATTGTATATTTCAATTTACTTTTATTCTTTCCTTTTTTTGATTTTTATAATATTTATTTATGTATATTTAGCAATTTATATTGCTTTCAATTATAATGTGGTAGTAATGATCAAAATGTTAGACACTAACAATTTAGGGCAAGGTGTTTCCAGGACTAATGCGCAATAACACAGGAAGATTAATAGGGATCTTTCTGGATCGTCAACATATTACGCAACCTATTTTCTTGTCCCATGCCTGTGCTAGATTTTCGAAAGTGTTCTTCTAAGCGTTGCTTTACATGTCCATTAGCTGATAAGTCACAGATATAAAAAAAAAATCAAAATTATAATATGATAAAATTTTGTAAAGCATACAACGTGTTTATTCACTGAAATGCAATTCGTGTAATATGGAAGTTATTGGTCAAGTTTGTAATAACTTACACAGGCGGCTGAATTTACTACGTTCTCATATTGATAAATTAAACAAATCTAAACTTCGGACTGCTCATAATATTGAATATACTCATTTCAAAAAACGTAACTTAAGAAATATTACTATTAAAATACTTAAATTACAAAAAAAAAAAAAAAGAACGACTTTTCTAGAAATATTTTAATACAACTTATCCTTATGGACTAAATCAATTAGTACAAAAAAATTACATACAGTTTTTTTTCAGATTTAACTAATTATGAAAAATATAAAAATATTTACTCAGGATTAAATTTCTCAAACATAAAAAAAACTCTAAAAAGGTGGATTAACTTTGTGCCGTTATATTAAAAATAAATGTACAACGTTGAAATAGCACAAATTAAAAACATGTATACTGGTAAAGAGCTGTTTCAAAGCCCTTAAGCTCCATCATCGCGCGTGCGAAAGACAGCAGGCAAACTGACATGGCTTAGGGGTTTTTAATTCGTTTTAATCTTTTGAATTGGCACTGATGATGGAGCTTAAGGACATTGAAACAGCTGTTTGCCAGTATACATGTTTTTAATTTGTGCTATTTCAACGTTGTACATTTATTTTTAATAAAAAAAACTTTGGGATCTGTTAGAGGTAAACATAATAACAAAAAATATATCGATAATGATGTGATAAAACAAGAGATTGATGATCTTGAGACACAATTTAGCATTGATTATCATTTGTTTGCAAAAAGAAAACGCATTTTCAGTATTAAGGGGTCTCAGGAGTCTTACTTTTCCTCAGAAGATACAACTTTGCATCGTATCACATTTCATTTTATTTCTCATTTCAATAAAATGAAATTTTAACCAGTGATAGTTCAATATCTGCTTGATTTAACATAATTATTTCAATGTTGTACAATTCATATTTAACTGTTTGAATTTAAAAAAAAGTATAAAAAAAACTTTTTCGCCTGGTATCCACTGCGCGCAAGGTTGTAGAAAAAATATTGCTTCAAAAATAACAAACAAAACTGATAATGATGTGAAACTGATGTATCTTGAACTTATACTTCAATTTCAAGTAATTAAAAAATATATATATTTTTTTTTTAATTGTCATTTTTTCAACATAAAAATGAATTTTTATTAATTTTACAATTTAAATTTTAATTAAAAAAATAAAATTTTAATAGCTTGAAATTGAAGTATAAGTTCAAGATACATCCATTTTACATCATTATCAGTTTTGCTTGCTATTTTTGAAGCAATATTTTTTCTACAACCTTGCGCGCTGCGGATACCAGACGAAAAAGTTTGTTTATTTTCTTTTTAAATTTAAACTTTTTTTAAATAATTAAATATCAATTGTACAACATTGAAATAATTATGTTAAATCAAGCAGATATTGACCTATTAGTGGTAAAAAATTAATTTTATTGTGTGTGATATGAAAACAGAAATAAAATAAAATGTGACATGATGCAAAGTTGCACCTGCGGAGGAAATGTAAGACTCCTGAGACCCCTTAAAAAGAAATATTTGAACCGATATTTGAAAGTATTTAAAAAGTATCACTATTCTCCACATTTCTGTGATATTTTTTATGACATTCTTCATTATAGTGTCAATCTAATAAATGCAAGTCTTTCTACTAAACCTAAATACAAAACTAATAATACACAACTAATTATAAAATTTTCTAATCCTGTTCTGAATAAAATCAATTTACAACATGCCATTAACAACAATGGAAACATTTTTCCAATAAAAAATGTTATTATTCACAAGACTTATAAATATAATCGCAGACTAGGACGTAAAATTTTTAATTATAATTCTTTTGCAAAACAATTAGACTCTTCAATAAACTCCCCTTGTTTTTGTAATGACCCAAGTATAAAAAATATATTAATACTACACATGGACATATTATTACTGGTGATCTCAATATCGTTGCACAACATAATATACAAACATTAATGCATTATGGTACAAAATTTCGTCTTCCATACATGTGTAATACTAAATCTATAATAATGTAGTTTATTCAAGATCTAGACTTAATTATATATAAAATTGCTATTGATTATAATAAACCAATTGAGTTTTTTAATGAATGGAGATTTAATGTTTTAGATAAATTTAAAATTGAAATTATTAAAAATAATCAACATATTACGCATGTAGCTTTTTAAAACATAAAGAACCAAATAAAATAACTACAAAATAAATTTATTAACACTTATGTAGATAAATCTCCAAACAATTGTGCTATTATATGTAATTATATGTATTCTATATTTCGTCTTTATACTTTATTATTTAATAACAATTTATAAAACTTAGATGCTATATAGGAATTTAGTATATTAATTACAGTTAAATTAAAAGTTTATGAGTATATAAATTATCTAAACGAATATTAGTTTTAATTTACGTAATGGGAAATAGTTGGCAGCACTGTCAAAAATTTAATTTAGCTAATACTATTTTTAAAAAAATAACATATTTATTCTATGTTATTAATATCTTTGGATTATTTTGTTGACTAACAAATTGGCTGCTTTAATTAAAATTTTATTAAATAGTTTGGTGCATCGAATTATTACTCCCCTCCCCCTTCTTATTCTTTTTTTTCCAATCTTTAATAATTTCTTGTTTTGTACAATGTCAAATAGATGGCAGCAGCATATAATAGTATATACTTATAGTTAACAATATTTAATTGTTATATGTCATTTTCTTTTCTTCGTGATTTATAATAGTTAGAAAATTATTTCAAATAATTGTTATTCGGAATATTAAATAGGTGTTTTATTTATTATTATTATTATATATATATATATATTTAATGTTTTCAGTGTGTTTAAAATCTAATGTTTTTTCTGGTACTATTTTGTGTTTCTTTCATCTCTTGATGTCTCAAATAAATTAACTGTTTGTTTGGTCACGGATGTTTGCTTTGTCATGCGCTTGGTTCAAATGATGTTGGTTGGAGCAATGTTTTGAACTATGTTGTGTGGATTACTTTGTGAATAATTTTTTTTATCTATACTTTATGGGGTTTTTATTTTCCTCTCCATTGGTTTACTTCTAATAATGCATTATTTCTGGCAGAATCATACTGATCTTAGCATGTTTGCCAGTATATTTTATGAAATATTGCATTATTTTTTAGACATGTGTAGTGTTCTGCCAGACTGAAGATTAAACACTGCATATGTCTTCTTTCATTTTGAATCCCCTTTTTAATTGCACTTGATATCCAATTTCCAATTTTCTTACATTATATGGCATATTATATCATTATTATATACATATTTATTTCTAAATTTTCTTTAAAACTTTCAGTGTGTTTGGCTGAAATGGCGCATTGGTAATGTGATGTTTGCACTTGTTAATTTTTTTACTAACTTAATTGTATTCTGTATACACTTTATGATTACCTATCTTTAAATAAGAGATTAGGTTGGATTTTATGTAAGAACTTGTTTAATGTATTTTGAAATTGAAAGGTATTACAATTATATATATATATATATATATATAGTTTAAATAAAAACACATGTGTGAAAATCAAAGAAAATACATTGTAAAAATTAGACACATTAAATGGAAATGCAAATATGAAAAAATAGGAATATCTTATGAATTCATCAGAGGAGTTTCATAAGAGTAATTTATTATGATTGCTAACTTACTTGTTGAGCTACATTGCTGATTTCAACAGCAGCATCAATACCAGAACATCCAATCCCAACGACTGCAACTTTCTTCCCTTTAAAATTTTCTACTCCTTTTAAACTGTGGGTATGCATTATTTTCCCTTGAAATTTCTCCATTCCAGGATAGGAGGCCATTTTGGGATACGTAATATGGCCGACGCATATCATAACTGCGTCATAAACTTCATGCTTTACTTCACCTGTTTCCGTATTTTTAACATCCACGTCCCAACGACCACTTTCCTCATAATCAGCTGATCGTTTCACCTATAAAAAAATAGATTGATTAGCCAATTTGTTCCGAGAAATATTTCTTCAGATTAATTGCACTTTAAATATACAACTCTTTCCTTTACCATTTACCAGCTGACCCATACGGCGTTGCCCGGGCCCATGACAATAACCTTAAACTCGTCAGACCTGAGGTACACAAATGTAAACCCCTATTTTTTTCCTTATAAAAACTAAACTGTTTGATTTTTTTGCATTTTTACTTTACTTCGATGTATATCTATATATATCTATATATATTCTGTACATAGCTATATATCTATATAGAATATATAGCTACCGGGTGTCCTAAAAGAGACTGACTGATTTTAAAATTCAATAACTTCCAAACGGTGACAGATATTTAAAAAATTCTTGCAGGAGAGTAATGTATGATATCAAAAGTTATTTTTACTGCGATTTCTGATTTTAGTTAGAATTACCAGCAATAGATGGCGCTGCGAGCAATAGGCGTGCAAACGAGGCAAAAACTTAAATCACTCAGCATTGATGCGAAGGAAGGCGGTTCAATACATGGAGTGTGTCTCATTCGCTAATACAATCTTGTTTTTAGGGCCCGATTCTGAATAAGGTTTTATGGGTGAATGAGACACACTCCATGTATTTAACCTCCTTCCTTAGCATCAATGCTGGGTGATTGATGTTTCTGCCTGGATTGGAGGTATAGTGCTCGCAGTGCCATCTATTGCTGGGAATTGGAACTAAAACCAAAGGAATCACAGTTTAAAAAAAAAAAACTCCTGACATCATACATTACTCTCCCTCAAGAATATTTTTAATATTTGTCATCGTTTGGAAGTTATTCAATTTTAAAATCAGTCAGCCCATTTTAAGACACCTGGTATATAGAATATATAGCTATATAGCTATATATAATAGAATATATGTATTATAGATATATATTATTATATAGCTGAATGTTTTTTTTTTTCCTTTGGAACAAAACTAATAAAAGTAAGCACTGATAATTTTTTCCTCATAAAAAAAATGTTATTTTCATCTGAGTTTGCAAAGTGCCTTCAAGACAGTATACAAAAGAAATTAAGGAATTTTCATAATCCCTTGACAATAAAAAATTTTGAGGATTTGTAACTCAGTCACTTGTGTAAAGCCCTTACATTTGTGATTAGGATAATTTAGGTTATTGATAATTAAATTGATATTTTAAAGGGGCTAGTAATTTTAGATCCCTATTTTTGAATCTAAATTACCAGTCCCCTAAAGGAGGGCTTTTCAACCTCGCGTCTGCTATTCACCAGAAAATTCTTTCAGAAATATTTGCCTTATTTAATCGGAGATTGAATAAGACTGTAAGAATTTTCTGGTGAATAGCGATGCCAGGTTGAACAGCCCTGCCTCAAAGTTTCAATTTCAGAAAAAGGGCTCTTTCTGTCATCTACGGTGTCATTTTGTTTGTGCAAAAGCAGAGAATGTGTATTTGTAGTGTCATATTATCTCCAGGTCTCAAGAGGTTAAATAAACCTCAAATTTGTATGGCTTTATATGTTTAACCCGATTTCGTAAGAATATATACTTTTAAATGAAAATCTTTCCAAATGAATCTCGTATCATTGCCCCCGCAATATTTATATTTTTCAAAACCGAATGCGTCGCTTTAAATTAAAATGTACGCTTGTTATATGCTTGCTTGTTATATGCTTTTCCGTATTTTGACAAAAAATAACGGATTCGGAATTTTAAAGGCGCGGATTTTTTTTTTTCACATTGGGTCATTTAATATTAAAAAAATAGTTCTTATCGTCCAAGCTCTTTGAAAAGTTTAATAGTCATACAAGTAATGGTTCCGAAGCCTGTATAAAACATTCGTGAAAAATATTGATATTTAGAGGTAAAGGTGCTTGTAAGAAGACTTTTAATTCACATCGGATCATTTATTACTTAAAAAAGTAGTTCTTATTCTCCAAACTGTTTGAAATTGTTATCAGTTATAATAATAGATTGTTTTGAAGCCTGTGTAAAAAAGAAGTGAAAAAAATATTGATATTTAGTTATAGCGTGTATTGGGCTGTGTTTTCTTTTCACTTTTTTTTCTCTCGTCGAACATTTAATATTAAAAGCAAAATAGTTCTTATTGTGCGAACTCTTTGAAATTTTTATGAGTTATAAACGTAATGTTTCGAAAGGTTTCGGCTAATTATCAAAATATGAAAATTATGAGCCCTGTATTAAAATAATATTATTCACCTTGTTTAATCGCTAATTTCTGTCATTCCATATGGCAAATATTACCTTTCGAAAATAGAGACACGAAGCCTGAAAATATATGTTTTCAGGAAATCCTACCAAGTGGATTAAATGGTAGGTTAAAGAAATACTTACAGGGTATCCTAAATTGAACTGGTGGTTTTTAAAATTCAATACAGCTAAACGCTGACTGGTATTAAAGTTACTATGCAAACTTGGGAATATCTTTACTACGCTTACTTGTTTTAGTTCCAAATATATCTTGTATATGGCACTGCGCTGTCTAAAAATTGTTAGAAAGCTCAAACTAACATATAAAATGGATAAAATTTCACTCACGTTTTACCATTCATTCTGTTTAGCTGTTGAAAAGTTTGCGTATTGTAATGACAACTTTCTTCTGAACATTATTACAGTTTGATAGAGTTCAGCACTAGTGTTGTCAGGGCCAGTGTCCAAAGAAGCGGGACAGGAAGACAAAAAAACGGGAAGTGGCTTCTAAATCTTCTGAACATTATTACAGTTTAATAGAGTTCAGCACTAGCGTTGTCATGTCCAGTGTCCCGAAAAAGCGGGACAGGAAGACAAAGCGGGCAGTGGCTTCTAAATCGGGACATAAAGTACATAGTATATATAGTACTAAGTACTATATATAATACTTAATATTATATATAATATTATATATAATCCTACATATAATAATAAGGATTAATATAAGTATACTGTCTAAATCGTTGTCATAAAAGTATTGTAAGCTCTATGAAAGCAGAAACTCTCTATAACGGAATCCGATCTCAAACGTTAAAATTTGATTGTACCTACGATAGGAATACCATACAATAATACCTGCTAATACGAAAGCCTATTTAAAACGGAAGTTTTCTCCTATCTCTTGCGGTTCCGTCTTAGCAGGTTTCATTATACTAAATAAACACCAAAGTCTTATACAGCGAAATCTTGAAAGCAGAATCACGAGAGACTGAAACATAATTCCAATTTAGCAGATACAAATGTCCTATGTATATATTCCTATCGAAGAAACAATGAAGTTTTATTATTGAAACAGAATTCCGTTGTAAACAGGTTCTTGGATGTCCACAGGGTTTACTGAACAAACTATAGCAAAATTTGTGAAAACTGAATCGCTAGAAACCACAAACAATTCTGTTTTGGGCAAGTTTTCATCTACACAAGTAGATTTGTAAGGCATTCCTTTGGAAGAGATTATAAAAAGTGATTATTTTCTATTATAGATTGGCTCTGCCTTCACAGGTTTTACATTATTAAGAGCCTACACTAGTCACGGGAAGAAACACTATAGCTAATGTTAAGTCTATGGGAAGGTTCTTGGCAGATTTCTCGCTCGCATTTTAATATTTTTAAATGATTTTTTTTTTTTTGCATAGGATAGCTGAGGCCGATCCCTAACGTTGTTAGTTTTTACTTTTTTGATTTTTGTTACAGTTTTTTTATAAGCGGACATTTTCAATTTTGGAACAGGTTGGAATCGGTTCTGAAAGTGAAAGTGCCCTTATATATATAAAAAAAACTGGAACCAAAATCGAAAAAGTAAAAACTAACAACGTTAGAGATCTACCTTAGCTATTCTATGCAAAAAAAAAATCATTTAAAAATATTAAAATGCGAGCGAGAAATCTGCCAAGAGCCTTCCCATAGACTTAACATTAGCTTGTGCGTTTCTTCGTGTGACTAGTGTAGGCTCTTAAGGGAAAAACTACCAAGTGAAGACCGCTCAATGAAGACTAAGAATAGTATGTCACTAAAAAAAATGTTTAAAAATTGAGCATCAGGTAAAATCGGAACTTTTGGCAAGACAAAGGTCTTGGAACCCCTAAAAATCGGGACATTCCGTGTAAATCGGTACACCTGGAAACACTATTCAGGACCCTCTTTTGGTGATATTTGAAACTTAAACGAGAAAGTGCAGAGATTCTTATTTCTCTCCTGCAAGAATAATTTCAATAACTGCACTTATTATTGAATTTTAAATGCCGTCAGAATATAATTTAAGATTACAGCTTTCATTTATGAAATAATATATGGACAGAATTATTTTCTATTTCAAAACAAAATCAGGCGTTCAGACCTGAGGTACACAACTATTTTTATTCCTCATAAAAACTAAACTGTTTGATTTTTTTACATTTTTACTTTACTTCTCTATATGTATTTATATATAGCTATATATTCTATATATAGATGTGTAGTATAGGTTCTATAGTGTACCCCATAGATTATAAAACACTTTCCAACACATCCAGAAAATTGTAACGAAACTTCGCCGTTAAATAAGGTGAAAGAATATACTGTATGTAAGTAAATAGTTCAAAAAACTTACAAAACATTTAAAAATCCAATTTTAGCATTTACCTTCCATAGTCAAAAAAGTAGTCAAAATATTTTGTGCAGCCTTGTATATGAGCTACAGATTTCATTATATACTACATAGCACGATAAAATTTAGTTCAGGAAAATTCACATTTAGCAATTTTTGCTAAATGTGCAATCGATGAAAATGCACTCGGAATCTTTTGTACAGCCCTGTATATTATCTAAAGACTGTTGTACACACCAGATATAGCTAAAATTTAATTCAGGTAAAAAAACGCTTAAGTCAACTTTAAACTCATTTTCAGCAATTACCAACCATAAATGTCAATGTATCTTGTATTTTGCGTACCCCTGTATATAAATTTATTTATATTCCACGAACTTATCTTAGTCTACTACATATAATTCAGCAGGAAAATGCGTAACATATTTAAAAACAACTCTGAAGCAATTCACTCCCATAGTTAGTGATAATTGTGAATTCCTTTGTGTTGCCCAGAAGTTGTACACGCCACGCACTATGCAAAAATTTAATTAAACTTAAAAACGCAAACCAAAGATTAAAACGCACTTATCACACATAGACTGTAATTATCACGCATGTAGACTGTAACGGAATTATTTTGTGTGTCCATGTAAATGAATTATAGATATCATACTTTTCAGTGAGCAATTTATAGTACTCCTGAATAATGCATATAAATTTCATTATGTTTGAATTAGTGAAACATCGTTAAATTACACTGCAAACGATTTTCCTCCGTAGAACATTGTGTAAAAGAATTCTTTTGTGTGACCCTGTAAATGAATAATAAATGCTTTGCAGCCCATATTCTACAAAAAGCATATTTTAGTGCGCTTTATAATTGTATATCAATTTCATCATGTTTCAAATGGCTTAACATAGTCAAAATTCAGTGGGAACAATTATTTACCATTGACTGTAATGTAACGGAATACATTTGACTGTCCCTGTAAACAGACTTTAAGTGCTAAATACTTCAGTTTCAACAGGGATCATGCTATAGTTAACGTCAATAACATACAAAAATTTCAGGGCAATCAGAGCATATTTACGATAGTTAGAGCACGGACGGATGGCCACTCAGCCATACAAATCGAAGTCATAAACACTTTTTAACTAAGTTGGAAAATGTTAAAAACAATTATTAATATTTTACTTGAAATTCGGGTATGATCCACAAACTAATTGAGTATTTTTTCAAGCACTCCAATAATAAAAAAACAGAAAACAAGCGAAATACTTTTTGTAACATGATTTTGAGATTCATAGCTTTTTCGATTTAATAGATAAAGTTATCTATTTAACGTTAATATATTTTTCTTGTCAGACGTTTGAAGAAGTTGAAGGCTGTTTGCGTAGCTTTAAATTGGTGTGATTTCACGCTCTATGGACTGCACTTCAAACTCACCATTTTCATGTAACCTATCTGAATATATGAGAAGGAAAAATATAATATTTAAAAATAAACTAGAAGGGATATTATATTATCTAGTCTTCATCAAGTTTATATTCCTGCTTTTCATATGGAATGAGTTTCATCAAGAATTTGAGGCATTGTGGTCTAACTGCGGCCTGCATGGAATCGCTATTTTCTTACCAAAGAAATCGCCTTAATTAATCGATTAAATAAGGCGAATATAGTGGTTCTACCAATTGGACTACACTGAATTAAAGGACAAATACAAAATGCTAATTTTCGTGCCGAAATTTAATAGAGAAGGGTCAAAAGAGATGGAACGTAAACAACAGGTGTAGTTATTAGGTATTATTCTAATAGTGCGGCATGAAAATGTGACGTCACTGTGTGGTCTCAAATAGTCACAAAGGTCTCAGTGACTACAGTGACCAAAATGTTATATATTTTAGGCGTCTCATTAGGACTCTCAGGAAACCGTTTTTTTTGGTGACTCCAAAGGGAAATCACAGTTACCGTTGCTTTGTCACGAGTTACTAAGTGACATTACAATTAAATCACTTGGTTATGCTCAATTAGTCGTCATTTGATGACTTTAACTGTGTAATTACCATGATCGTTCCTTTAATACGCCTTCCCAACGGATGTCAGAATGAAGTCACGTCGTGACTTATCACAAATGGCGACTTCACAATAGAGTCACAAAATGACGATCACCTGATAGTTACTAGGCTGCTTTATTGTAACGTCACATGGTGATTCATCACAAAATCGAAAGTCGCGTTGTCTCTCAAATGAGTCATTTGAAAGTCCTAATGTGACACATGAAATGCATCGCACTTTGTTCACTGTAGTGAATGTGATATTTGTGACGTTACATCGACTAGCTGTGCAAGACTCTACCTATTCGTTGCACTGGCGTTTATATCAGCCTCTATTGACCACTCACAAAAAACTTCTGTGTACAAAAATTAGAATATTGTCTCTTTCAAGGTCATCACCCAAGTTATCGTGGTAGGACCAGACCTGACCCCATAAAAACTCGAAGGTAATAAGAATATTTTGAAAATATCTTACTTTCATCACTTCTCTGTTGTATGTAATATATCTGAAACAGTCATACTTCTCTCCAATATCTGTAATTAATTTTAGAAGATCATGATGTCTCATGTAATTCGGCATACTTTTATCCGGAACGTAGTTGGATAAGCTTCCCATTTCTTTACTGTGGTTGATGGCTGTGGTAGGCATGATAGATGGGAAACCCATTGGTGTTTCTTCACGATAGTTCCACGTCCCTCCATATTTAGATGTTTTCTCGTAGCATACTGGTTCAAATCCTTCTTCTTTTAAGCTTTTAATAGATCCTATACCTGCAAATCCACCACCGATAACAAGTATTTTCTTTTTAGACGTCATGTTTTAACCTACAAATAAAAAAAAACATGAGAATTATACACATTTGACATTACTAAACCTAAATAGAGCAACCAAATTCCATTATCACGTACTCTTTTTACAAGGGATAATTTTATGATAATAAATATAAATAATAAAAAGAAAAAGAATAAAAGATAAGTACTCTATATAAGTGCTCTAGATAAGTAGATAATGTATCGTATCTTTTAACCAATTTAACTTGATATATAAATATCTTCACATTAGATGGAGCCGTAACAATTGGCTTTCAATAATACAAGTATCTCGCGGCAGACATCACGTGACCGTACTCAGATTCCTGCCTTTTACATCTTTAAATATGCTTTGCTTAAAAAAAGTATTTGATAATATTGCACTGAAATAAAACCTTAAATATTAAAAGGCTCTTTAATGTAAAATTTTAAGCACATTTTATCGTATTTAAATAAGTATTTTATTTTATTAATAATAATACATCTAATTGTTATTAATATCAAAATTAACTTTTATTAAAAAATTCCATGCACAACATTTTAAAATAAAAAAGTAGAAAAAAACTGAAATAGAATATTTAAGTAAGTATTTTATTTTAAAAATAAAAATAAATCCTTAATTGTTATTAACATCAACATTTACTTTTACTAAAAATATTCCATTTATCATGAAAAATATTAAAGCAACCGATAAAATATTTTTAAATAAAAAAGTTGAAAATGAAACTGAAATGGAATATTTCACCGATAAAACATTTTTAAGTAAAAAAGTTTAAAATGAAACTGAAATGGAATATTTCACCGATAAAACATTTATAAATAAAAAAGTAAAAAAAAAACTGAAATAGAATATGTTAACCTATAAAACATTTTAAAATAAAGATTTAGAAGAAAAGTTGGGAATAAAAAGAAGATGTGGGATTCAAACTCATGCTATCTAGACGCAAACGCATAACTCTAACCATTCAACCACCAAGCCGATCATCAACAAAACATTAAAATAAGTATGCAAATCTGTGATCTGAAGGCAGGAACCTAAGTATGGTCACATTATGTCGGCCGCGAGACACTAGTCTCAACCCCTTGGCAAATCTAGAAAATTACTTCCAAGACTGGCCTGACATGAAGAGAATGTGTTCTCCTGGGAGACCTACACGCACACAGTAAGCTTTCGGTTTATCCCTCGGACGATGACAGAGGCCACCATCTAACACCATCTAATCACGCATATGGCACAAAAACGATTTCTTGTAGTTAAAGACCCCTACTGCAAACAGACTTTTGAGACGAACCCTCTCCTGGTCTGGTCTGATGTTACAATAGCTTCCTTTTCATTGTTTGCAAAAGAAATCTCCTGGAAGTTGATAATGACATATAGAATACGGTGACCATCGTCTTATAACGCTTGATTTGAAATTACAGCTGTCGATACTCCCTAAAAGAAGGTATAAAACCCCAAATATTTCTTTTAAAGCTTTCAAGAAATATTTCTTACATAAAATTCAAGAATCACAATTTGACTTTAAGGAAATACGCAGTACGGATGATATGATTTTGAGTCTAACTACAGGATATTTCTAAGCATTCAGATTGATGCGAAAAAAGCCTTAAAAAACGGAAGAGTTACTATCAGCCTAAAATAACATGGTGGTCCAATGACCTAAGGAAAAAAGGAATTGTATCAAAGATCTCTACAGAAAATCAAAACTAACTTCTGCAATTTAGGAGCAACGTTTGAAATAAAAAAGAGATATCATGAAGGCAAAACTATCCGCTTTGTTGGCTCTATGTCGAAATGCGAGAGACTTATATGGAAATATGAAAAAACTGGCTTTCCAAGATTTCCATAGGCTAGAATTATGCGCGCTCTCCAACTCAACTACGCTAACTCATACTAGACATACATTCTATAATGAACTGACAGAATCATTTTTTGGATTTTCACAATGAATTCAGCCGAATATACCAGCATCCACCCCATCAGCACCGCCCTTTCATCAGCAGGAACTGAAGGCAGCAATTTACTCCTTCAATAAAAATGAAGCACCGGGGTTGGACAACATAGACCATGTAATTATAAGGCATGTATATGAAAATTACCATACACTACCCCTTGATCTATATAACTGTCTGTTACGCTTTAACTACACTTTTGTCCAAAAATTAAGGGGCAGTGACCGGGCGCTTTCGCTTTTTACACGGTTCGTCGAATATCTACTGAAATGGTTGACAAATTGTTCTTGAAATTCGAGGATGTAAAGCACATGTTTGACTTCAATAACAGCAAAAACAGTATACTGCAGTTAAAAAAATTAATATATTGAATATTGGAAAAGATATGGGCATTTGTATGAAATAATTTATAACTGCATATGCGCACGGTTGGATATACCAAAGATTTCTTTCACGATTTGGTAGTCAATTCTATAGAGCAACTCATATAAAAAGAACAGCCAAATATCGTGAAAACTCAGAAAGACACCAGCAATACAGTGAGGTAATTGACAATTTTGGGGGGAAATCCCATTGGATTATATGGGAATTCCCCACCAAATTTGCCAATCAGCTATCATATGAGAGTGATTGCTGCACCCCTACTGAAGCAATTTCAGTATATTTTTAACATTTTCCAACATAGTTGCAACGTGTTTATGAATTCGGTTTGTCTGTCAGACGTCTGTTTGCCGCTTGTCTGTCCATGCTCTAACTCTCGTAAATGTACTCGGTTTGCCCTGAAATCTTTATTTGCTATTGAAGTTAACTATAGAATATTCGTTATTGAAAATGAAGTGTCATTTATAGGCCGTTTACAGGGTCACAAAAACTATTTTCATTACATTATGGTCTATTCAGAACAATTGTTTTCGGTGCATTTTATTGAAGTTACGGTATTTCAAACATAATGAGATTGATATGCATCTCTGAGATGGGCTAGAACATTCTTTCTCATGAGTATAGAATTGATCTAATTCTATGCATAACTTCATACGCTTTTCGTTGATATCAAGAGACGCACAGACAGACAGACAATTTGTAAACATATGTTTTTTGGGATTTTTGACCCCTAAAATGTGTAAATCCGTCGAAAACCGAAAGTCGAAGAAATTTTCGATTGCAATATTTTCTTCTATTATAGACAAAAGAAAATAAAAATGTATTGAAATGACTTCAATAGTCTCCGAAAAAAATAGAACTTCAATGTCAGCTGTTTTCAGTAGGGTTTTGCAAGCGTTGTTGGCCTCATAAAATGATAACAGTTAATGGGATGAATTAACGATGAATGACATTTTTTCTTATTGCTGAAATCAAAAGATAATATTTAGTTAGAAAAAAAAATGTTACATCGTTTAAATAAAACACTATTACTTAATACGCTTAAGCTGAACGAATACGCTTAAGCTGAACGAATAGTGTATTCATTATGAAATGCGTTTGACTTATATAAGCTTCTTTAACCGCTTTAGATATAGGACATTTACAAAATCCTTTCTTTTTCTATTAAAAGTAAAAACATATTTTATGCGGTGTTCATTGAACCACAAGCAAATGTCGCAACACTGTTTTCAATCAATCTCACATGGACTTTAACAAGGATTAAGCTAACAATACGGTTTTCATGGTTGGGTGAAAATTGTATCGTGGTCAACAGTGACAGAAAGAAGTTCATTCTTACTTCAGCATGAATGGAAGACTCGAAAAATCATATAATTATTTCTGATGTCAACATCCCTTCTCTATGGTCATACAAAAAGAACTACAATGAGTGGACATGTAAGTAAACAATTTGGAAAACGCATAAATCATTTGAAAACTCAATGACAGAAATTACCATCAATAATGTGAAAAATATCTGAATTATTTTGCGCAACTCTGTATATGATATATAGATTTGTATATCCAGGGTGTCCGAAAAGTCTGGAAACAAAATACAAAGGATCTGAATTATCACTTTACTTAACAGCGAACAACCAACAGAGTGAAAAAATGTCCAGACCTGGGTTCGATCCCGGATCCCTTGGTATAGCGCACCATGTGCTTTACCAATTAAGCCATCCGGACGACATCCGGTCTCTCTCTCACTCTTAAATGGCTAGGCTACAACCTTGCAGCACAAGATGGAACGTCAATCATGAGCATAACACCTATTAGCATACATGAGACAAATCAAACCCAGTATCGGTGAATATTTATATACAAATTAATTTTTCAGCAGAGCTGAAATTACGCTGTAAAGTACTGAAATACAAAGGATGTAAATTATCACTTTATTTAACAGTGAACAACTAGCCATTTAAGAGTGAGAGAATGCTAGACCGGATGTCGTCCGGATGGCATAATGCCCCCCCCCCTCTCGGGAAAGGGGGGAACAGTTGGGGGGCAAAATAAATTAGAAATCTCTAAATAGAGTTTTAAAAACTATTGAACATACATTTTTTTCCGTTTTCCAATATGATGGGCATTTCTCGAGTTGTTTGACCATTTCCAGACTTTTCAATGGAAACGATTCTCACTGTATTTTACTCAATTACAGCGCCATCTACGATTTTCCGAAGGAAATGTTAAATACAAAAGTTACGTATTTTTTCCCGTAGAATCCGAATATGCAATAAAAAGGGAGGTTACTATTTAAAATTTCAATTCCCCCCCCCTTCCTTTCCCCCACAAGGGGAAGAGTTGGGGGGACAACTTTGATATCCCTAAAAAAATTAAAATATTGATCATGCATTTTTTCGTTTTTCAATCCGATGTATATATCTCGAGTTATTCGATCGTTTCTAGACTTTTCGGACACCCTGTATATTGCATAGTATGCTCAAATTTAGTTCAGTTAGGAAACACATAGCACAGCTAAAGATTTTCATTCAGCAAATTCCTTCAATAAACGGAATCGTACTCGAGATGTTTGTGCAGCCCTGTTTAAGATCTATTAGAATTTATACACACCAAGTAATATGCAAAAAATGAGATAATTCGTACCACAACTGAAAATACAATTCCAGGGCTTATTATTAATGGTCAGTACTGTAATCGAATTATTTTGTGTGACCTTGTAAATGAACGATGAATGCCATGCACATCCTATTCTATATAGTAAGTATCTTGTAGTGCACCTCTCACTGATATATATACATCAATTTCAATTTGTTTGCACCCAAAAAAGGAATTGATTAAAACTACAAACATGTTTTGTTGAGTACATTTTGGTTGTTTTAGTTTGGTTGTTCAAGTGAAATGGTTCAATTTTACTTGAATTAACAAAACATTTTTTGCTGACGATACAAAAACTTTTTTTGGAATTGCAAAAAAAAAAAAAAAAAAAAAAAAAAGAAAAAAAAAAAAAATTGTTGATTCAAACAAAATTTCCATTGACCTATATTTAAACAAAAAGTTTTGTTGGGTCAACCAAATTTTTGTTGATTCAACAAAACTTTTTTCTGGGTGTGAAATAGTGTAACATCATTAAAATGATTTTTCCGCATAGACCTTAATGTAGCGAGTGAGTGTCCCGGTAAATGAACTATAAACGCTACACTGCAAAATAAATTGTTGATTTTACGGTATAATACTGTCATCCCAGCTGTCAGTATTATACCGTAAAATTAACAGTAATAAACAGTAAAATAAGCAGTAATACACTGTCGAGTATGCACGGTAGCGTATTACTGCTTATTTTACTGTTAATTTTACGGTATACTACTGGCAGCGTGGTAGCGTATTACTGATTATTTTACTGTTTATTACTGTTAATTTTACGGTATAACAAATATTGTACCGTAAAAGCAACATTTTTTTTCCACATACGAGGTAATTCTTGATGACCGCATTTTTTATTTTTAGTGGTTTTAAAATGTCTCCAAACCTTTCACTTCTTAATTATTAAAAAAAATGAAATGTAAAAAATTATTTAAAAAAAAACATACTTCACAAAAAAAACAACTTCTATTCTAAAGCACAAATGTGTACGTCGCTTAATGCTGACGTCATAATGATGCGGGCAACAATGTGGTGAAAATGGATGAATGTTGCAACAATGAAGCTTTTTTTTTTTCAATTAAACAACAGTAACGTTATTTCTATGGGGAAAATGAAAGTTTTGGGGCGACGTTGACCACCCTCCCCCCTTAGGGATCGAACTTTTAAAATACAATGTCTAATTCATGTACTGCCCTCAGGAATACATAAATATTCCAAATTTCAAAGCTCTACGTCAACAGGAAGTGGGTGAAAAATGAGTCACAAGATTTGACTGCCGCATACACACAAAAATGCAAGTTAAAAGAAACTATGTAAAAACATTGTGGAGACTGCTAACTTAAACTATGAAATTGCTAAATAATTACTAAATAATTAAACAATAATAAATAATTGCTTAAATTGCTACGTGAAATAAAAGGTACTGCACTACAAAGGTACTAAATTTCTACAAAGATCTTTCTCTTCTTTTGGAAAAATCTTTTTATTTTTGTACATTTTATTTACAGATTTCAGGCAGTGAATACGTATTTCATATTCAATAATGTCACAATAAATAAAATTAAGAACAATACCAAATAACTTCCGGTGGTAATTACTTATCAGTGTTATTTTTTAGATTTAAACCAGTTAAACTAGAATTAAAATAACACTAATTGCTAATAAATGTTTTATAAATGCTGGGCATAGTATTTTTAAATTATATATAAGTGCGAATACATATAATATTTATGCTGTTTCATAACTACAGCCACAAATGTTTTTTTTTTTCCCGACTGTAATTAAAATACCAAGTTCCTCATAAATAATTTATGTTTTAGCTCGTCCTTATCAACTACTATTATCACTATCACAATCTTTTGAATGCATCTGAGCAATTGCTTAAGGGAAAAACCCAAATTAACTCAATTAGAAACAAGAAGAAAAATATGTAGAAACCAATGTAGATGATTCCACAAATGGACAATTGTTTGATTCAGTCACTGAAAGAGGAAAAATAACATAAAGATATCAACAGAAATTACCGAGCCAAATCACAAATATTTTAAAAATATGTAAATAACCAAACATTAAAATTCCAAGGTGAGAGTTTCACAAAAGAGAACATTGATTTCCTCATCTAATTTAAAATACAAAATTTAATGAATTAAAGTGGTTGCTAAAAAAATATCCAAATTGAGGTAAAAGAATAATAATGGAGGTTGTATATTATGACAGCTATCCTTTTAGCATTAAAAAAAGTTAAAAAAATATGATGATTGAAATGACATTTTTAGTAAAGGATATGGGGAATCTTGCCCAGATGTGGTTCAATTGAAACTCTAAATATTAAATATATACAGAGGCTGTTCGCACATTTTTTAGACAAATTTGATAAATGATTTTAAAAAATGGAATTTTTTTCGAGGAAAAAATTCTGGCAACAACTTATTATGTGTAATTTATATTATCGTCTGATACTTTCAAGTTTATTCTTATTTCAAGATTGCGCATGCAAAAAAGCTGTGTGTTTTTTTTCGAACAGAAGTATGCTAATTCAACAGTCTAAAATCATTTCAAAGCGCATAATATAAAAACTTTTTAGTGCGAAATAAACATAACTATTGATTGGAAAGTGCTATCCCAAAAATGAGTACGTATACATAGTAAAAAGATACCAGATGGAAAAAAACAGGGAAAAAAAGACTACATTTCAAGGCTCAAAACGAAGTTTCAGGTAAGGATTTATGACTGTCGCAAATTTATCTTACAGTGGGAAAATAAAAATAAGAAGGTTGGAAAAAATGTTACAATCAATTCATAATACTGTTAAGAGAATATGTTGCATCCGATATTAACAGAAAAAATCAATTTATTTTTATTTCATCGAATTTCAAAGAGTTAAACTGCACAAAGGCAAAGCCACCGCTCATACTTCAAAAACTACCACTGTGTTCGTTGAAAAAAATAAAAACTGAATTTATACTTTTCAACATATTCATAAGAATCACTTGAGGTTCAACTTATGGTTTATTGTGCATTTGGTCTGTTTAAAATATCTCTTTCAAAGCGAGAAACCACCACAAAGGATGGACTCTGGAAAGTTTTTAAAGAGGCATGGGAAGCAATACCCCTGTAAATTTTACAAAAAAATTTCTATCACGGAAATCATGGCTTAGAATTAGAATCCAGAAACAAGATTATCATACAGATTATTTCAGAAAGTAATATTCATATTTTAAACGTTAAAAAAACAACGCCGAAATCGTCTAAAAAATGTGCGACCACCCTCTGTATATATATATATATATATATATATATATATATATATATATATAGCACGTTATGTATTAAATGTATTCGGCAGACCCAGATTTTCGCACCATAATTAAACTAGGAATAAATAACAAACATAAAAAAATTAAACAGATATAATCTGAACAAGAAAAAACCAAGAAAAACAACCAAAAAGCTGTGGCCTCATCAGCAGTGGGCATACTAAAACGCACAGCGATGTTTCCGACTAATTACAAGCACAACAAACTATTATACAGTAGTGGCAGTGGGTTTCGGCCAGAATGTCGTGAAGCAAAAATCAAATGTATAAAAACAAATGAAAGCATGTCACGCACATTCCCCCACCGGATCCAACGCCACAAACAACAGCCCAACTGAATACAAAACGTATGTATAACATACACTGAACCGACAATAGAATTATCCTACCCCCTCCTGAGCCACACAGCCACAAAAACAATAAACAATAACCAAATCCAGTGATCCAAAATCTGTCCATGTACGTTCCATGTCTGTTGCCACAAAATTGCAAACATCCTTGTAAAACCGTCCCCGAAAGGCTTTAAGTTATACAAATCATTAATTGTCAATCACGTAGCAACTACTCAAAAATGAAGACTGTCTGTAAAACTAGTATATCTATTAATGAAACTCAAAGGAATGTTATTTTTATAATACAAGATACTGGTTAAATTAAAAAGTTCTTTAAGAAATAAATTTTTATTCGTACAGAGTTTATAGTAGCGAAAAATCTGACCTATGATAATTTTAATGTAAATACGTTTATGTACATTTGAACACCAGTTAACTAATTGGTTAACTTCAAAACTGAAGCCATCCCGTTTATTGTATACATTAATAGATATACTAGTTTTACAGACAGTCTTCATTTTTGAGTAGTTGCTACGTGATTGACAATTAATGATTTGTATAACTTAAAGCCTTTCGGGGACGGTTTTACAAGGATGTTTGCAATTTTGTGGCAACAGACATGGAACGTACATGGACAGATTTTGGATCACTGGATTTGGTTATTGTTTATTGTTTTTGTGGTTGTGTGGCTCAGGAGGGGGTAGGATAATTCTATTGTCGGTTCAGGGTATGTTATACATACGTTTTGTATTCAGTTGGGCTGTTGTTTGTGGCGTTGGGTCCGGTGGGGGAATGTGCGTGATATGCTTTCATTTGTTTTTATACATTTGATTTTTGCTTCACGACATTCTGGCCGAAACCCACTGCCACTACTGTATAATAGTTTGTTGTGCTTGTAATTAGTCGGAAACATCGCTGTGCGTTTTAGTATGCCCACTGCTGATGAGGCCACAGCTTTTTGGTTGTTTTTCTTGGTTTTTTTCTTGTTCAGATTATATCTGTTTAATTTTTTTATGTTTGTTATTTATTCCTAGTTTAATTATGGTGCGAAAATCTGGGTCTGCCGAATACATTTAATACATAACGTGCTATATTTAATCTGTGTGATCATTTGCAGCTATAGCGCTTATCGCATGGATTTTATTTTTATTTTTATTTTTATTTTTATTTTAGTTTATTTTTAATCTCTTTTGAGCTTATATATATATATATATATATATATTATGGGGCAATTTTCCTCAAGAGAACTGATCCTTTTATTATTGGCAATGATGCCATTACCAATGCTTAAAATGATACAAAAAATATTGAAATAATCTTTGGAGAAATTAAAATGTTTACCTCTATTTTAAATTTGAAACGATTTTTAAAAAAAATATTAATTTCAATGCTTTATTTGTATTCAACGCTTTTAGTTAATGTAAATGTGATAAAGTATTCTTAAGTGATGTCTCTCACGTACATAAAAAAAATCATGGATTACCCTAATCCCTTAACACTTAAACTTTTTCAAACCTATTTAATTTAGGTATGTAATGAAGAACCACACGCATCATATTCACATCTAAAATTAAAATGTTATCTTTAGTAGTTTTTCTTATATTAAGATGTTTGCAATTTTCTACCGGGAATTACCCCGCATAACCCTACTTAAAATGGTGATACAGCATTGTTTTTTACATAAACATGCTCTTTTAGAGTTTTTTGAGTAAAATTTCTCCCGTGACTTCCATACAAACAGGTGTTCCAAATATGATATTCTTTTGAAGGTCACAGAAGGATTTACACTGAATATAGTTTTTACCCTCTATTTTACCTAAATTACCTGCTCTTCCAACCGTTTATTTTTCTTTCAAAAATAGGTTACGTTTTCAACTCTGACTATTAAGAATAAGCGAAGACAATCGTTGATAGAATTTTGTGAAAAAGTAAAAAATTGCGAAATTTTTTTCTTAAAGAATATTTTTTTTTTCATATATTGCTTGAAAATATCGAAATGAAGTATTTGCATACATAATATCTGCTTTTATTTATGGCAACCTATTTAAAAATCAAGTAGTTTCTAAAAAAATATCAGACTTCTTGGGATTGTTTCTTTACCTTTGTATTTTGTGGAAACCTTTTATTGCTATCCATATTAGAATCTTGCACGGTTCGGATTATATACGACTCGAACCCGAAAATTTTATTTGAAGTCAAGCGAAAACGCGACCCAAACCGTGGATCGAGCCGGTTTCGGCGTAAAATAAAGGTACGCGGCACGATATAAAACTCTAATTTACATTCATTTTAAATTCCATTGTTGGCAATATCTCTCATTTTGACGCACCATGTTATATTAAAATTTTTGACGTGTTCCTCTAAAAATCTATACGCGATAACTTTTTTAAAACGTAAAGCTGTATTATGTACCTTAACACCCTACACTAAATTCGGACGATTGCTCTATTGTTACAAAAGTTAAAGCCTAGAACGTCAAAACAGACAAATAAATACAGCATATTTTCATAACAATGAAATTGAAATGGAATCATCAGTGAAACCCGAGCTTTAAAAAAAAATGCAAATCGAAGCATCCGTACAAAGTTATGCGTGGACATACATTAAAAAAAAGAAAAAAATACTAACGAATTGTATAACCTGTCTGTTAATCAAAAACAAGAACGACAAATAATGCATCTAGCATAGATTATGAAACACTTTCCAACAATGACAGAATATTACTATGCAATTTGATTTTCTTTCCATATAATGAAATGCGATATCTATGCATAAGCAATTTTAAAAACATAATTCACAAAAACTTCACTTTTAGCAATGGCTGTCCATATCCGGTAACGTGTGCAAATTCTTTTGTGCAACCTGTCAGATCTATAGAATTTATACACTCCAAGTAATATGCAAAATATTCGCTAAATTTAAAGACGCGTACTTAAGACTAGTACTTAAAGACTAGTACTTATTCTATACGACTGAGGAAGCATGTTGTTGTCCGCTTCAGTGATGCATATCAATCTAACTATGTCTGAAATATCGTAATATCAATAAAATGCACTGCAAACGAATTTCCCCATAGACCATAATGTAACGGAATTATTTTGAGTGTCCCTGTAAATGAACTGTAACTACTACACACTTCATTTTCAATAGCGAACATTCTATAGTAAACCGCAATAACATATAAATAGTTCACAAAAATCTGAGTCTATTTACGAAAGTTAGAGCACGGACAGACAGACGGCAGACGGCAGACCAGACAGACAAACCAAATTTATAAACACTTTTCAACGTAGTTGAAAAGTGTTTATGACTTCGGTTAAAAACATAAACAGACATGTTGTACAAACCTGTTGTTCGAACATGTTGTTATTTTAAAGCCTGAAAAACCCCTTCCTTGAACAATTTTCTCAAAATTTTTAACTCAGTAGTAAACCAATATTGAATATTCTGAGACTGCATTCATCCGAAATACTTCCAATGAAATACCAATATTGGTTAAATATGTGTCTCTTAAACCACTGATGATAGAAACATGGTACTTCTACAATTACAAAATGTATACAAATCACGAATAGCTTTTAGGTATGGCATTTGTTTAACGAGGGCCTGTATACTTATAAAAAATATGAAATTTAATGTTTTATAGGATCCCCTTTTCTAATAACATATTTAGAAAACAGATGCTTTGTATAAAAAGGATATTAAAATCAAGTCCGATGACTGCCTAGTATCTCTTATAATTCAAATAGGAATTAAAAGAATGAAATGACTAATAGAAAACTATTATTATTTTGTTGTTGCAGTAAGTAATGAATTTTATTGAAGTAAGTAATAGAATTACTTTAAAGTTGAGCGAAATTTACTATAAAAAATCTTTAGTAAATAAATGAATTTATATCCAAAACAATATAATACAATAGTATATAATAATTTGAAAAGGAATTCGGGAATCATCACGAGTAATGAATTGCGGATATTCTATGATCTTCTTAAGCAAGTAGACATATTTCAACGAGAAACGGTATAATTTGTAATACGGGTCAGAGGGTTTAGGGGGGCGTTTTAGGGTTCAAGGGGTGGATAAATAAAAAAAGATAGGGCCCGTTTCTGTAAAATCTTTTCATAAGACCCCCAAAACTGCTCACCCAATAAGTGGGGTGGGGTTCAGGTAAACTCTGGTCCCCCGACGCGATACATAATCGTCACAAATGTCACGCTTTTCACAAATTGGTTACAGCATGACGTCACAGGATGGCTTAAAAACGGCCATAACGATTTCATATAGCCACGTCACTGTGACTTCACTTCCACGCCACGTGACGTCAAATCGACGGTCATAAATTCACGATGTGGCCTCACAGTGACGTTGCCGTTACGTCACAATGCTATATGGATGGGTTACTTCCATTAAATTGGTCTTATTTACTTTTAATGGGTACAGTATTGAAACATATTTATAAACAAAAACATTACTTGACAAAACAAAGGAGATAATTTTCGTCTATAGAAAAAGAGAAAATAAACTTTAAAAGGAAAATTTTCATCTAAAAATAACCTCTCCTGAATATTTATTTTTAAAACTGTTATTAAATGAAAAATTATTTGATTATTAAAATGTATTACAATGTTTACAATCTTAGCATATTAATCAAATAAATCTGTCGTAGAAGTATTTTTCCTTTGGTTTCGTTGATTAAATTTTGTTTTATAATTTTATTAGCATTAGAAATTCTCTTTGGGACTTTTCAAAAAAAATAAAAAAATTATAAATAAATCTACTTACGATAAATAATACAGCTTCAGCGTCTTGGAGTTTAGTTATTGGTTTCTCGTCTGTTGGATGACTCAGAATGTTAAATTTCTTGAAAACGTGCAGTTTTATTCAAAAATGGTTTTTAATGGTATCGATAAAGTTAACGATATTTACTGTTGAAGTAATCTGGAATAATTCCTTATGCATATGCAAAATCCTTCGATAAATGCGTTTTGTAAGCTTTATACACTCCTCTCTACGTCTATACAGTCTGCTTTTTTCGGTCAATGTCGTGATGTTTGGATTATTTTTAAAAAGTCCAAGATGATAGTCAGGATTGTAGAAAATCCCAATGTCAACATGTTTGAAGCGTTTCGTTGCCACTTCGAAAATAAATTAGCACAATTCTCTCCATTTCAAAAGCCACATTTTTAATAAACGAGTAAAAAAAAAATCATGCGTCGAGCATTGATTATGAAACACTTTCTACCACTTCCAGGATATTTCAAATTTTAATTGCTTAAAAGGGGTATAGCCAACATAGTAAAAAAGTGTCCAAGCCAGAACTCGAACTTTGTCAATTAAGAAAAAAATTAGATACAAAAGTACTCTTGTTATTGTTCTCAAAATACAAACAGGATGCATTCGTAAACATTCACAAATTTCGGTTTCGTTAGTAAATGGATAAAATGTGTAGCCCATCTTATTCAGATACCACGAAAGCGAAAGTTATTTTCCATTTCTAGATAAAGGCAGCGGATTTTTTATGGTTTCAAATTGAGCGTTTTGAGCCAATTTTCGAAAACCGAAACCCTTAGTAAAGTCGTTATGAGGCAGAAATTCATTAGAATTCAAGATGTGTGACATTTACACGAAAATTAAAGACACTTCATTGACATTTCAGTCTTTAAACCATCAGATTTTAAAATTTAAAAAAAAATCGATTTTTTGTTTTTAATATTAATTACAAATTTATTCAGTTCTGAATCGAACAAAACAAGTCGCATAAAAATATTCAAATTAGACCATGGTCAATTTACAAATTGATAGTTTGTACTGTAACGCCGACTATAACTAATTTTTAATTTTGCATGCGTTTTTTTTTCTTTTTTTTAAAATTACATTTTTGCTATTTATGCACACCCTAAAAAAGAAAAAGAAAGAAAAGGACAGAAAGAAAGAAAAATCGTTTGCAGACAGATAATTAATTTTCGACATATATATACTAGGTGTACCGGTTAATTCCCGCTGTTTTTTATTGATTTTTGAAGCTAAAAATACATAGGAAATAATAAAAATGGATTATTCAAACCAGCGGCCATCGCTAGCTACACATTTTTCCCATCTTTCTGGCATTTTGTGGATGCCTCGCCAAAAACATTGTTCGTTTTTTGAGCCAAACCAGTCATCGAGCCATTTTTTCACATTTTCGTACGAATCGAAGTGTTGCTCTGCCAATGCGTGCGACATTGATGAAAACAAATAGTAGTCGGACGGGGCCAGGTCTGGAGAGTACGGCGGGTAAGGCAGCAGTTCCCATCCCAGCGCTTTTACGGTGTCCGTGACCAAAGTTGTGGTATGAGCCGGAGCATTGTCATGCTGCAAAATCACTTTTCCATGTCTTCTAGCCCATCTGGCCGTTTTTCGATCAATTCATGGTTCAAATTCATCATTTGTTGTCGGTAGCGTTGGCCATTAACTGTTTCGGACTGATCTGATACGGATCTTCGTCGAGCAAAGCTTCCAATTCGGGATCTTAAAACTTTTTTGGCTGACCTGGACGTTCTTTGTCTTCAATGCTGTAATCACCACTTTTAAATCGTCGAAACCAATCTCTGCATGTTGTTTCTGACATGCATGTTCTGACA